>CM062814.1:389235524-390435524 GCA_031772625.1 Pinus tabuliformis | reverse complement strand
CCTAGAACATGAGCCATTCATGATTACCTTAGCGATAAATGACCTTCTATTACATAATTGTTTGTTGGATTTAGGGGCTTCCACAAACATCACGCCATTAAAATTCATGGAGCAATTGGGTCTTAGCATCACTCGAAGGTATTGTGGTTTTAACTCCAAACCTATGGAAGTAGAGGGCCTCATAAAGGACCTTAAGGTTTCTCTAGATATGAACCCTGATATATCATTGCTTATGGATGTTGTGGTCTGATATATCACTGATGTTTGGGGAATTCTACTATCAAGGAAGTGGGGAGTCACTATTGGAGGTCATCTCCAAATGGACTTATCACATGCTACTATTCTGTAGTCTGAGGGAACCCCATTTATCGTTTACAGAGAGCCCGCCTACTACTAATCTGTCAAGCCAAGACCAATCCCATATTACAAAACACATGAGATGGAAAAACCTTCCCCTGTTCTCCCTTCATAAGAAGTTTGTATTTTCAAGCGATCAAATCACAAAGCAAACAAAAAGTGGAAGCCTAAATTGGAGTATAGGTTGGGGATGTGGTCTTGGTAGATAAAAATCCAATACCCATCAGGACTCACGAGAAAGTTGGGGAATACTTTACTACATTGCCAAACTTAACGACGAACTTTGGCCACAAATGGTCAAGTTAAGTCGTATCACCCCTTTCCTTGATACTTGACATTGTATCATATGCATGTTAGGGTAGGATGCATTTCATGCTTATTTTCTCATTAGAACTAACATCATATAATATTTTCACGATAGATTAGTTGCATCCAAATTAAATTTGCATTTTACTTTCTTGTTGATTTTACGACCTATTACTAAGCATGGGTGATCATAAGACACCACAAAAATATGTTGTCATGTGTACTTGGTCTTTGATATGTGCAAGTAATTGGTCTACAGTACCAAAAGATTGTTGGTGTTGTCATAACCTCCCGTTGAAGTAGCTTTGTACGCTTCCCGTGAGACCATGTCTCAGTTGGAGCCAGATGTTACCCACCACCTATGGGTAGTATGTATAGGAGATTTGTTTTCTCCTAGATGGTCCTCAATCAACAACTGACAACCCGTTGCAACCACCAGATAGCTCGATGTGCCATTGTATCTGCCACTTGAGCCAACCATGTGGTCCCTCAACTACTTGCCATGATTGTATGTTTGAAGTTGGGCCTCCCAACCCCAAAGGTATGGCTTTTCATTAGTATAGTTGAGTAATTTTCGTTACTTGTCATGGCCACTTTCGGGCATGGATTGGTGGGGCGATTCAGTGGAAAGAGTGGGTTAGGTCTATATTCTTATCTCCACTTCTGAATATCGTGGTTACCTGTGTATCCTAGTCTTGTGGGATCTCCTTTACTGGCCATTACCTTTAGGGTTGGCACTACATGGGAAATCCTGATTTTGGTTGCATGGTTCGGCTTCTCGATACCGCCTACATCACTCCCCTTACACTCATTTTAGCCCCATTCATCTTTTTTCCCATCCAGGTCTAGATGTGTCCACTGTGTCCACATAGGGTTAGCCTCCCCTCCCCTTGTCCACACCTTGGATTGGGCCTGGAACGATGCCCTGGAGGTTGATGTAGCTAAAAAGAAAAGAAAAAGCATAATTTGGCCTTTCTCAACAGGAAGTGTACCACAATATGCAAAATATGGTTGTGACATATGAATTTACCACATGGGAGAAAGCCAAACATGAGCTCTACCCCTTATCCATGACCATCACCCCGGTTCCTATGGGCCCTAGATGAGCCCCCTCTATCATTAAGGAACCCATGATTGTCCCAACCCCTAGTGGGCGATGAGCTGCCCCACCTTAAGACGGTATCCACTGCTACATATTACACATCATGCTCTCATCTCTTAGAGCTTGAGCAGTGATGAAGAAAAATCAATCAGAAGCAAAATGCATATGAAGAAGGGTGAAAAAACAAAGGCTGGGGTAATACATGTACCACAATTTGCTCCCTCCTACACTCATATACCCAAGTGTGGGTTTCCCTTATTATAGCTACCTGTCTACCATGACATGTGGTCTAGATGGTTTCCCCTGATCCCCATTCCGCTCCATTTTATATCATTGCCACCTACCATTTGAGGGATGTACCATGGACATGTGACCTCCTTTAGAGGTTGAAACCATCTAATAGAGTCCTTGGTTAATCCACTATTGAGCTTGGATACGCTTGTACATGCCAAAGCCCACTATGGAAGGGCATGCCGCCATGATGTGCCCCATTCGTTCCATGACTTGTAAGCTATTTTACTTGATTATTCTGATGACTTGTTATATTGGAGGGTGAGGGGATGCATTGGATCTCATATAAGATTGTAGGTGAGTCTCCATTTGGGGTTTGGTATCCCTATACAAGATCCCAGCCCTCTAGAGGGCCACATTGGCACTTGTAGGGTGAGCGTTGAGAGTCATGGGCCTCCACCATAGAAGAGATTACTTCATGGATCCCTAAAAATGTTTGTTGACTACTCGTGTTGCACCTTTTTTGATGAGGATGATGCACCTTACTCACCATGCCCAGCCGGCTCCATAGTTCTACCATACACTTGGCAGATGTTTCAGGGACTAGAGGACGTCTCCCGCTTTTGAGGGAGGGTTTATGTCATCATCTTAACCCTTATAGATGGTCTACAGGAATTATCAATCCATTTGGAAACACATGAGGATGCCCTTGTGCTCTCCCGACACCCACTTGGGTTCACCAAAAATTCTTGTTTGGAAAACAAGGGGCCAACCCCTTGTCCACCATGTTTGGAGTCCATTTCTACATCATGGAACCCCTTGGACTTCATTAGGCCTCCTCAAAGACCCAACGACTCACTTTATTAATCATTAGACCCTATTGAGAGGCTTATTCTTGTATTATTGAGATATTTGGTGGGATTGTCACCAAAGGTATTGTTATTATGCACATTATTTTATTTTAGGGGCTCAATTACACCAATTTTGTTAGTTTTTGTAGCATCGGATGTGTTATGTTGATTTGGGGTAGCATCGAATGTGCTCTGGGCACGAAAATTGGTGGAGAGACTAAAGCACATGATATATCCAATACCCAGAAATGGTTTGGGCAGACTCTAACCAGTTTGGGAGATATTAAAATAATTAATATTTTTAATGGAGTCCCTAAGTCTAAACTTAGGGAAAATAAAATATTAATGTGAATTAATATAAAACTGAGCTAGAATGGTCTAAAAGTCATGGATCAAGCCAGATCTAATCTTAGCCGTTGATTAGGGACTTAATCTCAGCTGTTGAATTTTCAACGAGAAAAGTATAAGAGGAGGCTTGAGGGTCACTTGGAGAATACACCGAGTTGATCAAGAATTCGATTTTCTGGGGTAGGGCTTGTTGAGGAAATTGAAGGAGTGACCAGAGTTGCAACTGAGGGGGCAGTGAATGAAGTAATAGAGAGGCAGAGATAGTACCGGCAGCATCACCGTAGAAGCGGGAGAGGGTTGACGCAAAGCCAGCTAGAGGCCACGCAGAGGCATCCAGGAGTTGCGTAGAGCTTGAGGAGGGCTAACGTGGGAGATGCAGAGCCTCCAAAGGCTGACACTGGGAAAGAGAGGTTGACGCTGGGCAGACGTTGGGCTAGAGAGGCTGAGGCAGACCCTATAGGTTGACGCTGGGAGATTTCGTGGGGCAGATTGGGGCTGATATCTGTCTCTGACTGAGAGGTACTACTACCAAGGGCATTCTCTGTTGGGTGAACCATTTCTAGCAACTAGATTGTATTCTGAATCTACTTAATAATAAAACCCTCAGATAGCTGCATCGGTTTTCTCGCATTGGGTTTTTCCGGGGACATTAGTCCAAAAATAACGGTGTCACTTGTGTGCTTGTTTTTCCTTCAGTTGATGATCTGTATGTGTTGACATTGTACTTGTATTTATTTTCAGTATTTACATGGTAAATAACCTGTTAATTAATAGAACAAGTAGGAAGAAATAAATCAGAAAGTACAGGAAGGATTTCTAACAGTTAGACTTAGAAATTCCAACATGTTATAACGACGAAATTTGGTGGAGAGGCTGGAACACATGAGATCTCAAAAACCCATAAATTGTTTATGGAAATTCCACCTAGAAATATCTTAATTAGATTATTAGCCGTTTTTTAAATATTTTCCAACTCTAACTTAGGGAATATGGTTAATTAATCAGTATTAATTGAGATAAGGCGAGAATAGTCTAGAAACTCACGCAGATCAATCCAGAGATGATCCTAGCCATCGATTATGTTTTAATCTTGGTGGTTGGTGCTCCAACAGTGGATTATAAGAGGAGATCAATGTGGTGATGGAGGAGAAACCAGTGCAAATACTTAGTTTCCCAAGCAATTCGATTTTCTCAGTGGTAATGATTCAACAGAGAAGATAGATCCAAAGGGTGAGTAGTAGGTGGAAGAGGAGGTTAGCATCATTCTAGGAGGAAGTTTTCCAGTTCTAGGAAGAGGCAAAGGAAGGAAGGCCGAAATCCCCACAGGATCTGCATAAGCACTGCACAGAGGGAGACACAGTAGGATCAGCGCAGAGGCTAGGGAGGTAATTTCATAGGCAAAAATTAGCCATGGGGTGAGAGAAAATCCTCACAATAAGTTTGCCAGTATTTTCCCTAGATTTGATTTCTAGTTGGACATCTAAATTATTGTACTCAGAATTGTTGTTGAAGAATAATAATAAAACCCTTATCTGCTGCACTGGTTTTTCCGCATTGGGTTTTTCTAGGAACAATTGTCCAAAAATAATTGTGTCAAAATCCCTATGTGTGCGCTAGAATTTCTCAGTTTTCAATATTTTTATTTTCCGTAGTATTTTTATGGTGAAAATTGTAGTTGTGATTTTATTTGTTGTTTGTCGTAGCAAATAAAATGCGTAATTAAATTTCTAGTTAGTGCAATAGATAAAAATTTCACATGGTATCAGAGCACAGTTGATTAGTTGGAGAGCTCAGAAGTGAAGGAAAGGAATTTCACTGCTCAGCAAGGGCAGCAAGCCGAAATTCCCAAGGGCAGTGCAGTCCTTTTGCCAGGAGGCCGTGTTGCTTGAGGAAGTTCGATTTTTTTGAGAAAGAGGCAGAAAATTTCAATTCTTCAGTTCAAATGATTCCAGAGGCAAAGGGAGTAGCTCAATAATTTTGTTGGGTAGATCTCTAGCGAGACGCAGAAGGTTTTGCAGCAAATTGCTAGTGCATATCTAGTGTCGGGTAAAAGACGAATAACACACTATAAATTCTTCAGCATAACCATGGACAAAAGTGACATTCAGGAGACTTTAGATTTTCCTTCCAGGTTGGAGGACGAATTTTCTTGCTTTTCAGGATCAAGTTCACAGGGTATTTAGTATATAGACAGTGGAGCATCAATTCACATGACAAGGGCTAGAGAGTATTTCTCTAGCTACAAGGAAGAGCAGATGGACTTCCATATTACTATGGGAGACATGACAAAATGTACTCTAGTGGGGAGAGGTACTATAGATTTTCAGAGAGAGTCAAGAGCAAGCACCAGTGCTACAGATGTATTGCATGAGCCAGGATTGGGTATGAACCTGATTTCAGTGTCTTAGTCACAGGATAAGGGGTATGATATTCACTTCGTAGGGAAGAAAGTGTATGTTAAACACCCAAGCTGGAAAAAGGTAAGACAAATTGGAGTTCGAAGTAACAGAGTGTAATAGTTACAGATTGACTCTCCAATGGAACTAATAGGTAGTGACAGTAACAGTGGGAAGGATCTGAATGAGTTATGGGATAGGAGAATGGGACATCTACACCATGGAGCACTCACAATGCTCAGAGAAAAGTAACAGGGGTTCCAGAACTTGGCACAAAACACGATGATGTGTGTAGAGGATGCATACTTGGGAAGTATGCTAAGGAAACATTTCCAAGAAGTGACAACAGAGCTGATGGCGTGTTAGGACTCATACATTCAGATATTTGTGGCCCGATGTCCACTAGAGCTCTTAGTGTTGCTGAATATTTCGTCACCTTCATTGATGACCATTCTCGGAAAACCTGGATCTACTTCTTGAAGATCAAAGATAAGGTCTTGATTATTTCAGAGAGTTTAAATCTCTTGTGGAGAATGCGACAGGGAAGAAGATCAAGGCGCTTCGCTTAAATAATGGTGGAGAATATATTGATACATACTTCACATATTTCTGTGCAAAGGAAGGCATCAAGAGAGAATGGACAACTCCATATAAGCCACAGCAGAATGGTATAGTGGAGCAGAAAAACAGAACCATCGTTGGAGCTGCAAAGGCTATGATATATGACTAGGTTTTACCTAGATTTCTATGGGTAGAGGCATGTAACATGATAGTATATGTTCAGAACAAGACTCCTCATAGAGCATTGGGGAAGAAAACACCAAAAAGAGTCTTCACAGGGAAGAAGTCAGAAGTTAGTCACTTCAGAATTTTTGGCAGCGTTGCTTATTGCCACGTGCTAGATAAAAAACATACCAAACTGGATCAGATTGCAGAGAAGGGGTTCTCGTTGGGTATAGCGAAACCTCAAAGGCATATAAGATCTACATTTTTAGTAATAAGAAGATTGTAGTAAGGTGAGAGGTGAAGTTCATGGAGGACTAAGTTTTCAAGAGATTTCATGAGATGCCTGCAGGTGATGAGAATCAGTGAGGAAAAGATCCTTTGGTCCAGCCGCAGGGGCAGCCAATGCGACAGGTAGGAGGACAATCACAAGGATTGAGTACTGTGACCAGTACCAGTATTTCCTTAGGTGTAGGACATCTGGGGAGTTCTCAGCTGATGGAGCAACAAAGGCAAGATGAGGAGGAGTTGGCTAAACCTCCCACGACTAGTGGTCGAGTTAGCAGAGAGGTTTGTCAGACATTGAGAGATGCAAAGGATTTTAATGGAACTCCTAGGACAACCAAAAGACAGCGCAAAAAGCCAGATAGGTACCAAGCATTGATGGCTCAGGTTGCAAAACCTTCTAGCTTTCATGAGGCCACACAACATCAAGTATCAGTAGATTCCATGGTAGAAGAGTATAGCTCTATCATGACAAATGATGTTTGGGAGGTAGTGCCAAGGCCGGAAGACAGATCAATTGTAGGTTCTAGATGGATCTACAAGATCAAATATGTTGCAAAGGACATAAAAGGTTAGGTTTGTGGAAATGGGGTATGCACAGAAAGAAGGGGTAGATTATGAGGAGACCTTTGCCCCAATTGCCAAATACACTTCTATTTGGTCAGTTATATCCCTAGCAGCTCAGATGGGATGCCAAATTCACCAGATGGACGTCAGAACAACCTTCTTGAATGGGGTGATAGAGGAAGAAGTGTACATAGAACAGCTAGAGGGCTTCGAGACTCATGAGAGGCGCACTCATGTGTGTAGACTGAAGAAATATCTATACAAACTCAAGTAGGTTCCCAGGGCATGGTATGGTAGGATTGATAGCTACTTGTAGCAAATGGGATTCGTCAAGAGTGATGCAGATCCTAACTCTTACTATTTGATGGTAGAGGGTGAGCCACTCATCATAGTGTTGTATGTGGATGATCTCTTTTTGACAAGATCATTAGGGCTCATAGAGGACTGCAAGAGGTATCTGGCAACAAAGTTCGAGATGAAGGATTTGGGGTTGATGCACTATTTCCTAGGATTGGAAGTGTGGTAGAAGTATGGGGAGATCTTCCTTGGGCAGGGAAGATACGCTACAAATATTCTGAAGAGGTTCAGAATGCAAGATTGCAGACCCATGTCTACACCCATGATCACCAACTGGAAGAAGATAGATGCATTGAATGACAAGAATGTTGACCCCACCTTGTATAGACAGCTTATTGGGTCTCTCATGTATCTAGTCAATATTATGCTAGATATTTGCTTCGCAGTCAATACCCTTAGTTAGTTCATGGTACAACCGAAGAGGGTTTTTGGGCAGCAACGAGGCACATTCTGAGGTATGAGCGTGGCATAGTCGAGTATGGGTTGAGATATACCCAAGGAGATGATGTCAGATTATGTGGATTCACAGATGCAGATTGGGCAGGCAGTTCAGTGGATAGGAAAAGTACCTTTGGGTACTGCTTCAATGTTGGATCAGGGATGGTTTCTTGGTGTAGCAGGAAGTAGAAGTCAGTAGCATTGAGCTCAGGAGAAGCAGAGTATATGGCAGCAAGAACATCCACATGCGAAGCTATATGGCTTCGGAAGCTGCAAGTGAGCTTGTTTAGGTAGAGGATGGAGGCGACCAATGTGTACTGTGATAATCAGAGTTGCATAAATCTCTTTGAGAATCCAGTGTTTCATGACAGGTCGAAACACATAGATATTCAATGTCATTTCATCAGAGATTGTGTACAACGTGGAGCAGTCCACCTAGAGTATGTTTGAACAGAAGTATAGGTTGTAGATATACTCACGAAATATCTAGAAAGAGCTAAGTTTGTCTATTTCATAGAACAGATGGGTATGGTGGAGAACCCGTTTCAGTAGCAGAGGTGAATTACCTTGGATGATTCTCAGCTGCAACAACAACAGATGTGAGGGAGTTGCAGTGCAGATGAAGTGTTGGCAGAATATGGTAGTGTCAGTAGCAACACACATGTAGCATGTATTAGAGTTGCGCAGTGGTTGGTGGGAAGTATGGCCAAACATCAGCAGCATGACAGGAGATGATGCAGAGACAGTGTGTTGTGGCAGGGAGTGTAGCATTAGAACACATTCCTCGCTAAGTGGGAGTGTTAGTTTTTGTAGTATCGGATGTGTTCTAGCCACAAAATTTGGTGGAGAGGCTAGAATACATGGGATCTATAAAACCCATAAATTGTTTCTGGAAATTCGCCTAGAAGTATTTTAACTAGATTATTAATTGTTTTTTTAAATATTTCTTAAGTCTAAACTTAGGGAATATGGTTGATTAATCATTATTAATTGAGATAAGGGGAGAATAGTCTAGAAATTCACATGGATCGATCCAGAGATGATCCTAGCCATCAATTACGTTTTAATCTTGGTCGTTGGTGCTCCATGTAGTATTCCTAACCCAAAATATTCTTCAAACCCCAGAAAAAACTCCAACCAAATATGTGCAAATGATATAATAACCCAGAAGTGATAAAATAACAGTGGAACAACATATAATAATGTAAACCGGAAGTATAAGTAGATACACAAGAAATGCAACGAGAAATGCTAAGCCATTTTATTATACTAAGCAATAAAATGAGTACAAGAGGTGATTAGATAGATGGCACCTCGACTTGCACAAGGTAAGTGAAGAAATACTCTCAGAATGACAAGAATGGCCTCTTTGCGTGGATGCTGTTGTTGTGTTGCCGCTGCTGCTAGAAAACAAGTGATGGTTTGGGGCCGCTACCATCTTTGGAAAAAGCTGAAACTCTAGATTCGGGCTCTACTCAAGAAACCCAGAAAAACCCAGAAAGCTTTCTTGGAATGGCCGACCCCCGAAAAACACCCTCTTGGGGTTTTGCGCAGTTCCTCAATGCTCTGCGCTGCCACTGAAGGAAACCCCTCTAAAATCTACCTGAAACACTGCCGAAACCCTGCCAAAAATCCTCCAATGAGACAAGAGATGGACCCCTGCTCAATCTCCCAGCATAACTCCACCTGCAAAACCCCAATCCAGCACTACAACCAAAAAGCACTGCGTACTCTCTAAGTGCTATGCAGTCCTCCAAAACGCTGATGAAATTGCTGCTGAAATGCTGATAAAACTACTGCTGAAATACTGATGGAAATACCTTGACCGAGCAGGCACTCGAAGTCCCTCGGGGCTAAGGGTGAGATCTCAGAACGGAGACACTCAATGCACTAAACAGTGCTGTAGACCAGCTAAACAGACAGCGTGCTCAGAAGTCGAAATGACTAGCTCAAAATGCACATAACTGAATGATCCAAAATGAGGGGGCTCCTCTCTATTTTATATCCTCTGCCTCTCACAATCCCTAGGCTCACCTCCTCCTGCGTGATTCCCGTCTTGCCATGTGTTCTTCCCTCCTGCGCAGTCCCTTCATGTGTCTACGTGAGCCCCATTTTTGCATCCCCCTTTGGCCTCCTTGGCTCCTCCTTAAGTCACAACGTTGTGCTACTAGGAAGTGACTTTTTATTCTTAAAGTGAGTTATGTCCCCCATCCTCACTTTTTTTATTGATAAATAACTATAGAAGGCAAAAATTGGGCAAAATCGAATATTCCAATTAGCCATGGCTAATTAGGAATATTACACTCCAATAATGGATTATAAGAGGAGATCGATGTGGTGATGGAGGAGACACCCATGTAGATACTTAGTTGCCCAGGCAGTTTGATTTTCTTAATGGCAGTAATTCAGCAGAGAAGATAGAGCCAGAGGGTGAGTAGCAGGTGGAAGAGGAGGGTAGCAACATTCTAGGAGGAATTTTTCCAGTTCCAGGAAGAGGCAAAGGAAGGAACGCCAAAATCCCCATAGGATCTGCATAAGCACTGTGCAGAGGGAAGCTCAGGAGGCTTAGCACAAAGGCTAGGGAGGTAATTTCGGAGGCAAAAATCAATTGTGGGGTGAGAGAAAATTCTCTCAATAATTTTATCAGTATTTTCCCTAGCTTAGATTTCCAGTTGGACATCTAAATTATTGTACTTAGAATTGTTGCTGAAGAATATTAATAAAACCCTCATCTGTTGCATTAGTTTTCCTGCATTGGGTTTTTTCCGGGGATAATTGTCCAAAAATAACCATGTCAAAATTCTTATGTCTGTACTAGAATTTCTCAGTTTTCAGTATTTTATTTTCCATAGTATTTTTATGGTGAAAATTGCAGTTGTGATTTTATTCGTTGTTTGTCGTAGCAAATAAACTGCATAATTAAATTTACAGTTAGAAGAATAACTTCCAGTCACTGCAATAGATACGAATTTCACAAATTTAGTTAAATCAAACTCATTAGACATTGTATAAATAGCTGAGAGATGATTCATTCTCTCATCATCACTTGGATGGGGTCATTCTCTCTTGTGATATTTTCACTATACCTTTTGGAGGACAAATTTGGATGATATGAATAAATTTTGATGTTTGGATCTAATTTCTCATCTTGGAGTTTCGATATTGTCATAAAATGATGGTTGGATATACTCTTATGCACATGTAAGTGATATTTTCATGTCGATTCTTGTTATTCACTTTAATACATAAATGTTGGTGGGCTTCCCTATACTAGGTCTAAAACTTACTGCTTTTCTTATGCGAAATTGTGGAAATATTGATCTGCTGTAGCGTTGCATCATTTTATGTATCATGTGTGAATGTTCCTAGAGATTGTTCCTATTAAACACATCTTGATAAACCATCGATTATTGCAAACTGAAGTATAAATTCATCTAGCAGCTGCTCTCTTGCCCTCATTCCATGCGAAGTTGTCTAGAAGGCTCCTTGATTGGGTGTAGTTCGTCCAAATCATAAATTTCATCTTGACCCCATCTTCTCCAAAGGTTAAGGCATTGATCCTTCCATGGGTGATCATTTTCAAAGAGAATTTATCTCACCTTCCCCTCTTTTTCTAGGCCTAGCCTCTATATGTCACCTAGGGCATTACATTTCTCACGATTCAACCATCCAAAGAATTCAGTCTTTTTCCCACAACTGCATTGTGTCCTCTAGAAGCCCTCCAATTTTGAAGCAATTCTGACGGTGGTATCATGAGATACTTCAAGCCCTAGCATGAAGGCCAATTCTTGCCCTTGGTTTCCCATTGGCTAGTAACCTCATTAGGATCATAACATTAAGTTATCAAAAGAAGATCCTTTCTTTGATCCTATTCTCTTCCCTACTTAAGTCAAGTACATTCTTGGTTGATCAACTCCGCATCCTTGACCTAGTTTTGGGTACACTTAGCCTTTGTGGTCCCGCAACTGGTGGATTTCAATTTCGCAAAGATGACATAAAAGCCAAGCCTCCATAAAGATCTCTAGGTCTAGGAACCATCTTGACAAAGAATACTCTCAAAACCTACCCCTAAGGATCTTTTTGGCCCTTCCTAAGGAGCCCATCACCTTGCTTCCACAGCAAGCAAGCCATACTGATGAGTCTCTCTTGTGAATAAGCCTTGGGAATCACCTTTCATCATTTCATTGACATATCCTTTATCGCTATTCTTCTCATACTGGGTCTCCTCCCATCGGTGAAAGTCTGTAAAGAGTAGGGAGCCTTAGCTAAAGTGACAGTGGGCTATTGCTCCATCGTTACCCTTGAACTAGTAGTTGCTCCTTAGGATCACATCCTAGGACCCCTGCTAGTTTGAGCAGTAACAGGACCCACAAATTTCTTCTCCAAAATTTATTTTTTCCACTTGGAGGGTAATTAATTTTCCCTTCATTATATTTTTTAGATAATTTCTGGCTTAATTTTAATTTTATTTTTTCCGGAAATTTTATTTAAAAAGACTTAAGAGGGGATTAATTATTTTTCCACCTTCTAAGTGTATTTAAAAATAATTTTGGTAGTGGTGTTCTAATTATGAGGAACCACTCACCAAAAATATTTCTAAACACACTTTTACATCAAATATTACAATATCAACCCTTAGAAGGGGAAATACACATAGACATGGACTCTTGAGACTCAACCAAATTCGACGACAATATACATGATCTAGTATGAAAAATACATAGACTCGATAAACACTACGACTCACGTAAGACCTCGTCAAAGAGCTCCACCCTAGTTTTGGGGGTATATCTGGGAGAAAACCTTTGCCAATTATTCATGTTTACAAACACACATAATTTGGGGAGGTTAAAAACTCCCTAGAATGAAACCCTTTGAAAAGAATCATAGGGTTACCTAGGTGTTGTTACATGGCTAAATGGTCATACTAGAATAATTTACAATAATTTTGCAGAATTTTGGATTACAATGATGAAATGACTAAAAAAGTGATCCACTGCTTTGTACCCTGCTTCTTGGATTGTTGACATATGTGTGGTCAACAGGACCATGAGAGGTTGTAGCCTACATAACAATATAACAATAGAAATGTAATCACTCAATATCTAGGGCTTAATAAGGGGTTTTAGAATTAACATGGGACTTATATAGGGCTTAACAAACCTCCCCTTGAAATTGTCTTGGAGCATGGAAAAAGGACATAGGAGGATCTTCTAGGGTTAGTATTATACAACCTTAGTCATCAGTTTATAAGAGAAATTTATGAGGCTTGTATTGGACTATCTTAGTGTTTACCAATATCCCTTCTTGAGCTTCTTCAAGAAAGACCCCATTGACCCTATAGTCCTAATGAAAACACACCAGTCTCTTGTCCTCCCATCATCTTTCATACCATAAATTTTATTAAAGCCATTTTTCCTCGATTTACTCTTCACATCACCCCAAGGTTCATTGGCCTAAATCCTAGCAATCTTAATCTAGCGAAGCCCCCTTCGAGATGGAGGAGATTGGCTCAAAGAGTAAAAGAGGATTGGCAAGGTGATAGTGGCCCCACTTAGTTTTATTCACATTACACTTTATATTTTGGACTTTGTCTCCTACAGTGCAAGTTTGTGATACATTTTGATGTCATTTCCAAGGATAATGTCCAATTCCTTGAAGATGACATTGGAGGGTTTTTTAAACCTTGAATATAGTTTCTTGGATACTCCACTAAAAAAATGAACACTTTGATTCAAAGACCTTTTATTTTTGAGGTGAGACAAGCAACATTGTGAAGAAATTAACAACTCAACTTGGCGACTCCATTATGATAAAGTATGGAAATCTCATTTTGATTCAAGCTCTCATGGTTAAGGTTTTTTATGTTGAAAAATGGCTCCTTCAAAATTGCACTAAATGCTTCTTGCATTAGATGTCAATGACAATCCAAGATGCCCCAATAAGTGTCTTTTGAGACATGAAAAGAATCTCCTAAAGTTCGATGATGATTCTTTTTCATCTTTCACACATGTCTTGTCCCTTATGAGTTATGTCTCCAATGAGCCTCATCATCGGGTAATTATATGGGCCTTAATTCACCTCCTAGCTTAGACAAATCAACTCTTTTCACAACTTATTACATGTTTTTATTATATTTTGTTTAATGGGATGAGTTAAAGTGAGATATTGTGCCTAGTGGACTAATATGCATTGAATGTAAGTTTGGAAGAGAAAATCAAGGAATTTTGGAAAGACTAAGGTTTAAAACTCAAATGGGAGAAGGGAGAGATATTGTAGGAGGTAAATCCTCCACATTTACTCCTCCCCCATTTGAATATTCCTCCATTAATCACACCAGCTTGGAGTGCAAGAAGCCAAGTCATGAAGATCCAAACGCAATCGAGCAAGTGATAGACAAAGAGTTAGTTCATCTCGAGTTTGGGATCCGAGCCTCCCTAGATTTAAAGAAGTCGTTGGAGATTTCAGTTGTATAAGTAGAGAGGCCTAGAGCCTCGTTAGAATTTGAATTTTTGTTGTAAAATACTAGTTATTTGCGAGCTCCAGACTTGTGGAAGACATTGATGTAATTTTCTGTTTTGATAATGAAAATGAGTTTTTTCTTGGTCCAGCACTGAGTTAACTCAGAGGGCTGAAGATCTTGGGTTAGGGCCCAACCCTAGCAGAAAAGGCTCCTCTTCTTGTATCTGTATGCTTAGCTTAGTTTCATAGATTCATGGTTAAATTGTCTCTAGAAGTATTTCATTGCAAGTACTGTGGATTTGATTAGTTGTTTATTAGTTTGCTTCCATTTGTGCTTTACTTCAGTAGCAGGTTAGAAGAGATAAAAGGAAGCACCACAAAGCTGTCAGTAGGTGTCTTGGCCTCACCTCTTCCCTCAGGGATCATGATTTGAGGAAAAGACCCTTATGCAGCCCCAAAAAGACAAATTTCCATTTCCTCATAAGATTTAGAGTTTACTATACTTAAACCAGCATTTGATCATTTTTGCAAGTGTAGGATTTAATTTCCATCTCTTCCATCTTCATTCTTTCAGTAGATCTCATCTATGATTCCATTTTATTAAGCAATTTTCCTCATGCATGAAGTAGACAACTAGTTCATTAAATTTTGTTTTTATAGCTTGTTAGAATTCTTCTTGTTTACATGACCTTGTGGCAATTATAATTTTTTGATGCAAAGAAGGTGCTTCAGAAATCTAAAGGGATCTCATAGCAGGAACCAGCTTCCAACTTCATCCATTCATAATCATCCCTTGCTTTCACCAAGATCTTTACCAATCTCATCATTTTACATAGAAATTCCTCTAAGCATGTTGAACGAATCCAACCATCTCCTAACCTTGGTATTGATTTCTGAGTGATCCTAGGAATTTTCTCACTCCATTCCACCCATCCACCACTTTCCCTAAGCCTTACATCACCTCCAACAACCATCGTTTTTCTCTCAGTTGTATCTTGTAGAAATAGACAGAATCCTATAGGTTTCTAGTACATCCTGTAGGTTTTCCTATAGTGGCCTGTTTTGAGGCCGAATTGAGGGAAAACTTCTAGGAAGTCACACTAGGTCACCCAAGGGTCTCCCAAACCTCCCAACCATCCACCAGCATCGCTAAACCAATTGCCACATCACCAATAGAGATTAGGGTACACTTGATTTTCTAAAAAAAGAATGAAAAGAACAAAACATATTTATTTCAGTCCTTTACATGCACAGTAGTGATGTTTGATGTCTTGAATTTCCATGCTTTAGATAGTAGCATTTAATACATGTTGGCTTGGCATTCTTGTAAAGCATAGTTTCTTATCAGTTAGTTAGAGAATGGTGTGTTTCTAGCATAGGATTTCAGTGATTTTCCTTATTTGCAGTAGACTAGCTTTCTCCTAGAGTAGATTCCTCTTTCTTTCATTAGAAATCAAGCTTCTTCTGAATCCATAGAAGTGTGGCTTGAAAACCCTAGTGGTCTCTCGCCAGCTGAACAATGAGAAAAGGTAGAACCATCACTTTTACTTGTGTATACAGCACTGTCACTTCGAAGTTTGTACAAACCCCAGGTTGATAAAGTAAAGATGGTAGCTCCAGGAGTTGCAACATTCTTGCTGCAATACTGGTGCTCATCACTTGTTGGCGCTGTTGCCAGGGAGGTGTCTGAGTACTATGTGATTACTGCTTGCTTTCTTCTATTTGTTGTTTCTAATATTCTGCTCTTAATTTCATTTCTGCAAAAGTAATTTAGTTTGCTTCCTTTTTCATTTTGCATTCTTTTCTTTCCTTTCCATTCTGCCAGTAAGATTTCAATCAAGTAGTTAATTTTTCATTCAGTCAGTAGTTTTCATTCAGTCTGCAATTTCAATTTTGCAATCACTTTCAAAGTTTGAAGAAAAACACAAAACCAAACAAAAACATTTCTTTTCATGCCTCATAGGAATAGGGATAACTTAGGGAAATTTTTGCCAAATACCCCCACTGCTTCAAACAACCAACCTTCCCTCTTCTTCAGTGGCTGTGAACTGGAGGAACCCTTAGGTGAGAAACCAGACATATTTGAAGAACCTATAGGGGAAGAAGAAGAAGGAGAACCCAGTCCTACTGAACCTACGGCTCAAAACATATATGATAGGGGAAATAGAGAAAGAGTTGAGGGTGCCTTCCCCATTAGGGAAACCAATGGGGATACTAAGATGAAAAATATAAGCCCTTTTTCCCTTCCTCATTTCCATGGCCTGACCACAGAAGACCCAGACACTTTCTTATTTGAGTTTGTTGTCATATGCTGAACCTATGACTATACAAATGATGAGCAGAAGTTGAAACTATTTCCATCCACTCTCAAGGATGCAACTTTGCGCTAGCTCATGGGTTTACCTGGAGATAGCATCACAACTTGGGCCTAGATGCAACAAGTCTTCAACAACAAGTACCAGGACTATTGTAGGTCTAAAGACACTAAAGAGGAAATTTTTAAGATGACCTTAGGCAATGATGAATCCCTAGAGGATTATGAAGAAAGATTCCAGCTTAGCTACAAAAGGGCCAGGTGCACACTTGACCCTGAGTCACTAAAGCTGGTCCTGCTTAGAGGAGTAAGGAAAGACCTTCTGGATACCCTACACCTGTTCACAGGAGGGGATATCTACCAGTTACCCTATAAGGATATCAAGGCTGTCTTTAGAAACCATTCTAGGGAAGCCAGGAAAAAGGGTAGGGGTAGTCAACCTATGGTCAGTCCATCCTCTTCCAATTCATCCATTAAGGGTGAAATTGGAAATATGCTAGAGGATTTCAAAAGTGAGATGTTGCAAACCCTTGCCCTATAGATGGACATTATGCACATTAAGAGAAAGTAAGAGGAAGTAGAGAGAGCCTTGGCCATTTTTTGTCCTAGATGCACCAGGAGGCACCCTAGGAATGAATGTCCATTGAACTCTATTGAAATTTGCTCAGTCTGTGAAGAAAACCTCTCCACAAACAACTGCCCCTCTTTACCTGGGCTCAAAGCTATATATCAAGGGGCTGAAGGGGTCACAGAGCAGCTCTACTACATAAACCAAACGAGACCTCATGGGCTTAGAGCATACCAACAGGGCATGCAAGGGTCATCCCATGCATATTACAACACCAACCAGACCACATCCATACCTTCTTGGGGAGCCCTTGCTCATCCTTCCTGGTTTACACCTCTGCCTTGGTCCTTTGCACCTCAGTACCATTCCCAACCAGCTAGCCAGTCATTTCAACCGTATGCTCCGCCACAACCTCAGTGGAATGCACCGCCCCAGGGGTGGAGGCCCCAATACAACAATGTTCCAGCTTTATTGCCTTCACCACTTGCCCAACCATAGCGTTTACACTCTGCTCCACCTAAACAACCCCAGATGCTTGCCTAGCCAAATGTGAACCTGAACAATAGACAGACACAACAAGTATACAGTGGAGAGACATCATATCCAACTTATGTTGTGGAGATTCAAGAAATCAACCTGAGATCTGGGAGAGTACTCCCGGACAACCAACCTCTACCTCCACCCAGGGAGGTTGAGGAAGAAAGAGAGGAAAGTGTGCTTAAATTAAATCCACCACCCTTTCCTGAGAGATTAACCCAACCACCCCAGCCTACCCCAGAAGAGACTGAACTTCTGGGAGAATTGAAAAACCTATGTGTCAAAATTCCACTTCTCCAAGCTATCAAGGATGTACCTATTTACAACAAGTTGATTAAGGAGAAGTGCTTCAAGCATCCAGGGAGGTGAAAAAGAGATGCCCCTACCATTAATGTCATTGGAAAACTGTCCGACTTAATGCTGGGGCAGGTAATCTGTCCAAAGTATTTAGACCCTAGAAGCCCTGTGGTAGATGTGCACATCAATTGCACCATTGTCCCACACACTTTGATCGATCTTGGGGCTGCCGTTAATGTGATGACCAAGGACACCATGCTCAAGCTCAACCTCCAAGGTTCATTGAGGAAGACCACAACAGTTCTGCAACTTGCAAACCGCTCCACAGTGACCCTTGAGGGGATTGTGGAGGATGTGATGGTCTCCATTGATTCGTGGGAATACCTTGTAGATTTCCTAGTTCTCTAGCCTAAGGCTAAGCTTACTGGTTACTCTCTCATCCTTGGGAGGCCCTAGTTAACCACTATCGATGCTTACATTAGCGGTAGAGCTAGAAATACGATCATCAAGAATGGGCATATGTCCAAGCAGTTAGTCCTATACCCTCCTGCTCAGCCATCTCTAGAACTTGAATTACCTTTGTGACTAGAAGAGGAGGAGGAAGATGAAGTTTATTCCGCCCAACTCTATACCTTAGAAACAACCATGGGAGGGGGACAGCAGGATGAAGATGATTTGATCGAACACATACTCCAAAGTCCAACCCCCGATACACTGCCCTTAGAAAAAGTAGTAAAGGAAACCTAAAATAACCATCAATTGGATCTATGCTTAGCCGATTCCAACCCTATCCATGTCAAAACCATAGGATTCGGTCCCAAGAGAACTTTGAAAATCAATCCATCTCTTTCTATTCTCTAAGAAGAAAAGTTTTGCAACATGCTAAAGGAACCCCTGGATGCCTTTGCTTGGAGTTACCGAGAAATGAAGGGAGTGCACCCCTCAGTGTGTACTTACCATATTTATATCAAGGAAGGTTGCAAGCCAGTCTGGCAACCCCAAAGGAGGATGAATCCAGCTCTTAAAGAGAAGAAAAGTTTTGCAACATGCTAAAGGAACCCCTGGACGCCTTTGCTTGGAGTTACCGAGAAATGAAGGGAGTGCACCCCTCTGTGTGTACTTACGATATTTATATCAAGGAAGGTTGCAAACCAGTCTGGAAACCCCAAAGGAGGATGAATCCAGCTCTTAAAGATATAGTCAAAGAAGAACTGCAAAAACTACTAGATGCAAGATTCATTTACCCTATCTCAGATAGTGAGTGGGTCTCTCCTTTGGTGTTGGTTCCAAAGAAAAATGGTAAGTGGAGGATTTGTGTCGATTACAGGGAGTTAAACAAAGCCACAAAGAAGGACCATTTCCCTCTACCTTTCATCGACCAAGTGCTAGATGGCCTGGTAGGGAAAAAGTTTTTCTCTTTCCTAGATGGATTCAGCAGGTACAATCAAATCCAGATCAGCCCGGAAGACCAGGATAAAACCACCTTCACTTGTCCTTGGGGTACTTTTTCCTATAGGGTCCTTCCTTTTGGCCTATGCAATGCTCCTGCCACTTTTCAGAGAGCAGTCCTAAGTATCTTTGCCGAGTTAGTCCATGATGCGGTAGAAATCTATATGGATGATTTCACACCTTATGGAGGTGATTTCGAGGAGGCTTTGTCCAACTTAGGTAAGGTTCTGCACAAATATGAACATGTCTCTCAGTCCCGAGAAATGTGAATTCTTGATGACTTTAGGGGTCATGCTAGGTCATTCAATATCTTAGCAAGGACTGCAGGTGAACCCAAACAAAATAGCTATCATCCAAAGGGTCCCACCTCCACAAAAGCAGAGAGATGTCAGACTTTAGCAAGTTGGCTTCTCCTTTATTTGGGTTATTGGCCAAAGACTTTGAGTTTGTATGGTCAAAAAGTTGTCAAGAGGCCCTGGACACTTTGAAGGACAAGTTAACCACTGCACCGATTCTCTGAGGCCCAAATTGGGCCCTTCCTTTTCATATTCATGCTGATGCCTCACACAAAGCCGTAGGAGTAGCCCTAGGCCAAATAGATGAGAAATTTCCTTATGCCATTTACTTTATTAGTGAGAATCTGTCAAAGGCCGAACTGAACTACACAGTGACCGAAAAGGAGCTCCTGGCTGTTGTGCATTCATTGAACAAATTTAAGCATTATATTATAGGCTATCAAACATTTGTACATACTGACCATGTTGCAATCAAATATTTAATGAACAAACATGATGTGAATGCCCAGATTATTAGATGGTTACTTTTATTATAGCAGTTTGAATTAACTATTGTTGATAAGCCTGGCAAGGAAAATGTTGTTGCAGAATTTTTGTCCAGACTAACTTTGCCTGCAAGTGAAGAGGGAATGGTTGATGATCACTTACCGGATGAGCACTTATTTGCCATTTTAGTTCTCTCTTCATGGTTTGCTGACATAGCAAACTATTTGGTATCTGCACAGTTCGCACATAGATGAGAAATTTCCTTATGCCATTTACTTTATTAGTGAGAATCTGTCAAAGGCCGAACTGAACTACACAGTGACCGAAAAGGAGCTCGTGGTTGTTGTGCATTCATTGAACAAATTTAAGCATTATATTATAGGCTATCAAACATTTGTACATACTGACCATGTTGCAATCAAATATTTAATGAACAAACATGATGTGAATGCCCAGATTATTAGATGGTTACTTTTATTATAGCAGTTTGAATTAACTATTGTTGATAAGCCTCGCAAGGAAAATGTTGTTGCAGAATTTTTGTCCAGACTAACTTTCCCTGCAAGTGAAGAGGGAATGGTTGATGATCACTTACCGGATGAGCACTTATTTGCCATTTTAGTTCTCTCTTCATGGTTTGCTGACATAGCAAACTATTTGGTATCTGCACAGTTCGCACCGAATTTGTCCTCCAAAGAGAAAAGCGAGATTGTGAGGAAGAGCACCCCCTTCACCTGGATTGGAGGCATCCTCTTCAAACTTGGCCCAGATCAGATTCTGAGAAGATGTGTCAGGGAGGCAGAAGTCTTTGACATCCTTCTAACATGTCATGATGGGCCTTGTGGAGGTCACTTTGCAGCAAAGAGGACAACATTTAAAGTGTTACAAGCTGGGGATTATTGGCCCACTCTTCATCAGGATGTGAAAAGATATACTAGTTAGTGTGATTGGTGCTAAAGGATGGGAAAGCCTACTCCAAGAGATGAAATGCCTCTACAACCTCAAGTGAATTTTTAGCTATTTGACAAGTGGGGCATGGACTTCATTGGACCTATTGACCCTCCTTTCAAGCAAAAGCAGTATATCATTGTGTGCACTAACTATCTGACTAAGCGAGCTGAAACCAAGGCAATTAAGGCAGCAACAGAGGAGAAGGTGGCTGATTTCTTCAGGGAGAATGTATTTTACAAATTTGGGTACCCTAGAGAACTGGTCATTGATCAAGGCAGCCAGTTTACCTCCAACATGATTGAAGACTTGCTCAACCAGCACAAGATCAAGCATAGAACCTCCACCCCCTATCACCCACAGCAAATGGGCAAGTGGAAGTGACCAACAAAGCAGTGGAGAGCATCTTGACCAAAGTGGTTAGCAGCAACAGGAAAGATTCGGTAGATAGACTAGCTGAGGCCACCTGGGCCTATAACACCACCATAGAAAATTTTAGGGGCGAATGTTCGCCCTTTGGAGAAATTAAAGGGTTTTAAATTTTTAGTGGGCGAATATTTTGTATCATAGTACATTTTTACAAATCACCTCAAATAGCCCACCTTATTTTAAGGGAGAGGGTAAAAAAGGTAAATTTAGCCCTTGAAATTAGGAGTTACAACCTTCCATTCGCCCATTTTCAAGAATAGGTTTTATTTAAGTGAATCCATTCGCCCATTTTCAAGAATAGGTTTTATTTAAGTGAATCTTATGGGCCAAAGGCCCAAATACCATATTTATAAAAGAGGTATGGTAAATTAATAAAAATATAAATAAATGAGAGGTATGGTAAATAAATAAAACATTTTTTATATTTACTCCATAAGTCACCTTATATACATGCAAGGGTGTGGGACGGAGAAAATGGCCATCACAGAGATTTTGGTTTGCGCAGGAAATGGAATTCTCGGCATGGCGATCGTCGGAGGCCGAGTGGAAAGGAAGGATGCAGATGCTGATCCATTCAGGTTCGTCAGCAAGTTCGCGGCACTGGAATGGTTCGGCCCTCTCCAAGTTTCTGTAGCGGCCCGGATCATGAGCGCAGATACCTGGAAATTACCGGAAGCTGTGTTTACAGCAGTAAATCAACCTCTGCATGCTAAGCCAAAGGAAATTAGGGCCGATCTGAAGGAGAGGGCCGCAAATTTGCACGAGACCAGAGATCTACAGATTCCTTTCGTTTTTGGGCTCGGATCTCTTTTTGGGGGCGGAGATCTGGCAGAGACTGGTTTGATAAATACAGGATCTGTCAGCCTAGGGTTTGTTGAGTTCATCCCTCTACAGTCTTTTCATGCAAGCAAAGACGAAGGGCCGCATGGGGCAGATCCGTCCATATACACTCCTGCATGCCCCAAAATCTGTAGATCCAGGCCGGATCTCTATAATCTGAACAAGATTCAAGATGCCCCGGAGTTCAGGCAGAGGATCGGTGGGTATATGCATCGATCCATCAGAGGTTTTGCAGATCGCGGCAGGCAAGGGCTAGAATGTCTCAATAGAAGCACAGATATGGAAGATCGTCGAAAGCCAGACCACAAGGCCACCAGTAATGCCACTGATCCAGGCAGAGCAGGAACTCAGCTAGACTGCAGCCATCAGGTAACAAAAAGTCATTTTCAGATCTTCATAAAAACCCCAGAGACGAAATCTTTTTTAGTATGGGTACATGCAGAAAGTACTGTGCTGCAGCTGAAGCAGAAAATCTGTGCATTGACCGGATACCCCAGACAGATCCAACACTTAGTCAATGGCAGATGGTCGCTCCAAGACAACAGAACCATGGGAAGCTATGGGATTAGCCCAGGAGAAACAATTGCTTTGAACCTCAGACTGAGAGGAGGAGCCCCTCCTCAAGGTCAGACAAGCAGCTCAGGGGGAGACAAAAACTTCCCAGGAGGGGATAAGGGGAAAAGGACAGCAACTCAGCAGCAACCCAAAGGAGGTACCTCATACAAAAACATTCTTCAGGGTAACAAAGATACAGGATCCTCTCCAGACCAAGACAGGTATACTCCTAGACCATACCTAGTAGATCAGTTAGGGCAAACCCCAATCCTAAACTTTGACTCTTCAGGGCTTGATGATTTCGTCAAATCCTATGAAACGCAAGCCCTAATCTGTCGTTTTAACAGTTTCTGGCCTAAACCAATGGATCTGTTCCATTGGATCTTCACCACTTGGACCATGGAATGTGATATACATTTATGCTCCAAGGGATTTTTCATAGTTAGATTCGCATCCTCGGAAGTCAGAGAAAAAATCATCAGAGAAGGGCCTTGGTTCTAGGGAACATCAAGGCTGTTCATGACCCCATGGTTCCCAGATTTTGATCCAAACAACATGACTGTATCCAAAGTACCGGTTTGGGTTCGTCTATACAACCTTCCCCTTCACTTTTGGAGTGAACAAGTATTGGAAGGAATTGGGAACAGCATAGGGAAATATATCAAAACAGATCTGGAGAGGATTGATGAAAGGGTATACACTTTTGCACGCATTTGTGTGGAAGTAGATCTAAGCAAAGGGCTACCAGACAACATAAGACTGATCTACAAACAACAAAACTGGTTGCAAGCACTAGACTATGAAAATACTGCTTTCAGGTGCAGGCTCTGCAGGCAGACAGGACACCTACAAAGCACATGCCCAGAAGCAAAAAGAGCAAACAACAAAAAGAAGCAGAAAGGGAAGCAGAGGAAAGGATGGCAGTTTCCTCCCCCTGACTCAGATGATGATGAATCAGAAGCAGAAGAGGACGACATCCCCGCAGAGAATGCAGAGGCAACCCAAGGAATGGAAATCCAAAAGGAAGCTACAATAGAAAACAAGATCACAAAGATCCACCAAAATCAGGCAGAGAAGACAATCGAGGACCAAAGCATGGGAGGAATCAAATGGCATCACCACTCAGATACTTCAGACTCAGACAAAGAAACAATCCCACAGAAAGCAGAAACACAATTAGTCATAGTTTCGATCGAGCCCACTCAAGGAGAATGGCGCAAGGTCGAAAAGAAAAAGGGGAGGAAAACTTGAAGCGTGAGTTTTTACTCACTGCCGGAATTCAGTTTTCTGCCTCTTTCTTCCTCTCTTCTCTCTTCTTTTTTCTTACTATTCTTTGTGCACGTTAGTCCTCTAACGTTTGCGTAGGGTGCGACTGCACTCGAGCCCATATGGGCAGTTCATGGAATGCTTAAATGCATCTGCTTGTGTAACTTTTCATTTTTAATAAAAGGTTACCGTTTTTTTTCTTTGGAAAATATACATGCAAGGGTGTAAACAAATAAAAATATAAGTAAGGTGGAGGTATGGTAAATAAATAAAACGTCTTTTTATACTTACTCAAAAGGTATGGTAAATAAATAAAAATATAAATAAACTAGACGCATGGTAAATAAATAAAACCTCTTTTTATATTTAGTCCATAACCCTAGTTCTATTTATGAAGGCTCAAGAAAGAGGTTTTATTTAAGTGAATCCTATTGGCCAAATACTATATTTGTAAAAGTGGTATGGTAAATTAATAAAAATATAAATAAACGAGAGGTATGGTAAACAAATAAAACATTTTTTTATATTTACTCCATAAGTCACCTTATATTTACAAACACTCAAAAAATGCATTATATTTAGGTGAAACCTATGGGAAAAATACTATGGGACAAATACCATGGACTAGATTGTTATTAATACCATAAAAAAAACATTATTAACCCTAATATTAGTATTAATAAAAATAAAAATGGCACATGGTATTGACCCATGGTATTCACCAAAATGGCACATGGTATTGACCCATGGTATTCACCTGGAATGTAGCCTATTTAAATGGGGGAATTAAACTAGCATAGATCCATCTTTACTCTGGATCTACTAACCCCCGAGAGGTATCAAATATCGTGATACGCAAACTAGCATAGAGTGAAAAAATATTTGATCTGATCAAGAGTAAAAATGGATGTTGTAATTTAATGTATGTTAAACATTTTAGCTTGGTTAAAATAAAAATCAACTATTAATTTTTATAAATTACTAATAGTAATTTCTAAGCTCCAGGCCCGGTAATACCATGGTATTCATGTGAGCTTAGACTATTTAAAGGGGAAATTCTATCATCATAGATCCATCTTAATTCTGGGTCTACCAAGTGCTTAGAGGGATAAATAGATTTTATCCCCCTGAGAGTGGTAGATGTGGAGTTAAGATGGATATAGGTTGGTTTTTATGATAATGAAGATATTAAATAGACTTAGGAACTTATATGGTAAAAACATCTTAAGGTGAATGGTTAAAGCATAGACATTGGACAAGTATATTTGTATACTTCTGTTTTAAACTGAAACAAATCCAGGGCTAAAAGGAATGGATTGATTGCACTAGTCATCCTTCTATAACTTTCCAAACATATGCTGGAGTAAACAGATTGTAATTTGGGTAATTTTTCTAATTGCAAACAGGAACATACGTGTGTATTGGCAGGGTGGTTACGAGGTCCCTAGAAGTGATGAATTTGAATTTTTCTTGGTTTTATATATAGTATTAGGTTTTTTCTCATGCTTTCTGTGAATGGCATGGGTGAATTTTATCCTACGCCCACTAGGTTATCGATATGTAATTTCGGTAATTTTGATCTCAAAAGATATTTTAAAGAAATGCAATGATTTCATTTGTGTATTCAATAAACACAAGATTTTATAATTGAGTAAAATATTCGCCATGCCTGGTGAGAGATTCGCCAAAAAATTATATATACATATCATATTATTGATAAAATCGCCTTCCATTTTTCCTATATACCATGGAGATTCGCCCATTTATTATACATGTAAATTAAGGGGGGGTTCTTAAAATTTTCCCTGAACACCACTTGGAAGACCATCACTAGATTCACACCCTATGAGCTAGTCTATGGGAAAAAGGCCCTGTTGTCCATTGAGTTTGAGTATAACACATTGAGGATGGCAGCCCAACTAGATCTAGATCTCAGCAGTGCACAACAAGAGAGATTGCTCCAGTTGAATGGTTTAGATGAATTCAGAATGCAGGCCCTCCTACACACAGAGGTAACTCAACTTCAGAGGAAGATCTGGCACGATAAGAACATCAAGGATAAGCAATTTCAAGAAGGTGATTGGGCCTTGTTATATGACTCCAGATATAAAGACTTTAAGGGCAAGTTAAGGACAAGATGGTTAGGGCCTTATGTTATAGAGAGATGTCATGATAATGGTTCAGTGCAGATCAAAACCATAGATGCAGAGGCCATTCCTTTACTTGTTAATGGGCATAGACTGAAAGTTTACAAGAGGTCATTGTCAAAGCAAGAGTTCATTGATGGTATCAATAAAACAGTGATGGTGGTGGAGCAAGTTTCAGCTCCTGCCTCATCAAGTCATTGAGAAAAAAGAAATAAGGAGACTTAGGTGAAAACCTCCATGAGGTGCCTGAGTCCCACTATTGGACTGAAAACCTCTTGGGGTGGCCCAATGGTGTCAAAAAAAAAAAACAAGAAAAAAGGAAATAAAAAGATCCCTGGGTGAAAACCTCTCTTGAGGTGCCCAGGGAAAATAGCTAAAATGAAAACCTCTTAGAGGCAGACTAGTTGTTTTCAAAAATAATAATAATAATAATAATAATAAAGGAAAAAAGAAAAATCATGAAAAATTTATGTTTGCAGGTCAGCAGGAGGATGATCAGAGAACAAAGGAGAATAAAAAAGGGACCTATTTCACTCACATTTTTATTTTTCCACCCATCATCATTCATCACTCCACCATTTCTTTCATTTTTTCGCTCATTTGCTTCAGTTTACAAGGGGACTATGTTTTCTACAGGATCCCCTGAAAACCTATAGGATGATCCTGTAGGAATTACAGTGGCTCGGGAATCCTACAGGAAGTGACCCTAGGGCGAGAAAATGACCTGCCATGTCAAAAAATAACATCCCTACATCACAACTTCATTACCATACCTCTCTCCACCTTGATCGCCCTTGCATTCATCATAAAACAAATCAGTTCTCAAAACATTTCACAGTCCTCAAGAGAAAACACAGAGGAAAAATGAAACAGAGGATAGAAGGGAGAAAAACCTAGGTGTATTCCTCATTATTCACACTCCTAGACCTCCTCTCTACCCATGTCATCATCTTCAAAATCCCAGCAAAGGAAATGATTAAAAATTCTGAGGGAGAAGCAGCTACAGGACATCCTGTAGGAAATCTTGTAGCAACCTATCCCATAGAATAAAAATCATGAGTAGCAGCAAGCTTCCAGCATGAAGATCCAAGGGAAGAAGAAGCTCTAGAGCAGTAACAACTGTTATGCTCTTAACCTGCAAAATGATACCCAAATACAGAATATGTGAAGAAAAGATACCTAGAACATAGAATAGCAATGATTTTATTATTCAGAGAGTAATGTTCACTTGCCTCTTTGAGGGGGAAACCTCCAATAGAGCAGAGCTCGATTACAAAATAAGACACGATGCTCCTCGCAGGGAGTCTCTATCCTTTATATATGACTCATACATGCAATACCACGGGCCAATACCATGGGTTTTATTAATACCATCTATCTAATACTACGGCCCATTTGCAGCTAATTGTGGTTCCATCATTAATTGCGGATTAACCACTTACAATTATTAATATGGGCTTTATTGACTCTTGACTATGACGTGATCCCATTACATAAATAAGGGGGTTAGGGTGGGACCCTAACATGCCCTCCCCCTTAAGACTAGCCTTGTCCTCAAGGCTGAAGCTGCGGAAACTGCTGAAGAATAGTGGCTGGTTCCCAAGTTGCATCTTCCGGAGAGGTGTCTTTCCATTTGACAAGGACTTCCTTAATCATGCGGCCGCGCAGTTGCTTGTCTCGTGTGTCTAGGACCTGTTCGGGTTGAAGCCAGATGGACCCTTCTTTGTCCAATTCAGGTAGACTGGTCTGAATTTTGCGATTGTTCCCAATCACTTTCTTGAGGCATGAGACATGGAAAACTGGATGGATTTTTGTAGTAGGTGGCAAGGCCAACTTGTAGGCCACTTCTCCAATGCGCTGAAGTACTTGATATGGTCCGTAGAATTTGGGAGAGAGTTTCTGACACCCCTTGTCTTTGAGTGATGTTTGCTTATATGGTTGGAGCCGTAAAAAGCCCTGATCCCCTTCTTGAAATTGGCGCTCTGAGCGATGCTGGTCTACCTGTTGCTTCATGCGGTTCTGAGCTTGATGAAGATTCTCTCGAAGATGGGCGAGCATGGTTGCGCGGTGTTGTAGGAGTTGATCCACTGCTTGTACTTTTGAGCATCCCTTGAGATACGAAGTAGGTGAAGGCGGGAGTTGACCATATACTGCTTCATAGGGAGTCATTTTGGTGGTGGCATGATAGTTGGTGTTATACCACCATTCAGCCAGAGGTAGCCACTGTACCCAAAGGTGTTGCTTTTCTGAAGTGAAACACCTAAGGTAGGTTTCTAGACATTTGTTGATGGCTTCGGTTTGACCATCTGTTTGCGGATGATAGGAAGTACTGAGTTTTAGTTGAGTGCCTTGTATTCTGAAGAGTTCCTGCCAAAAATTACTGGTGAAGATTGGATCGCGGTCGGACACAATAGAAGTGGGCATGCCATGCAATTTGAAGATATGATCCATGAAATATTGAGCAACCAAAGTTGGTGTAAACGGGTGGGGTAGGGCGCAGAAATGAGCATACTTCGACAGTCGGTCCACAACCACCATGATGACTGACTTGTTCCCTGACTTTGGAAGACCTGTAATGAAATCCATAGAAACCTCCGTCCAAATTGATGCCGGAATGGGCAATGGTTGTAATGTGCCTGGTGTGTTGACGGTTTCCCCTTTGTGGCGTTGACAGACATCGCATTCTGCTACGAAAGTAAGGATGTCCTTTTTCATGCCTGTCCAAAAAAATGATCTTCTGGTGTGAGCATACGTCTTCTGAAAGCCCGAATGTCCTACAATGGGAGATGAGTGCAATTCTGCCAAAATGCGACTTTTGAGGGTGGATGTTGGTGATATTACGACTCTGTCCTTGTAGCGAAGAATATCATCCTGCCACGAGTAGCCCTTGGTGGAATTTGGATCTACCTGCAATTGAGAAATGAGTTGGGAGAGCCCAGGGTGTGAAAACCATTCCCTGCGAGCCTCTTCAATCCATTCTGGAATGGGGAGGGAAATTGCTAGCAGAGTACTTTCCTCCTCAAATTGGCGAGATAATGCATCTGCTACACTATTGTCTTTCCCTTTCTTGTAAATGATCTCATAATCATATCCCAGCATTTTGGCTAGCCATTTATTTTGTTGTGGGGAGGATAGGCGTTGCTCCAAAAAATATTTAAGACTGTGATGATCTGTGCGGATTTGGAAATGTCGCCCCAATAAGTAAGGTCGCCAGGTCTCGACTGCATGTAAGATGGCCATCATTTCCTTCTCGTAGGTAGATTGGCCTAGATTCCTCCCACTAAGTTGTTGGCTTGTGAAGGCCAACGGTCGCCCTTCCTGCATTAAGACCGCCCCAATACCTGTACCCGAAGCATCACATTCAATGACAAAAGATTTGGTGAAGTCAGGTAGTGCTAAGACTGGAGTGGAACACATGGCATTTTTTAGAGCTTTAAAGGCTTGTTGTGCTTCCTCATCCCAGAAGAATGAATTTTTCTTTAGGAGTTGGGTGAGGGGCTTCACTATGCGACCATAGTTGCAGACAAATTTACGATAATAGCCTGTGAGACCCAAAAATCCTCTTAAGCTCTTCAAGGTCTTAGGTTGAGGCCATTCCTGCATTTCCTGGATCTTTTTGGGGTCCACCTTGACACCTTCACGCCCCACAATGTGGCCCAAATACTCTACTTCTGCCATGCCAAACGAACACTTGGACATCTTGACAAATAATTTATGCTTGCGGAGCAGTTGCAAGAGTAGATCTACATGTTGAAGATGTGCGGCCCATGTGCAACTATAGATGAGGATGTCATCGAAGAAGACAAGGACAAATTTCCTGAGATATGGTTTGAGAATGTGGTTCATAAGGCTTTGAAAAATAGAGGGGGCATTACAAAGACCAAATGGCATGACCAGGAATTCATAATGGTCTTCATGAGTTCGGAAAGCAATCTTGGGGATGTCAACTTCCTTCATGCGAATTTGGTGGTAGCCTGAGCGAAGATCCAGCTTAGTGAAGAATTGAGCCCCATTGAGTTCATCCAGCAAATCATCAACCACCGGGATGGGAAATTTATCTTTGACTGTCAACTTATTGAGGGCCCTGAAGTCGGGACACATCTGCCACTCCCCATCTTTCTTGAGCACCATGACCACTGGGGATGAATAAGGACTAATGTTGGGACGAATGACACCTGCTTCCAAAAGTTCCTTGATGATTTTTTCTATTTCATTCTTTTGGGTGAACGGATATTTGTAGGGGCGCACATTTGGGGGTTGGGCCCCTGGAACCAAGGTGATGCTATGATCATGTTCCCCTCGTGAGGGTGGAAGCTCATGAGGCTTGTCAAAGACCGACAGATGGTTATTTAAAATCTGTTGCATCTCAGGATGAGTTGGCAGAGGCTTGGTTTCGACTGCCTGGATGGCATTAAATTGAGCTACAACTCCATGATTGCCCTTTTTTAACAATTTTTCCATCCTATGCGAGCTGATGATAGAGGGGGCTCCCGCCTGGAGTCCATGGAGGGTATGTGTGTAGTTGTTCTGCTTAAAACTCATATATAACTCCTGGAAATCCATTGTGATTGGCCCAAGAGTGTGGAGCCATTCAGCACCGAGGACAATGTCGCAACCCCCCATGTGTATGGCAAACATGTGAGTTTTCAACTGATAATCCCCCATTTGAAGTTTGACATTTTCATAGCGGCCTTCACATTTCATTGTGCCTCCATCCGCAATTTGAACTTGGAAGTTAGAAACTGCTCGTACAAAACAATGCACTGCTTCTGCGACTTTTTGATGGATGAAATTATGTGTACTTCCACTATCAATCAAGACTACTACTGGGCGATGTTTAATAAAACCTCTGATTTTGAGAGTTTGAGGGGAAGAAATCCCTGCCAAAGCATGCAACGAAATAACTGGTTCGTCAGAGACATTGTCCTTTTGGTTGTCTTCTTCTAGTGGCTCATGTTCCTCCAGTGGTGGATCTTCCTCTGTTGAGCTGTAGTCAGTGGCATCAATTTGAAAAAATTTGGGCTCCTTGCATTTATGACCTGGGGAGTATTTTTCATCAAAATAGTAACATAGGCCTTGCTTTCTTCTTTCGGCCATTTTCGCAGGTGACACCTTTTGGACCTTAAGTGTTTGAGTCGTGTTGTGAGCCTGTGGGGGGCGACCTTTAGCGGAGAAATTTGGGCGACTGTATTGAGCTGCTAATGCACGTTCCACGTTACGAGCTACCTTGCAAGCCTCCGTCCATGTGGGAGGGTGGTGCAGTAGGACTTGGGCTTTGATAGCTTCTTTAAGACCGCTGATAAAACATTCCGTGTAGAACACATCTGAGAGACCCCAAGTGCGGAAGGCTAAGGCTTCAAAAGCTGTAATATATTCATCCATTGTACCAGTCTGTCGGAGCTTAGTAAGACGACCCAAAAAAGATGATTCCTGGTCAAAGCGGTCTTGAAGAGCTTTGGTGAATTTGGTCCAAGTTCTAAAAGGTCCAGTGCAACGTTGATGCCATTCCCACCATTGCCACCTTTCATTGTCCAAGTACATGCTCCCCAACATAAGCTGAGTCTCATCATCAAAGATGCGATTCAGTTTGAAATACTGCTCCATTTTTGCTATCCATGCCGACGGGTGAGAACCGTCAAATTTATGCATATCCAACATGGGAGGTCGCTCACTCAGTTGTGGGTGGGTGTGCCAGACGTGAGGAGAGTGGCTAGACTCACCCTCATTATGTTCATTTCCATTATACGCCTCCTCGTGGGCTTGCTCCTTGTCCTTCAGGCCTATTTTCTCGACCATGCTACATAGTCCGATAAGCTGAATGTGGAGGTTTTGCAATGATTCTTCAAGTTTGTCTGTCCTTTCATTGGCCATCGCTTGAGCTCTAGTTTCTACCATACACCAATCAGATATTTTGAAAATTGGGACCGCCTAAAAAAAATTTTCACTAAGAAGTGAACGGTACCACCGTGCTCAGCTCGTCGTCCTGATTCTGATGGGCTAGATCACCAATAAGCGCCCCGAAAGATTTGCAGTGGCCAAATCCTCAAAATGTCAATGCGGCCAAAAGTCCTGCGAAAATTATACCCCGACATAGGAACCCTTCACAACGACTCCGATCTGGTGGATCTGATAGATCTGAATGGCGGATCTGATAGCTCTGGGCGGAGGAACAGACTGGTTCTGCAGATCTGATGGATCTAATAGATCGGAATGGCTGATCTGCGAACTCAAGACTGCGGGACTGATGTCTGCTGCTGCTGCACCCCTTTGCTCAAGCGGATCTGGAAGAGATTATGTGTGATCCCCCGATAGAAAAGGGAACTATGGTCTTGAGGAGTGTCAGGTGCTATAGATCGCAATATACATAAGGGTCTGGCAGTAGTACTCGGCCCAATGTTTCAGGGCTCTAACTAAGGAGGATCGACCGTACCCTTAGCCGTACAACCCGACTACCCTATCGTACGGGCGAGTAATCTCTCCGAGTGCTGTTCTCGGTGTACTGTAGCTACGAGACGGCCGACGATTTATCTATGGCAAGGTTTCAAAGGAGCCTAGGGGGCTTCCAATATACCCAGAGGGTACGTGGAAGACAGTCTGTGCGCGGTTCTGTCTAATGCGCTACTACTCGAAGGGGTACCCACAGGGGTTACAAGGGAGTCCAACAGACGTGACCACCTCTTGTATTTCCTGCGTGCATGCCTCCCCAAATTCGCAGGTTTATGCGCTCAACGACAGATCCCGTGGTTTAAAGACACCGGAACACGTCTCTAGCCAAAAAAAAAATTTGCTAAGAAATGGAGATCCCACCGGCCCTGGAAAGTGCTCTGATACCACTTGTTATGCTCTTAACCTGCAAAATGATACCCAAATACAGAATATGCGAAGAAAAGATACCCAGAACACAGAATAGCAATGATTTTATTATTTAGAGAGTAATGTTCACTTGCCTCTTCGAGGGGGCAACCTCCAATAGAGCAGAGCTCGATTACAAAATAAGACACGATGCTCCTCGCAGGGAGTCTCTATCCTTTATATATGACTCATACATGCAATACCATGGGCCAATACCGTGGGTTTTATTAATACCATCTATCTAATACTACGGCCCATTTGCAACTAACTGTGGTTCCGTCATTAATTGCGGATTAACCACTTACAATTATTAATATGGGCTTTATTGACTCTTGACTATGATGTGATCCCATTACATAAATAAGGGGGTTAGGGTGGGACCCTAACAACAGCACTGTTAGCGCTTGAAACTTCACCTCAGGCTGAGAAAGGTAAACCTCAAGGCAACATCAAACCACTTAGCCTCGTAGCTAGCCCTACGGGGCTGGAGAGGGCTCTCTCCGGTCTATCTCGGTAAAGATCTTCAATTGGTGAGATGACCAATAGGGTAACACTGATTTTAGGCTAGTAAACTGATCAAAAAGGTTGCTTTGGGGTTTTTAGGGTTTTTGGTGGCAAATTGAGGGGATGGCAATTTTGGGTGCGGGGATTGGACACAGTTTCTGCAGGGGGTTCTTTGGGGCGAGGTAGGAGACAGTATTGATGCTTTTGATTGAGGTGGATGGTCCGGAATGACAGGTGAGGAGCTAAGGAGAGCAAACAATAACTTTGAATTCTCCTTAAATAGTAGAAAACATTGAAATTAAACAAACTTAAAAGCAGAGCATGACAGTCATGAATTCTTACTTTAACACTTCGTTTGTTTAATATGCAGAAGGAAAAGAAAGGAAATGATTCACATAACACACTTACAGGTACATAGAGAAACACACCATCAATACATGTAACCACAAGAATCCCAAAAAGGACTGCAAAACCCTGGTCTTCCTTAGCAAAAAATTGCAGAGATACAGTGAATAATACAATGATAGCTTATCCCTCAAGAGTCCAACCATGAAAATGAGCAAGAAAGTACATAATATAGATCAGCTAACCTCTTTCCCTGCCTCCATGGGTCGAGCTCACTATCCTAGGAGCTGTTTCAACCACTTCTAAACTAAGCACTACAAAATAGGCAGTCAAAACAACTTGCCTCTATAAGCTAGGAAACCAATTCATTCATTTAATTTTCACCTTTTTCATGAATGAATCTTCTAGAAGAGGTACATAAGAGTAAAAGTGTCAATAAAGTACAATAATTACATCAAATAGGATAATAATCCACCCCAAAAAGTCAAACAGGGTCAAACTACGTTTTTTCTGAGCTGTACACTAAAATCTGGAGAAGTTTGCCTGACGGGTCGCGCGCCTCTGCCTGACAGGTCACGCGCCTTTGGGACCACATTTGGGGCACTTCCAGGTGGCTAAATTGAGCAAAAGTAGGCTTGTTGGAAAGGTCTGTGAGTCTACTTTCTAACCCAACTGGACTTTCTGAATTTGGTGGTCATTTGCCCCTCCAAAATTGCAATCTCCCAAGACTGCTTTCTGCAACTCAAAAATGTGGCAGAAAGTCATTTTTTGCTTGTTTTTTGACTTTCTGGAGGCCCAAAACTTCATAAAATCTCAAGTCCATTGATGAGCATATGTAACTTCTCATGACAAATCTGGAAATGCTGAGTTTTTGCAAAATGGAGTTGCCATGATGTAGGGTCGCGCGGGGGGTGAGACCCGTTAATGGGGAAAACCTGTAAATTCCCTGAAAAAACCAAAATTTACCCAAAATGCTCAAAATTTCTTGGGATTCGTGCTGTGGCTAGGCTATTTAGTGCCTTGGTCCTTCAGTGAAGCCTCGGCCAAGATATGGAGGGGATCGGGCCTCTTTCTCCTTTTTTGTGCCTTGGCCAACCGCCTTTGGAACATCTTCATCTTTTCCTTGCACACGTACATTCTCGCCCAATAGTGGTTTTTTCATGTTCCAGAGCAGGCTCAACTTCTGGTGTTGACTCACGGTCATCACTTTGCTCATAGTCGGTTTCAGTTTCTGACATGGTTTCAAGAGCAAAGTGGCTAAAATGTACTGCTGCTTCTGCTCAAATGACCTGCTGTTTTACCCTGTTTGAAATGCTGCTTCAAGGGGACAAATAACACAAGGGAGATGTTAGGGAAGGGAGACTTCTAAGGGGAATTAGGGAAAATACATGAAAAGGGAATTAAGGGAAGGAATCATGACATATACAACATCATACCATTATCATTTGCAAAGATTTTATGGGAAGTAGGGTTTAAGTTTATATTATTGGATTTTAGGGATATGGGTAGGGTGTTGGGCCTTTGATATTTTTTAGTAGGGAGAATAGGTAAAAATGATAAGGGAGATGGTTGGGATGTAGGGAAAAAGCGGGGGGTAAAGAGGATGACCTTGAAAACAACAAGACAAACCCTAGCTCAACCAACACTTTGACCTTCTTGAGCAAATATGCATTGGATTCATTATTTCAAAATAATGGCTTTAAACAACATTCTCATGCTTTTCAAGCTTTGGCAAACAATGTATTTTCATAAGGAGAGGCCTACCTGCAACCTTGAAGCAATCTGGGGTTATTTAGCAGCTTACTGGCGAAATTTGGTGGAGGAATTCCCAACGGGTCGCGCGCACTGCCCAACGGGTCGCGCGCCCTCAACAGGTCACGCCTGTGTAATTTTTACACTGCTGGAGGTGCCCTGACGGGTCGCGCGCCTTCAACGGGTCGCGCGCTAGGCTCAACGGGTCGTGTTTTGCAGGAGGCTTTTGGAGGCCTTCCCGATGTCGAAATCGGGTGCAGGATAGCTCGTTGGAAAGGTCTTTGAGTCTACTTTCCAACCCAACTATAATGTTTCAATTTGGAGTTCATTTGACCTGTCAAAACTCAAATCTCCCAAGACTGGTCAAAAAGTGCCAAATGAGGCTACCTCAAGGAAGAGTGCTGTTGCAGTCAACTTTTGAATGCCTTCCTCAACCCAAAATTTAGCTCATGATAGCTCATTGGAAATATCTTTGTGTATAGTTATCATTTTACCCATCAAGAAAATCATTTGGCCAACCAAGCTAGGAGAAAACTTGATTTTCCCAAGGTCACTTCAGAGGTGTCTTTGATTCTCCTGAGGCAACGGTATTCTTGACATTTCTCTCAAACCATGACACCTGTGAAAAAAGTGAAGGAGGTTTTTCTTCTTTGGCATGTTTTGGACAAAAACCTCTCTCAGTTTCCCAAAATTCATCTTTGATTTCTCTAAAACATCTTTTGAGTGAAACTGATCCCGATGTGTGAAGCAAGGAATTTCGTGGAAACGAAGCGAAATGAAGGGGATAGGGGGCTTCTAAATTCTTGGGGAAATTTTTTGGAGTAGGGAGGGATGTTAGGAAGTAGGGGAAAGTGGAATCTCAGAGATTGAGCGAGGGGAAGGAGTCCAAAAGGGCAAAACACAGGCCAAACCTAGAAAATTGCCAAGTTGTAGCTAGAAACTAGGGTTTGTGCGAAAATGAGGAATTTGGGGTATCTAAGGGATGGGAAGCATTTGATAGGGTATTTTAAGGATAGGGGAAGGTGTATGAACATTTGGATACAAGTTTTGCCGATGACTTGACCGTCCAAGAGAAATTGGCTTTCAAAACCCTAGGAGAGGGAAATGACCTTGCCAAGGCACAACTGAAGCATGAACAAGGTGTACAATGACTCATTACACACTGAGATGATAATGAAAACCCTATGAATGATGATAGACTCAGCTGAATGATGACATGGATCGACATTTGGGCAACTTTAGAAGGAGTGAAAGCAAACCCTAGACCTAATGCCTAGTGACCAAATTTTGCTTGAAGACTCACTGAAATGACAAAATTTGACCTTGACACTTCAAAATCACTTTGTAAGAGCACATTTGATCACTGAAGGAAGGCTGGAAAGACTGACACTAACAAGCACCATCATCTTCAACACCAGGTACTTGCACATCAAGGGAATCATCAGAGAGCAATAAAAAAGGAAGGAAAAATAACATGCAACCAACAAACAACAAGCACCTCATGTCTTCAACAAACTACAGCAAGGTATTAGCACCACAGGTAAATATCTCGCTTCACTCTCTCATCAGCATTATGTAGTCAAAAACTGTAAAGGTTGTGAGCGAGTTGGTTTATAAGGAAAAGGTGGCTAGTTAACTTGGCCACCTTCGTTCAGTCGATGAGGACAAAACAATTGTTCCTCCCACACGTGGCAGCAATCAAGTCAAAAAAGAAGAGAGGAGAAGGACAAATGCAGTTAAGTCTACAGATGCATGAACTGGGAAATGATTACGAGGAGAGGGGAATGATGAGGTGGTAGTGGGGACCAACGGTCCAAAAATAGAACCTCGGTTGCCAGCACACCACCTCACTCAACTCGACCATAAGAGGAAATAATCGTTGATCCCCATGCACTCATGCATTCATCTCCTCGAGGCTCACTCTAGCAAAGTCGCTCTCGTACCTAGGCAACCTACAGAAGAGAAAAATTCCACCTTTCTCCTGCACAGGACTTCCTACAGGATTACACAGGAAATCCTACAGGATCACACAAGAATCCTACAGGATATAGTCAGACAGTTTATAGGATTGGTCGAGAGCAGTTTCAGAAGGGGATACACAGGGGTTGGCTACAAAAAACACCACAAGGAGGTAGGCTTTGTATTTACTTCCCTTTTTCCAAGTGAATTTCTTAGAAAAATCTCCTAGTTTGAGTGAATTTGGCAGCTGTGTAAGGGAATTGACTCCACAATTATTTCAGTCCCATTTACTTTTGCATTAAAATTTGTATCAACCATCTCTTCTCCTCAAAATTCACCAACCAAAATGATAGGTGGGTTTAATAGAAGGGAGCCCATTAACACTGTGAGAATCCACCAGCACCCTCCTGTGTTAGAAATCTTCAAGAGGCATAATTGGATGGGGAATTTTGAGAAATTAAGGGGCTATGATGATGGAGTGGCCCGAGAGTTTGCTCTCTCCCTCATTCCACTGACCAGAGCCCATGCCACTATGGTGGTGGGAGGCCTCTCCATAGAGCTCACCCTTGAAATCATAAGTAGAATTACCACACTTCCCCTATGAGTGCCTTGAAGAAAGGAAGACAAGGGAGATAGCCAGACTACCAAGAAGAAATTCTTTTTAGAGGGAGAAGAGCCCATTGAGGACAAAAATGGAGTAAGGAGAACAAGCCTACAATACCCCTGGAATGAGGTAAGCTACAACCTTATTAAATACATATAATGTGAAGGTAGGTATAGTTTGGTTTATGGATATCACTTTAGGATTCTTGAAGAATTGAGGTTTGGAGCAGAAACACCTCCTCACCACAGGCTTAGCATACCATACTTCCTTCTGCAATCACTGATAGATACAAGCATAAAGGTGCAGGAGGGAAACCACCAACAATTAGCCCACCATGGGTTAATTAGAATCATCATAGAAGATGCCCTCCACAACCTCAAAATTCCTATCCAATGGGCAATTTTCAGAGACATGCAGATAGAGGAGGATATCAAAGCCCTGACATATGACATTAGTCCTACTTTCAGTGAAAAGGATTAGGAAGAAATTGAAACAGATGGAGAAGAAGCAGAGAGGGATGAATATGAGATAGATGAGGAGGAAGAAGAAGATAAAGAGAAAGAAGGTGATGAAGAAATAGAGGAAGATGTCAAGGAGGAAACTGTGAAACAAGATGAGGATCTAGAAGGAGAAGAAGAGGGGGAAAACATAGGGGAAAAGGGCAATGGGAAAGTGGAGGCAAAAGACAAGGAGGAGTCACCTAGGGTGTCTCCAAAACCCACTGAGAGAGAGGCAACAGCTGCCCTCACTGCCCTTAGCACCCCTATCAAACAAAAAGGCAAAAGACAGAGGCGGGCCCCCTTATACTTCAGAACAAGGAAAAGCGTAAGGATAAGGTAGGGAAAACCCCAAACTCCAACAAAGGTTCCCATTGTTATTGAGGACTCATCTAAACAACTGGAAAATATGGCTCCTCCTATAAAATTTCAAGAAGAAGGATCCTCAGCCCAAACCTCCCCTAAGTCTCCCATCACCTATGTGAGAAGGCCTGTAACCAGGTCTACTTCATCGAAAGGAAAAGGCATCCTACTGGATACATAGCAGGACCTATAGGAAGTAGAGGCAGTCCTACAGGAAACTCTACTAAACCTACAAGAAACTCAAAAATTGGATGAGGAAAGAAGTAAGCAACCAGAAACAAAGAGAGAGGACCCAGAGCTAGAGGAGCCTAGTCCTCAACCTAACCTTGACTCCTACTACAAATTTATTGAGGGGGGCAGGTTCATTCCACAAAAATTTTCCATTCCATTATTCTTTGAGCTTGAGAAAGAGAGATCCAGAACTCATAGATGGATGCAGATTGCCAAGTCCAAGGGAGTGGAGGAAATTGGTCACATGGAGGAGAAGCTCAAAGAGATGGGAAAAGAACTAAGTAGCTTGAGGGACAGAGAGGCCATCATGAAAAATCAGTTAGAGGCAGAAAATACATGGTTGAAAGGACAGTTGCAAGAAAGAGAGAATCAATTGGCATCCATGGCCAGTCTCTCTTTGGAAGAAATCCAGTGCAGGATGCCAGCTAAGTCCTATGCACTATACCTTAAGGAACAATGGTTGCAGTTCCAAATCAAGACCCTAGCACAAAGAGGCACTATGCCATTCCAGGATTATAGACAGTTCATTGATCTTTGTGATCAAAGCACATTGGAAGATAGGGCCAAGATGTCTGAGTTTTATTTGCATAACATGGCCTTGACAGACATGAATGTATGGGACCCTAATGCAAAGCTAGGGGATTTACAATTTATGGCTTTGGCATTGTTGACCACTACCGGTCAACTGCCCACAGCAGTACACCCCCTTTTTCTTTGCAAAAAGGGGTAGCGCTCGATCGACATGTCCGTGCCATCTTGCTGTCATCAGCAGCTCGATCATTTTAATTGTAAACCCAGTCTGCATATATAGATTGTAAATAATCTTAGCAGATATGAGTCATGTATGTAAATTGCCTAGGTGGACCTAATTTTCTAAGTGATAATCTACATCCCGGAAGGTTTTTCGTCTCACCGATCCATGATCGGCAGAGTTTTCCTTCAGCCTAACCCCAAAGCCGGGATGGATTTTGTCACTAGAGTCTTAGGAGAATCCTAGTGTGTTAATCTGCTAGATTATAGTTGTGTCGCAGAACTGGGTGGTTTATGAGGGTCTATGTTAAAGGGGTTTTCCCCCTTAAGATGTAAAATTGTAAAAGTCATGATGTAAAGTGTCTTGAGGGTTGGAAAATGTTTTAAATCCCCTCATGAGTCCTAGGTCCTAGATCCTAGGTGATTTTTCCAAAGGCTAGGTTCGAGGATCCATTTAAGAAATAAATTATAAATTAAAAAAAAAAAAAAAAAAAAAAAAAAAAAAAAAAAAAATTTATAAAATAAAGCAAAAACCCTAAAAAATAATAAAATAATAATATTTTGAGTAAATACATGCAAAATTTCATTTTTTAAAGAATTAACAAATTCGACGGATGAGATTAAGAGATGTCTTGATCCTCATCGATAGTCGAGATCATTTCGACATGGATCACTCGAACTAGCCGTTGGGATTTTTTCCTTTAAATAGGGTCCTAGGGGGTCATTTGAGATCAGATTGGATCTGTGAGTCTTGTGCTGAAGAAGCTCTCTTGTAGTTCATTTTTCTTGTGCAATAAAGAAGACTTTGGGGTTAAAAATCTTGCTGGTGTTACTCTTCGGAAAATGCTGTAAGATTGTTCTATTTTTTCTGCATAATTTTATTTTCAGCCATTAATGATAGCTTAATGAAGATTGATTTAGGCACAGGTATCTTGTCTGATCTTTGAGGTTTGAATGATAGTTTAGATTCTGAAATATATTGGCAGATATCTCCATTTGATCGGGGTTTCACTATTGTTTTCTCCTTCTACGTTGATGGTTGATTTTAAGCTGTGCAGGAAATCCTTTTTTCAGATTACCGGGCGTTAGGGGAAGTTCTCGGCTGAACCAGCCAACTCCCGGGATGTGTTTTCTGAAAGAGCCCAGCCAGTTCTTGATCCTGAGCTTATCATTCGAAATATTTTTCTTATGAATGCATGCAGGGTTTTCTGAAGCATTTTACATTTAAATTAAATTCTGATAATATTACTGTGATTATTGATAAATCTGGCTACTAAAGAGCCTTAGATCTGTAAATACTGTAATTCTTTTGCTGGATCTAGGGTTTTGATTTTGTTTACTGCAATTTTTTTTTTGTGATTTTAGGATAGTTTTGAAGGGTTTTACTTTAAAATTTTGTGTATATCTGCCGGGTTTTGTTTTCCTCTTGCAGGTTACAGACCTGAGACAAGATCTGGAGTTTTCTCGGTCCTCTGGGTGTTGCGTTGATTGATTGACCATCTGCTTGGCTGGCCGTGGAAGCATCAAGGCCCAGAAATCACGCATAGAAGGAAGCATATTTCGTTTCAAGGGTTTTGGCTTTTCTGTCACCCACGTGAAAACATCAGGCTATCTGCAAAATCTGTGCATTTCCTTCCACGTCGTGGCTTTATAGCCGTCAAGAGAAAAACTGCAAAGTATACATGTGGCTGGTTTGTACATGCGCAAGTAACGAAAACCATCAACTGAGAGCATTTTCAACGTGAATCGTTCCATCTCCAGTGAATATCAGACATTTGTGTTTCAATACGGGCATGAGAAAATGAAGGTGCATTGACTGGATAAAGGAAAATGCGTTCACTTATCTATCTGTCACTGTATCCAGCGTGAAACAGTGTTGGGCATTTTGTTTACACAAAGACCAGTTCGAGGGCATTTTGTTGAGGCATCGATCTCCATCTTTGTGCTCGTGGGTATGACTTCGTGTGATGCCAGGTTGCTTGAAAGCCTTCTGGCGTGAACTATTCCACTCCAGGTAAGAAACCCGGTTTCAAACGATTCGTTCAGCCAGAAATCCTTAGGTAACAACGGCAAATCTGTCCGCCGTTTTTTCTCTCGGGCCAGGCAATTCTTTTGTAATGTCTGCGTGGCGTATCATTTATTCCTCTCAGTGTGAATATCCGTCTAGGTAATGACTGTGTATCGTTTTTCTTTGTCTTAGCGCGAGTAAGTCTTGAGTTTTCATTCGCATTTCAGTCCAGGGTTTCGATTTCGTTTTAATGACAGCGTTCAGTATTTTGGTAGATTTTCCGTCTTTTAAATTTGACATTATGATTTGCATAATTCGTAGTTAGGATTTAGGCTATTTTTCCTTTAGTTTAATAATTTAATTTTTATTTTTTGTTAAGCTTTAGTTTCTTCTTTTTTTAAAATAGTTTCATTTTTTTATTTAAAAAAAAAAAAAATTTCTTTTCTTTTAGTCTCAGTTTTAGATTTAGTTTTAGTTTTAGCATGGTTTTGTTATTTAGGATTTGAGTTTAGGATTTGTTTAGATTTTAATTTAGTTTTATTTTAGTTTTAAATTTACTTTGAAAATCTTAAAAATTTCAAATCATATATATATAAAAAGAAAAAAGAAAAAGGGAAAATGTATTTTGCAATTTCAGTTTTAGCCCGGGAAATTTTTAGGTTTCATCTTTTGTGCTGAGGCTAATACTTTGGCGTGGGAGTTAATGTTTATCGTGTTTAAATGTTCATTTCAAGATTTACTGCATATATGTGATCTCTGGTGGTTGTTTAAAGCATTTACTCTTTTAAATCGCTGAGCTATTGAGCCTTTATGGTTATCTTGTATCTGGCAAAAGTTAAGCTTTTCATGATAAATGATTGCTCTTCATGGTTTATATTTCTGCAGTATCTGATCCTTAATCGATTAAACATTAACTCCACAAGGCACTGGTCTATTAACTTCTAAATCAAGTAAGTGCTGGTTTCCTTTCGTGTCTCCTAACCCAACTGGTTCACAGTTGGTTTTCATCATTTCATAGGGTCTACCCCCCTTAGCCGCGGGAGACAGGCTTAAACGGAGGGATCGGGGATCAGGGTGACAGCCCCCGGTCTGAGCGTTGTCGTGTCAATCTGTGCGACAAAATTTTTTGGCACCGTTGCCGGGGACATTTTATTCTCGGCGTTTCAACGACAATCATCCTTCTCATTTCTTATCTTTTCATCTGGCCCGGCAACGGCAACATTTTTTGGTGCCATTGCCGGGGATACTTTATTCTTGGTGTTTCAACGACTTTTTATCATTCATCGTTCATCTTTCTATCATTCGTTTGAGCCGGCAACGCCAACATTTTTTGGCGCCGTTGTCGGGGATACTTTATTCTCGGTGTTTCAACGACTTTTCATCATTCATCGTTCATCTTTCTATCATTCGTTTGAGCCAGCAACGGCAACATTTTTTGGCGCCGTTGCCGGGGACAGAGTTTTTCTGTTCCTGGCATTTCAACGATATTCATCTTCTCATCTTTTTCATCTCTCATTTGAGCTGGCAGATTCAACATTTTTTGGCATCATTTGGATCTTTTCATCACATATCAACAGCTTCTCTTCGGTTTGTTTCTTGTTTGGGTGGCGACTCCATTTTCTTATTTTTCGCAGACAAGAAGCCTTCCTCATATCTGCTTGTTGTTTCCTTTCTGGATCTTAGAATCAGATTCATTGTTCAAGTGGTGACTCCACTTCTTTCATCTATTAATTTTCTTGAGCAGAGATCTCATTCTATCATCCATTTGATCCCTTATTATTTATCATGGATTATTCATTTAAACCATGTCATTTTACTGACCATCTCCATGACTTTCCGGAGGAGGCCCTTTCTAAATTACCTGTGTTCTCGGGTGGTGATTCAATTGCTGTTAGAAGGCATCTAGGCTTGTTTACTCGTATAATGATCATATATTGTAGACCCCCTCAGTTTAATCATGAAGATATCAAAATGCGTCTTTTTGTCTTTTCTTTAGAGGGTGATGTTTTGAATTGGTTTAACAATTTTCCTAAGGATTCTTTCACTTCTTTACAAGACATTGTCAATGCTTTTAAAGATAGATATGGTGATCCAAGCGAAGTCGGGATTAATTCGGCCTTGTCGGCAAAGTCCCGGCAAAAAGTCGGCAAAATTATGGACAATAAATCCCGATTTCAGATCCAAACAGCTTGCCTTGTGCCCCTAAAATTATGCAAAAGAAAGAAAGTAATCTTATAAAAGGTCCAGCTGTTGACGAAAGATTTCAAGATCAGAATGTGTCATCCACCTGTACTATTGCAGATCAAGTCCATGATAGTGGAAAAGCAGGGACAAATGACAATGAAAAGGAAGATCAAAGGCAAATTATACAAGAACTAATGATGCTGGTAAAAAATATGGAGATTAATCAAACTAATTACGTCAATGATGTGAGAACTTTATGCACCCACCTGGAAAAACGTAATAGGGAGATGGAGATTATGCAAAATCAGCATGCTAAGGAAATTGAGGCCATGAAGACTAAATATGACACAGAAATTAGATTCATGCAAAGCAAGATGTCAGGATTAGAGGAAAATATGATGACCATGAAAACTGATCATGATAGGAAAATTAATTCTATGCAAAACAAGTTATTAACTATGGATGAAGAAATGACTATCATGACGTTCGATCATAATAATCAGTTGGCTACCATGCAAGCAAATCATAAAGAAGAAATAAACTCCATGCAGTATTGCTTGATGAACATAAAGGAAAAGAACGATAAAGTAATAAAAGATATGGAAGAAGACCATGTCAGGCAAATCAGTGCTATAAAGGTTGAACACTCTAGTCAGATGGATGCCATTAAAATATAGGTTCAAAAGTTTCAACAATGGTCAGAGGATGAGAGAAACCAGGAGACATCAATAGATTAGGAGCCTTCTCATTTGTTGCAACAAGTTCCATCTTATTATGAGGAGGTCATTGGTTCGATTGAAAGATGGTCATTGGTTCGATTGAAAGATGGTTAATTGAAGGTGATCCAGATAGACTTAAAAATGATAAAGATCAGATGCAGGATAAAGAAAGACATGTCATGCATATCTTACATACTTCATCTGATAGCTTTGAAACAGAAAGTTCCATGTCATCAGTAATACAATCTGCCACAAAGAAAAAGCGCAAGAGAAAGAAAATGAGAAGAAGATTTGATGCATTAGTCGGCCGCAAGCAGCTTGATTTTCGGATAGGAAAAAGTCCTACCATATGCAGAATTGGACATGGCACATCCGACAAGCAGCCGACAGATTTGCCTGAAAGCAGGCAAATGCTCAGTATACACTATATTGAACACATCTGATGCCATGGGGCATCTTTTGTATTGTATTTCTAACCCTACTCCTTGTTTTTTCAGCATTTTCATTTTTGTTTTAGGATTAGATTTACTTTTCACGTTACTAGATAGTTAATAAATGAAGAGCTTTTATCTTTCCTGTGCTTAATGTATATGATGATTTTTGGATGGACGCTACTTATATTTTGTTGTGTGTTGCATGGGTGCAGATTCTGGATTCTCACATTCCTACAGTGCAGCAACGTGTCCCCAAGTAGAGCCAGATGTTGACCACTACCGGTCAACTGCCCATAGCAGTACACCCCCTTTTTCTTTGCAAAAAGGGGTAGCACTCGATCGACATGTCCGTGCCATCCTGCTGTCATCAGTAGCTTGATCATTTTAATTGTAAAGTCCCAGTCTGCATATATAGATTGTAAATAATCTTAGCAAATATGAGTCATGTATGTAAATTGCCTAGGTGGACCTAATTTTCTAAGTGATAATCTACGTCCCGGAAGGTTTTTCGTCTCACCAATCCATGATCGGCAGAGTTTCCCTTCAGCCTAACCCCAAAGCCGGGATGGATTTTGTCACTAGAGTCTTAGGAGAATCCTAGTGTGTTAATCTGCTAGATTATAGTTGTGTTGCAGAACTGGGTGGTTTATGAGGGTCTATGTTAAAGGGGTTTTCCCCCTTAAGATGTAAAATTGTAAAAGTCATGATGTAAAGTGTCTTGAGGGTTGGAAAATGTTTTAAATCCCCTCATGAGTCCTAGGTCCTAGGTCCTAGGTGATTTTTCCAAAGGCTAGGTTCGAGGATCCATTTAAGAAATAAATTATAAATTAAAAAAAAATAATATAAAAAAAAATTAAAAAAAAATTATAAAATAAAGCAAAAACCCTAAAAAATAATAAAATAATAATATTTTGAGTAAATACATGCAAAATTTCATTTTTTAATGAATTAACAAATTCGACGGATGAGATTAAGAGATGTCTTGATCCTCATCGACGGTCGAGATCATTTCGACATGGATCACTCGAACTAGCCGTTGGGATTTTTTCCTTTAAATAGGGTCCTAAGGGGTCATTTGAGATCAGATTGGATCTGTGAGTCTTGTGCTGAAGAAGCTCTCTTGTAGTTCATTTTTCTTGTGTAATAAAGAAGACTTTGGGGTTAAAAATCTTGCTAGTGTTACTCTTCGGAAAATGCTGTACGATTGTTCTATTTTTTCTGCATAATTTTATTTTCAGCCATTAATGATAGTTTAATGAAGATTGATCTAGTCACAGGTATCTTGTCTGATCTTTGAGGTTTGAATGATAGTTTAGATTCTGAAATATATTGGCAGGTATCTCCATTTGATCGGGGTTTCACTATTGTTTTCTCCTTCTACATTGATGGTTGATTTTAAGCTGTGCAGGAAATCCTTTTTTCAGATTACCGGGCGTTAGGGGAAGTTCTCGGCTGAACCAGCCAACTCCCGGGTTGTGTTTTCTGAAAGAGCCCAGCCAGTTCTTGATCCCGGGCTTATCATTCGAAATATTTTTCTTATGAATGCATGCAGGGTTTTCTGAAGCATTTTACATTTAAATTAAATTCTGATAATATTACTATGATTATTGATAAATCTGGCTACTAAAGAGCCTTAGATCTGTAAATACTGTAATTCTTTCGCTGGATCTAGGGTTTTGATTTTGTTTACTGCAATTTTTTTTTTTGTGATTTTAGGATAGTTTTGAAGGGTTTTACTTTAAAATTTTGTGTATATCTGTCGGGTTTTGTTTTCCTCTTGCAGGTTACAGACCTGAGACAAGATCTGGAGTTTTCTCGGTCCTCTGGGTGTTGCGTTGATTGATTGACCATCTGCTTGGCTGGCCGTGGAAGCATCAAGGCCCAGAAATCACGCATAGAAGGAAGCATATTTCGTTTCAAGGGTTTTGGATTTTCTGTCACCCACGTTAAAACATCAGGCTATCTGCAAAATCTGTGCATTTCCTTCCACGCCGTGGCTTTATAGCCGTCAAGAGAAAAACTGCAAAGTATACGTGTGGTTGGTTTGTACATGCGCAAGTAAAGAAAACCATCAACTGAGAGCCTTTTCAACGTGAATCGTTCCATCTCCAGTGAATATCAGACATTTGTGTTTCAATACGGGCGTGAGAAAATGAAGGTGCATTGACTGGATAAAGGAAAACGCGTTCACTTATCTATCTGTCACTGTATCCAGCGTGAAACAGCGTTGGGCATTTTGTTTACACGAAGACCAGTTCGAGGGCATTTTGTTGAGGCATCGATCTCCATCTTTCTGCTCGTGGGTATGACTTCGTGTGATGCCAGGTTGCTTGAAAGCCTTCTGGCGTGAACTATTCCGCTCCAGGTAAGAAACCCGGTTTCAAACGATTCGTTCAGCCAGAAATCCTCAGGTAACAGCTGCAAATCTGTCCGCCGTTTTTTCTCTCGGGCCAGGCAATTCCTTTGTAATGTCTACGTGGCGTATCATTTATTCCTCTCAGCGTGAATATCCGTCTAGGTAATGACTGCGTATCGTTTTTCTTTGTCTTAGCGCGAGTAAGTCTTGAGTTTTCATTCACATTTCAGTCCAGGGTTTCGATTTCGTTTTGATTATATTTTGTTTAATGGGATGAGTTAAAGTGATATATTATGCCTAGTGGACTAATATGCATTGAATGTAGGTTTGGACGAGAAAATCAAGGAATTTTGGCAAGACTAAGGTTTCAAACTCGAATGGGACAAGGGAGAGAGATTGTAGGAGGTAAATCCTCCTCATTTACTCCTCCCCCATTCGAATATTCTCCATTAATCACACCAGCTCGGAGTGCAAGCAACCAAATCATGAAGATCAAAAGGCAGCCGAACCTCCCTAGATTTAAGGAAGTCATTGGAGACTTTAGTTGTATAAGTAGGGAGGCCTCGAGCCTCATTAGGATTCGAATTTTTGTTGTAAAAACACTAGTTATTTGCGAGCTCCAGACTTGTGGAAGACATTGATGTAATTTTCTGTTTTGATAATGAAAATGAGCTTTTTTTTGGTCCAGCACTGAGTTAACTCAGAGGGATGAAGCCCTTGGGTTAGGGCCCAACCCTAGAAGAAAAGGCTCCCCTTCTTGTATCTGTATGCTTAGCTTAGTTTCATAGATTCATGGTTAAATTGGCTCTAGAAGTATTTCATTGCAAGTAATGTGGATTTGATTAGTTGTTTATTAGTTTGCTTCCATTTGTGCTTTACTTCAGTAGCAGGTTAGAAGAGATAAAAGGAAGCACCACAAAAATGTCAGTAGGTGTCTTGGCCTCACCTCTTCCCTTAGGGATCATGATTTGAGAAAAAGATCCTTATGCAGCCCCAAAAAGGTAGATTTTCATTTACTCATAAGATTTAGAGTTTACTGTACCTAAACTAGCATTTGATCATTTTTGCAAGTGTAGGATTTAATTGCCATCTCTTCCATCTTCAATCTTTTAGTAGATCTCATCCATGATTCCATTTTATTCAGCAATTTTCCTCATGCATGAAGTAGAAAACTAGTTCATTAAATTTTTCTTTTCTAGCTTGTTAGAATTCTTCTTGTTTACATGACTTTGTGGCAATTATAAATGTTTGATGCAGAGCAGGTGCTTCAGAAATCTAAAGGGATCTCATAGTAGGAAACCACCTTCCAACTTCATCCATTCATAATCATCCCTTGCTTTCACCAAGATCTTCACCAATCTCATCATTTTACATAGAAATTCCTCCAAGCATGTTGAGCGAATCCAACCATCTCCTAACCTTGGTATTGAGTTCTGAGTGATCCTAGGCATTTTCTCACTCCATTCCACCCATCCACCACCTTTCCTAAGCCTTCCATTCCCTCCATCAACCATCGTTTTGCTCTCGGTTGTATTCTATATAAATACAGGGAATCCTATAGGTTTCTAGTACATCATGTAGGTTTTCCTATAGTGGCCTGTTTCGAGGCCGATTGAGGGTAAACTTCTAGGAAGCCACACTAGGTCACACAAGGGTCTCCCAAACCTCCCAACCATCTCCTAAACCTCCCAACCATCCACCAGCGTCGCTAAACCACCTGTGACATCACCAACAGAGATTAGGGTACACTTGATTTTCTAGAAAAAGAATAAAAAGAACAAAACATATTTATTTCAGTCCTTTACATGCATAGTAGTGATGTTTGATGTCTTGAATTTCCATGCTTTAGATAGTAGCATTTCATACATGTTGGCTTGGCATTCTTGTAAAGCATAGTTTCTCAATATTTAATTAGAGAATGGTGTGTTTCTAGCATAGGATTTCAATCATTTTCCTTATTTGTAGTAGACCAGCTTTATCCTAGAGTAGATTCCTCTTTCTTTCATCGGCAATCAAGCTTCTTCTGAATCCATAGAACCCTGGCTTGAAAACCCTAGTGGTCTTTCGCCAGCTAAACAGTGACAAAAGGCAGAACCATCGCTTTTACTTGTGTATACAGCACTATCACCTCCAAGTTTGTACGAACCCCGGGTTTATAAATTAAAGCTGGTAGCTCCAGGAGTTGCAGCGTTCTTGTTGCAATACTGGTGCTCATCAGTCTCCACATTCAATGGAAGACATGAAGATCTCCTAGTAAGATCATTTTTATTTTTTTTGGGACAAAGGAAAGGGACTAGGTCAAGCAATCTTTTAGTCCAAAGAGAATTCCTTCTCTTAAGGTTTTTATTGGACAATTTTTCAAGCATTGGGGTCCAAAATTTCATAACTTCATAGGCGCATATTAGCACTTGTTGACAACCCTATAGATGGAAGGTCTTCTTGACCTTTTGGAAGATGATAAAGGAATTGTTGAAATTGCAACCACTAATGAAAATAGCAATGATGATGTCCCTTAAGACAATCATCGTAGTAAAGAAGCATACGATGACATCAGTGTTGTCCTAGAAGATCAGTGTAATGGCCAAAAAAATGGAGATAAAGATTCAGTTTCAGATCACAGTTCTAGCACTAACAAAATAGTCTTCATGCAGCCATATCATCAAACCATTTTGGCCCAACTTCTGCAGTTGTGATTGAGATGAAAAGAGTGATTGGATCCTTCCTACTCATTTTGAGATAAGGCTGGAATGTGAATAGGTGTCTAAGGATGAAAAGCAAGAAGGTTGGAATGCAAACAAGTGTCTAAGGATGAAAAGCAAGAAATGAGTCTTGTTATTTCTCTTGAAGATGTTGAAGTTGGAAAATAATTAAGTGTGTAGGTGGTAATGTTGGGATATTTGTTGTTGATAAAAAAACAACAAACCTTTAGAAATCTTGATATGCTCCTTAAAGATAATAGGTAATGAATGAAGAAATCCAGATTTCAATATGGATATTGTTAGATTTTGGTAGCATCGGAAGTGCTATAGCCTTGAAAATTGGTGGAGACTAAGGCACATGAGTTCTAAAGAACCCAAAAACCGTTTGGTGAAATTCCACCCGGATTGTATTTTATTAAAATAATCAATATTTTTAATGGAGTTGTTGAAATTTCTAAGTCTAACACATTAGAAATTCTTCTTGCATTATCTGGTTTATTTTACCTACTTGTTTATTACTCAACAATTATTTAACCATATAAATACTGAAAATAAACACTAATGGAGTCTTAACTCATATACAAATCATCAACTGAAATAATAGACAAACACACAAGGAACACCGTTATTTTTGGACAATCGTCCCCGAAAAAACCCAACTTGCTAAAACTGGTGCAACAGTTCTAAGGGTTTTATTATTAAGCAACTTTCTTGAGTACAACTAGGGTGCCAAATTAGCTCACCCAATAGAGATATCTATCTGGCAGTAATACCTCTCTTCGGAAGCAGATATTCAGCAAGTCTACTCCACGAAAATCTCTCCAACGCTTCTCTGAGGTTCTGCATTAGCCCTCTTGCCTCTGCGTCACTCTGAAACCCCTGCGTCATCCTTCTTCTACTTTGCGTTGGCTCTCTGGCCTTCTACGTCACCCACGCAGGCCCTGCTAGCCTCTGCGCAATCACTCTGGCCCTCAGCATGGCTCCTGCTGGCTCTGTGTAGCCTCTTTAATCTCTGCACTGGTCCTTTGGCACTATCTCTGCCTCTCTGCTATACACTCACTGCCCCTCACTGCAACTCAGATCACTTGTTTGAATTTTCTTAGCAAACCCTGCTCCAGAAAATTAAACTGACTGATCAATATTGGTGTATCTCCAATTGACTCTGAAGCCTCCTCTTATACTTTTCCTGTAGAGTCTTCAATGGCTGAGATTAAGTCTCTAATCAATGACTAAGATTAGATTTGGTTTGATCCATGTCATTTAGAACATTCTCACCCAGTTTTATATTAATACCCATTAATATTTTAATTTTCCTAAGTTTAGACTTAGGAACTCCATTAAAAATATTAATTATTTTAATATCTCTCTAACCGGGTGGAATTTCCCCAAACCATCTTGGGGTCGTGGAGATCTCATGTGCTTTAGTCTCTCCACCAATTTTCATGGCTAGAGAAAATTTGATGCTACCACAAATCAACACTCCCTCTTAACGAGGAATGTGCTCTAGTAATGCTCCACCACTGAACATCACATTGATCCTTCCGCACCGGTACCTGTGCTGATGCTGGGCTTGCTGCCCTACATCCTCTGCACTGCTGCCTCCTGTACGGCTGCCCATGGCTCTGCCACTACCACTGCCACTGCTACATCTGTACACTGGGTTGCATAATGATTCAGCTCCCCACAATGGAAGCACTTTACCTTGGAGATATCCTTCTTCTTCCTCTTTCTTGATTCGACCTCCTTTGCTGCTACATCCCGCCTTGGTCAACTGTCTAATCTCTTCTTGGCGAAGAGCTGCCCACATCTCTTCCCATCTTGGAAGATCAACTCTGCCCAAAATGCTTTGGACAAATGTCTCCCAATCCTCGAAGACTGCATTCAGGGCGGTCCTCACCATGAACTCCTGATCCGGTGTGGCCCCTATGGAAGTAAGTTGGTCCCGAATCTCTTGCAACCTGCTGAGGTATAGATCTATCTGCTCCCTCTTCTGCATCTGATATGTCCACAACTGATTCTCCAACAGCATCTTCCTCTGCATGGAAGTGCCCTGATACAATGTCGTTAAGGTATCCCACATCTCCTTTGTCGTGTTCTTCTCAGCAATATGCGGTATCACATGATCCTTGACCCCATCAAGGATTATGCACTTTGCCTTCGCCATTGCATCTTCATATTTTTCATTATCAGCTGGATCGACTGGGATAGCCATGGTTCTTAAGGCGAAATCCTTGATGTGATGTCTATCCAGAACAGACAGGATCCTGGCCTTCCAGATGACAAAGTTGGATGCCCCATCCAACCTGTCCTGATCCCTCAGTCCGTTCATTGCCATATTTGCTCTTCTACTGGACTCCCTCCGAGTCTCGACTTCCCTTCTGGAAGTTCTCTCTTAGACTCCCTCTGAGTCTCGATTTCCCTCCTAGAAATCCTCTTGCCACATGCCGAACTGCTCCTCTCTGATCCTCTATGCACCTGCAAAATGGATCTAGATTTCTTGGCTAGAAATACCTCAAGGCAGTGGTTCCCTCTACCTTAGTTTTATCCTGTTAGGTACTGTTCTTCTTCAATAGCAACAACACCCCACTAGCTTTCCAATCTACAATCTGCCCACAACTCCCTAGGTCCCAGCAGTTGAAGAAACCGAGCCTCTTAGCTCTGCGCAATCCTAGCAAGGCTGAATCGCCCCTCTGGCCAACTGTGTCAAGCCTACTTGACTGAGTAGGATGACGTGGCTCTTCGTGAGCCTCTTCTACCTCTCTTTGCCTCTGCGCTGACCCTCTATCTGGCTCAAAGTTATGACGCATGCCCTTTGCGTCACTCCTTCACTACTGCCTTCTACCTACGAACAACTTTGTCTCTGGGGACAGCTGTTTCTGCTGCAAATTTTTTGATTTAGCTGGTGCCTTCAGCTCTCCTATGATCTGCAATGCTCTGATACCATGTTGAAATTTCTAAGTCTAACACATTAGAAATTCTTCCTGCATTATTTGGTTTATTTTACCTACTTGTTTATTACTCAACAAGTTAATTAACCATATAAATACTGAAAATAAACACAAATGCAGTCTCAACTCATATACAGATCATCAACTGAAATAATAGACAAACACACAAGGGACATCGTTATTTTTGGACAATCATCCCCAAAAAAAATCCAACTTGGGAAAACCAATGCAACAATTCTGAGGGTTTTATTATTAAGCAGCGTTCTTGAGTACAACTAGGGTGCCAAACTGGCTCACCCAATAGAGATATCTATCTGGCAGTGATAACTCTCTTCGAAAGCAGACATTCAACACGTTTGCTCCACGAAAATCTCTCCAATGCTTCTTTGAGGCTCTGTGTCAACCCTCCTGGCCTCTGCATGACTCTGAAACCCCCTGCGTCAGCCTTCTGCTGCTCTTCGCTAGCTCTCCGGCCTTCTGTGTCACCCACGCAAGACCTGCTAGCCTCTGCACAGTCACTCTAGCCCTGTGCGTGGCTCCTGCTGGCTCTGTGTAGCCTCTCCTCAATCTTTGCGCTGGTCCTTTGGAGCTATCTCTGCCTCTCTACTATGCACTCACTACCCCTCGCTGCAACTCAGATCACTTGTTCGAATTTTTTCAGCAAACCCCACTCCAGAAAATCGAACTAACTGATTAATCTTGGTGAAACTTCAACTGACCCTCAAGCCTTCTCTTATACTTTTCATGTTGAGTCTTCAACAACCGAGATTAAGTCTCTAATCAACAGCTAAGATCAGATTTGGCTTGATCCATGTCATTTAGGACATTCTCACCCAATTTTATATTAATGCTCATTAATATTTTAATTTTCCTAAGTTTTGACTTAGGAACTCCATTAAAAATATTAATTAATTTAATATATCTCTAACCGGGTGGAATTTCCCCAAACCATTTCTGGGTCTTGGAGATCTCATGTGCTTTAGCCTCTCCACCAATTTTCATGGCTAGAGCACATCTGATGCTACCACAAATCAACAGGAGTTCCTAAGTCTAAACTTAGGGAAATTAAAATATTAATGGGTATTAATCAAAATATGGGTGAGAATGATCTAGAAGGCAGATCAAGTTATGTTTTAATCTTAGCCGTTGATTAGAGACTTAATCTCGGCCATTGAAGACTCAACAGGAAAAGTATGAAATGGAGGCTTGGGGTTCATTTGGAAATACACACAGAGAGATTGAGGAAATCAATTTTCTGAGGTGAGAAGTTCTCAGGAGGAATCCGAGAGAAAGAATTTCTGGAAAATAGAAAACAAAGAGGTGGAGAGAGCTTGCAGAGAGGCAGTACAGTAGCCGGGAGAGCTGACGCAAAAAAGTTGCTTGTCACACAGAATCCAGAATTGCCAGAATAGCCGAAACTGGCGGGAACTGCTGAAACTGTCAGAACTCCGAGAACTGCCGGGAGAGTTGACGCAGAGGGCAAAGAAGGTGACGCAGAGCTAGTGCAGAAATAGCCGAGTTTAGCTAGTCTTGTGCTGAATCAGTCGGAATTCTGCCAGGTGAAGTGAGGTAAAACTCACTTAGATTTTCCGCTAGTATTTTCTCTGTAAAGGATTGCTAGATGAGCATCCTAGATTTGTATTCAGTGATTTATCTTGCATAATAATAAGCCCTCAGAACTGCTGCACTAGTTTTCCCGCCTTGGATTTTTCCGGAGACTATTGTATCCAAAAATAAGTGTGTCCTATGTATCTTGTTCTTTGCTCTGTTTTCTGTTTCATTAGATCAAATATTTAATCAGTGTAGGCTGCAAAAGTAATTTGCTGCAGTATTCAGAAGAATAACTTGGTTAATGTATATTAAAAATCAAGTAGGTGAAGTAGATTCAGATTTGCTGCAGTAGGGTTTCCTTCGAGTCTAGGAATTTTCACATGGTATCAGAGGATTGATTTTGAAACAGGAAGAGCAGATCCAATATTGAGCAGTGAGGCCGAAAGCTGCACTTGGCAGCAATTTGAATCCCCTTGAAGGGATTGCACAATCCTTGTAGAGAAGCAGATCCGAGGAAATCTTTCTCTAAGTGAGATGACAGAGGTATGATTTCCAGTTCGTGAGTTTGCAGAGGCAGAGGGAGTGATGTAGAGCCTCAGCACAGTGCTTGAAGGGCATAGTTTCTGTCGAGGTAGAAATTCGCTGGAAAAGAACAAAGACACGTAGAAGGGGAATTTTCTCGTAAGAGAACTTTCCACCAAAAAGTTCAAATTTCTCACTTGCTGAGCAACTGAGCAGTGCTAAGCAGTGACTAGAGGAGTTAGTTCAATAGTTGGGTGAAATGGCATCGCATGGGCTCAGAAATCAAGACAGGTTGGAAGGTTCTTCCAACTATATCATATGGAAGACCAGAATCTTGGTTGTTCTAGAGGAATATGATCTCGAGGCCTATGTCAATAGTGTTGTAGCTGTTCCTACTAACAACGATCAAAAGAAGAAGTACAAAGCCAAGCAGGGGAAGGCAAAGAGGCTAATTCTTGATGGAATTCGAGATCATGTGGTCTCACACTTGCAGAGAAAGGATACATCTCGACAGATGTGGGAAGCCTTGTCTTCTCTATATGAAGGCTCTTTCGAACAATGGAAGATGTATTTGGAGTAGAAGTTGCAGCAGATTTTGATGCAGAAAGGAGAAGGGGTGAACCTCTATCTTTAGCGTCTTCGGAACACTAGAGACTAGCATGCCGCAGTGGGGTCCACTCCTCAACCAACCACGACGGTGAGGGTAGCCCTAAATGGAGTCTCGGATGAATGGCAAGTTTTCGTCCAAAGCATATTGGGGAAAGAAAAACTACCTTCATGGGAGGAGATGTGGGTGGCTCTTCAACAGGAGGAGTTAAGGAGGGACCTAGTGAAGGTCAAACTTAGTGGCAGCAGTGGGAGTGGCACAAAGACGAAGGAGGAAGAGGAGAACACAACTCTAACATAGAAGGGATAACAGAAGCCAAAGCGAAAGAAGGACATTTCGAAGGTGAAATGTTTTAGTTGTGGTGAGATGGGCCACTATGCATCCCAGTGTCCCTTGAAGAAAAAGGTCAAGGATGAGAAACATGATCCTAAGGCTGCTTTAGGAAAGATTGATGAGGATGAGTTTGCCATGAGTGCCCATACATCCCCAGGAGGGAGATGGGGCAATATTGAGCTATAGTTGGGAGGACTACATATGGGCAGGATCCTTGAGGAGTCCACCTCTTGGATCAATTCCTTGCTATGGGAGCCTAGGATTCAGCAGTAGAAAGATGGACGTAGTGTCAGATGATGCAGTGGATTGTTTGGAGGACAGATGCAGTAGCTTGGGACCAAAGACCGATCAGCGCAGAGCAAGGTTGGCAGTAGTGCAGAAGTTAGCAGTAGTGCAGAAGACTCAAAAGGTGAGCAGCAATTAGATTCCAACATTCATTGTATTATGTTTAACATAGTTAAGTTTAGCTAATTTTAGATGTTTTTCAGTTGCTTCTCTCAGCAACTGAGTTGCAGTACGGATGCAGTGTTAGCAGTGGCAGTGCTAGCAGCATAGCAGATGCAACGTTTGAGAGGGATTTGTAGTATAGATGCAACAGTGGCAGTGGCAGTGTCATGGGAAGCAGTATAGTAGCAGCAGCAACATAGTGTCAGTGGTAGCAACAATGCAGAAAGGAGGTGCTTCAGAAACATAGTAGCATGCAGGTGGACATTGTTGCTAGAGCACTTTTCTCGCTAAGAGGGAGTGTTAGTTTTTGATAGCATCGGAAGTTCTCTAGCCTTGAAAATTGGTGGAGAGGCTAAGGCACATGAGTTCTAAAGAATCCAGAAACCATTCGGTGAAATTCCACCCGGATTGTATTTTATTAAAATAATAAATATTTTTAATGGAGTTCCTAAGTCTAAACTTCGGGAAATTAAAATATTAATGGGTATTAATCAAAATATGAGTGAGAATGATCTAGAAGGCGGATCAATTCATCTTTTAATCTTAGCCATTGATTAGAGACTTAATCTTGGCCATTGAATACTCAATAGGAAAAGTGTAAAATGGAGGCTTGGGGTTCATTTGGAAATACACACAGAGAGATTGAGGAAATCGATTTTCTGAGGTGATAAGTTCTCAGGAGGAAAATCGATTGGGGAGATCTTGCAGCTGAGGGGTAGAGAGAATCTGGGAGAAGGACTTTCCTAAAAATACAGAACAAAGAAGCAGAGAGAGCTTGCAGAGACGCAACGCAGTAGTCGGGAGAGCTGACGCAGAAAAGTTGCCTGTCACGCAAAATCCAGAACTACCGGAACAACTAGAACTGCCAAGGGAGCTGACGCAAAGCGCAGAGAAGGTGACACAGAGCCAGCGTAGAAATAGTCGGTTTAGCTAGTCTTGTGTCGGATCAGCCAAAATTCTGTCGGGTGAAGTGAGGTAAAACTCACTCAAATTTTCGGCCAATATTTTCTCTGTAAAGGATTGCTAGATGAGCATCCTAGATTTGTATTCAGATATTTCTCCTGCATAATAATAAACCCTCAGAACTGCTGCACCGGTTTTCCCACATTAGGTTTTTCAGGGACTATTGTGTCCAAAAATAAGTGTGTCCTATGTATCTTGTTCTTTGCTCTATTTTCCGTTTCATGAGATCAAATATTTAATTAGTGTAGGCTGCAGAAGTAATTTCTTCTGTTTTCAGAGAAAGAACTTGGTTAATGTATATTAAAAATCAAGTAGGCGATGTAGATTCAGATTTGCTGCAGTAGGGATTCCTTCAAGTCTAGGAATTTTCACAGATATGACTTTTCAGCATTCATAATGTAATTATAATGCTGCTGATGTTCCAGAATCCCAAGATAAGGGAGGAGGTTTTGAAGGATTTATACCTAGGGTTTCAGATTATGATGATGCCAAGGATATTCTTTGTGATGAACCTGCTTCCTCAACATCTGCCCAAAGACGATTATACAATGGAGCACATGTTACAGAACTTGGAAATGAAGAAATAGGTTGTTGTCTCTCTAATTCCCACTTCATAGAACATGGCACAATCACGAAGGTTCATAAATTATACTGTGGAGACAATGAGGACAATTATCAGACTAAGTTTTGATATTTCCTTGCTACCTAGAACTAAAGATGAAGCTGATAACATTGCTGAAGCCTTTATGTTAGGATCCAAAGAAAGCAAGGGTTTGCATTCAAGTGAATTCATAGAATTTGACATAACAAATGAAGAAAGGATATGCAACAATCTAATGGATCAAAGTTCTGTTGATAGTTGAATGCCCCCAATCTGGAGGACGAAGGTGATAGTGGTAATGCAAAATTTGGGCAGCACCAGGAGGTTGAAGCTGGTCCATGGGGTTTCAATTCTTTTGAGACTACCTTGGTGAATGTGCATGAAATAACCCTTGATATTAGGATCTCTGTGGTTCCAAAAGGCCAGCAAAGGTTGGATATAGATCAATTATTGAGCTTTTTGAAGATTCAGAACATCAAGTCTTAAAGGGATGAAGCATATGTATCTTTCGAAACTTGATGGATGACAAAAAAAACTTGGAGAGAAAATAATAAATTTGGAAAGACAGCCCTCAGCACTTCGAGTTTGGCTAGTTTCAAATGTAACACTTCATCATTTAGCAATGATTCAGAGACTGCAAGAGTGCATTTGTGATGAACCATCAATGGGCTGCCCCTGGAGTGCTTAACAGGAGTCATTCCTTGTTGTTGTAGCTTTGAAAATCTGGATAAACATGGAAAGGAAGGTAATTTAGTTATCTTTGGGAGATCTTGTGATGAGGGTCACCAATGGAAGTCCCTGAAAACAATATCTGATGCAGTGGAGGTTTTGGTTGGAGTAAACATTGTTCAAGATGGTGCAACTGCTGCTTTTGATGTCATGAAATGGATGAATGAGGAGGTTAATTTTGAACCTGGTATAGCTGAAGCAGCATGTCAACATGTTTTTTTTTATCCTTTTTCTTTAAGCTACACAAATTTGTATGGCTTAGAATCACTGTTGGGATATGAACTCCAGAACTAGTTTTTTTTAATGGCAAGTTATCACACATGCATTGCAACAAGACTTGGTAAGATGTTGTTATCAGCACTTAAAATTTCTAGGGAAGTCTATGTTGAAATTTCCTACCACAAAGCATTTCTATTCAACATATCCGGGGATTTCCCTTTAATTTATAACAGATTTGCACCTGATAATTCTTTAACATTGAGAATTTCACACGTGTTGTGGTGAAATATAGCACTTAAGAAAGATCTTCATGATGATTCAAGTACTCTAATGAATCAAATAACAAATTTTGCAACGTTTGTTGAGAAAATTAAGTGGAATGCCAGTTTATGTCTTTTAGTATACAAAAACATCACCCAAGGGAACTATTGTGAATTAGAAGGCCTGAAAATCTTTTTATTTACGACAAGGTTCTCTATGGTTTTCAGTTCTGGGAAATTACAATGGGGCAACTATGACAGAATCAAAAAGAGGGCAGTTTGAGCTGATTGTCTCGAATCCACCATTGGAATTCGATTCAAGCGAGAAATGAAGGATGTGTACAAAGAGTTTGGTTCTTACCTATGCGGCCAAGCTGGTATTCACAGAATAAGTAGACCTCTCCATCATGATGAAAATAAATTCACAGCTGCAGTGATGAAACAAATCATGATGATCTGACTATAGATAGATCAATTGACAGTAATGTAGGCATGGATAGCAATTGTTTTAAGCTTCTGAAGTTGGAGAATGGAAGGATGTTCTACGGACAGGATCCCAGATGTGTACCTCGACCAACAAAAGAAATTTGAACCTATAGGCACTCAGTTTTAAGTGTTTCTCTATTTCACATATTGAGCAAGAACAGAGAGAAGAATGGATGCACTCTAGAGATGATAGACAAATGACCACAAAAGCAGGTCAATGGGATATGTTATCCCTCATTTCAGCAGGGGTATATACAGATTTTTGTCGTTTTGCATATCACCATTGTAAGCCCAAGGATACAAGTCAAAGCCTCATAGAACCATGTGAGTTTTTCTATTTAGGTGTCCTAGGCCTTGTTATGGTCAACCATGCCTAGTCCCTTTGGATTTAATCCTTAGTCCTTTCATCTTAGATATGATTGGAGTAATTTGGATGGATTTCATTGGGATAGAAGGATTATGAGAGCCTTTGGTTATGTAGGGGTGATCACCAATGTAGGGGCCAGTCCATCTGACATTAGGTGCACGTATGTCTTATTCCATGGTTATGAGTAATAGAGTCTTGTATGTGTGCTTGGCATTGGTTCATTGTTCCTCAAAAAGTTCCCAACATGGCTATCTCACAGTTTCAACAGGTCACATTTCTCAAGCCAGTGCATGTTTCTTGATGCATGTGGTCCTAGAAGTAATACAGTCAACATGGTCTCAAAATGCTCAAAATGAAGTGTAGATGACATGCCACGTTGAAATTTCCCAAAATGTGAAGGCAACATCTAGGAGCAGGAAGTCAAAGTTGGTCTAGTGGCACATGGGGGTTCTAGGTGGCAAAATAGAGGCAAAACATGACAAAATGTGACATGAAATATGTCACAAATTTGGCTTGACAAAACCCAGGTGGAAAATTCTTCAAATTCCCTAGGGAAATACAGATACCTCTCTCATTCATTGGCGTGGCATGTATGAGTCAAAATATGGCAGCGCAGGGGTTGGAATAGCCATTGGGGTTACTAGTACATGGAAAAAAATTCGAGAATCAACTAATAGTCAAGGAATCAAGTCAAAATAAGCAAGGGAATTGAAGAGCTAGCCAACTAAGCCAAGTCTACCTTCCTACTAGCCATCAAATTCAACAGAAGTGGAATGTTGAGGGTCAAATCTAGCCATTGGAAGGTCAAGGTGGACATTACATCTCAATTGGACAAGAATGTAGCCATTGGAAGGTCAAATCATCACTCTCTCAACCATCAAAGTCTCCAAGGATCAAAGTCAATCTAGGAAAGCAAGTTGAGTGATGGCGAGGCCAACCTTCACACCTACTTCCTTGTCCATTATACCTACATTTACCGGTGGCCCTATTTTGAAAATTCCACAACTGGAATCCTATTGCAGCAACTGATATTATTTCTCCTAATTGTTAATTAATTAACAATTTATCTGCTACAACAAGTATCAAAATAAATACACAACAATCTTCACAAATAAAAATACTGCAGAAAAATAAAATGCTGGAAGATGAGAAATTCTAGCACACACATAAATTAACACAATTATTTTTGGACAAAAGTCCCCGGAAAAACCCAAATTGGGAAAACCAATGCAACAACTTAGGGTTTTATTATTATGAAGCAGTGAGAAATTTGAGTACAATTGGATGCCAAAATCTGGAAATCCTACGGAGAAAAATACTGGCAAAAATCTAGTGACAAATTTTCCTCACCTCACTAGCAAACTCTCGACACAAATTGCCTTCAGAAACTCGGCCCTCTGACCCTATGCATAACTTGCTTGATGTCAAGCCTCTGACTGGTCTTTGATGAAGTCGTTCTGCCTTCTACTAGTTGGAAAGATGCTTCTTCGGCACTCTGGGGCTCCTTCCCGACCTCTGGATCTGAAGACGTCAATCCCTCTTAGCAAATTGAACTTGCCTCTAGAAGCTATTGCGCTGGCCTTGTGTCAACTTCTCTGTGGCTCTTCTGCCTCTCTGCAAATGCGCTCATTGGATTTGGAATACTTCCTTTAGCCTCACTATCTCTACCCCTCACACAATTCTTCGATCTCTAGCTCTCTCCAACAACTGACTGCTGCTACTCTGGAAATCGATTTGCTCATGAAATTGAACTACTCAAGTATCCTCTCCATCTCCACATCGATCTCTTCTTATAATTCACTGTTGGAGCACCAACGCCCAAGACTAAAACTTAATCAATGGCTAGGATCATCTCTAGATCAATCCGTGTGAGTTTCTAGATGATTCTCACCTTATCTCATTTAATACTGATTAATTAACCATATTCCCTAAGTTTAGACTTGGGAAATATTTAAGAAAATGGTTAATAATCTAATTGAAACACTTCTAGGCAGAATTTTTTTAAATGATTTATGGGTTTTGGAGAACTCATGTATTGTAGCCTCTCCACGAAGTTTCGTGGCTAGAACATATTCAATGCTACAAAAACTAACACTCCCTCTTAGCGAGGAATGTGTTCTAGTGATGCACATCTTGCTACAACACCATGTCTCTGCATCATCTCTTGTCACTGTGCTGATATCTGGTCGTACTGCCCACCAACCACTGCGCAACTTTGATATACATTGCATTTGTACTGCTGCTGACACTGCCATACTGCTTCCAACACTACATTTGCACTGAAACTTCCTCTCATTTGTTGTTACCGCAACTGCAACATATGCAATTGAAAAACATCCAAAATACTGAATCAACTGTGATCATTATGATGCATCTGTCTCCGAGTCTCTGACCGCTAGTCGTATTTGCATTGTCACTGAAGGATCTACGTTGCTGCTGACTCTTTTCTGAGCCAACTGCACTGCTGCCAACTCTGCATTGCATTCCCCAGCATCTCACTGCTACTAGTCTCTTCAACTGTCACTCGACCTCTGACTACATCTACTGCCACTGATCCATCCTGCTACTGAATATTGTGGGCCCCCATAACCAGGTAATGATCCATGAGGTGGACTCCTCAAGGAACCTGCCCAAGTCTGTAACTACTGACCTTTGATCTACTCAAACTGTTGTCGCCACCACACTGTTGTTGCATCTACTGAAATAATGAGTTTGATCTCCCCAGATCCTTAAGTACCAGTTTCCATAGGGATGCTCCCTTTGAAACTAGACTCCCTCTAAGTCTCGATCTCCCAATGGGAAATATCTTTGTTCCCTCCTAGCAACTCGCATTGTCCTTCTGCAATAGAAACTGGACTGCGAAGCTCTACGTTTGGAGCAATGTTACTTGGGAGCGGGAGCGACATTTCAAAAGCTCCCGGTTTGGGAGCGAATCCTGGAGCGATTATATATATATATATATATATATATTGATACATATATGTCAACAAAAACATGTAGAATGATGAATTAGATATGAAAAACATAAAAAGACATAGATTGATCATTGAACCATCAACCATATAACATCAATCATCTAGAAGTTATAATCTTCATCAACCACATCCACAAGTTAGTAACATACATATTACAACATATTGAGTCTCGTGAATCATGATTCATCAATCTTAAAGTTTCAACTTCAAGCTTTCAAAATTGAAAATTCAATATATAACATTTATCACCATTGATCACCAAAGTTGTACTTGTAAGCTAAGTTTAACCATTACAAGAAATAATATCTAACATGAAATGAAATGTTATAAAATGAATTATGAAATGAAATGAAACAACTTTCACGAAGCATCATATTCATAATTCAGAATCATTACCAATGAGTTATAATTGCCAACTTCAAACCTAAATTGTCACAGTCATATATTGTTTACAAAAAATATCATTATGATATGAAAGAGTCAAGAGTCAAGACTCAACAGTTATGAAAACTAATAGAAACTAGAAAAGACAAGTAAACTGTAAATCTATTATCTACTACTACATGTGGCCCTTTCCATGAGAAGTGTCTAATGTATGAGCAGGTAGTGGTGGTCTTCTAGGAGTCTCTCGCACAAACCGACGACCAGAACTAGAAGGCACATGCCCTCCACGTGAGGGTGTAGATGGAGGCAGTGACAGAAAACGAACAAGACTCGGAACTCGACCACTACTACTGGATGGTGAAGGTGGCATGGTTGTTGCTTCATCTTCCTCTCTTATAAGTTCCTCTTCCAATTCTTCAAGATGTATAGTGCCATCCTCCAAATTATCATCCTCGGGGTGGTTGTCCCAAATTTTATATGTTGGATCCTCATAAGCCCGATCACAGTAATGACTCAACAACCTCATGTTGTAGTGCACATAAACCAAGATTTCTGCCTGATTTTCATTGAGTCTGTTTCTTTTCACATTATGTATGAAGCTATAGATGCTTGATCTGAAATCACCCCTAGGTGACCTCAGGAAATTAATGAAGGTATTACAAACTCATGTGCTGGTGTGTGTGTCTATGTTATCTTAGGCAACGGATTGATAAGATTGAAAAATACACAGACACTTGAAACAGTAAGAGATCACGGTAAGCAAAACACAAACACAACAAAATTTAATGAGTTCACCAAATCCTCCTGGGCTATGTCCCCTCGTCCAGCCTTCAGTGGTGGCCTTTTTATTATGTCTTTAAAACAAAATCTTACAATAAGGAGCTCAATCTGAGTCTCACTTGACAGAGGATGATCAGTAGGATGGCACTTGGAATTCCCAAGTCCTTAGATTTCATAGACTCCCCTTACCGAATTTCGACCTCCATTGGTCTTTGTCTGCTCGATTCTTCCCTTACGCTGATGGTCAGCTCGGCTTCTTTGTCCTCTGTAATTTTTCCTCTCTTTCTGTGTCTCTCAGCGTCTGGCTTCTTCACTGCTTCACCGCCGCACTGTCTCTGTCAGCTCGTGGCTTTAAAGCCAGTTCGTTCCCCCGACTATTCGTTTCTGCTTCCCAGCTCTCTGGATTGCCTACCTTTGTCCGCTGGGACTCCTCTACCCTGCGTCATCATCGTTGTGTAATGATACGCAGAGAGGTGGCCACCTGTCTCTTTGCAAACTGAGTGTCAGTTCTTCCTGAACGGTCTTTTTTTCCGTTATTTCCCAGATGCCTGCGAAACGGATCCTTCTGTCGATTCATCGGTCAAATTGGACTTCAAATCTTATGCGCTGTAGTTTATTTCAGCCTCGAGTCCGGTCATCCATCAGGTTGAACCTTCGCTGTTGATCTGGAGCCTCCAGATCCCACGGTCTTCGCTCATATCGCACGATTGAGTTGCTTGACCGTTACTCCGCGATGTAAGCGGGTTTTCTCTCATCCGCCGGACACGCGTCACTCGGTGTATGGAATCGCTTGGTCCTCGGCCAAACCCGCTTACCGCTCGAAATGCCTCTGATATTCTACCGGTTTTGAGCGCGGGACCCGCCTTGTTGGTTTTAGCGTTTTCCCACAGTTTTCTGGTTTCCCTTGTGACCGAGTGCTTGAGGCTTTTCCTCTTCGAGGGGTTTTGCCACGCGTATTAGAAACAACCTCCATTTCTGGATCTGAGCTTCCCAATTGCCATTTTTGCGCCATGCGCGGTCTCCATGGGCCAACGATCAGCGCGCTTTGACCGAAGGTCCTCATTGTTCCATGCTCGCTGCAAATTACCATTATTCAGAGGTTATTTTTGATAGCTATAAGATTTCTTGAAATCTATCATTCATTCTTAACAATCATGGAATTGTTTGAGGATCCAATTCGGATCACAGCCTTCCCACTGAAAAAGATTTTGGACCACCAAAAGTTGGTTTTCAAGCATCGACTAAGTGAGGATACAACTTTCTCACCTGTCCAATCTCTATCCATTTTGCACTGCTTGGCTTTGAACCCTTGAGCCCAATTCTGAGGTACTCAACATCTCCCCTGCGCATCGTTCTCACCTTCCTATCTAGAACTGTGTCTTCCTGCAATTCATTAAGATATTCAGGTAACAGGTCATCAATAGAAGGCAATTGACTCTACTCTTCAGGATCTTCAATTAACGAAGGTTCAAATAGTCTCAAGCTATCTGCATTGACGACTGAGTAGATGTGCATATAAGCTGACAAATCAAGGCGAAACGCATTCTCACCAATTTTCTCAAGTATCCTGAAAGGTCCATACCTTATTGGTTTTAGCTTTTTACCTTCACCTTGCATCCTGTCTTTGTTGATATACAGCTAGACTTGATCACCAACTTGGAAACTATGCTCCATCGATGCTTGTCATGCCTTGCCTTGTATTTGGCCTGGCTCTTTTCCAGCTGTTCCTGTACTACCTGATGGATCTCTTAAATTTGTTCAATGAACCTAGTTGCCTTTTCCACATCGCTATGTCCCCCAAATGCTGTGTCCTTACCAAAGACAAAATCCAAGGGAGACCTTGGTGTGAAACCAAAATAGGTCTCAAAAGGAGATCTTTGTGTGGAATAATGTTTGGCTCGGTTGTAAGCATGCTGCACATAACACAAATGTTCATCCCAAAGCTTGGGATGCTTGCTGCAATATCCCCTGAGCAACTAGATCACTGTCCTGTTGACTACTTCTGTCTAGCCATCGGTTTGTGGATGGAAAGTTGTGCTTTTCTTCAGTTTGGTGTCCATCAGTTCCCACAGACCTGACCAAAACTTCCCCACAAATCGGGTGTCTCGATCAGATATAATGGAAGTGGGTAATCCAAAATGAACCCATACATGCTGAAAGAATAAGTTTGCAGTTTGTTCAGCTGTAATTTGTTTATTACAAGGTATCAAAATACACATTTTTCTAAACCTATCCACAACAACATACATATAATCATGACCTTTCCTAGATTTAGGCAGTCCTCCAACGAAGTCCATGAAAACACTTTCCCAAGGATGAGAAGGAACTGGCGATGGAGTGTACAAGCCTAGTTTCCTATTGCTGGGCTTGCTTTTAGCACACATAGTACACCCTCTTACATATCTAGAAACTGTCTCGTTCATTTTTTGCCAATAACAAAATCTTTGTAGTTGTGCAACTATTTTACTTACCCCATAGTGACTTGATATTACAGAAGTGTGTGCCTCTCGTACTATCTTTACTCTTTCAATTTATGGAATGCATAGCTTCCCACAATGATATAGGATTTGGTCCCTAACATGGTAATCCAATTCTTCCATTCGTTTGCCTTGACTTAAGGTTGCATATACGTCTTTAAAATCTATATCTTGAGCATATTGTTCACTGTAGCTCTCATGCAATACTGAATTATGCTTAAGTATAGTAGATGCATTTATAATAGGTCTAGATAACATATTTGCAACTTTATTATGTATGCCCTTTTTATATCTGATGACTAAATGAAACTGCTGTAGGAACCCCATCCACATGTAGTGCCTTGATTGCTGCAACTTAGTTTGGGAGTGTAGATATTGAAGTGGTTGATGATCAGTATGTATAACTATTTCTTTGCCCATTAAGTAATGTTTCCACTTTTTCACACTCTGTACTAATGCATACAATTCTTTATCATATGTGGGATAGTTAACTACTATAGAATTAAATGTCTCAGAATGATAACATATGGGTTTACCATGCTGTATCAAGACTGCTCCCATGGCATAGTCATAGGCATCCGTTTGGATCTCAAATGGTCTTTGAAGATCAGGCAGTGCTAGTACTGGTGCTGTACTAATCTTTTCTTTCAAGGTGTCGAAGGCTTTTCGCTGTTTGCCTCCCCACTGAAACACCTTGTTCAATCCTATTAAAGCATGTAAGGGAGCTACAATTAAGGAAAAGTTAGAAATGAACTTTCTCCAATATTGTGCTGCTCCTAAGAAGCTCCTAACTTCTATAGCAGATTTGGGTTTAGGTCAGTTTACAATGACTGCCACCTTAGAGGGATCTATCTTCAATTCACCACCCCCTACTATATGTCCCAAATAATTCAAAGATGTTTTGCCAAATTCACATTTTGATAGTTTAACATAAAGTTTTTCTTTTTTCAAAACATCTAGTGTCTGCTTAACATGCTTTAAATGTTCTTCCCACGTTTTGCTAAATATAAGAATGTCATCTAGATATACAATAACAAAATCATCAAGAAAAGGTCTGAGTATATCATTCATTATTCTCATGAAAGTAGCAGGAGCATTAGTTAAGCCAAAAGGCATAACCAACCACTCATACAATCCCTGCTTTGTTTTGAAAGCAGTCTTCCATGCATCTTGTTCTGAAACTCTGACATGATGATATCCACTATGCAAGTCTAACTTGGAAAAATAAACAACTTCTTTCAACTGATCTAATAGATCATCTATGCGAGGAAGGGGATAACGATTTTTTTATCGTTATCTTATTCAGTGCTCAGTAATCAATGCACATTCTCCACAATCCATCTTTCTTTCTCACCAGAACAATTGGAGATCCACATGGTGATGTGCTAGGTCTGATGAACCCCTTTTCGAGCAACTCCTGCACCTGCTTCTTAATTTCTGCATTCTTTAAAGCGGACAACCTGTACATTCCAATGTTAGGCAATGGAGCATCTTGCTGCAAATTAATATCATGCACTATTTCCTTTTTGGGCGGCAGACCTTTAGGTTCTTGAAACAAGATATCATACTCTGAAACAACTTTTTCTAAATCAGCTTGTTGTTTAGCATCACAGCCCTCAAATACATTGGTTTTATTAGGTTTCTTTTCCTTTACCACCATCAGTAAAAATTGTTTGCATGAATTTACAATTTGTTTCATCTGCCTTGAATTTATGAGAGTATAATTATTCTTGAGCTTATGAGCGCTTACAAAGTATTCAATTCCATCTTTAACGAGTAGATACTTGTTTTTAGCTCTATAGAAAATAGCTTTTCTATCATACAAGTAAGGACTTCCTAAAACAATTCCACATATATCCAGAGAAACTATATCTAACTCAACCTCATCTACAAATGCTGACCCAAAAGAAAACTTAAGTTTGCATTGTCTAGTCACTTGTATTTGTGCTTTATCATTTAACCAACCTAATGGGTATGGTTTCTTGTGAGGTGTAGTCATTAATCCCAACTACTTTACAATTGCTTCAGAAATTAAATTTACTTGTGAGCCACTATCAAACAAAGTATCAATCTTTTGATGCTTGGAGATAACTCGAATATGGAAAAGCTATTGTCTTTTTCTCTCATTTTCTTCATCGTTAGTAGATTGTGCAGAATTACTAGTAGATGCTTCAGAATTCTTACCTTTTATACCTATGGCTGCAATGGTTGTTTCATTTCCTGAGTCCGACACCAAATCTTTCTAAATAGCTGCAGTAGTCTTCTTCTTCTTGCCCTCAAACTTCTTAGGTCTTAGCTCCGGATGCAGAATCCAACAGTGCTCATCATCATGCCCATCCTTCTTACAGTAAGTGCATGAGGACTTTCTTTTCTGTGCAGTGTTGGCGTTCCTCTTTTTTCATTTCTGTTTTCTTTTCTCCTTATTCTTGCTTGCAATGGGCTTGGATGATCCTCCAACATCTGGGTTCCCATTCTTTCCTCTAGCTTCTAGATGCGTAGCTTGAACAAATACCTCATCTATACTAGTGGGATTAAACATGAGGATAGTGTGCCTCATGTAGCTGTGTAGACCACCGATGTACTTCAACAGAGTCTCAGGTGAGTCTAATGAGATTCCTAGAATCAAAGCTCTCTTCCTAAATTCTTGGGTGTAACTTTGTACACTTTGTCCTTTCAATTGGCGAAGAGTTTGCCAGCTCATCATGGCTTACTGCATGTAGGCTAGTGGATAGAACTGCTTTTTGATTGCAGAAACAAATTCACTCCATACAGAAAGAGTCTTACCATGTCTCTTCATGTCAACTTGGGTCCTGCCTTCCCACCAAACCAAGGCAGTGCCCCCAAGGCGTAGGCTGGCCAGCTGAATCTTGCTCTTGTCTGAGTCGATACTCTGCACTCTGCAATAAACATCTATTTGTCTGATCCAATTGTCCAGCTTTTTCGCATTCAACTCTCCATCATATATTGGTAAATCAAATTTAACATCTAGTTTAATCAAAGATGTTTTCTTTTTATGTTCAGGGCTATTAGGAGGTGTGAGAAAGTTTTCTTTTTTCCCTTTGCCTTTTGAGTGGTCATGGAGGAGAGACTCTTCTTCTCCTTTATCTTGTTTGGAGCATGATGAATCTTCATCTTTATGTTTTCTAAAGTCCTTATACATTTCCTCTACCATGGATCTCATGGCCAGGAAACTATCTATAAATTGACGGTCTGGGCCCACGGAACCTTCCTCCGACATTTTCTTCTGAGGATGGACTCTTCCAATTTCAGGATTAATTTCGACCAACTCTCCTTCTCCTAATTTGAGCTTCGATCTAGTTAACATTCAACAGCTAAATCCAACACAAGCTTGTCTAACCTTAACAACCTGTAGCTCTGATACCACTTGATCTGAAATCACCCCTAGGTGACCTCAGGAAATTAATGAAGGTATTACAGACTCATGCGCTAGTGTGTGTGTCTATTTTATTTTAGACAACGGATCGATAAGATTGCAAAGTACACAGACACTTGAAATAGTAAGAGATCATAGTAAGCAAAACACAAACACAACAAAATTTAATAAGGAGTTCACCCAATCCTCCTGGGCTACGTCTCCTTGTCCAGCCTTCAATGGTGGCCTTTTTATTATGTTTTTAAAATAGAGTCTTACAATAAGGAGCTCAATCTGAGTCTCACTTGACAGAGGGTGATCAGTAGGATGGCACTTGGAATTTCCAAGTCCTTAGAGTTCACAGACTCCCCTTACCGAATTTTGAACCTCCATTGGTCTCTGTCTGCTCGATGCTACCCTTACGCTGATGGTCAGCTCGACTTCTCTGTCCTCTGCAATTTTGCCTCTCTTTCTGTGTCTCTCGGCCTTCGGCTTCTTCACTGCTTCACCGTCACACTGTCTCTATCAACTCGTGGCTTTAAAGCCAGTTCATTCCCCTGACTATTCATTTTTGCTTCCCGACTCTCTGGATCACCTGCGTCTGTCCGCTGGGACTCCTCTGCCCTGCGTCATCATCGCTGTGTAACGCTTGACAGAGAGGTGGCCACCTGTCTCTCTGCAAACTGAGTGTCAGTTCTTCCTGAACGGTCGTTTTTTTCCATTATTTCCCAGATGCCTGCGAAACAGATCCTTCTATCGATTCATCAGTCAAATCGGACTTCAAATCTTATGCGCTACAGTTTATTTCACCCTCGAGTCCGGTCACCCATCGGGTTGAACCTTCACCGTTGATCTGGAGCCTCTAGATCCCATAGTCTTCGCTCATATCGCACGGTTGAGTTGCTTGACCATTACTCCGCAATGTAAGCGATTTTTCTCTCTCATCCAACGGACACGCATCACTCGGTGTATGGAATCACTTGGTCCTCGGCCAAACCCGCCTACTACTCGAAATGCCTCCGATATTTTGCCGGTTTTGAGCGTGGGACCCGCCTTGTTGATTTTAGCGCTTTCCCACGGTTTTCCGGTTTCCCTTGTGACTGAGCGCTCGGGGCTTTTCCTCTTCGAGGGGTTTTGCCCAGCGATAGCGCTAATCGCGTATCAGAAACAGCCTCCATTTCTGGATCCGAGCTTCCTAATTGCCATTTTTGCACCATGCGCGGTCTCCATGGGCCAACAGTCAGCGTGCTTTGACCGAAGGTCCTCGTTGTTTCGTGCTGGCTGCAAATTATCATTATTCAGAGGTTATTTCTGATAGCTATAAGATTTCTTGAAGTCTGTTATTCATTCTTAAAAATCATGGAATTGTTTGAGGATCCAATTCGGATCAGTGCTCCAACACCTCTCTACAGAAGAAGTATTTACAACCTGTGAGAGAACTTTTTTTGCCAATTTTGGCAAAATTCCATGGCTGCCATATGATTCCCACCATGTGAGAGCATCAAATTTGTCTCTATCTTCCATTGCATGAAAGGTACCAAACAAACCAGTGCAACTGAAGTATCTGCCTATTTCAAGACGCACACTAGCACATTCCTCCCTATCAGGTATCAACTTTTCTAATGCTTCCAAATATCCTTTAGATACCTCTTCATCTATATGGGGTTTGGTCCTAACCCCACCCCCTGGTGCAGGTTGGCCCAACCAAGATGTAGAGTAGTGATTTGGCATAAGGATATACGCCAAGCAATGTAGTGGAACATTAAGTTTATCCCACCGTACACACACACAATCGTGAATCAGTTTGTACAAGTTGGGATCATTGTTATGAACAATATCTTTTATTTGCCCCAACATGGTATCCATCTGCTCATACGCCTCACCAATCACTAGTTTATCTATATCTGCAAATCGAATCATGTGATAAATGGGCTTGGTGAAATCCAATACTTGCCTCACACGTGCCCAAAACATACCATCAAGAGCGGCCTCCTCCACCAGTTCAAAACCTTGCCTGTCAGCTGCTGTAGTGGCCAATCTAGGGTGCTAGATTAGACTAGATTTATTATCAACCAGGGTAGGTAAACTTAGAGGCACGCGTCTAAAGTCTATAGACCTAAAAGAATCTCGGCTACCTAACTAAGTGTTTACTGTGACAGGCTACAATACTCCTTTACAGGAGGTTAAAATATGTTTCCTCTCACACTTTAGCACTCATATCATCTAGTTTATCATCTAGTTTATCTAACTGTCCTAAAGATACAGCGTATTGCTAGACTGAGCTTTTAACCCTCTTACGAGGATGTTATGCACAAAAGCTCTTTATAGCTAACACACTAAGCATTCATGAAAATCAAAAGCACACTGAATTTTAAATGCATGGAAACAGAGTCTACGGAGATGCTTTGAAATCTAATGATCGATCAAATCTCTTACAAGATATTGTTCAATGATCTAATAATCAAAACTTTAAGCTATCACCATAAATATCATTTGCAAGAATTTCTAATCAAATCGATAAACTCACAGACATGGAAATAACATTAAACACTATGCACACTGAAGAAACTTCAAGCGATGAGAATATTAACGCATAAAAACTGTTGGAGTAAAACGGTGACTGTAATTAAGTTCTGAAGATTGAAATCACATACAAGAGCAGCGTTCTGGAATAATACACAGAGATGATAATCGTTTTTGAAACCATACAATACGCAGTCTTTATCTGCTTGTCTCCTATCTAAATCGAATGTACATACATTAAGCAGATGTTTCTGCTTTTACAAAAGAGTGATTTTTGTCCTTTCTAATCTAAACCGATTTCCAAAAGCAGAACGAAATCAGTTTGAGAAACCATGTATTTTTGCTGCGTTTGTGACCAAAAAGGCTGGGTTTGACCAGTGTTGAACGCATATCTAGGAGCGTTTGATTTGCTGTTGAATCGATTTTTCACCATGCATGTACATTACAGATCACGTTCCCATCCATTGCTTTGACTTGCCTGTCGTGCCACGTGTCACATCATAAACCATTTACAGGCATTTACAGGAAGTTATGACATCCTGTAATCTTTTTGTTGAAAATTCCTAATTTCTAACATAAAAATTCACAAATTAATTTTAATGTAAACTAACAACTATAATGCTATTGATTAATCAATTTCGATGGATATGAGGGTTTATGGAAGAAAAAGATAGACAAATGATGGTGTTTCTAGAAGAAAAGGATGGCAATGAAATGGTACCAACATCTCCCCCAAGCTCAATGATTTAGCATGTCCTCATGCTAATTCTGATGTACTCCCCTTATACTCTGTTCTTGCCTGTGCCTCTGTTGCTTGTAACAATGCATCTATATTCTTCTGAGCTTGGGCATCCTTCTGAATGTGGAGCTTATGTTTCAAATTCTTGTATTTCTCTTTGAGAGCTTTCTTTTGAGTATATCATTTGGTTGCCCACTTGCAAATGTCGGTTTGTTCAGCCTTGAGTTCTTTGATTTGCTCATTCAGCTTTTCATTTTTCTGCTGAGTCTCCTTGCTCTGTGCTCTCAGCATTTCATTCTCTTTCTTGATGACCTTCTCTAGCACGTTGGCCTCCATCAGTTCTTCTTTTAACTTTTCAATTTGTTTTTCTAACCTCCTTTGTCTCTTGTTTGCAGGTGGTGACTCTTTCCCTTGTTTGTTGTTGCTTTCAACTTCCATTTCGGCTTCCACTCTAGGCTGTGAATGAGCACTGCTCTCAATGTCATCGGTGCATGTGCATTTGACTCCGGTTGATTCTCTTGTGTCTGGGTCTTTTGTCTTCTCCTTGATCTTCTTGTATATGTAGTGAATCTTGTCTTGTTCAATTTTCTAGGCAGCTTCTTGCCTCATTTTTCTCGTCCTTACACTACTGCAGGGTGGAGGGACAGTGCTTGTCTTGTGCACAGGGATTTCCTCATCAATGTCAAGCATAAATCCTGAGTGCTCTTGCTGTTCCTGTTCATCCTCTCCATCTTTGATTTGATTGGCAACCAGAAATTCCTTCCATGTTTTTCTCCTCCTCTGCACTTCAAATTCAATTAGAATTTTAATTAACCCAAAATGACATAAACTTTTATCTTCATTACTCTTTTGCTTTTGAATAGTTTTTGACATCTTAGTCAAGCTCTGTAAGAGGAAGTAAGGTAAATTGATGGTGCATTGCTCTTTTAGGTGTAACAGGAGTTTGATGTGATATAAATAGACTATGTTGTAACGACCCTCACACATAACAAATTTCTGAATAATATACACCATTTCATCCCATGGGTGCATCAGCCAGCTCCTAGGGACACCCTTTTTCCAGTTAACAGATGAAACCCTCGACCTAGACATAAATTGGGTCCATGATTTTTCCTTGAATTGTTTTGTTTTGAAGTATTTTTCTCCTTCCGGGCTGATCCCCAAGGATTGTGCTATGGTGTCTTCTGAAATCCTAAAAGAGAAGTTGCCTATCAATGCTTTCTCTCCATTAAATGTAAAGGCAAACTGCTTAGTTACTTCTTCATTGTTCCCATTCAACTTCTCCAAGAAGGGTAGCCATTGCTTTTCCCTTAAAATTGTAATACAGTCATCATGATACTGGGAACTATCAAATGTATTAGGCTCTGCTCTATTAGTCATTGTGACAAAGAAACTTCTGTTCTAACCCTCCTCGTTTATGCTTAATAATTCAACAAGGGTCTCTTGATTTGTTATCTCTGTTTTTCACTCCACTCAACCGACCTGGTAGCGCCCTCTGTTCTCGGGGTTAGCTTCTTCAATGGCTTAGGCCGCGACCGGATGAATGTCCTTGGATTATGGCGGAGGTGGAAACCCGTGAGCCCAATTACTATGCTCTCCCTTCGTAGCACCTGCTGTTCTCGGCCTTCTTTGAAATCACAGCGTTTGAATTACTAGTATGGAACGCCCTTTTTACAAACTGAGAATGAAATGGAACTTTAACAACCGACTTGACCCAATTCACTATAATAATAATGACAGAGCGTATTCATATTACAAAGACAGAGGAGTAGCTATACTAGGTTGTATAAGTACCATCATGAGAATGTCGTAAGCATATATGGAGTGCTGGAGTGATGATAACGGATAGTTGTTTGCATGAGTCGACTTAGGTCGAACGATCATGTTATAACTTGGCCGATTCAAAAACAATGAATGAAATCGTTGAACACTTGGCTCTCCAATGATTCACCACCTGTCCCTTGCTCATTGTTACTTGGCCGATTAGGAGAATGTTGGACCGATAATAAGGTTGGATGGCTGATTCAAGAATAAGGAGTTAATAACAAGGTTTGAAGGGTGGTGTAGGAGAAGATTTAAAAATCATAGGAGGAGTATGGTGATAGGCTAGAGTGTGTGGGAAATGATAGTAGTTAGGAATATGACAAGGGTGATGGGTATAGGGGTGTTTTTGAAATTGATCATAAGCAATCATAGTCATCACATTTAACACTAAAATAATCCAAGAATTTAAATGTTAAAAATAAAAATTACAACAATACATTACACTTTATTGGTTGATCAAAAGTTGAGTTGGCATGCATAGGTAGGACTGATCTTTATTGTTCAGATATGACTAATCTTCACTGTCCATAACAGGTCCCTTTTGAGATGAATTTGGATACAACAGGTCCCTCTGAGATCTGGAGAATGTTTGTGCAACTTCTTTGAAATCTGGAAAAGAACTATGTGTGTGCAGCTTTCTTGATCTTTGGTGTTGATGGAGCAACCTTTGAAATTCTGTTGAAACCTTGTTGAAGCTTTACTGAAGTAGCTTGAGATAGCAGTCTTTAACAGGTCCCTTTGATGTTTGTTGAACATGTCCCTCTAATATTAGTGCTGGTAGCATAATCTTCTGAACAGGTCCCACTGCATTGACACTTTGAACAGGTCCCTCTGATTAGAACAAAGACAAAAACAACTTCTTTATTGAAATTTGAAGTGCTGAAACAAACTCTTTGAGAATTTACAATGAGGAGATGGGATAAGGAAGACAAAAATGTGCTAATGCTTCTCCCCCACTAAAGTTTTGACTTGTCCTCAAGTCATTATTGAATCGATGAATCAAACAAGAAATAAATAAAACAAGGAATTCTTACCAGCCAAAGAATTGGTTTTCAAGTAAGAATTCTGGGTTAGAGTGTGCCAGAGTCTGGTTTTCACATCTAAACAATTATTATTATTTTATATATATATATATATATATGTTATATATATATATATATATATATTTTTGTTATATATATATTTTTAATTTTTTTAAAAATTGAAACGAAATGAACTAAGGTAGAGATATCACAGCTGAAGGCTGCAATATCTCAACCTCCTTTTGCTGAGATATAGTTTGAAGAAAATCTTCCTTGGTGATAGGCTTATGGTAAAGTTTCAACTGATGGCCATTGACAAGAAAGGGGTGGCCTTCTCCATCAATAGTAATAAGCTTGACTGATCCATTTTCATAAACTTGAACTATTTCGTATGGGCCCATCCAATGTGTGGTAAATTTGGCTTTATGATCTCTGAATTTAGAGTCAAAGAGTAAAGCCCAGTCTCCTTATTTAAACTATTTCTTCTTGATGTGTGCATCATGCCACTGCTTCCTTTGTTTCTGCATTAGGAGTGTTGTCTCCTCTGCTTGCTATCTCATTTCATCCAGCTGGTTCAAGTGCTGAATTCTTTCTTGTTGGGCTTCATTAAGATCAATTCCTAAATCTGCAACCATCTTATAAGTGTGTATTTGAAATTCAATAGGAAGCATTACCTCTTTGCCATACACCAACTGGTATGGTGTAAATCCTGTAGTGGTCTTCCACGTGATTCTATAAGCCCAGAGTGCATCTTTGAGCTTCTCTTCCCAATTCTTTATGTTCATTGGTACGGTCTTAGTGATAATTCCTTCCAAAGTTTTATTTGTGGATTCCACCTGGCCATTGGCCTGTGGATGGTAAGGTGTACTTTTTCTGTGCTTGATTTGATATTTTTATGTGATGTCTTTAACTAGCTTTGAAGTAAACTGAGTACCTTGATCAGTCACTATCTCCCTTGGTACTCCATACCTTACAAAAATCTCTTCAAAAAGGAAGTTTACCATTGTTTGTTCAGTTGCTCGGGCTAGTGCTTTGGCTTCAGCCCATTTTGTTATGTAATCGATACATACTAAGATGTACTTTTTACCTTTAGAAGTTGGATTGATGGGTCCTATGAAGTCTAGAGCCCATTTTTCAAATGGCTCTAAGTGTACTTGAGGCTGAAGTGGCATTTCATCTGTAGCTGTTGGCCTACCCATTCTTTGACAGCTATCACAACTTTTCACATACTTCTTGGAATCCTTAAAAATAGATGGCCAGTAGTATCCGAGACTAAGAATCTTGAATGCTGTTCTTTTAGCTGCAAAATGCCCACCACACGGTTCATCATGACAAGATTTTAAAATATCAATTATTTCATCATTTCTTACACATCGTCTAATAATCATATCATAACCAGTGTAAAATAAATCTCCATTAACCCATGAGTATCAAGCACTTTGTTTGATTAGCCTCTTCTTTTCCTTTGGAGTAAAATATGGAGGTGTTCTTCCTATGGACAAATAGTTGGCCAAGTCAGCATACCAAGGATTCACTATTGAAATTGCAAATAAATTTTCATCTGGAAAAGAATCTTCAACCGGAACAACCTCACCTGGATTTTGCAGTCTAGAAAGAAAATCTGCCACCTGATTCTCCTTACCTGGTCTATCTAACATTGTGATATTAAATTCCTGTAATAATAACAACCATCTGGTAACTCTGCCATTAGTTACTGATTTATTCATTAAATACTTAATGACAGAATGGTCAATATGTACAAAAACCTCATAACCAGTTATATAATGTCAGAATTTATTCACAGCATGTATGATGGCAAGCATTTCTTTTTCCGTGACTGTGTAGCTTAATTTTGCAGGTGTTAGATTTTTGCTAATGAAATAGATGGCATAATGAAAAGACTCCTCTTTTTGGCCTAATGAGGCACCTACTGCAGTGTCAGATACATCTATAAAGATGTGAAATGGTAGGTTCCAGTTAGGTCTTTTTAAGACTGGTGTGGTTGATAACGTTTCTTTGAGTGTTTCAAATGCTTGCTGACAATTCTCATTCCAGTTGAAAGGTGTATCTTTTGCTAGAAGTTTAAACAGAGGTGAAGCTATTTTACTAAATTGTTCAATAAACCTTCTGTAATAGCTTGCATACCCAAGGAAACTTCTTACCTCTTTTTGAGTCTTCGGAATTGGCAAATTGACAATGATCTGGATTTTTGATGGATCAACTTTAATGCCTTGAAAAGAAATATAGTGGCCTAATACTATCCCCTCATTTAACATCATAAAACACTTTTCATTGCTCAGGGACAGATTAGCTTCAATACATCTCTTCAAAACTTTTTCAAGATTCTCTAATGCATGCTCAAATGAATTACCATACACTGAAAAATCATCCATGTAAACTTCAACACAATCATGAACTGAATCAGCAAAAATAGCTAATACAGCTCTCTGAAATGTAGCTAGAGCATTGCAAAGTCCAAATGGTAAAACATTATAAGCATAAGTGCCCCAAGGACAAGTAAAAGTGGTTTTGTCCTGGTCCTCTAAGGCTATCTTGATCTAGTTGTAGCCACTAAAACCATCAAGAAAAGAGAATGATGATTTCCCAGCTAATGTGTCTAGCACTTGGTCAATAAATGGTAGTGGGAAATAATCTTTGAGGGTTTCTTTGTTCCACTGTCTGTAATCAACACAAATCTGCCACTTACCATTTTTCTTGGGCACTACTACTAATGGGGATACCCACTGACTGTCAGAGATAGGATAGATAAAATTGACTTTCAACAGTTTTTGTAATTCCTCTCTAACAATATCTTGAAGCATGGGATTCATTCGTCTCTGCGGCTGCCTCACTGGTTTGATATTACTATCCGTATAAATATGGTGAGTGCACATTTCAGGGTGAATTCCGTGCATATCAGTGTAGTCCCAAGCAAATGCTTTCTGGTATTTTCTCAATAATTGAATCAATTTTTCCTCGTGAGATGAGTCTAGGTGAGTGCCAATATTCAAAGTTTTTTCTGGACTAATCTCTATGTTCTTGCTCTATGTGTTTGTGATAGATTGAATGGGAAAAATGTTCTGAAATGTTGTTTGCAAAGATTGAATGGTGCATGTTTCCTGAAAATTTTGTGCCAAAATTTCATCTGCAGCATGATATTGGTCATTTCTCAAATCTTCGGAAACATCAGGTTGAGAAAGGAACAATTCTACCAAATCATCATTATTATGTTCTTGAAAATCATAGATTTGGTTGATGCTGAAAACAGATTGAACTTCTTCCTTATCATTGTATTTATCGTCAAGCCATAAATTGTGTGCTACTGCTAGTGATTGTGCTGATGGGTAAAGAGTGAGTTGTTTTCTTTCAGTTCCTCGTGAAATGATAATATTACCCGATCGACATCCTATGAATGCATCAGTAGTTGCTAACCATGGTTTACCAAGGATGATAGGGTGCCCTCCTAAATTGGATTTTGGTTGAAGAACTAAAAAGTCCACTGGATACTCCCAAGAGTCCAGTGAAACAATTATGTCCTCCAAAATCCCTTCAGGAATCACTTTAGACCTATTAGTGAGTTCTAGAACAATTGTTGTGTGCTGCAACTTTGTGAGCTGGAATGTTTTCATCGTTTCAAGAGTCATCACATTTATTGCAGCCCCAAGGTCAATTAAGGTGTTTGGAATAAGTATGTTGTTAATGATTGTAGTGACTCTGGGAATACCAGGATCAACATACTTTTCCATTGAAATGGTGTTTGTCATAAGGCCAACTAAATGTCCAATAACATGAATGGTTTGTGGATCAACTCTTTTCCTAGTAGGCTTTTTAAGGCACAGTTCTGTGATGACTTTAGTATATATGGGAATGTCTTTTATGGCTTGTAGTAGTGGAATTTTTATATAGACATTCTTTAGCTCATCTAAAACATCAAACTGTGGTATAGACATGGGAAGTTTTGCTTGGACCAATCTGTCTGGAAAAGGTGGTGGATGCAACTGTTGCATTTGTTTCTTTTTGATGTCATCTTTTTGTTTCCTTTGAATTGGAGTTTCATTTTCATTTTCTTCATTTTCTTCTTGTTTATCAGCTGTTGGAGATTCTTTGTGAAGTATCTTACCAGACCTCAAATTGATATTTCGCAAGGGTAATGTGGGATATGAGGGTCCCTCATCTACATTGTAAGCTGGTCTCTCTGCTCTATTATTTGGATTTGGTACAGGTTGAGCAGGGATTTGAGTAGGTCTAGGAGGTTGTGGGTTAGATGGAAGTTGTAATTGTGGTGGATTTATTGGTGGAGGAGCAGGTAATGCTTGTTGAGTGGGTTGAGGTTGATGTGGGTAAACAACTTGCTGCTGAGGATATTGCTGATATGGTTGAGGATATGGCGAATATGGCTGATGATATTGTTGATATGGCTGCGAATATGGTTGGTATGGTTGAGGATATGATTGATATTGTTGAGAGTATTGCTGAGATGGTCTCCATTGTTGTTGTGGGTAATTTTGGTGCTGCCATGGCATGGGTACATTCCACGAATTCTGAGCATACATCTGATCATGTGCAGGAAATTGCAAATTCTGGTTTGGAAACATACCTTGAGGTGCTGGTTTTGGCTGCCAGGGTCTCTTTGCGCCCATGAAATACACATTTTCCATATCTGTGTTAGCTGCCACATTACAATTCTGCAAAACCTTGACTTTAGAGCAATGAAATATATCATGATTTTCTGTACAAAATGCACAAACTTGAATGTTTTCTAATGGGCAGTCTGGAATGTTTCTTCCGGCATTTTGGACAAAAGATAGGCATCATTTGATCTTCCTTTTCTTGTCTTTTCTTAGCTTTGAGAGTGTCAATTTGATTTCCTAAGGTACTCAATAGATCTGTTTTGAATTCCTCTAATAGGTTTCCTATTTCAGCTCTTGGGACACTTGCTGAAGCAGATTTTGTGGCTTTGGATGAGATGGTTCTTTTTCCAATTTTGGCTTTGCTCCTAGAATACTTTTCACATAACTTAGCAATTTCTTCAAAAGGTAAAGTGGAAATATCACCTTTGCACATCAAATTAAGATCATCTAAGTATTCCTCTCAAATGCCCTTCAAAAATATTGTTCGAATCATATCAAGAGGCATGGTTCTGTGTTTTAATTTTTGTAAATTGTAAACAAACCGCTCTAAGTACTCCTCTAAATTTTCATCCTCTTGTTGGTTCATCCTAAAGATATCATCTTTGGAATCTTTCAATCTACAATAAGGTTGGTATTTCTTTAGGAATATTCTTCTCATGCCATCCCAATCAGTTATTGCATGTTCACCAAGCCCCATGAACCATCTTAATGCTGATGCTTTTAATGTTGCTGGGAAAAGTCTAAGCCTATGGGCATCATCTGTGTAACCATATGTTCGACATACAAATGTCAAACTCAAACAAGAATGAATCTGGGTCTTTTGAAGCCATGCCATAAAATTTTGGTAGCACAGATGGAGGTATGTTTTTCATTTTTATTTCGTCATCCTCTTCTAGTTCTTGGATAGGAAATTTAAAGGTTGACTCTTCCTCTTGACCTTGATTTGGTGGTCCTCTTTCTGATCCATGTCCTTCTTCAGCCATTTTGATAGGTTCCTCTGTTGATTTAATTTCTTGTTCAGTATCACTTGTTTCAAAGAGAAGTTCAAGGAAAGATTGTTGAGTTACTGTGCTACTTTCTCCTTTTATAGAGGATTCAGGGAAATGTTTCTTCTGTGATTTGTGTGCTAATAGGATTTGCCTCTTGATGAGTGTGAGTCTTTGCCCTGATTTCTATTTATCCTCTAATTTTTGTATGGTGACTTCCTCAGCTGATGTTGTGTGTTCAACGTTTCCTAAAGGGTCTGCTCCTGATGGTAGGTTAGTTTTTGGATGGGGGGTTTTATGAATCTACCTTTATTATCTCTAGATCTAGGCATAAGTAAACATGACTTCTAAAATGATGAATTAAAATTAAATCTATGTTTTTGCTTGTTTTTGTTTATTTATTTATTTATTTTGTTTTTAGAAATCCTCTAGCTACGCCTCCCCGGCAACGGCGCCAAAATGTAGTGGCCAATCTAGGGTGCTAGATTAGACTAGATTATTATCAACTAGGGTAGGTAAACTTTGAGGCACACGTCTAAAGTCTATAGACCTAAAAGGATCTCGGCTACCTAACTAAGTGTTTACTGTGACAGGCTACAGTACTCCTTTACAGGAGGTTAAAATATGTTTCCTCTCACACTTTAGCACTCAGATCATCTAGTTTATCATCTAGTTTATCTAACTGTCCTAAAGATACAGCATATTGCTAGACTGAGCTTTTAACCCTCTTACGAGGATGTTATGCACAAAAGCTCTTTATAGCTAACACACTAAGCATTCATGAAAATCAAAGCACACTGAATTTTAAATGCATGGAAACAGAGTCTATGGAGATGCTTTGAAATCTAATGATCGATCAAATCTCTTACAAGATACTGTTCAATGATCTAAGAATCAGAGCTTTAAGCTATCACCATAAATATCATTTGCAAGAATTTCCAATCAAATCGATAAACTCACAGACATGGAAATAACATTAAACACTATGCACACTATTCAAATTCAAAACGCTATGGAAATGAAATTTACAGTATACCAATTCCACGTAGGGCCCGTCCACATTTCACTGGCACACTGAAGAAACTTCAAGCGATGAGAATATTAACACATAAACACTGTTGGAGTAAAACGGTGACTGTAATTAAGTTCTGAAGATTGAAATCACATACAAGAGTAGCGTTCTGGAATAATACACAGAGATAATAATTGTTTTTGAAACCATACAATACGCAGTCTTTATCTGCTTGTCTCCTATCTAAATCGAATGTACATACATTAAGCAGATGTTTCTGCTTTTACAAAAGAGTGATTTTTGTCCTTTCTAATCTAAACCGATTTCCAAAAGCAAAACGAAATCAGTTTGGGAAACCATGGCTTTTTGCTACCTTTGTGACCAAAAAGGCTGGGTTTGACCAGCGTTGAACGCATATCCAGCAGCGTTAGATTTGTTGTTGAATCGATTTTTCACCATTCATGTACATTACAGATCACGTTCCCATCCATTGCTTTGACTTGCTTGTCATGCCACGTGTCACATCATAAACCGTTTACAGGAAGTTATGACATCCTGTAATATTTTTGTTGAAAATTCCTAATTTCTAACATAAAAATTCACAAATTAATTTTAATGTAAATTAACAACTATAATGCTATTGATTAATCAATTTCGATGGATATGAGGGTTTATGGAAGAAAAAGATAGACAAATGATGGTGTTTCTAGAAGAAAATGATGGCAATGAAATGGTACCAACAGCTGCATTTGTAGCCCTTTCCTTTAATACCTGCCAGTTTGGACTTGATACCATGCTAGCCAATGACTCTCTTACCTTCAAAAGGCACCTGAAGGTGAGGTAATAGCTATCAAATCTAGTCCTTGCAATCTTCAACAACTCCAATCTTGAGTGACTGCGGAAAAGGCCATGGGTATTGCTATGATTTGTAATAAATTTTATCATTTGTTTGCCTTTCTTGTACAAATCACCAATCCATTTGTAATGCTCATTTTTGTTCTTAACAATATCATGCATCAAAAGGTTCATTGTGTGAACCAAACACCCAGACCAAAATATGTTTAGGTATTTATCCTCAATAATTACTCCTGCTGCCTTACAATTAGGAGCATTATCAGTGATGACTTGGATGACATTATATGGTCCAATACAGTCAGTTGTTTCAAGTAATGGTTCTACAATGTTGATGGCGGTCTTGAACTTGTCTGAGTAATCATATGCTGAAAGAAAGATGGCACCACTAACAGACACAGCAAGAACACTAATCAATGGCTTGCCTTTTACATTTGTCCATCCATCAGATACAATGGACACCCCATGGTCAGTCCAAGAACTTGTCATTTTATTCAAAGAATGTGATATTTTTTCTTTTTCATGATCAAGTCCAACGGTTCTTGCCTTGTCATACCCAGGGCTCTTGTATCCTTTAGGGGCATCATTTATGGTAGAAACCATTTCGTGCCAATAAGGTTAGAGAATAACATTGAATGGTATCCCACATGCATAGAGAAACCTGTAAACTTTTGAATCCACATCATTCCTACACCCTTCATCAAGGAAATCTAATATGGTTCTACACCTTAAACCTAGTGACCCTGTGCCTCCATATCCACTGCCTTGGGAGGATGCTGAAGGAGTTCTTTGTGCATGTGATTGTGAACTTGGTTCAAAGAAACCCTTTGATTTTTTAGATTTGTATTAGGCTTTGTTAAAATTGGCAACTAGGGCCAAACTCCATGTGGGTCATATTAGTTATGGCAACTGATATTTTTATTGGATCCCTCTCATTGAGAGGTGTAGGATTGATCTAAAGATCATCCGATTCCGATAAGTATTTATGAAATTATGAATTTATTTATGTTATGGACAAATTGTTAAGTCGGCCAGCAACTTATGTAGGCTCAGAAGCCCAATAGTCATGTCTATTCAACCTCTACGTTTTAGTATAAATAGAAGAGGACTTCAAGTCATTTCTACACACACTTGGATCTCTTCCTCTCTCTACTTGTCCTTGGGTTTTAGTAGGAGGAGAGATCCTAAGGAAAAGCCGGAAAAGCCGGAACTGCCAGAAAAGCAGGAAATATCAGAAAAGCCAGAAATACTGGAAAAGCTAGAAAAGCCAGAAAAGTCAGAAACGCCGGAACTTCTGGAACTACCAAAAAACCAGAACTGCCGGAAAAGCCGGAACTGTTGGAAAAGCTAGAAACGTCGAAAAAGCCGGAAATACCGGAAAAGCCGGAAATGTCGGAACTGCCAGAACTGCTGGAAAAGCCGGAACTACCGGGAATTGCAGAAATAGCTGGAGCATCTGTCTCCGAAGGAAGGCAGCATGATGTATGAGATCATGGGCAACATAATAAGTAGCATGATGATATGAGCATGGGCAGCATAATGATGCATGATGATATGAGCATGGGTAGCATAATGATGAATGAGATCATGAGCATGGGCAGCTTGATGATAAATAAGACCATGGAAGATGCAGCATGATGAGCAACATGAAGATGAGAGCAGCTCAGTCATCAAGGTTCAACACATGTGATAGTACAACAAGGTGTCACACAGTAATGTGCAGCAAATAGACGAGATGCGGCACTATGATAGGTGAATGAGTCACCTTAGAGAATCAATTGAAGCAATATGTCTTCAACTGATCTCATGTCGATATCAAAAGTCAAAGTGATTGACTTCTATTGTAAATGTACTATCTCTCTCACTTTCTCTGCTGAACTTTGAGGAACATAAAAGAAGAATTGATCGAGGGTTTCCCCACATTGGGGTTTGTCCCTGGCTAGCGCCACATCTTGTGTCCTCTTGTCTTCTGCGAAGTTTACTTTATGTTGATGTGATTGCTAATGTGGAAAAGAAATTGAAATAAATTGCTCTAGCATAGAACATACCTAAAATTAACATGGGATCAGAGCTGAGGTGAAGACAATGCCCAAGCAAGAGTGAAAGAGCAATCACCAAAGACAATAGGGACAAGACAAAAGGATCAATGGGTTCCACATCTATCTTCTAAGTTCACAAAGGGTGATGTCGAAGCAGAACATATTATCAGAATGGCGTAGCAGAAGTTTCTGATGGCACATCTAAAGATCACTTCATTGGGAAGTTCGGATCTAAGGGTGGAGGGAAAGACGGATGCCTTGGTTACAATAAGTTTGGCCATTATGCGAAGGAGTGTCTGAAGGTAATGCAGGTCATCAAGGAAATGGTCAACTCTTCAAAGAAAGTAAGGAACCCCGAATCACTTTTATGTACCTGATCGCAAGAAGAACCTGGTGTCCATATCGGAAATGGAAGTCAAAGGTTTCAGGGTGGAACTCATCGATAGAACGGTACGTGTTTGGAAATATAATTTTCAAAGACGTTTTTGAGTTCAGGGTTATATCAAATTGTAGGGAGTCCACTGAGGACCATGTCCATTGTCACATAGCACCGAAGGTCTGTGAGTTAGATGGTGACAGGGATGCCTGAATTAAAAAGGAGCATGAAAGTACATGTCTGAGATGTACCGAAGGAAAATCTTACAAGGGGACTGTTAGAGTCGGTCTAGTAGCCCTCCATCAGCGATCAAAGCTCTTTGCATTTGCATAAATAAGTGTCTCATCAGTGTCATTCTTTGCATTCCGTTAGGCATGCCATAACCATGATGGAGGAGCTGGTGTCTTTGTCCCCCTCTTGGCACTGCTGGATCAAGTTGTTTCAGTCATTAAACTGTTCAAGGTTACTTGTCTTTGTCTTTAGGTCAAAATTTTTAGGTCTAGGGTTGAGGTCAAATTTGTCTTCAAGGTCATGTCTCTGAAGGTCAATAAGTGCCCAGCAAGCCAGAGGGATGATTTTCAAAATGTTTCTTCGAAAAATTTCATCTTGTACAGTTAATTTTCACCTTGGATTTAAAAACCTTGTTTTTAAAGCCAAGGTCATTTCTCAAAATTTGCCAAGGTCATTTCTCAAAATTTTGTAAAAATTGTAAAAATTCAAAATGATTCAAAGGACAGCATGTAACCCTGGCTCCCTTGTCAAGATCCCTCAGATGCTATCCCTGCAAAAATTATCAAAGAAAAGCATCAAATCAATCAATTTCAGGACAAAAGGAAACCAAAAAAGTCAAGTTTATAAAGTGTCATGGAAAAACATTATAAAGTGGGTTATGACATGAAATTAATTCAAACAAGGCTATAAAAGCCCTAATCTCCCTCCATCAAGCCTCATTGTGCATTCAAGTGATAGAGCAATTGTTTCCAAGAGAGTTTGAGCGAATTGTGTGAGTTGGGAAGGCGCGCGACCCGTTGAACCAGGCGCGCAACCCGTTGGAGGCGCGCGACCCGTCAGGCGCCCTGTGCCAGTGTTAAGTTATAACACGCGCGACCCGTTGAAGGCGTGCAACCCGTTGGGCGAGGCGCGCGACCCATCAGCACTCTCTCTGCCAAAACTGCCAGCAAACTTGCCAAGGAACCACAAATTGCCAAATTTTGCAAGGTAGGCCCTCCATCATAAAAAATTATTGCTTGCTACAGTTCAAGAAGGTCATGATTGTATTTGTAAAAGTCTCCATTTGCAAGTGAAAGTCTCCAATGTGCTTTTGGTTTGAAGTTGTGAAATTGCTAGGGTTTTATATGCTGTTTGTTGGCATTTTGGCTCAGGTATGGCGCTATGATACAGGTGTTGTCCTTGATGGCAACTCTCTTTGATGACAGATCTCCGTTCAGTCTACAGAATGAAGAGAAATCTCATATACGCAGGTTAATTAAGTCCAAGTTGCGTATACACGCTGGTGATATGCATACTAAGTCGCGTATACGCAGGAGAGCTATATAATAAGGCGCGTATACACGCAGATGCATGAACAGAAAAGTGCGTATATGTCGGGAAGTTTCCTTTTGGTCCATGGTAGTTAGTCCTCGGTACTTGTGCCCATGTCTTTGGACCAAAGTACCTCGACAGTCGTGTAGATCTCTAGTTTCGCAGTTGATGGTTTTGGATTTCTATGGTTTTGGCTCTTGGTATTGAGCAAGGCCTAAGGCTATATAAGGAGAAGAAGATCATTAGGCAAGATCATCTTTCGAAAAGGCTTGAATATCTGAAAAGGAAAGAGATCTGATATGCAGGTTCTGGGTTGCTTGATCTAAGCCAAGGAGAGATCACATCGGTTGATGGAAGACTAGATCTAAGGATAGATCGGGATCTAATGGTTTGAAATGCACTATCATGATATGGTTGATTATACGTATTTCTAGATCTGCATACTGTCGCAATGTTATGTTCTGGGTCTAACTGATGTCTGGTACAGCTGCAAATTGAGAAAGTTTATTTTTAGATCTGTACGCAGGTTGGCTTCGGTAAAAGCGCGTGTATACGCGGGTTTTGCTCATTGAAGTAGCGTATATCTTTTGAAGCTTGATTTTGGGTTTACAGTTGGGTCTGACTGTTATTGCAGAGTTCTGTAGTCTGTTCTGTGTTCTGGTAACTGGTGATTGACAGGGTTCAGTGGTTCAGTGATTCAAAGTTTGGTTGTTTTATGCTTCAATGATCTGTTGTGAAAGGTGAATGAATTGTGGCCTTCAGATTGTAATGTTGTGCTTCAGGAATATCCAGTCTGAAAATGTATGAAAGGTGGTACCTGAAGGAAAGAAGATTGTAGGTCAGCGCCTACGTACTAGTATCTTGGCTAGTACAAGAGCAAAGGGGGTTGGAGCTCCCTTCCAAGGAAGTTTGGAGAACGAGAGAAGGTTGTAGCCTTCTGCAGGTTGTAGCCTGCGTACTGGTATAAGGCTGCACCAGTACAAAATATTGTAAACTGAAGTTTCATATTAAAGAAAGATAGAGACAACTTGCAGCAGGTGGTTTTCACCCACATTGGGTTTCCACCTTATATCTTGGTGTTCATGTGTGTGGCTTTTGATCTGTTCTGTTATACTGCACCTGTTTACTGTTAATGTGGTGAATAATGTCCTGATGAACTTAACTGAAGAATAAGCTAACTAAATTATGAGTTTTCTTCTTATACGCTGTTTTATTTAGTCACAGTAGCGTGTACACGCTGGTTCACTTAACTGAAGTAGCGTATATGTTTCTGAGCATTGAAAAAGTTTGATTAATCTGATAATACTGATTCACCCCCCCTCTCAGTATTATTTCCAACACTGTTTTGAGGTATCCCATTGTTCTCATTTTTTTCCATCTCCCATTTCATATTCCTTATCATTCTATGTAAATTTCCCTTCCAAATATGTGAAGAGCCCTAAACCCTACCCCTCTTCCCAAGAAATCAAAAAATTACACCCTAACCCTACCTCTCATAATATCCTTGTAAATCAAATTGTATAATGATGTATATGCAATAATTCTTCCCCTAAAATCCCTGTTTTATTATTATTCCCGTTTTCTCTTTAAAGTATCCCTCCCCTAACATTTCCCTCGTGCTCCTTGTCCCCTTGAAACAACATTCTAATCAGCGGTTTACAAAGCAAAAACAGAAGTATATTTCAGCCACTTTGCTCCTAAAACAATGTCAGAAACCGAAACCAATTATGAGCAAAGTGATGACCATGCGTCAGCTTCAGAGTTTGAGGTACAGAGGAGGCCTCACAAGGGTGGAAAGGGCGGTCATCATAGGAGAGAGGAGCCCACCTCTTTGACCGATTTGCAGGCTTGTCCAATGGCAGTATCATGCTTCCGTTATATGTCTTGCTATGAGTTTTGCGAGAGGATCTCTCGGATTCAGCATCACAGGGAGTTGGCTCGCTTATTTGTTTTGCATTTGCATGATGGACATGTGAACCTTGCCGGGGTGGATTTTACATTGACACCCGAGATGATTGCTCAAGCCACAGGGATACCTAATGTCGGAGAGGTGTGGAATAAGCGCAAGATGTTGGACAGTGTTCAGTATGAACCTTTCATTAGACCTGCATTCATGAGACACTTGACAGGTGTATTTCCCTTCAGATTTCTGAGGAGTGAGTATGCCCCCATGATGAGGCTTATCATGCTCTATTTCCCCTGTGAGGGCAGATTTTCACAGGTATATTCGTACCATATTCGCCTGTTGATGCATTTCACACGGGTACGGATGATGAACATCCCTGTTTTCTTGTGCCGGAACATTGAGAGGATGGTGCCCTTGATGCAGAGGAAGAGCCCAACACAGCAGTATAAGAGCCTCTATCATTATGGTTTGATTCAGCGTGTGGTCATACATCAGTTGGCTCAGCAGGGCATCCCATGGGAGGAGTTTATCTCTCGTGAGCTTTTCACAGCACCACCACCACCACATCCTAAGGTTTTCACGAGGAGGGAGGACCATCACAGCAGCATGACATCCCCGTGACTAGATATGTTAGCTCTTCTCCATTGGTCACTTATCAGAGAGGCCAAAGGGCCTTATTTGCAGCAGCTCGGCGAGTATTTTCTCCACAGCAGGTGGAAGGGGTCTCGCCTTCTTCATCAGCTCAGCGAGTGCTATCTCCACATCAGGTGGAAGGGGCCTCGCCTTCTTCAGCAGCACAGGCAGCACAGAGGGGCAAGCAGCCCATGATCGAGGAGGGAATGACCAGTGATCCCGACATTGATATCATTGATCTTGATACCCGCTCTCCTACCACGGAGCTTCATGAGGTCATTCAGCAAAAGGAGGTCGAGAACCGCTTATTGCAGCAGAAGTTAGAGATGGCACAGTGGACGATCACCTATTTAGAGCAGCGCAACAAGCAGTTGGAGGATGAGCAAACTTTTGATGAGTTGTGGAGGATTCGTAGTGACCGCAACTTGAATCGAAGAAGACCCGGTGATTTAGTACCCGTTGAGCGAGAGTCTATGCTTATCCGGCTCAATGCTCATTTGGAGAGGCTGTTGGCCAAGGCCAACCAAGATAAGAAATTGCTTAGAAACATGAAGAATCATTATTGGGCACGGATGCACGTGTGCAAGGCGAAGATGAAAGTGCTCCAAAGGCGGTTGGCCAAAGCACAAAAACGAAGAAAAAGGTCCGACCCCCTCCACATCTTGGCCGAGGCTTCCTTGAAGGAGCATGGCACTAAATAGCTCAGCCCCAGCACAAATTCCAAGAAATTTTGAGTATTTTGGGTCATTTTTGGTTTTTTCAGGCAAAAAACAGGTTTTGTCCCCTCAACGGGTCTCACCCCTCGCGCGACCCTTTCATTTCGTTACTCCGTTCCGGGAAAACTCAGCATTTCTGGATTTTTCATGAAAAGTTACACATGCTCACCCATTGCCAAGAGATTTTTTGAAGTTTTGGGCCTCCAGAAAGTCAAAAAACAAGCAAAAAATGACTTTCTGCCACATTTTTGACACACAGAAAGCAGTCTTGGGAGATTGCAATTTTGGAGGGGTAAAAGACCACCAAATTCAGAAATTCCACTTGGGTTGGAAAGTCGACATCCAGACCTTTCCAACAAGCCTAATCTTGCCCCATTTGGACACCTGGAAGTGCCCCAAAAGTGCTCTCAAAGGCGCGCGACCCATTAGGCAAATTGCTCAGGATTTCAGCCTACAGCTCAGCAAAACGCAGTTTTGACTATGTTTGACTTTTTGGAGTTGATTTTTATCCTCCTTGTTGTAAATGATGTAATTTTATGACACTTTTACACTTATGTATCTCTTCTAGAAGATTCATTCATGAGATAGGTGAAAATTAAATGAATGAACTGGTTTCCTAGCTTATAGAGGCAAGTTGTTTTGACTGCCTAGTTTTCAGTGCTTAGTTTAGAATTGGTTGAAACAGCTCCTAGGATAGTGAGCTCGACCCCTAGAGGCAGGGAAAGATGTTACATGATCTATATTATGTACTCTCTTGCTCATTTTCATGGTTGGACTCTTGAGGGAGAATCTCTTATTGTATTATTCACTGTATCTCTGCAATTTTTGGCAAAGGAAGACCAGGGTTTTGCAGTCATTTTTGGGATTCTTGTGGTCACATGTATTGATGGTGTGTTTCTCTTTGTACTTGTAAGTGTGTTATGTGAATCATTTCCTTACTTTTCTTTCTGCAAATTAGGCAAATGAAGTGTTAAAGTAGAATTCATGACTGTCATGCTCTGCTTTTAAGTTTGCTTAATATCAATGTTTTCAACTGTTTAAGGGGAATTCAAGGTTATTGCTTGCTCTCCTTAACTCCTCACCAGTCATTCTCATCCATCCATATCTATCAAAGGCATCAATACTGTTTCCTACCTCGCCCCAAAGAACTCCCTGCGAAAAATGTGTCCAATCCCCGCACCCGAAATTGCCATTCCCCAATTTTCCACCAAAACTTTAAAAATCCCAAAATTAAACCTCTTGATCAATTTACTAGCCTAAAATCAGTGTTTCCCTATTGGTCATCTCGCCCATTGAAGATCTTTACTGAGATAGACCGGAGAGAGCCCTCTCCTTCCCCGTAGGGCTAGCTACGAGGCTAAGTGGTTTGATGTTGCCTTGGAGTTTACCTTTCTCAGCCTGAGGTGAAATTTCAAGCGCTAACAGGGACCATTCCCCTCATGTAGCAGGTCCACAGGTCTGGAACAACCCAAGGTCCACAGGTTGGGAATCTTGCATATGCAGGTGGAAGAAAGCCCTCTATGGCTTGAAGCAAAACACCCCGGGCATAGTATGAGAGGATCGATAGCTATCTGATAAAGCTAAGATTCACTACGAGTGAAACGGATCCAAACCATTTGAAGGTTGTGGATGATAGACCTCTCATACCAGCACCTTATGAAGAAGACCTACTTCTAACAGGTGCAGACCCTCTCATTTGTAGAAGTAAGAGGGAGTTGGATTCCAGATGTGGAATTGTGAACTGTAAGCCTGTGACTACCTCGAGGATCTTAACTTTCAGAAGTTATATGGTAGTGATGTTGGACCAAATTTGGGAAATGCCTCTGAATCTCATAAACTCATTCGCGTTGATGTTCTTGGTGAACTTCCGTCCGGACATATGTTTTGTAGTTAGCATGGTGAGCTCATATTTGGTTGAACCTCACTGGATTGGTGCCAAGAATCTTCTGAGATGTCTTTGGGGCACAATCTCTCATGGATTGAGATACACTGTCGGAAATATGAAACTGCATGATTATTCGATTGTTGATTGGGCAAGACATGTGGAGGATCACTAGAGCACTTCTTAGTGTTGTTTCTCTTTGGATTCTGCTTCGATATCATGGATGAGCAGGAAGCAGAAGTCGGTTGTTATAAGCACTGCTGAGACCGGATACATATCTACGAGTATGATCTCGTATGAAGCTGTCTGGTTGGGGAAGCTCTTCAAGTGAGCTGTTTGTACCACTATGATTCTCTGTGACAACCAGATGTGGGATTCGATTATTGAGGAATCTCGTATTTGACGATTGCTCTAGCAGATAGACATCAGATACTACCTTATCTGGGATATGGTAAGTCTATAAGCAAGGAAGCTCTATCGCTATGAGATGATGTACAAGTCGCTAAACTTTGTCTAAGCCTTGGGGAAAAGATCAAATCTGTGATTTTCCCAAACGACTTGGAGTCGTCAAGAGACCCTTGTACAAGGGTCCTGCATGTTGTATACATTGAACTCTGGGAGCTTTGGGGGCTTGTGGTTCTTACTGGAGCAACATATGACCATAGGGTGACTCACCCTCCCCTGGTGGTGCATATTGGGACAGGATGATTCACTCTCCTATGGACAGGATGATTCGCTCTCCCGTGGACAATATGATTCGCTCTCTTGTGGGACAAGATGATTCGCTCACTTGTGGGATAGGATGATTCACGCTCCCGTGGACAAGATGATTCACTCTCCTGTGAACAAGATGATTCGCTCTCTTGTGGGACAAGATGATTCGCTCGCTTGTGGGACAGGATGATTCGATCTCCTGTGTAGCAGGATGATTAATTCTCCTGTGATGTCTGGATGATGTGTTCTCCATGATGATTGTGTAGCAGGATGATTAATTCTCCTGTGAGGTTTGGATGATGTGTTCTCCATGACGATTGTGTAGCAGGATGATTAATTCTCTGGTGAGGTCTGGATGATGTGTTCTCCATGACGATTGTGTAGCAGGATGATTAGTTCTCTTATGAGGCTTGGATGATGTGTTCTCCATGGCAATTGTGTAGCAGGATGATTAGATCTCCTGTGAGGACAGGATTGATTAAGTTCTCCTGTCGAGGCATCCTACCCATGCAGTCTGGGACTCATGGGAAGTACCTCTCATCTGATCAGTGAGCAGGGAAATGAGGATAGGAACCATAGTAGTACCGATGGACGCATCGTTGTATCTACCGTACTCCCTATGCTAGGATGACCTTCATTGATCTAGGATCAATGATACTGGTCTGGGACTAGTGGTAGGAGTTGTACCCACTATGACACTAACTTCGGGTCAGTTGGGGACTGGTCTGGGACCAATGGTACATACTCTAAGACCGACTTCGAGTCAGTAGAGTAATGGTTTGGGACTAGTGGTAGGAGTTGTACCCACTATGTCATTGACTTCAGGTCAGTTGAGGACTGGTCTGGTACCAATGGTACATACTCTGAGACTGACTTCGAGTCAGTAGAGTACTGGTTTGGGACCAGTGGTAGGAGTTGTACCTACTATCACACTGACTTTGGGTCGGTTGAGCACTGGTCTGAGACCAGTGGTACACACTCTGAGGCTGACTTCGGGTCAGTGGAGAATGGTATGACACATTCTCGATCAATTCTTCTTCTTCATGGTTCAGTAGAGCTAAGTTGAGCAGAGCAGAGCAGAGCCAGCAGAGCTTAGCAGAGCTAGCAGAGTTGAGCAGAGCAGAGCAGAGCTAGCAGCGCTGAGCGGAGTAGAGCAGAGCCAGCAGAGCCAACAGAGCTGAGCAAAGCCAGCAGAGCTGAGTAGAGCTAGCAGACCTGAGCAGAGCAGTGTAGGGCACTAATAGCAGAGATAGTACAGTTGGACATATGGATCAGCAGATGGAGTTCTCCCTAGTTGAGAGGGAGTGTTAAAATTGGCAACTAGGGCCAAATTGTAGGAATTTACAGGGTAAGTTCCTCAGACAGAACACCAAAGGACACCGCTCACAAACATATCACAGATCAATACACCAGTATTTTTGACATGGTTAAAACCCTCAAAGAGGGAAACAGTCCACGGCCTGAGCCAACGCAGCCACTTCAGGCAATTTATTAATAAAAGAATGAAAATTTACATAAGCTTCTCTCATGGACGGTTACCCTACAAATGACCCTCCATGCTCTTTAAATAGAGATCATGGACCATGGTAAGCTCCAGTATTATAGCAATAATGCTACAACTCCTGGGGCTTCCTGTCTCTTAATTTTATCAACCCGGTAGTTCGTACAAACTTGGAAGCGGCGGTGCTATATGCACAAGTACTAGCTCTTGTCGCAGCTGTCACTTGGTCAGCTGGCATAAGTCCGCTAGGGCTCAAGCCAACTTCTATAGGCTCTCAGAAGAAGCTTGCTAATTGATGGACGAAAGCTAATCTCAAAGGAAAGCTACTTTACTTGACAAAAATGAACTGAAAGCAAATCAAAGCATGTAAACCTAGGAAACCCTAATTTGACTAGTCTAACCTCTACAATGCAAAGAATGTAAATGCAACTTCTACCAATGCTGTCATTACCTCTAATAAGTGAAAATGCATGGATCTAAACTACTTGCATCATGAAAGTTATGTTTTTGTATTTTTCCTTTAAGTGTGTGGAATGATGGTGATCTTGTGCTAACTAGGGTTTGGTTGTGCAGATGGGATGGAGAAGGAAGGAAAGCATGGGATAGGTTGGGGAGGCTAAGAGAGGTCCCTAGGGATCCTTAGCATCCATCCACAGAGGTTCCTCGCATTCAGATGCTCAGCAACCGAGAGAGTGGCCTCCTACAGGATGGTTGTGGAGGATCCTACAGGATACTCTGTTTTCTACAGGATGTCTAAAAATGGCTACAGGATGACCTACCGTGAGTGTTTGGAGTGATGGAGGGATGATGAAATGGTAGAGGGAGATGTGTAAGGTAGGAATGAGGCTGGTGATGGCTTTAGAAGTGAAAGAATGGGATGGGAAGTGAGTGTAGGGAGTAGGGTGGAAGGTAAAGGGCTATGTCAACGAAAGGGCTAGAGAATGGAAGTACGTGAGGAGTGAAAGGCTTTGTGAGATAACAGAGCGGAGCAGGGATCAAAGATGTGTTTGCAGGTGTGATCAAGGTGGAGGACGAAGTGATGGAACAAGAGAAAGTAGTGTAGGTGAAACAAATGCTTGTGAGTGTCACCAAAACGAGAATGCTTCAACCTGAGCTACCTGTGACATAAAATCAATGAACATCAATATAAATTGTGAAGGAAACTCATGCATGGCAGTGGAATGAAGAAGCAATGCTAAAGATGAAAGTGCATGAATGGATCTAAGTAATGCCTCAGCCTACTTCCAAACAACTACAGCAGTTCTAACTAATAAAACCAATATGTTTGACTTCTACAGGAAATCTAAATCAGCAGCTATACTCAAATGCATGTAAAGGAAAATGGAAACGAAATGCTAAAGGAACAATATTGATACAAAGGAAGGAGGCCTGAGCTCTCAGGTTGGGCCCAACCCCGAGAGCTTTAGGCTCCTTTAAAAACTCAAAATCTGATCCAAAACTGCTTGCTTTTATTCATAATCAAAAGTCTAATGTCATGCCAAAAATGGCTTACAAAGAGCAAAAACCAAATTGACTAACTAGCTGCTACGAAATGACTAACTACTAGCTACCAAAAATGACTACCAACTAGCTAACAAAAATGACCAACCACTAGCTAACCAAAATGAGGCCCCAAGCCTTCTTATTTATACAATTTGAGGACCCAACAGTCCTCCTAAAAGTTAGGGACTTGGCTGCCCAAGACTTGGAGTTAACAGCAGTCCAACTTGAATTGCTTGGCTGCCCTTGAGCTCATTGATTTGGTGGCCTTTGAACTCCGAGCTGATGGTGGAGAATTCGAGGTAAGGGTCCATAAATGAGGGGGACACCTTCCTACAAATCCTCTAGCTTGTTCTCCCACGAATTTGGCTGCCAAGTGCTCATTAAGACCTTCAATTTTGTCTCCAAGTTGACCAACAAGGCTACACAAAGCACCCATTAGACTTGTTGGCATAATGACTAACCAAATTCACTCTATTAACATAAAAATAATCAAAAACATGCAATAAACAAATGAGAATGGTGGACTAAGTCAAATTAGGAGGTCGAATGAGCCCAAATAATTGTACATTTTTGGGGCTCATCAGACCAATCGGGTGTTAAGCCAAGAATCAAGTGTCGGTAATACCGAGGAGAGAATGAACTACATATCGTGACCGTCGGATTGTAAGTTACAAAATGTACATAGTAAAGAAACACACTTTACCTAACTCTACACTAGACCAAGTTATACTTAACTATTTCCTATGTGTCGGAATATCCTAACATCCCCCCTTAAGAACAAGTTGGGATAGGATTGAAGGATTTACAAATATGGCACAATAGGAGAAGGAAGGAGGCACTAGAGCCTATCCCCCCTTAGTGACAACTTCCTGAACTCCAACCATAAATCGAAGTTTAGTAAACTTCGCCTCTGTGAGAGCCTTTGTAAAGATGTCTGCAACTTGATCATCTGTTGAACAATATTGCACTTCAAGAACATGGTCGTGAATGAACTTTCTGATGAAGTGCATGTGCAGTTCAATGTGTTCGCTGCGCTGATGTTGGACTGGATCTTTGCATAGTTGAATGGCACTTTGATTATCACACCAAAGTGTAGTCGGATGCTGCTGCTGAAAGCCAAACTCTGACAGGATCTGACGAAGCCACAAGGCTTCCTTACTGGCTTCTACGACACCACGATACTCTGCTTCTGCTGAAGAAAGAGAAATGGCACATTGTTTCTTGCAAGCCCATGTAATAGGTCCTGAACCAAGAGTGAACACATAACCTGCATTAGACTTCCGATCATCAGGGTCACCAGCCCAATCAGAATCAGTGAAACCAACCAATAGAGGAGATGCTTCGACACTGTAATGAATCCCAAACTGAACTGTACCTCGAACATAACGAAGTATTCTTTTAGCTGCTTTCCAATGAATTTCATGTGGGTTTTGCATAAACCGAGCAACAAGGCCAACAGCAAAGGAAAGGTCAGGACGAGTATGGGTTAGATACAAAAGTTTTCCTACAAGTTGACGGTATAAGGTAGCATCAACTTCTGGAGAAGTACAAGTGACTAAAAGTTTGACTCCAAATTGAAAGGGAGAAGGGGCTGGCTTACAGTCTTCCATGTGAAAATGGCGTAGAATATCACAGGCATACTTGGACTAGGAAAGGGAAATGCCTTCCTTGGATTGCAAGACTTGAAGACCAAGAAAATAATGTAAGTGTCCTAAGTCTGTCATTTCAAACTTCCTTTTAAGGCTAGACTTGACATGGTTTATAAGGTTGGGATCACTACCAGTCAGGATAAGATCATCAACATAAAGAACAAGAATGATAAGAGACTTGCCCACTTTCTTGGTGTAGACAGTATTGTTAGAATGACACCTAGAAAAGCCAGTTTCTAAAAGAAAGTTATCCATTTTGGCATACCAAGCTCGAGGAGCTTGCTTGAGACCATAAAGGGATTTCTTACACCGACATACAAGGCTGGAGTCTATTTGTATAAAGCCAATAGGTTGTTCCATATAGATTTCTTCATGCAAGTCCCCATGCAAGGCAGATTTAACATCCATCTGATGGACTTCCCATTTGAAAGAAGTAGCGAGGGAAAGAACAAGGCGGATAGAGTTCATTTTGGCAACAGGGGAGAAGGTTTCAGTGTAGTCAATGCCTTCAACTTGTGAAAAACCCTTAGCAACAAGACGAGCTTTATGTTTATCAACTTTCCCATCTGGTCCATACTTGGTTCTGTAAACCCATTTGCATCTAACAAGTTTTCGTCCCTTTGGTAGAGGAACAAGATCCCATGTATCATTTGCCAATAATGAATGATATTCTTCATTCATAGCTGCTTCCCAATCTGGATGGCCTGAAGCTTCTGCAAAGGTGTCAGGATCATAATTCACTGAAGCTTGAGCCAGTAAAGAAGAGGCTCTATCAAACTGAGAACGTGTATGTCGTTGATCTGTAGGATCACCGGCAAGATCACTTGCTACATCCCGAGTAGCACAGACCCATTTTGGAAGCTAAGGAGCTGAAGGAGGATCCTGAGAAGGTGGGGGAGGATTGTCATCCTCGCTTTCATCATCTGAAGAAGAAATATTTTCAAAAATAGAAGAGATAGGAAGAGGTGGCACATCCGCCGAACTAGGCTCTCAGGCCGATATATTTTCAGCAAACTTTACATCTCTTCTAATGATAACATTTTTGGACTTAAGTGGAATAAGTCTATATCCTTTGACATCTTCAGAATATCCAACAAAAATACATTTTTCACTCTTAGGTTCTAAAGCTTTATGCTTCTCATCTGGAATATGGGCCCATGCTTCACTTCCAAAAACACGAAAGTGACTTACATCTGGTTTAATTGAGTTCCATGCTTCTTCTGGAGTGATATTCTTTAGAACCTTAGTAGGAGTGCGATTTATGTAATTTGCACAGTTAATTGCTTCTGCCCAAAAATTAAGACCAAGTCCTTTAGATTGAAGCATACAATTAGCCATTTCCTTTAAGGTGCGATTCTTCCTTTCAACTACACCATTTTGTTGTGGAGTATATGGAACAGTATGTTGCATTTGAATTCCATTCTCAGTGCAAAAGTTGATGAATTTGTTGTTAACATATTCTCCGCCATTATCAGATCTTAGCTTAAGAATTTGATGTCCAGATTGTTTTTCAACAAAGGCCTTAAAGGCCAAGAACATGTTAAATACTTCACTCTTGAGTTTTAAGAAGTATACCCAAGTGCGTCTAGAGAAATCATCAATGAAAGTTAAGAAATACTTGTAGCCAGAGAATGAAACAACTGGAAGTGGACCACATAAATCACTATGCACAAGCTGTAAAGGGGCTGAGGCATGTTTTTCAAAACTATCCCGATGATGTTTTCCGAGTACACATCTGGAACAAACACCATCTCTGAAAGATACCATTGGAAGACCTGTGACCATATTTTCTTTACATAGATTTTGAAGGGAGCGATAGTTTAAGTGACCAAATCACTCATGCCAAAGTTTGCTCACTTCATCGTTATGAGCAACAAATACCGAGGGAAGATTTGATGACCCAAAGTTGTGAAACTTATACAACCTTGTAGAATCATCAGCAATGCCAGTAGCTAAAATCTGTCTAGGATCTCTTAGGTCCTTAATTACAACATCGTGAGGTGAAAATTCAACGATTTTACCTTCACCTGAATGAGTTATTTGATGTATAGATAGAAGGTTGCAGGATAAGGTTGGAACACATAATACATCATTAAATTGACCATTGTCTATATGAACAGTTCCAGTCCCTACAACACTAAGAGATCTATCATCACCAACATATATATTTTTGGTGTTACAATCATTTAAAGAAGAAAACATGGCTTTGTTTTTGGCCATGTGATAAGAAGCTCCAGAATCAATGAGCCACTCATGAGAATGAGAAGAAGATACATTTAGTGCATAGCCAGACCGAGATGCTTGACAACCACATGCAGAAAGTGTTATTCCTGAAGATGAAGTTGAAGTTGAAGAGTGCTCCAAATGGATGTTATGCTTCTTCATTGCTGCTTCCAAGGCTTCCATATTCTTAAAGCATTTGGATTCTAGGTGGCCATCTCGATTACAAAAGTTGCAATGTCTATCAGTCTTCTTCCCTTTGTTTTTATTTGTCTTATCATTTTGTTGAAATGATTTTTCATTTTGAGGCTAAAATTGCTTAGGACCCTTGTTTGGTTTAGGACCATTCCTTTTAAGATACAACTTCTTAGGATTCTTTGAATTTGGTTGCTGCTGGGCGGCTAACGCTTTCTTAGAAGAGTTTCCAAGATTAAGAAGACCAAGGTGTAAGAGTTTTTCTTGTTCTCTTATTAAAGAATCACAAAAGGAATCAAAGGAAGGGGACTTGTAGGCTTGTCCTTGAGAAATGAAGGCTTCTCTTGTAAAATGGAAGGTGGAAACAAACACAGAATAGGCTGGTCCCAACTTAGTAAGAATGGAATAGATAAGGTTATTATCTTCTTTCTTAACCTTAACCCCTTCCAAGAGAAGTCTAAGGGTCTTGAACTTGGACAAAAAATCTTCAATGTAAGAAAAATTATTGGGGCCCAATGTAAGCAACTCATTTTCAAGTTGATGGGCTTTAAGTTCATTTTTAATTCCAAAAACTTTAGTGATATGTTTCATTGCTTCCTCAGGAGTATCAAGTTCTGCAATATGGAATCTAAGATATGGAGAAATAGACATCCCTATCAACCCTCGTGCTTGATCTTGCCTATTTTCCCATTTAGATGCCTTATCTTCATCTTTCGGTTTGGTTTCTTGGCCTGAGGCTATTTTGTAGAGATCTTTACTTCTAAGTAAATCCACAATGTAGGACCACCATTGGAAGTAGTTGGTGCTGTCAAGAATAACTTGGCATGAACTTTCCATTTTAAAAGAAACTGAAGCTATAGATGCTGAAACTAAGTGATCCAATGGAAAGATCTCGAAAAATTAGGCTGCTTAAAAAAAAACGGCTCTGAAAACGGCTTCCGGATGAAGAAGTTATGGCTTTTTGAAGAAAAGTTGATGAAGATGCCGACGAAGTGCGGGAATGTGCGGAAATGAATGATAATGTTATATTTAAAACAAAATCCACCCCCTTTCCAAACTTAATCTAATTAGCTCAACAAAAAGAAGACTTGAACTCAAGACCTCTACTCTCATAAAGTAGCTTTGGACCAAGTGAGCTAAACTAAAAGTTTAGTAATTTTTGGAAAAGAGGAAGGGGGGGTTTTTTTTTTTAGTCGCTGAAGCTTTGGGCTGCGTGCTTACTTGAGAAAACTCTTTTTACCTACAAAACAGAAAACAGAAAATTCAACATAGACATACAAAAAAAAACAAACCTCACGGCTTGAAGTTAGCTTTACCCGGAAGCTAAATATTTTCCTCAATGTTTCTAATTTTCCGAGATCACACTAAGGCGCAGCGGAAAAGAGCATACGCATGAGAAAAATCCTTCCTTTCTGTTTCTGATTTGCCCAGATCGCACAGATTCGCGGGGAAAAGAGCATACGCAAAAATGAAAGATATAGATCCAGTAATAAAAAAAGGAGCTAAATAAACCGAAATAATAAACAGAGAGAAAATAACTAGAAACTGCAAAAAAACATTGTATACCTCTAGATCTTAAAAATGACGTAGCTAGGGCTACCAGAAACCTTTCGCATGAAACGAAAGGGGTTCCTCACTGGAATAGATGCTCCTAACACAACAGAGCAGTCCTCTCGGCCCAAAAGCAGTAAGAAACAATAGATCTAGGAAATGGTAGTTGGATGCAGTTCCACCGGCTTCAAATTTGGATCACCAACGGACGCGGCCCTCAAATAGCTCCGATACCATGTAGGAATTTACAGGGTAAGTTCCTCAGACAGAACACCAAAGGACACTACTCACAAACAGATCACAGATCAATACACTAGTATTTTTGACGTGGTTAAAACCCTCAAAGAGGGAAACAGTCCACGGCCTAAGCCAACGCGGCCACTTCAGGCAATTTATTAATAAAAGAATGAAAATTTACATAAGCTTCTCTCATGGACGGTTACCCTACAAATGACCCTCCATGCTCTTTAAATAGAGATCATGGACCAATTGAGTGTTAACCCATGGATCAAGTGTCGGTAATACCGAGGAAAGAATGAACCGTCGGATCACTACATATCGTGACCGTCGGATTGTAAGTTACAAAATGTACATAGTAAAGAAACACACTTTACCTAACTTTATGCTAGACCAAGTTATACTTAACTATTTCCTATGTGTCGGAATATCCTAACACAAACTCCATGTGGGTCATATTATTTATTGCAGCTGATATTTTTATTGGATCCCTCATTGAGAGGTGTAGGATTGATCTAAAGATCATCCGATTCCGATAAGTATTTATGAAGTTATGAATTTATTTATGTTATGGGCAAATTGTTAAATCGGCCAGCAACTTATGTAGGCTAAGAAGCCCAACAGTCATGTCTATTCAACCTCTACGTTTTAGTATAAATAGAAGAGGACTTCAAGTCATTTCTACACAGACTTGGATCTCTTCCTCTCTCTACTTGTCTTTGGGTTTTAGTAGGAGGAGAGATCCTAAGGAAAAGCTGAAAAAGCCGGAAAATCTGGAACTGCCAGAAAAGCCGGAACTGATGGAAAAGCCGAAAAAGCCAGAACTGCCGGAAAAGCCGGAATTGCTAGAAAAGCCGGAAACGCTGTAAAAACTGGAAATACCGGAAAAGCCAAAAAAGCCGGAAAAAGTTAGGAAAGCCGGAAAAGCCGAAACTGCCAGAAAAGCCTAAACTGTTGGAAAAGCTGGAACTACTGAAAAGCTAGAAACGCCAGAAAAGCCAGAAATATCGGAAAATCCACAAAAGCTGGAAAAGCCGGAAATGCCGGAAAAGCCGGAACGGCCGGAAAAGCGGGAACTGCTGGAAAAGTTGAAACTACCAGGAACTGCTGAAACTGTCGGAGCATCTGTCTCCGAAGGAAGGCAATATGATGTATGAGATCATGGGCAGCATAATAAGTAGCATGATATATGAGCATGGGCAGCATAATGATGCATGATGATATGAGCATGGGCAGCCTAATAATGAATGAGATCATGAGCATGGGTAGCTTAATGATGAATAAGACCATGGAAGATGCATCATGATGAGCAGCATGAAGATGAGAGAAAATCAGTCATCAAGGTTCAACACATGTGACGGTACAGCAAGGTGTCACACGATAATGTGCAACAAATAGACGAGATGCAGCACTATGATAGGTGAACGAGTCACCTTAGAGAATTAGTTGAAGCAATATGTCTTCAATTGATCTCATGCCGATATCAAAAGTCAAAGTGATTGACTTCTATTGTAAATGTACCATCTCTCTCACTTTCTTTGAGCAACTTTGAAGAACATAAAAGAAGAATTGATCAAGGGTTTCCCCACATTGGAGTTTGTCCCTGGCTAGCACCACATCTTGTGTCCTCTTGTCTTGGCTTGTCTTCTGCGATTTATATTTATGTTTTATCTGTAGTTTACTTTATGCTAATGTGATTGCTAATGTGGAAAAGAAATTGAAATAAATTTCTCTAGCACAGAACATACCTAAACTTAACAGGCTTCCTCCTCTTCCCTTATGTATTTGGCTCTATCTGTTGCTGACACACTTGTACAAGTTTTGATTTCTATTTGTTTATCTCCATCCCATGGCATTTTCCCACAGAGGTGTTTTATGGCACGGGTGTATGAACCTGTGTAATTATTGTTGCAATGGGGGCAATGAAATTTAGTGGTTCCACCGCCTTTCCCTGCTTCAGGTCTATTAACATATTTCCACAATGGGGTTTGGTCTTGTTTAGTTTTTTGAGTTGAATCATGTTCACTCTCCTCCAGCTCCTCACTGGGGTTTTCATCAAATCCACTTTGTCCCCCTTCTTCATCCCTTTCTTCATTTTCAACCCTCCCTTTTCTACTCTCCAACACCATAATAACCAAAAAAAGAACCAAGAAGAAGAAAATGCCAATAAATATAACCATGATGTTTGAAATTTGAAGTTTTGAATCTGCAAAATTTAATAAAATGGAATGGGAAACCGAAATAGAGACAAAATTAATTATTTATTTAGAAATTAGGAATAATTTAATAAACATTAAAAAAAATTGCTAAGCATTCTATTCAATATTGTAGAGTGGCGAACCTACCTCAAATGTGTCGAATCTCCCCTTGCTCCTTGCTCTTTCCTCACTCTCTCCTTGCTCCTTGCTCCTTGCTCTCTCCTTGGCACCTTGCTCTCTCCTAGTCTCACTCTCTCCTTGCTCCTTAGTCTTCACTCTCACCCTCTCAATCTCCCTCTCTCAATCTCAGATTCTCAAATAAGCTCTCGCTCTAACTCTCACAATCACAATGAAACCCTTTTACCCCTCCCTCCCTTAATTTATAAAAAAAAAAATCGATTTTTTTACCAGCGGATTTTTTTTTCCGCACAATTCGCTCCCGCCCGTCGTTCCCATCGCTCCAGGAGCAAATTTTATAACCGGGGAGCGGTCAGGAACGATCTCTCCCTGACCACTCCCAGGTTATAAAATTCGCTCCTGGAGCGACAAGAGCGATGCTCCCTCATTCGCTCTCGAAACTGGCAGGGAGCGCAATTTTTTTAAATGGGGGCGTGCTCCCGATCCGCTCTCGAGTTGCTTCCGCCCGGAGCGCGGACTGGGAGCGAGATCGAGGGGGGTGCTCCCCCGCAACATTGGTGGGGAGTCTTCTTGCTAGAACTGCACCTGCATATTGCAACTGGGCAATTCACACTGTCTGTGTGACTGCATCTAGCTCTGCAACTGTCACTCCGTTTACTGACTGCAACTAGATCTGCAACTGTCATCTAAGTGATTGACAACTCTTGCTGACACTAAATCTACTACTATGATACTGTGGGCTCCCGTAAGTGATGGTCCCGCTGCAACAATATGGAACTGATCTGACTGATCTCCTTATTGCAATTGTTTTGGACCCTGCCCATCTAGCACACTAGAGTCTCATACTCCTCCTCCTCCTGGATATGGTGCCTCACTATCTTCTTTCAAGCCTAGTCCTTGGCTGGGATCCTTCCTTTCTTTGCAACTCGTACTAGACAACTCGCACTACCTCCGGCAACTAGAAATTGATCTACTGCCCAGATCTACATTTTAGCTAACTTGCATGGCCTCCTATAGCAGTCTCACACAGACATCCCTGCAGAGCTGCAAAATCTGGAAAATCAAAACTAGAGAAAATAAACCTCGAAAATCTCCCTCTTTCCCTTTGCTCGACTGCTGAATCTGCTACTCGCACTCCCTTCTGGAGTGAGAAAATCTACTCACAACAACTGCTAATCTGCAATTGGAAAAACTTAGATCTCTAAAACTCGAGATCCCCTGAGAGAAATTTTCCCTCTGTTATGTGTGTTTTTCTCTTCCACCTGACGCAGATTCTACTTTTGCAACCTGTAGCAAAACCCTTTACTTCCAACCAGGAATCTGATCAACGAAAAACTGAGTTGTTGCAACTCCCTCTGCCCGCTGGAATCACTGATCTGGGAGATTTGAACATTTTATGCCTACTGCAATGAAAAAATCGAACTTCCCCAAGCAACTCGACCTGCCTGGCAATGAACTACGCTGCTTCAAGAATTTCGGCCTGCTACTCCTTCTGAGCAGTGTTAATTCTTTCCTTCGCTTTTGAGCTTTCGGCTGATCACTTCGCTTTGCTACCATGTGAAAATTCCACAATTAGAATCCTATTGCAGCAACTGATATTATTTCTCCTAATTGTTAATTAATTAACAATTTATCTACTACGGCAAATATCGAAATAGATACACAACAACCTTCACAAATAAAAATTCTGCAGAAAAATAAAATGCTGGAAGATGAGAAATACTAGCATACACATAAAATTAACGCAATTATTTTTGGACAAAATTCCACGGAAAAACCCAACTTGGGAAAACCAGTGCAGCAGCTAAGGGTTTTATTATTATGCAACAGTGAGAAATCTGAGTACAACTGGATGTTGAAATCTGGCAATCCTACAGAGAAAAATACTGGCAAAAATATAGTGAGGAATTTTCCTCACCCACAGGAAAACTCTCGGCACAACTTGCCTTCAGAAACTCGACCCTCTGACCCTCTGCGCAACCTACTTGATTTCAAGCCTCCTACTGGTCTTTGATGAAGTCGTGCTGCCTTTTGTTGGCTGAAAAGATGCTTCTTCGACACTCTGGGACTCCTTCCCGACCTCTGAAACTAAAGATGTCAATTGCTCTCAGCATATCGAACTTGCCTCTAGAAGTTGTTGCGCTACCCTTGTGTTAGCTTCTTTGTGGCTCTTTTGCCTCTCTGCAAATGCACTCATTGAATCTGGAATACTTCCTCCAGCCTCACTATCTTTGCCCCTCACATACTACTTCGATCTCTAGCTCTCTCTGGCAACTGACTGCTGCTACTCGTAAAATCGATCTACTTATGAAATCAAACTGCTCAAGTGTCCTCTCCATCACCACATCGATCTCTTCTTATAATCCACTGTTGGACCACCAACGATTAAGATTAAAACTTAATCAATGGCTAGGATCATCTCTAGATCGACCTGTGTAAGTTTCTAGATGATTCTCACCTTATTTCAATTAATACTGATTAATTAACCATATTCCCTAGATTTAGACTTAAGAAATATTAAAAAGATGGTTAATAATCTAATTGAAACACTTCTAGGGAGGATTTCTAGAAACAATTTATGGTTTTTGGAGATCTCATGTACTGTAGCCTCTCCACCTTGTTTCATGGCTAGAACACATCTGATGCTACAAAAACTAACACCTATTATCCACCAAAAGTGGGGAACCTGGGAGAGTTTTCCTCCTATTCATTTTTTCCCGCTGACAACCAGCAACCACTGAGAGTCATCTTGTAGCCGATGTGATGTGCCACTTTAACTCCTCTCCCTCCATTAGTTATATGTTTCCTCGCACCATCTATCAAGAGAATATGTTAGGCAGTGGGAAATCTTATCCAAAAGGTATGTTTTTCATTGTGCAATCAGGTGCTTATGCTTGTTTTTCATTAGGGCATTTTGGGCATTGATTATTGGATGACTTCAAAGAAGGAAGGTATTTGACCATGGTTCTGTTCCCCCACCTTAAATGGAGGGTTAATCTTCAATCCTAGTCTTGTGGGATCTCTTCTATTAGCCTATGGCTTTAGGAAGGTCACTACATGGGAAACCTCAATTTTGGTAGTGTGGTCCCATTTTCCCGTTCTACATTTTTCACTCCCCTCACCACATTACAAGCCCTATTCCACCTTTCCCTTCTCTAGGCCCTGTTGTCGCTCAGATTGTATAGGCACCGTAACAACCGCTTAGGGCGGGGGCTGTCACTCTGATCCCCGCCCACTTCGTTCTAGTTGTCTCCCAACAACAGGGTATGGGGGGTTATTCCCTATGGAAAATGAGGTGGAGGAAAACAAATCGGGAACCAACTTGTTCGAGAGACACAATTGAGCAAGATTAAGAATTTGATTAGATTTAATGTGAAGACCAATGCCTGATGGAGTAAAAAATTATTGCTTATTAGAAATTATAGCCAAGTAACCAGCTAATATGATGAACTAACCTATATGACGATGCAACTCCTAGGAACTAGGTGTGATGCAAGGATGTTGGTTAATTTTAGATTAAATGCCTAATCTAAGTTGAACCTTTCCCTTAATTGTGTTGAGAAACAATCTTCAGAGTAGGTTGTAAGATGGAAGCCAACGGGAAGCAGGCAGTTTGCTTGATTAAAGATACCTCCCCCTGTGTTCCAACCACCTAGTGCCTCTGGTGCTGTAGACACTATGGCTCTGGCAACTGCAATGTCATTGTGTTAACAACTAAGATGAATCCCTCAAACTAGATAAGAGAGAGTTGTCCTAGGAGTCTATCAACCAAGCTTATGCTTCGAGCTAAGTTATTAAGTGCAAAGCTAAGACTAGAATGCTTATGCAATGATTATGAATGAAGTCATTTGAGTTTAAGATTATTAAAGTGTTTAAGTACTTAAGTTATGATTGCACTTGATGACAATAGTACTTAACAATAATTAGAAGACAATATTAAAACAAGACAAGTGCTTAAGGATACAAATGCCAATGAATCAATCCACAAAATGTTTAAAATTAATTATCCAATTGTCAATTATCCAATGATTACATGATGCAAATAAAAAGTATTTAAGATGTTCTTATCACAATGCCAGTTAGATTTCAAATGCCAAGGCAGCTTATGCCATCAACAAGATCAGAATTTTAGAGCTTAAGTATGAGTGATGTAAGTGCAAAAAATTGAAAATTCTTATAACTCATGATAAGACAAATGTTAGATTCCAAATGACAAAAATCAACAGTAATATTTGAAAATTTTCAGCACTTATTAATCTTATGACAGTGGTCAGGAAATCACTTTAAATCATGAAATTTACCAAGCAAATGAAACAATTTTTTTCCAATGATTAGTGAATGTAAATTTATGAGTTTAGCCCACTTTAAGATGCAGTATTCAAAAAATTTTCAATTCTGATTTATTTATTACAGTGGTAAGAAAGTGTGTGAACAATGATACGCCAATGTTACAACAAGTACCAAAACATGCCCAACATTTAAAATTATCTAGCCAAACTGAATATTTTGATTTTTTAGAACCTTTAGGTGTGATATTAAAAAAATATTAGATCGAAAAAGTTTGTTATAGCAGTGATTAGGTCAGAAAAGCAGTGATTTAGTTATGTCACCACAAAAGCCAAATTTAGCCCAAAAACTTGAAAAATTTGTCAAAACTAAAAATTTGAAATTTTGAGCCTTTTAGTTGAAGTATTCAGAAAAGTTAGATCCGATATTCAGTTATGCAATAAAATTCTAGCAAGCAAAAAATTTTGATCTAGGCTAAATGATGAATGCCCAAGTGGCCAAATTTTAGGGAATTTTAGATTTTGCAATTTAAGAGTTATTTTGACCAATTAGATGTAGTTTTATGGCATTTATATCACTATTATAAAATAAAAATTACAGCAATAGTAAAACAGTGAGAAAACTAAGGTTTAGAGAGCAAACCCTAGGCCTAAGGCCTTGAAGATCCCGTGGTCCAAATTCGTTGAAACTCTAGGATGAAGTTGCCACCTGAAAATCAGAGCCTTTGAGGCCAAAAACCTGTAAAACCACCAAGTATTTAGTCTAGAAAATTTAGAGATGAATTTAAGGCAAAGTAGGGCTAGAGGCCAAGGAAAAATTATCAAGAGGATAGAAGCTAAGGAAGAGAGGCCAAATAACGCTAAAAAGAAGATGAAAGAGGCCAAGGAAGGGAAAGCGAAAGAAAAGGAAGAAGGAAAAATCCCTAAAGGGCTTGACACTGGGGCTTAGAGGGAAATTTAGGGCCCTAAAGGGCCACGACATGCCCAAAGGGCAGCCTCTAGGGGCAAAGGAGGGCAGCCGAGGCCTCTTAGGCCTACGACTAGGCCTTTCAAGGCCGAAAGACCCTAATGCAGGGCCTAGAAGAGGAGGCCGAGGCCCTTAGAGGGTACAAGCTACCCTAAAAACCTCTAAAAGGTTGACGTAGAGGGAAAAAATGCTGACGCAGGCCAAGAGAAGGAAGACGCTAGCCTTAGAAGGGTCGGATCCGAGCTTGGGAGGGCTGAAAGTTAAAACCCCAACTTCAGAAATTTTTCTCTCTTCCAAATTTGAAATTTGCTGCAAATTTTCCAATGGCTGGCCCTGCAACAAATTTTAGAGACTAGATCTTACCCTCAAGGGCCTAGATCTGACTCTATTTTAGCCTCTTCTCTTGACTTCGCCTGCAAAAATAGATTCACAAACACCCAAAACCCCAAATATATACAAAACATCAAAATCCCAGTTAGCAAAAGTAATTTACAAATTAAATTACAAATCTATTTACAAATATACAAATATACAAGGGTTTTGAAAAATATTTTTTTTATGGATATTTTCTTTGATAAATGGCTAAAATATACTTTAGAAACCCAATGCACACTATAGCCTTAGCGAAGATTAAATCCACCACATAAATATTCAGGATCCAAGCAAAGTTGGTTCTTGCCCACAGTTTGTGAACTTGGAGACCAAGGACTGAAGTACCTGCAAATACTATGTATTTATCTCAAGAAAATATGTTAATCATATGGTAAATCAAATCGTCTAATATTAACCCAAAACTATCAATAGAATGACTTTATCTCCATCTAATGAAAAATAGATCTTATCATTTACCATCACAACATAGGAAAGCCCATAGTCAGTATATACCACAAATCAACGAACATGGAACACCTTGAATTACAACCCAAATTCTTTATTATGATAGAAATAAAAGTTCCAACTGGGACAATAGTTTTACATTAATGCTTCAACAACAATTTCTTAGCCAACAATCAGATGGCTAGAGACTCAAATGACTCTAATTTATAGATAAATCCTCCAATTGGAAAAATAACGGCTAGTTTGCTTCATCCTTGTGAAAATAATCTCGGTCGTCGAAAAATAATTGATTATCTTTTAATCTTCGCCGTTGAATTTTTATTTTTGAGGAATTTTCGAATTTATCATTTAATTCCATTTTATTAACTCAAAATTAATTATTTTGAGTTGATTTCCTCAAAAAATTGACTTTGGCTTAACCAACAAAGTTCCAAGGGTCCAATTTTTCTTAAAATATCCAATATTCCTTTGGTGGAGGATTTCCAAAATTTAATTCTTTTAAGACCCACGAATTTTTACACTTGGAGAATTTAATTTTCTTAAGACATTTTAAATTGACTCTAATTAATTAATTTTTTGGCTTAGGATTTAATTATTTTTGCCAGAAAATTTAATTAATTGACACTTGAGGGTATTAATTATTTTTTCCACCCTCTAATATTTTAACCATTGTGTCCACGTATGAGGGACCTGTTACCCACCATTTTGTGAGTAATATCCCTAGGAGAATTTTTTCTCCAAAATGGTCCTCAACCGGTAGCCAACAGCCCCTTGCAGCCACCAGCTAGCTCATTGTGCCGTTTCTCCGCCACCTGAGCTAGCCATGTGGTCCCTCGCCCATCTACCATGATCACATGTTTGAAGGTAGGCATCCCGAACCTAAAGGTATGCCTTGTCATTTGGAAATTGAGTATTGTAGTTTGCTTACCATGGACACTTCTGGGCATGGATTAATAGGGGGATTCGACGAAACAAATGGATTAGGTCTGTGATTTTGTCCCCTAGACCCCTTTTGGGCATTAACCTTGGATTCTAGTCTCGTGGGATCTCTTTTACTGGCCATTTGACTTTAGGGATGGTATTTCATGGGAAACCCCGATTCTGGTTGTGAGGTCCCGCTCCCTTATCTGCTTATATTACCTTCTTTCTATTCATTATTACCTTATTCATCATTTCTCCCACCTGTGTCCACATTCCTCCACTGGGTCCACATAGGGTTACCATGCCCCTTCTCCTTGCCCACACCTTGGATTATGGCCTGGAATGAAGCCGGGAGGTTGATGCAGCTAAAAATAAAGATAAAAGCATACATGGCTACATTCAACAGGAAAATGTACCACAAATGCAAAAGATGGTCATAAAAAACACATTTAGCACATGGGAAAAAGCAAATACATGAGCTCTACCCCATCATCATGGCCATCACCCTAGTTCTTATAGGTTCTATGAACCTCCTCCATCATATAGGAACCCATGATTGTCCCAACCCCTGGTGGGCAATGAACTGCAGCGCCATTAAAAGGGGGTATTTACTTCTATATTTTATACATCATGCTCTCACCCCTTGAGCCCTGAGTAATTAATTAAAGAAAATCATAAAAAGGGAAAAGACATATAAAAAAGGGTGGAAAAATCAAGGCTGGGGCACCTCATGTACCACGATTGCTCCCTCCTATACATTATAAACCCAAGTGTGGGCTTCCCTCTTATTATCTACCCCTGTACCCCAGCATGTGACTCAAGGCTGCTCCTTCTCATCCCCTACTTCATTCACCTATCTGTCACATGCCACCTCCTTTTGAAGGATGTACCTTGACTATATCATCCCCTTTAGAAGTAAAAACCACCTAATAGGATTATTGGTTAACTCCATTTGGAGTTTAGGAGACATTGGCACATCCCGAAGCCCATTATGGAAGGACAAGCCATTATGAAGTCCCTACTTGTGGTCCATGATTTGGTAAGCTCATTTACTCGATTTCTTTAATGACTTGTTGCACTGAAAGGCTAGGGGACACATTGGATCTTATGTAGGATAGCAAATGGTTTCCATTTTAGGTTTGGTCTCCCTATACGGGGTCATAATTCTTCAAAGGGTTACATTGGCACTTGTAGGGTGTGCGTTGAGAGCCATGGGCCTCCACAGCAACAGAAAACACTCCATGGATCCCCACAACCATTCAGAGGTTGCTCGTGGTTCACTTATTGGACGAAGAAGATGTACCTGATCCATCATGCCCAACTGGCCCCAGATTTACACCATACAATTGGCAAATGATCCAGGCCTTGCACAATGATGTGGCACCACCTACACCATCGTCCTAGTCCTTGCAGGTGATCTACAAGCATCTTCGATTTGTTTGGTGTTGATTTGGGATAGCATTGGATGTGCTCTAGCCATGAAAATTGGTGGAAAGGCTAAAGCACATGAGATCTCCAAGAGCCAGAAATGGTTTGGGCAAATTCTAACCAGTTTGGGAGATAGTAAAATAATTAATATTTTTAATTGAGTTCCTAAGTCTAAACTTAGGAAAAATAAAATATTAATCGGTATTAATATAAAACTGGGTTAGAAGGTTCCAAAAGTCATGGATCAAGCCAAATCTAATCTTAGCCGTTGATTAGAAATTTTATCTCGGCCGTTGATGGACCAATGAGAAAAGTATAAGATGAGGCTTGGGAGTCAATTGGAGAACACACCAGAGTGATCAGTCATTCATTTTGCTAGAGCGGGGTTGCTAAGAAAAGTTGAATCAGTGATCAGCAGCGAGAGGCAGTGAGTATGAGGCAGAGAGGCAGGGACAATACTTGGAGACCAGCACAGAAGCAGAGAGAGCGAGAGCAACAGTCAATCCAGGCTACACAAAGCCCAGAGAGACTTTGTCATCCACGCAGAGGGCAGAGTGAGTGACGCAGAGGTTCCCAGAGGCTGTGCAATGCCTCAGAAGGTTGACGCAAAGGGTCCTGGGGATGACACAGGTCAGTGTTGATTTGGGGTAGCATTGGATGTGCTCTAGCCACAAAAATTGGTGGAGAGGCTACAACACATGAGATCTCCAAGACCCAGAAATGGTTTGGGTAGAATCTAACCAGCTTGGGAGATATTAAAATAATTAATATTTTTAATGGAGTTCCTAAGTCTAAACATAGGAAAAATAAAATATTAATGTCAATTAATATAAAACTGAGTTAGAATTGTCCAAAAGTCATTAATCAAGCCAAATCTAATCTTAGCCGTTGATTAGAGATTTAATCTCGACCGTTGATGGACCAACGAGAAAAGTATAAGAGGAGGCTTGAGGCTCAATTGGAGAACACACCAAGAGAGATCAATAACTCGATTTTCCAGGGCATGGTTTGTTGAGAAAATTCAGTGATGTGATCTGAGTTGCAGCTGAGGGGCAGTGAATACATAGCAGAGAGGCAGAGTTAGTACTGGAAGCATCAGCGTAGAAGCCGGGAGAGGGTTGATGCAAAACCAGCCAAAGGCCATGCAGAGGCAGCCAAAAGTTGCGCAGAGCTTGAGGAGGTCCAGCGTGTGAGACGCAGAGGCTCCAGAGGCTGATGCAGAGCCCTGAGAGGCTAACGCAGGGCCAGATAGGCTGATGCAGGGCTAGAGAGGCTGAGCTGACCCTAGAAGCAGCGCTGGGAGATTTCGTGGAACAGATTGGAGCTGGAGAGCTAGATAGGGTGACACAAAGCAGCAGAAAGCTTTATTGTTGCTATGGGATCATTCACCCGGTGAGTTAGCCAGAATATTTGTCTCCGACTGAGAGGTACCACTGCTGAGGGAATTCTCTGTTGGGTGAGCCATTTCTGGCACCTTGGTTGTATGCTGAAACTGCATAATAATAAAACCCTTTGAATAGTTGCACCGGTTTTCCCACATTGGGTTTTTCCGAGGACATTAGTCCAAAAACAACAGTGTCACTTGTGTGTTTTTTTCTTTCAGTTTATGATCTGTATGTTTTGATACTGTACTTGTATTTATTTTCAGTATTTAAATGGTAAATAACTTGTTAAGTAACTGAACAAGTAGGACGAAATAAATCAGATAGTACAGGAAGAATTTCTAACGGATAGAATTAGAAATTCTAACTGTCAGCAGGAGGACATAGTGGCCAGAAGGGCCAGCGCTGAGCTTCAGTTGCGCCGGAGAGGGTTTCATGGGACAGGTTTTCTGAATACCTATTTCTGGATATAGAGGTATTGCTGCTGTATATTTTTCTCTGTCGGGTGAGCCGGTTTAGGCACCCAGTTGTACTCAAATAAACTGCATAGTAATATAACCCTCTGAATAGCTGCACCAGTTTTCCCGCATTGGGTTTTTGCGGGGACATTTGTCCAAAAATAACGGTGTCACTTGTGTGCTTGTTTTCTTTCAGTTGATGATCTGTAGATGTTGATACTGTACTTGTGTTTATTTTCAATATTTACATGGTAAATAACTTGTTAAATAATTAACCAAGTAGGTGAAATAAACCAGATGGTACAAGAAGAATTTCTAACAGGTTAGACTTAAAAATTCCAACATGGTATCAGAACATGATTGCATATCACAGGAAAACTAAAGGCATCATCCGAGCAGAGCATTTCTAGCAGATTCAGCTGTCCCGAGTGACAGAGTTGATCCTTGCAGAAGGTGACAGAGGAAGGAGTGACGCAAAGGGACTGCGTCATTAGTTTGGGCCAAAGAAAAGCCAAGGCAGAGGCCGAGGGAGGTAGAATTAGGCTCAAGCAGAGCCACGCAGAGGCCAAAAGGGCTGACGCAGTTGGCTGAAGGAGCTGATATGCCGGTGTCAGGATTGCGCAGAGCTAAGTGGCTCAATCCTTCAGTTGCTGGGGCATAGGAGGCTGTGGGTAGTTTGCGGAGCGACGCTGGTGGGGTACTGTGGTCAGAACAATACCTAACAGGGCAAGACCAAGGTGTAGAGAGTTGTTGCTGAGGTGGATTTCTAGACAAAGAATCTGGATTAGTGTTGTAGTTGTACAAACAATCGAGTGGGGCAACTTGACGTTGGCAGAAGGATTTCCAGAAGGGAAATCGAGACTCAAAGGGAGTCGAACCGAGAACTTCCAGACGGGAAGTTGAGAGACTCAGCAGGAGTCGAACAGAGGACTTCCAAGAGGGAAGTAGAGAGACTCAGAGGAGTTGAAAGAAGAGTAGCGAGATGGCCACGAATGGGCTGAGAGATCAATATAGGCTGGATACAGCATCCAACTTTGTGGTTTGGAAGGCCAAGATCTTGTCTATTCTAGACAGACATCGCCTCAAGGGCTTCATCTCGAGAGTGATAGCTATCCCAGTTGACCCGGTAACTAATGAAAGGTACGAGGAGGCAATGGCTAAGGCTAAGCGCATCATCCTTGATGGGGTGAAGGATCATGTGGTACCACATATTTCTGAGAAGGAAACAACAAAGGAGACATGGGATGCTTTGAAGACATTGTACCAGCATACTTCCATGCAGAGGAAGATGCTCTTGGAGAATCAGCTAAAGGTATACCAGATGCAGAAGGGAGAGCAGATAGATGTCTTCCTCGGTCGGTTGAAGGAGATCCGTGACCAGCTAACTTCCATAGGGGCCACGCCGAGGAATTGATGGTGAGGACCACACTGAATGCAGTTTCCGAGGACTGGGAGGTATTTGTTCAGAGCATATCAGGCAAGACGAGTCTTCCAGATTGGGAAGAACTGTGGGCGACTCTTCGTCAAGAAGAGATCAGACAGCTGACGAAGGTGGGGAGTAGCGTCAAAGGGGTCGGAATCAAGAAGGAGGAAGAAGAGGATGCGGCTCTAGCATCTGTGGGAAAGCGGGAGAAGAGGAAGAAGAAGGACCTCTCCAAGGTCAAGTGCTTCCATTGTGGGGAACTGGGTCATTTTGTGAACCAGTGTCCTAGAAAGAAGAGGAAGGGAGAGGCTTCGGACTCAAAGGCAGCGCCAGCAAAGGCGGAGAAGGAAGTCGAGGATGACGATTGTGCCATGAATGCTCATTTGCCACTTGAGAAGAAGTGGGAAGACATCGAGCTGTAGTCAGGACGACTACAGGCGATGAGGGGTAGGATCCTTGAGGTACCCAACCTCTTGGATTATACCTTGCTACAGGATCCCCAAAGAGGAGTAGCAAGGCTGGCGGATGTTAGACAGAGACGGATGTGGATGAAGCGGTAGAGAGTGCTACAGTGCAGGAGTCCCCGGACAACGTGAGGTTAGCAGGCTACAACAGTGCGAGAGGCATGGGAGTGTTGCACCAGTGTAGGATGGCACAAAGAGGTGTGCAACGATGCGAGATGCAGGGAGTTGTTGTAGCAGCACAGAGGTCAGTAGAGGGAGCACTTGTTAGTGCTAGAGGGAGCTTCAACATCGGGAGTGTTTCTAGCCTGACATGGATGTCAGAAGTTGGGTGGATCAATTACTTACTTCTCACTGACTGAGTTGTAGTGCAATAGCAGTTTACAGTAGCACGATGCACCATGATGAGAGCGGATGCAGTGCGGATGTAGTGTTGGGAGGATGGACCAGCAACAACACAGATGTAGAGGGAGTTGTCGTACTGATGCAGCAGTGGAAGTGACAGGGCCATGGGCAGTAGTACAAGATGCAACAGTGCAGAGGATGTTGGGCAGGGAGGCCTAGCATTGGCAAAGGGATCAGTGTCAGATAATCAAAGTAATGCTAAGAGAGGAGTATTACTAGAGCACAGTCCTCGCTAAGAGGGAGTATTGATTTGGGGTAGCATCGGATATGCTCTAGCCATGAAAATTGGTGGAGAGGCTAAAGCACATGAGATCTCCAAGACCCATAAATGGTTTGGGTAGATTCTAACAAGTTTGGGAGATGTTAAAATAATTAATATTTTTAATGGAGTTCCTAAGTCTAAACTTAGGAAAAATAAAATATTAATGGGTATTAATATAAAATTGGGTTAGAAGATTCCAAAAGTCATGGATCAAGCCAAATCTAATCTTAGTTGTTGATTAGAGATTTAATCTCGGTCGTTGATGGACCAATGAGAAAAGTATAAGAGGAGCTTTGAGGGTCAGTTGGAGAACACAACAGAGTGATCAGTCATTCATTTTGCTAGAGCGGGGTTGCTAAGAAAAGTTGAATCAGTGATCAGTAGTGAGGGGCAGTGAGTACAAGGTAGAGAGGTAGGGACAATACTGGGAGACCAACACAGAAGCGGAGAGAGCGAGAGCAGCAGTCAGTCCAGGTTACATAGAGCCCAGCAAAGGTAGCGTAGAGCCCAAAGAGACTGCGTCATCCATGCAGAGGGTAGAGGGACTGACGCAGAGGCTTCCAGAGGTTGCCTAGTGCCTCAGAAAGCTGGCGTAGAGGGTCTTGGGGCTGACGCAGTGGCCAGAGGGGCTAGTGCTGAGCTTCAGTTACGCCGGAGAGGGTTCCGTGGGACAGGTTTTCTGAATACCTGTTTCTAGATATAGAGGTATTGTTGCCGTATATTTTTCTCTATCGGGTGAGCCGGTTTAGGCACTCAGTTGTACTCAGATAAACTGCATAATAATATAACCCTCTAAATAGCTGCACCAGTTTTCCCGCATTGGGTTTTTCCGGAGAGATTTGTCCAAAAATAACGGTGTCACTTGTGTGCTTGTTTTCTTTCAGTTGATTCTGTGTAGATATTGATACTGTACTTGTGTTTATTTTCAGTATTTACATGGTAAATAACTTGTTAAGTAATTAACCATGTAGGTGAAATAAAGCAGATAGTATAGGAAGAATTTCTAACGGGTTATACTTAGAAATTCCAACATTTGGAGACCCATGAGGACACTTTTGTGCCCTCACAAGTCATTTGGAGCACTACAGGTTATTACAAGGGGCCAACCCCTTGTCCACTGGTTTTGAGGGTCCTATTCTTCATTGTGGAAGCCATGGACCTCATTAGGCCTCTTAGAAGGCCCTATGACATGCATAGATTATTATTTGACCTCTTTAGAGGCTTACTTTTTCTTTTATGAGCTAGTTTGGTGGGATTGTCACCAAAAGTTGGATTATTAGAACATTATTTTATTTTTGGGGCTCATGTACGCCAAGGAGGCTAATTCGAATTTTGAACTCTTAATTTGTGTATAAATACAAAGTGAGATGAGCTCATTTTCTCATCATCACTTTTGATTGGATCTTTTCTCTCTCTTTATATTTTCACACTTTTTCTAGAGGATGAAGTGGAGCTTTATGGATGAATTTTGATGTGTGGATATTGGTCTATCTTCTCTTGGAGCTTCTCTCTTGTCAATTGTGAATGGTTGGACATGTAAGTACATGTAAGTACATGCTTTTAATGTTATTCTTGTTTTACTTTGTCATATACATTGGACTGAGATTTTCGCCGTTGTAGGGATAATTGTTGCAAACATTTACTGCTTAAAATTGTGGAATTTTGTCTCTATTATACCATCTCTCAATGTATGGGCCGTGTAATATGAACGAAATCTCCTAGGGGTAATTCTATCAAATAATTTGACCTTGATAAGCCATTTCATTTGCACATTGAAGTATAAAAGTTGCAAGATTGCTTCTCCTTGACCTAAAAGGCTAGTGAAGTGATCTTGAGGCCTCCTTGACTGGGAAACAAGAAATCCTACTCATATTCACCATAGATTCCATTCTCCCAAAGATTAAGGCACTAATCTACCAAAAGGTGGTCACCAAAAATCACATTCTTCCACCTCCTTCCAGGTCTAGCCAAGTTGGGGTACCTAGAACATCAATTTCTCGACAAGCTAAACCTCCAAAAAGTTTGATCCCCTAGGGTTTCCTGCATTGGTCTTTCGTCAAGCTCTCCTCCAATTTTGAAGCCATTCCGACAGTGGAGTTGGGAGAAAAGCCAAGCCCTAGCTCCAGGATCAAACTTTGATCTAAAATCCCCAAGGCTAGTACATCAAAGGGTCAAATTAACACCTTCAAGTGAAAATTATTTCTTTGAGCTTTTCCCCACCTTGTCTAGGGTAAGAACATCATTAGTTTCTATACTCATTCCCCCTATCCTAGACCGGGTCCACTTGGTCCTGTGTGGTCCCATTCCTCTTAAAAGACAATTCTTCAAGAACCATCCGGGATACCAATTACAATAAGGATTTTAGGGATTTGGAAGTTCCTTCATAAGTCATATCCCATAAACCTAACCCTTAAATCTTCCCTTCCTTTCTCTAGAAGACATTGTACCTTGCTTAGAAAGCAAGAAAGCCTTATCTTTCTAACTCTTCGAGGAAAGGGATTATTAGGGCCACTCCACATCATTTCATTGACTTATACTTCATCAGTGACTCCATAATATACTGGGTCTCCTTCCATCAGTGACTCCATAATATACTGGGTCTCCTCCCATCAGTGAAAGTCCATAAATGGAAGGGATCCTTAGCTGAGGTGACAGTGGGCTAAGTCTCCATTTGTTGCCCTTGGCCTAGCATTTTCCCCTTTAGGTCCCTTGCTAGTTTGAGCGGTAATGGGACCATGCATTAAAATATTTTTTACATAAGTTTTTACAATTTAACTCTCAAAGGGGGATAACCATTCGACTTAGACCCTCAAATTACATACCCAATCTACGACACTATATGATCTAGTAGACCAAGTGATTTGTAATATAATAATTTAACCAATTAGCTTAAATGATTCCCAAATCACTTTTACATAAGACTCAACTAGAACACTAGGACTCATTTAAGACTTTGACGAAGAATTCCACCCTAGCTTTGGCGTGTTGTTGAAGGCAAAAACTGTGCCAACTATCCGTGTTTAAAAACACAAATGAATCAGTGAGAGGAAAAACCTCCTAGGATGAAACTCTCGCCAAAATAGTAGGCTTACCTAGGTTGTTACATGTATTCACGGTCTTACTAGCATCATTTACAATACATAACTTTCAGAATGGGTTTACAATGACACATAAAATGCTGATAGATAATTTGATCTTGTTGAAAAAAATGGTACTTTCGCTTCCTTGGAACTTTGACAAAAATTGTGCAACATCTAACTCCATATGGGGACATGTTGCTTTCAAGAAGTAGTGTGAGAATCCTAGAATCTTGCATCCAAGAAAACAAAATTCCATCAAATATATATCCATTCAAAATTGAAATCAACATGCATACATAATAAATGTCGTTGGAGTAGAAAATTCCACTCTAATAAATTGAAACATAAAAGACATAATATAAATGCGTGAAATAAAACTATATAATGACATGAAATAAAAGGAAGTAGGGTTAAAGATACTATACAAAATGATGCCCTATGGCATCATATGTCATCAATGAGGCATAATCTTGGGCATCTGCCTGCTGATTGGTAGATCAATGGGTTTCTTGTCAGATGTCCCTTATTGAAATTTCACCCTCTTTGGTCGGTGTAACTGCTCATCATTGTGCTTCATATCTCTGTCAAACTAAAATTTGTTTCTCTTTCTACTCAGAGGAGGGGATGGGTGGTGGAATGAAGAAAAGTGACAGACTGGCTGAACAAATTCTAACTCGAAGTGCAGTGGATGACCCTGTGGCATGACTTCTTCACCATTTTCCAATCTCTTTGGAACTTCCACATGATACCTTCTCTCCACTTCTTTGTATAATCTAACCATGCCACCTACTACTGCTGGAATAGTGGCGTAAGATAGATCCATTTGAATAGAACCACCCAGATCAGCTGCAAACTTCCTAGAAAGAAGCATTCCCCACACATCTGGCGCATCAATTACTGTTATGGTCATGGTGTTGATCTTGTATGGGTAATCAACTAATGCGACTTGTAGATCTTTAACTGCACCAAAGACTTCAACATTTTTAGAATCCATTGAGAAAATGTTATGATAAGGTCTAGAGATTCTTATGTTTAACTGTTCCATAACTTTCTTAGTCACAACATTTGTAGATGCACCAAAGTCAAGCATGTAAGTATGGAGAAAACGATCATTTATGTCCAATGTCAGGAAGAAAGGTTGATGGTCTTCATTAGTCATATAGTTTAAGTCTTTTAACCTGATTTCTTCATCTTTAGGCCGAGTAGCAAATCTTTCTTGTTGAGCAATGCCTAAGGCTTTAAAGAATGAAGCTCTTTGTAATGGAATCTTAAACAATTCTAAGATTGGAACTGACATCTTAATGTTATTGATCCAAGCTGTCTAATCTACCTTTAATCCTGACTTATACCTTTTAGATGGAACTTGTCTATTTTGGCTCTGATCCTTACCTCTCCTGGTATAACCTTTACTTTTTGCAAGCTCAAGAATCTTCTCCTAAGATGGCTTTTCACCATATGCTTGAGTAATGGGGTCTTTTTCTTCATTGAAGGTATTGATGGCGAAAGTTGAAGATATCATGTCGACACATCGACTTTCCTTGGAGTTATCTTGACTTGTGTTATGATCTTGTTGGTTTCTACTTTCCTCCAAGGTTCTTTTAGCAAAGGCACATGTACTCTTTTCATGAAAACTCCCATAAGGTCTGCAGAAAGGAACAAGCTCATCAATCACATTAGGAGACTCAAGTGGTGTAGGAGGTATTTGATCATTTGGTGGATTTCTTCTTGGCCATGGATTTCCGTTGTTACCCCTTTGTTATCATTACTTCTAGTCGGCATACTCTGCATTTGGAACCTTTCCATTTGTATTAATTGATTTTGCATATCACCCATCTGTCTGGCATGTTCAACCTTCATCTGTTTCATTAATCGGGTCAATTCTTTACATGTCTCAGATTCTTCTTCTTTAACTTCTTTCCCCTTAGACTTGATTTGGACTCTTTCAAAACCAGGGATTTCTGACTTTCCTGAGGCTTTCTTGTCCTTTTCTAATTCCTCAGTTTTGCTTTGGGCAGAGGCTAAAGTGTTAGGATGAGCACATCTTATCTCATACTGCATCTCTGCAGGGTAAGCCTCAAGATATTATTCCAAAATTGTCTTGTCAGGAGGCTTGTAATCTTGAGTCACAACCCTTACTAGTTTATTAAATCTTTGGTCAAATTCTTCAACTGTTTCGTTTTCTTTTTTCTTTATAGTGATTAATTCCTTAACCAAATACTTTCCTTCCCTCTTATCTCCATACTTATCTCTAAACGCATCAAGAGGGATCTCAAAGAGTCGAAGGCATTGGCAGATTTGTCTTGAAACCAATCCAGAGCATCATCTTCTAGAGAAAGCACAAATAATTTCATGAGCGAATCTTTCGATAAAGCAGTTGAACTTCTTTATGTGACTTTCAGCATTAACAACATTGTTCCCTTGGAAGAGAGGCAACTTACTCATAGTGGATTCATTCAGAAAATCATGTGGATATCCATGAATGTTGGTGAAGTTGCAAGGCCCGTAGAAGTCACCCATGATGTCTTGATTTATAGGATGGTTGATGAAAAGAAAATGGAGATAAGGAGAGCTTCCAGTCCGAATTTTTTTTAACAATCTCTAGAATGTAATTTGTTTAACCGGACAAGATTATGAGAAATTGTCATAAACCTCAATAACAAGAAACTTATCCATGACAATGGCGCTAAAAAATGTGTTGCGTGACGGGTTAATGAAATGTTGAAGAACGAAAATGATGATATTATGAAAGAATGTAGTTGAAGCTCCAAAAATGAAATAAACTCGTCCCCGGCAACGACACCAAAAAATGTTGTTGCTTGGATTGTACAAGCACCACGACAATCGCTCAGGGTAGGGGATGTCACTTTGATCCCCGCCCACTCCATTCTAGTTGTCTTCCAACAACATGCTACGGGGGGTAGTCCCTATGGAAAATGAGGTGGATGAGAACAAGTCGGGAACCAACTTGTTCGGGAGACATAGTTGAGTGGCCTAGCTACTTGGTAGAATTTAGCAAGATTAGAATTTGATTATATTTAATGTTAACACCAGTGTCTAATGGAGTCAAAACTTCTTGCTTATTAGAAATTATAGCCAAGTAACCATATGGACAACCATCACTAATATGATGAACTACCCTATATGACGATGCAACTCCTAAGAACTAGGTGTGATGCAAGGATATTAGCTAATTTTAGATTAAATGCCTAATCTAAGTTGAACCTTTCCCTTAACTGTTTTGAGAAACAGTCTCCAAAGTAGGTTGTAAGATGTAAGCCAATGGGAAGCAGGTAGTGGCCTGATTAATGATACCTCCCCCTATGTTCCAACCACCCAATGCCTCTGGCACTGCAGAAATTGTGGCTTTGACGACTGCAAGGTCACTGTGTTAACTACTAAGAAGAGTTAGATCCATCAAACAAGATGAGAGAGGGTTGTCCTAGGAGTCTATCAACCAAGCTTATGCTTATAGTTAAGTTATTAAGTGCAAAGCTAAGACTAAAATGTTTATGCAATGATTATGAGTGAAGTCATTCGAGTTAAGATTGTTTAAGTACTTAAGTTATGATTACACTTGATGATAAAAGTACTTAACAATAAATTAGAAAACAATCTTAAAAACAAGGCAAATGCTTAAGGATACAAGTGTCAATGAATCAATCCACAAGATACTTAGAATAAATTATCCAATTGTCAATTACCCAATGATTACACGATACAAATAAAAATTATTTGAAATGTTCTTTTCACAATTCCAATTAGGTTTCAAATGCCAAAACAGCTTATACCATCAACAAGATCATAATTTTAGAGCTTAAGTGTGAGTGATGTAAGTGCAAAAAATTGAAAATTCTTATAACTCACGGTAAGACAAGCCAATGTTAGATTCCAAATAACAAAAATTAGCAGTAATACTTTGGAAATTTCAGCACTTATTAATCTTATGACAACAGTAAGGAAATCACTTTAAATCATGAAATTTACTAAGCATATGAAACAAAAAAAATTTCCAATGATTAGCCAATGTAAATTTATGAGTGTAGCCACTTTAAGATGCAATATTCAGAAAAATTTCAGATCTGATTTACTTATTACAGCGATAAGAAAATGTGTGAACAATGATATGCCAATGTTACAACTTACAACAAGTACCAAAACATTCCCAGCGCCTAAAATTTGCTTGCCAAACTGAAAATTTTGATTTTTTTTAGGACCTTTAGGTGTGATATTTAGAAAATATCAGATCTGAAAAATTTGTTACAGCAGTGATTAGATCAGAAAATCAGTGATTTAGTTATGTCACTACAAAAGCCAAATTTAGCCCAAAAACTTGAAAAATTTGCCAAAACTGAAAATTTGAAATTTTGAGTCTTTTAGGTGAATTATTCAAAAAAATTCAGATCTGATATATTTAGTTATGGCGTAAAATTCTAGGAAGCAAAAAATTCAAATCTAGGCTAAATGATGAATGCCTAAGTGTGGCCAAATTTTAGGGGAATTTAGATTTTGCAATTTAAGAGTTATTTTGACCAATTAGATGTAGTTTTAGGGCTTTTATATCATTGTTATAAAATAAAAATTACAGCAGTAGTAAAACAGTGAGAAAACTAAGGTTTAGAGAGCAAACCCTAGGCCTAAGGCCTTAAGATCCTTTGGCCCAAATTTGTTGAAACTTTAGGATGAAGTTGCCACTTGAAAATCAGATCCTTTGAGGCCAAGAACCTGCAAAACCATGAAGTATTAAGTCCAGAAAATTCAGAGATGGATTTAGGGCAAACTAGGGCTAGAAGAGGGCTAAAGGCCAAGGAAAAAGGATCAAGAGGACAACGGCTAAAGAATAAAGGCAAAAGAAGGCTGAAAAGGAGACGAAAGAGGCCAAGGAAGGGAAAGTGAAAGACAAGGAAGAAGGAAAAAACCCTAAAGGGCTTCACGCTAGGGCTTAGAGGGAAATTTAGGGCTCTAAAAGGCCATGGCCGGCCCAAAGGGCACCTGCTAGGGGCAAAGGAGGGCATCCGAGGCCTCTTAGGCCTATGACTAGGCCTTTTGAAGGCCTAAAGACTAACACAGGACCTAGAAGGGGAGGCTAAGGCCCCTAGAGGATACGACCTACCCTAAAAAGCCATAAAATGATGATGCATAGGGTAAAATGGCTGACGTAGAGGGAAAAAGGGCTTACGCAGGACAAGAGAAGGAAGACGTTGGCCCTAGGAGGGCTGGATCCAGGCCCGGGAGGGCTGATACTTAAAACCCCAACTTCAATTTTTTTTTCTCTTCTAGATTTGAGATTTGCTCTAAATTTTCCAATGGCCTAGATATAGCTCTACTTCAGCCTCTTCTCTTGACTTCACTTGCAAATATAGATTCACAAACACCCAAAATGTTATATACCTAGGGGGGATAAGATGGGGTACCAAGGGAGGTACCCAAGGTAATAATGTAATAATGGGATGGGCCATAGTAATAAATAAGGTGGTTAACCCATGTCATGTAAGGGACCACAAGTAGTTAATAATAATGTAATGGGCCCATGGTATTAGTTTGATGGTATGAGGGAACCATGGTAATGATTCATGGTATTGTATGTATGAGGCCTATATAGAGGCTAGAGACTCCACATGGGAGATAGTGAAGGATTATTGTATGAACAGACATATGGCTTGTGGAGTGTTCTCCTTCCTTAAGGAGTGAATGTATGGTGTTGCCCTACCATAAGGGTTTTGATAATAAATAAGCATTCCTATATATTTCTATCTTGTTATTCTTCGGTTATTTCTATTATCATGATATCTTTGGGTTAGAGCTACAACAAGTGGTATCAGAGCTACAACAAGTGGTATCGGAGCTACAACACAAAACCCCAAATATATACAAAACCTCGAAACCCCAAAACCCCAATTAGCAAAAATAATTTACAAATTAAATTACAAATCTATTTACAAATATACAAATATATGAGTGTTTTGAAAAATAAAAAAATTGAGAAATAATTTTTTTATGGATATTTTCTTTAATAAATTGCTAAAGTATACTTTAGAAACCCAATGCACACTATATCCTTAGTGAAGATTAAATCCACCACATAAATATTCGGGATCCAAGCAAAGTTGGTTCCTGCCCACAATTTGTAAACTTGGAGACCAAGGATTGAAGTACCTGCAAACAAAATGTATTTATCTCAAAAAAATCTATTAATCATATGGCAAATCAAATCATCTAAGATTAGCCCAAAACTATCAATAGAATGGCTTTATCTCCATCTAATGAAAAACATATCTTACCTTTTACCAACGCGACATAGGAAAGCCCGGAGTCAGTACATACCACAAATCAACAAACATGGAACACCTTGAATTGCACCACAAAGTCTTTATTATGATAGAAACAAAAGTTCCTAGCAGGACAATAATGTTACATCAATGCTTCAGCAACAATTTCTTAGCTAGAAATCAAATGGCTAGAGACTCAAATGACTCTCTCATTTATAGATAAATTTTCCAAGTGGAAAAATAATGGCTAGTTTGTTTGATTCTTGTCAAAATAATCTCGGCCATCGAAAAATACTTGATCATCTTTTAATCTTAGCCCTAGAATTTTTATTTTTGAGGAATTTTCAAATTTATCATTTAATTTCATTTTTATTAGCTCAAAATTAATTATTTTGAGCTAATTGCCTCAAAAAAATTGACTTTGACTTAACCACCAAAGTCCAAGGGTCCAATTTTCTTTGAAATATTCAATATGTTCTTGATGGAGGACCTCCCAAATTTAATTTTTTTAAGACCCACGAATTTTCCACTTGGAGAATTTAATTTTCCTAAGACATTTTAATTTGCCTCTAATTAAAAAAAATGGCTTAGAATTTAATTATTTTTTTCTAGAAAATTTAACTAATACACTTGAAGGGATTAATTATTTTTTCCACCATCTAATATTTTAACCATAGTATCTAAGTATGAGGGACCATGTATTAAAGTATCTTTTACATAAGATTTTTTACAATTCAACCCTCAAAGGGGGGATACCCATTTGGCTTAGACCCTCAAATTACATACCCAATTTGCGACGCAATATGATCTAATATACCAAGTGATTTGTAATAAAATAATTTAGCCAATTAGCTTAAATTATTCCCAAATCACTTTTATATAAAACTTGACTAAAACACTAAGACTCACCTAAGACTTTGACGAAGAATTCCACCCTAGCTTTGGAGTGCGGTTGGAGGGAAAAACTCTGTCGACCATCCATGTCTAGAAAGACAAATGAATCAGTGAGGCAAAAAACCTCCTAGGATAAAACTCTCACCAAAATAATAGGCTTATCTAGGTTGTTACATACATTCATGGTCTTACTAGCATCACTTACATTACATAACTTGTAGAATGGGTTTACAATGATACATAAATTGCTGATAGTTGATTCAATCATGTTGAAAAAATTGGTACTTCTGCTTCCTTGGAACTTTGACAAAAATTGTGCAACAGGGCTACATGACCATTGTGGCCACAAGGCATTGGCACACACCCTCCACTTGTCCACATGTTTGGGTTGGACCTAGAAATGTTTCCTTAGAGGTTGATGCAGCTAAAAGAAAGTTGAAATCATGTCATTGACACAAGCAAGAAACAAAAGAAAAGAAAATTATAAAATGCAAAAGATGGTCGGGGCATTTAATATCACACGTGCAAAAGACAAACATGAGCTCTACACCTTATCATTATGGCCATCACCGTGTTTCCTAATGCTAGTTTTTTGAGCATCAGATGTGTTCTAGCCATGAAATTTTGTGGAGAGGCTAGAATACATGAGATCTCCAAAACCCAGAAATCATTTCTCGAGATTCCACCTAGAAATGAATTAATTAGATTATTAACCAGTTTTTAAATATTTGTTAAGTCTAAATTTAGGGAATATGGTCAATTAATCAAAATTAATTAAGTCAATGCGTGAATGATCTGAAAACTCACACAGATCGAATTCAATATGATCCTAGTCATTGATTAAAATTTAATCTTGGCCGTTGGAGTCCCAACAGAGGATTATAAGAAGAAGTCGATGGGGGCTTGGAGAAGACACTTGAGTAGTTCAATTTCATGAGCAGATCGATTTCCAGAGTAGCAGCAGTTAGTTGCCGGAGAGAGCTAGAGATCGAAGCAGTGAGAGAGGGGCAGAGATAGTGAAGACGAATGAAGATTCCAGATTCGGTGAGTTCATTTGCAGAGAGGCAGAAGAGCCACAAAGAGGTTGATGTTGGGGCAACACAGTAGCCTCTAGAGGAGAAGTCAATTTGCTGGGAGAGATTGACGTTTTCAAATCCAGAGGTCGGGAAGGAGTCCGAGAGTGTCGAAGAAGCGTCTTTTTGGTCAGCAGAAGGCAAAATGACTTCATCAGAGTCCAGTCCAAGGGTAGGCATCCATCCAGCCACGCAGAGCAGCGCAGAGGCTAATTTCAAGGCTCAAAGGGTCGAACTTTTGAAGGCAAATTGTGTTGGGAGATTGCCTGTGAGGTGAGGAAAATTCCTCTCCATATTTCTGCCAATATTTCTCTGTATGATTGCTAGTTTCGACATCCAGTTGTACTCAAATTATTTCACTATTGCATAATAATAAAACCCTCAGCTGTTGCACCGGTCTTCCCAAGTTGGATTTTTCCAGTTGCTGCAATAGGATTCCGGTTTCATAATTTTCACATGGTATCAGGGCGCAGTTGATCAGCAAGAGAGCTCATAAACGAAGGAAAGGAATTTCGCTGCTCAGCAAGGGCAGCAGGTTGAAATTCCCAAGGACGCGCAATATTTTTACCAAGAGGCCAAGTTGCTTGAGGAGGTTCGTTTTTTCTGAGTAAGGGGTAAATAATGTCGATCCGAGTGATTCCAGAGGAAGAGGGTGCAACTCAGTACTTTCGTGGAGCAGATCTCTAGCTGGACATAGTGGTTTTGCAGCAGTTTGCTAGAGCAGAGCCAACGTCGGGTGGAAGGAAGAAGAGCACGTGATCCAGGTGGATGTTGGTGGCCACCCACCTATCCCATTTGGACCCCCACAACTGTGTCTTTCAGCTTTTTCAGTTTCCTAAATTGTAGCACAGTTTACTATTTTTAGCAGTTTTTCGAGTCCTGAACTTCCGGAGCCGTTTTGAGGCCCTAAATGACGTTTTTGGGAAATCTGGGGCAACATGGGTCCATGGACCCATGTTGCCTCCCAAAGTGGTAGTATTCAGATAGATCTTTCTAACGAGCTATTGTACGCGTCAAATGGAGATCGTATGCCAAAGTTACGACCCCGGGAAATTGATGTACCAATTTACCCAAATGGGGCCCACACTTTGGCGTTTCATCTTCTAGGGTTAGGTTTTGGAATGTTAAGGGTTTTCCATTGTTTCTCAACAATAAATAGGCCTTCGAGCCTCATTGGAAACACAGTTCGGAACAGTTCAGAGGCTTGTAGCCGCCACATCTCTTCTCAGAGATATGCTACCATTGCCCTAGCTAGTTTATTTCCATTTCTATTTGTAAGCATATTTCAGTATTTTACAGTAATGAAAGGAAGTATTATTTCCGCTGCATCTTTGTGTATATGGTTATCTCTGTGTTTTGTTGCGTTCCTGTCTAAATCTGGATCAGTGGTATTAGAGCGGTCTGCTTTTTCTCTGTTTTTCTTTGCATGTCCCCAACGAGGTCGGGATATAAGGAGTTAGGGCTTGAACTGGTCGAACCTTTGCAAGATCGGCCTCGCAAATCCCGACGGCCTCCCATGGCGGATGAGAAGAAAGACGAGAGAGCAGGAGATCCTATCAAAATCTTGCTCGAAGAGGCCCTCAAGCGGCAAAGGAACGCGATGATGGATAGCTTTGTGCAGATCCTTCAGCGGCTACCCAGAGGCGATGCATCGGCTTCCAACAGCTACTCTGGAAATGCCACACCGTTTAAGGTACAAGTTAATTTTGAAATCCCCATCTTCGAGGGTCAAATAGACGCAGATGTCGTAGATAAATGGTTAAATCTGCTAGATGGGTATTTTTCTGTTCACGAATTTTCAAGTCGGGAAAAGATCGTTTTCGCTCTTCTCAAAGCAACCCCCCACGTCAAGGACTGGTGGGAAACCTATTGCGAGCAGAAGGATGAAAGTACAGGCTCACTATTTTCAGCTGCACCCACTTGGAAAGACTTCCGAGATGCCATCAAGGAGCAGTACTACCCTGTCGGAAGCTATGAGGACAAATACATCAAATGGACCACACTGCGGCAGGGACGAGACCAAGATGTGCCGGAGTTCACAAACATTTTTCATACCCTTCGCACACAGTTGGGTATCAAAGATTTTGAGTTGCATCTGGTACTCAAATACCGCGGCTACCTACACAGATACATTCAGGAAGAGATGGGGTTCTTGAACATCTCCTCACTCGGCACAGCATACCGATACACTGTCAAAATTGAGCAAAAGTTCAAACAGAAGAAGCGAGACTTTGGATCTGTAAATCCAAAGCCTAAAGGACAAAGCCAAGGTGCGGTGACCCAAGACAACCCGTTGAAGCCGCAAGAAAAGAGCAACACCACAAAGCCGAAGAGGGACACAGGAAAGTGGTGTGAGTTCCACAAGAGTCCCACTAATAACACAAGTGAGTGTCGGACCAAGCAGTCGCTGGTGGCCGAGTTGAAGGCTTCCGAATCAGATGCATGTTCCGACCCTAAGCCAGAACCCGACAAGGGGAATGGAAAGGGGAAGTAAATCATTGATGCGGATCCCAGCGCCACTGTTGCCACCGCCAAGATCCAGAAAAATGAGCCGGAAAATCCAGAGGAAGGGGAGCATCTTTTCCACTCACAGATGTGGGTGAAGGGTTCGCCGCTGCAATTCATTGTCGACAGTGGCAGCCAAAAGAACCTTATTTCAGCAGAGGTCGTGAAGCGGTTGGGCCTACCGACTACACCACACCCACAGCCGTACAGTATCAGGTGGCTTCATGAAGGACGAGATCTCAAAGTTTACCAGCAGGGCTGCCTTCCCTACAGCATCAAACCCTTCACAGATGAGGTATTGTGTGATGTTACACCTCTGGATGTTTGTGATGTATTATTAGGCCAGCCATACTAGTGGAGGCGACATGCTATGTATGAGTCCAGGCCTCGTGCTGTCATTATTTCTTTGAATAATTCATTATACAGGATACCAGAGGTAGCCCCACCTACCACCACATCTTTGATCACCGCTAAGAAAGGCAGCAAGCTCATCTCCAAGACCAGGAAATTCATCTGTCTGGTTCACTCCCAAAGTAAGGGGAAGATTGTCATCACATCCATGACCCCCGCGAAGGGTTCCTCCATGCAACAGCAACAATAAAGGGATACAGTCATGACAAGACACAGGAACAACTTCTCCTCACCCACAGGGGTACCACACAAGTTTCAAGTGGGCGACAAAGTTTGGTTGCATCTTCAAAGAGAATGCCTTACCAGAACCCATCAGAAACTCAGACCACTCCGAAATGGTCCTTACACCAATACCAAGGCTACGGGTAACATTGCTTTGAAGCATATCATTCCTCCATTCCTTCGCTTGCACCAAGTGATCAATGTGGACCGTCGTCGACCATGCTTCCCACCATTTCTGAACACATCAGAGATTGTAGAACAGCTCACCAGGGACCAAGTTCAGCAGATGGAGGAACTCAACGCAATGGGGACCATTGCTTCCTAAGGGGGGAGGAATGATCCAAGTGGATGTTGGTGGCCACCCACCTATCCCATTTGGAACCCCACAACTGTCTCTTTCAGCTTTTTCAGTTTCCTAAATTGTAGCACAGTTTACTATTTTTAGCAGTTTTTCGGGTCCTGAACTTCCGGAGCCGTTTTGAGGCCCTAAACGACGTTTTTGGGAAATCTAGGGCAACATGGGGCCATGGACCAATGTTGCTTCCCAAAGTGGTAGTACTCGGATAGATATTTCTAATGAGCTATTGTACGCGTCAAACGGAGATCGTATGCCAAAGTTACGACCCCGAGAAATTGATGTACCAATTTACCCAAACGGGGCCCACAATTTGGCGTTTCATCTTCTAGGGTTAGGTTTTGGAATGTTAAGGGTTTTCCATTGTTTCTCAACAATAAATAGGCCTTCGAGCCTCATTGGAAACACAGTTCGGAACAGTTCAGAGGCATGTAGCCACCACATCTCTTCTCAGAGATATGCTACCATCGCCCTAGCTGGTTTATTTCCATTTCTATTTGTAAGCATATTTCAGTATTTTACAGTAATGAAATGAAGTATTATTTCCATTGCATCTTTGTGTATATGGTTATCTCTGTGTTTTATTGCGTTCCTGTTTAAATCCGGATCAACACGCACTGAGTGAAAATTTTCCTCAGGCAACTTCAAGTCTCAAGAAGTTGGATTTTTCCTTGTAGATTAGTAGTTGTCGTGAGCAGATTTTATAAATCTAGAAGGGAGTGTGAATCACTGAGCAGCAGCTAAGTAGAAGGAAAGAGGAGATTTTTAAAATTTTTGTTGAGATGGCCACTGTTAGGCTTCGTGATCGGGACAGGTTAGATGGGGCTTCCAACTATGTCATCTGGAAGGCAAGGATGTCATTCATTCTAGATGAGTTTGGCCTGAAGATGTATATTGATGTAGTGGTAGCAGTTTCCCAAGACACAGATCAATTGAAGGAGTACAGAAAGGAGATGGCATGGGCGAAAAGGTTGATCCTAGACGGAGTCCAAGATCATATTGTATCACATATAGCTGGCAAAGATATTGCCAAAGAGATGTGGGAGACTCTCTCCACGCTATACTAGGGTACTTCCAAGAAGCAGAAGATGTACCTAGAGGAGAAGTTGAGATGCATCAGGATGCAGAAGGGGGAAGGCATAAACCCCTTCCTCACCAAGATTCAGGAGGTCTGGGACTAGTTGTCCGTTGTTGGGGCAGCGCCTCAACCCACAGAGCTAGTGCGATTGGCACTAAACATTGTCTCAGAGGAGTAGCAGGTATTCATCCAAAGTATATTTGGTAGAGATACCTTGCCAAGGTGGGACATGATGTGGGCCAATATGCAGAAGGAGGAGTTGAGACGAGCTCTATTAAAGAGCTCCATCAGTGGCAGCAACAATGGATTGAAGCAAGTGAAGGAGGAGGAGAATGTGGCCCTCGCATCAAAGGGTCCCAATCAGGGACAGTGGGATCAGATGAAGAAGAAGGAGGACCTGACAAAGGTCAAGTGCTTTAGTTGTGGTGATTTTGGTCACTACAGTATCCAGTGTTCTCTCAAGAAGAAGGATAGGGAGGAGAAGCAGGACCAACAGGCAGCATCAATAGAGATCGATTGGATTGCATGTTTGCTAATATACATCCAAGAGTGAGGTGGAGTGACTTGGTTTTGTAGCCCAGAGCGCTGCAAATGGGCAGGATCCTTGAGGAGTCCACCTCTTGGATCAGTACCTTGCTCGAGTGCCCACAATTTTCAGTAGCAAGATGGATAAGTGACAGTAGATGCAGTCAGATGCCAGAGTGACAGATGTAGAGACTAGTAGCGGTCAGATAATGGGGAGCACACTGTAGAGTTGGCAGCAGTGCAGTTGGCACAGTGCAGAGTCAACATCAATGCAGATTCTTCAATGACAGTGCAGATACTAGCAGCAGTCAGAGACTTGTATTGCCCCTTTTGTATTGCTTGTATCCTCCTACACTACAATACAACAAATAAATTGTTAAATAAAATTAACAATTAGGTGAATAATTTCCAATTGCTGCAATAGGATTTTGGTTTCGGAATTTTCACACCTAGTGCCTATGATGTCCTTCACATATTAAATGAACCCATGAACGTCCCAACCTGGTGAGCGATGTACTGCCCCACCTTTAAAGGGGTAATAACTGCTTTACATCATTCACAACATGCTCTCATGTCCTAGAGCTTTGAGCAATAATACAAAGAAAAAAATAAATAAAAAGTAAAAGTCAAATAAATAGGGGTGGAAAAACAAAGACCGGGGTAACTCAAGTAAACAACAAATGCTCCCTCCTCACATTTGTACACCAATATGTGGCCTTCATCATTATTGCCATCCTTGTACCCATGGCATTTGGCCTTGAGACCCGTTTTCCCCCATCCATTTCATCATTAGTCACATACCACCTATTAATTGAAGGATGTGCCAGGGACATGTCTTTCCCCTTCGGGTTTGGGAACACCTAATAGGATCATTTATTAGCCACTACTACCTAGGGAGGTAACACTCTTATGAGAGAAAAAACCCAAATTTGGAAGAGAAGCCCCATATGAAGTCTCAATTTTCCCTTAACTAACAAGATTGGTTCACTTAGATGCACTAATAATCTTGTACATAATGGTGAAGTTGCAGCACTGGACATTATCTATGATTGGTAGGTGGTTTTCATCATGGTCTAGGCAACTTAATGTTATGTATAAAATTATTTTACTAACTTAAATTAAATTTATTTTAGACAAAGAAGCACGATAAAATATCATGCCCCCTCATGTAATGGCTCTTGGGCTATATTTAAAGCCAGAGCCCTCATTCATTGTAATCATCATTCAATTATTAATAAAAAACATATGTATTTTTGTCTATTACTGAGTATGTCCGCTCCATCTGGTATCAAAGCAAGTTCAATTCTCTTGCCGGGGTCATCAAGATTGTGCTAAATTGTTCCATAAAATTGTCTTTCGTCGATTGTTCCTTACTGTTCCGCACTTGGCCCACTCAATCATTCCCTATTTCGTCATTGTCCCATTATCATGCCATTCTCACATCTTCAGTGTTCCTTTCCTATTGGAAACACCACTGTCTCCCCTGTCCGTCTGCTATTTCTTCTGCCTTTTGTCTTGTTGTCTGCATTGTTATTCCCCAATCTTCTGTTCACACTACGTTGTGTTTTCGGCTGACTCGCTCACGTACGGTCTGTCGGCCACTTGCCACTACCAAAGCTCGTCTTGGTTTGTGTCCCTGTCGACGGCCAATATCTTGCAATCTCACATTGTTCATTATTTTTTTTCCATTTTCCGCCATCCACTGGTCGGTCCCCACCATATTCATCATAATCAACCATCAAAATTCATATGTCACTTGTGGTCAACTGTGGCGCCTTTTGAAATCAACAGATTATACGTTTGGAAGCCATCGAATGATATATATAATTTTATTATATAGTCTTTATAACTAATTAATAAATTATATATATATATATATATATATATATATATATTATTAAAATAAAAATTAGGGTCAAGTTAAGGAAAAGGTTAAAACTAGATAAATATACACTACCACATACCCGTTCAATGTCGTCATCAATGTCGATGGCTGATTTTAGTAAAAAAATGATAGATCTTGAGAATAAGGTTACTGGTCATTCTAATGAAATCAAGGAGCTCCAGGATACATCGAATAGAATAGAGAGTCGACTCTAGCAGAATCATAATGAATTTAAAAAGGATCATGCAATCCTTTCAAATAAGGTGGATTGAAATCATAATGCAACATCAATAGTTCATAATCAAGCAATGGCGATGTTGAACTATATTTGTGAAAATTTGAAAACTACTCTTGACCAAATACCCCAGAATAATGAAGCTACTCAATATCCATATTCTTCAGATACGTCAAACTCATCAGACTCACGTCATAACCCTAAGTCTCCAAAAGCATCTTCCATGCCCAATCAAAAAAATAGTAACACGAATTTTCAAAATATGCAGCTTTGGGATCAATACTCAAATATGCAGCTCGAATCAATACCCCTTCTTCACCCCCTAGTTGCTACATATCAACAAAGGGAAAAACTTGAGCTCTCCAAATTACGAGAAATACAGTGTTGCTTGGTTCAATAAAGAGGAAGAATATTTCGAGATTTATAGTGTTGAAAATGATGACGAAAAGATCAAGCATGCATCCATGCAAATGGAAGACGAAACATATAATTGGTATATGTGGTGGAAGAAGACGAAACTTTCTATCAGTTGGAAGAAATTCAAAAATGCATTCTTTAAGAGGTTCCAAGGTGTCAAAGAAGAAGAGTTCTTCTCAGCGCTCACTAGGTTGCAACAAAAAGGAGATGTGGACGAATACACTAGAGCATGGGAAACTCCAGCTACAAGAGTACCTGGATTATTAGAGACCTTTCCCATTCAATCATACATCACGAGACTTAAACCACATCTCCAGGGTGAACTTGAGCTTCATGACATCACTTCTATAGAAGAAGCAAGACAAAAATCAAAAGCTGCGAAAAAGAAGTTCGAAATGATGTAGTGGCCAAAAATTAAAAGAGTATATTTGAGATGAAGATTTCCCCACACTGCTAACACGGATAATACAAAATATGTTCAACCACATCTTCGTGAAGGAGAAAAAACTAATTTGGAAATGCAAAGAATGAAAGAAGGTAAGTGCAAACATTGTGGTGAAAAATGGGATCTTAAACATAAATGTGCTAAGGGAAAAGAGACCAAGAACCTGTATACATGTGAAGCAACCAATGATTCAGATAGTGAAGAATCATACATAGAAGAAGTTGAAGATTCTCCACAATTTTCTCCAGAACTAGATAACAAGAATATTCCACAAGTATCATTATCGGCCATGATAGGTATATCTCAGCCCCAAACATTAAATGTAATGGTTCTATTAGATATCAATAGCACCCATAACCTTTTGGACTCAAATATGGCAAAAAGGCTCAACATTTTCGCATATCTCATGCCCAACATGAAATTGATGGTAGCTAATGGAAAGAAAATTGAAAAAGTAGGGAAATGCCATAAAGTCAAGTTACAGATTCAAGACTACAATCTAGAATCTTCTTTCTTAAGTGTACCATTAGGAGGAGTGGATGTGGTCCTAGGTATCCAATGGCTACAAACCTTAGGCACTTACTTTGCCAACCATCAAAAGAAATCTATGAAGTTTAGATGGGAAGGGTAGAAATACAAGTTATTTGCGTTCCAACCCCCTCAGAATCAAATTTTGTCATCATCCAAGATGATGAAGTTGATCCGGGGAAGGGAGCACGAGCATATGTAGTGCAATGTCATCAGATGGAGATGTTGGCTGCAAGATTGGTGAGCAAAGAACCATCGAAGTTCAAAAAATGATTCAAAAACACAAAAAGGTGTTCCAAGATCTTCCTATGAAGATGTCGCCTGAAAGAGAAATTGAGCACATCATCGAAGTTAAATCAGGGTCAAACATTGTCAATATCAAGCCGTACAGGTATCCACATCATCGAAAAGCTGAAATCGAAAGATTAGTCCAAGATCTTTTGAAGTGTAGAATCATCTCAAAAAGTAGAATCCCTTATGCTGCTCCAATGGTTTTATTCCAAAAGAAGGATGGATCCTTTAGACTATGTGTAGATTATCTAGGACTGAACAAGGTAATGATTGAGAATAAGTTTATGATTCCATTTATAGATGAAATGCTAGATGAACTTCATGGAGCCCAATACTTTTCAAAATTGGACTCGAGATCAGGATACTACTAGATTAGAATAAGGCTAGATGACATAGCGAAGATTGCTTTTTGAACACATGAAGGTCATTATGAATTTAAGGTAATGCCCTTCGGATTAACAAATGCTCTGGCAACCTTCCAAGCCACCATGAATGAGGTATTTCGTCCTTATCTAAGGAAGTTTGTGTTAGTGTTCTTTGATGATAATCTAATCTATAGTAAAACATGGAAAGAACATCTACAACATCTGGAGCAAGTTCTCACCATATTAGAAGAACTTTAGTTCTATGCAAAGATGTTGAAATGCACCTTTGGAAAAGAAGAAGTAGGGTACCTCAGACACATAATATCCAAGGAAGGAGTAAAAGTGGATCCTAATAAGACCAAGGCTATAAAAGAATAGCCTAAACCAGTTAACATCTCCAATTTAAGAGGATTCTTAGGGTTGATTGGGTACTATGAAGGTTTATAAAAACTATGCCCATGTAACCGCATCCTTGACGAACCTTCTAAAGAAGAACTCATTTCGTTGGAATGATGAAACAAAAAGTGTTTTGAAGACTTGAAGGGAATTATGTCTAATGCACTTGTATCGGCAACTCCGAACTTTTCAAAACCATTTGTAATTGAATGTGACACTTTAGGTTTTCGCATAGGAGCAATATTAATGCAGGATGGTCACCCAATCGCGTTTGAAAGCAATAAGATCAACAAGAAAGAATGTCTCAAGTCCACATATAACAAGGAAATGCTTGCCATTATGCATGCATTAGCCAAGTGGAGACAATATCTCTTGGGAAGTAAGTTCTTAATACGAACAAACCATAATAGTCTTCAACACCTCCTCTAGCAGAAAACACTATCTACAGAACAACAAAAGTGGATTGAAAAAATTGTCGCCTTCGACATGGATATATTACGTAAGAAAGGGAAGGACAACATAGTAGCTGATGCTCTGTCTAGGAAAGACGAAGAATTGTCATTACTTGCAATTTCGGTTGCTATTCTAGAATGGCTTAATGAAATTCAAAGTGAGTATGCAAAAGATCCAAAACAAGTGCTATAATCAATAACCCTCCTCAGAATTCAAGATTTGGATGGAAAAGAGATATTTTGTGGGACAAGGGGAGAATTTACCTAAGTCCAAATTCTAAATTTAAAGCCAAAGTTCTGAAAGAGTCCCATAACTCACTGTTAGTCAGACATGTAGGTTTCTTTAAAACCTACTATAATGTACTCCAATCATTTTTATGGAAGAGAATGAATAATGATATTCAAAAATATGTAGCATAATGCGTTAAATGCCAGAGAAACAAAAATGAGAACATTAGGACACTCGAATTGCTCCATCCCTTAAACATTCCAAATTAGGAGTGGAACGAAATATCAATGGACTTTATCGAAGGGTTACCTGTGTCTAATGTCAATGAAAAAATTCTCATAGTAGTCAACAGACTCACCAAGTATGCACACTTCATTGGAATGAAGAAATTAGATTCAACAAAAGAGATAGTTGAGATATTTTTGCAAAAATATCTACAAATTACATGGATTTCCCAAAGTCATTATTAGTGACAGAGACGCCAAATTTAAAGGGAATTTTTGGAAGGAGCTTTTCAAACATATCAGAATGTACCTCGACATGAGTTTCGCATATCATCCTGAAATAGACGGTCAAACAAAAACTGCCAATAAGTGCTTAGAAGCTTACCTTCGTTGTTATGGAGCCGACAAACAAAGTAAGTGGGCTCAGTGGTTACATCTGTTAAAATTGGCAACCAGGGCAAAACTTCATGTGGGTCATCTTATTCATGGCTGATAATATTTTTATTAGATTCCTCTCGTCGAGAGGTGTATGATTGATATAAAGATCATCCGATTCCGATAAGTATTCATGGAGATATGAATTTATTTTGATTATGGAATTATTATCAAGCCGACCTACAACTCATGTAGGCTCAGAAGCCCAACAGTCGCATCTATTCACCCACCAAGGTTGTGTATAAATATAAGAGGACTTTTCCTCATTTAGACTCACTCATCTCATCACATCTCTCTCTCTACTACGCAGATATGAGTCTCTTCTCTACTGCGCTGAAATGGGTCTCTCTCTCTCACACATGTGAAGTCAGAAGCTGTTGAATTTGAAGCTGCAACTTCAGAAGTAAAGATTGACTTACGTGACCTAGAATATCTCCTCTTTGGAACTACGCTGTAGGTTCATCTGAACCTCCTCTGAAAGCCGCAACTTTTGGTGGTGGAATGAAGTCAATCCGACGAACAGTTTGCAAGATATCGACTGCCCTAGTTTGAAGCCGGAAACTGCTGAAACTGAAGCTGCAACTGCAGAAGCAAAGATTGACTTGCATGGCCTAGAAGATCTCCTCATCTGAACTGCGCTATAGGTTCATCTGAACCTCCTTTGGAAGCCGAAACTTTTGGTGGTGGAATGAAGTCAATCCGACGAACGGTTTGCAAGATATTGACTGCCCTAGTTTGAAGCCGGAAACTACTGAAACTGAAGCTGCAACTGCAGAAGCAAAGATTGACTTGCGTGGCCTAGAAGATCTCCTCATCTAAACTGCGCTGTAGGTTCATCTGAACCTCCTTTGGAAGCCGAAACTTTTGGTGGTGGAATGAAGTCAATCCGACGGTCGGTTTGTGAGATATGGTCTGCCCTAGTTTGATAATGAAGCCACTAATGCTGATGCTACTAATCTAGGGTTTGCTACTGCTGATATGAATCAGATTTATTGTACTATTTATCTCTGCTGAATTATTGAAGATAAAAGAAGATTTGATCAAAGGGTTTCCCCACACATTATGGGGTTTGTCCCTGGCTAGCCGCCACATCTTGTGTCTCTTGTCTTGGCTTGTTTTCTGTTGATCGTTTAATGTTCTATCTGCACTTTACTTTATGTACATGTGATTGCTAATCGGTGGAATATAATAAGAAAAAGAAGTAAACTGTTATAAGCATAGAACATACCATAACTTAACATGGTATCAGAACTGAGGTGAAGACAAAGCCCAAGCAAGAGCAGGAGCAATCATTGAAGAGAAGATTGGCAAGGCTATCCTAAAAGAACTATGGGGTCCTCAACACTCTTTCCTGTCGAAGACAAGCTTCGTGAGAAAGCTGACTATCACGGATGGAAGATGTCTATCGATCTAACCCTTGAAGATCAAGGAGTGTTGGACCATGTAAGAGGCAATATTGTTGAGCCTTCATCAAATGCATCTGCTACTGCCTGGAACAAATGGAAAAATGGATAAGTCAAAACAAAGAAGATCATCCGGGACTCTATCGACAAGCACTTGGTGGTCTACATCTCTGATCTAGACACCTCCAAGGAAATCTACGACAAACTGGTGATTTTATTTAAAGTTAATGATGCAAATCAAGTTTTGTTTCTTAGAAATAAGTTGAGGGAAATCAAGAAGGGTAAAGATGAAAGTATGCAAGCATACTTCTTAAGAATCACCGAGATCAAGAACGATCTCCTATCTATTGGGGAAACCATTACTGACAGAGAAATGGCACTCACAACTCTCGGAGGATTACCATCTGAATGATATGTGTTCAGGACTACTCTTCTGAACAATAATGTAATTCCTAGTTTCGAGGAATTAATGGCTAGATGCATTCAAGAACAAACAAGGGTAGAAGAGCAGGAAATGCCCTTGCCTAAAAGTCCTCCTGCTGCTTTTTCTTCTCATGCTAAGAAAAGAAATAATTCTGGGTCTAAATCGAAAAGAAAGGCTGGATTTAAGGGTGGAAGAAAAGGATGATGTTTCATTTGCAATAAAGCAGGTCACTATGCAAGGGAATGCCCTGATAGAAAGGACTCTCACCGTGAGAATGATCAAAATCCCTCTCATGGTAATCGAAGGAATGGAAAATTCAACACCAAAGGAAAAAGGAATGCGGGAAATCAAGGAAGAGGGAAACCATTCAAGAAGGCTAGAAATTACAGGTATGAATCTAACACTGTTGACGATAAGCAGGTTGAATATTATCTATCTACCTCCGCTCCTTCGGACTCAATGGGAATTTGGCTCATTGATAGTGGTGCCTCAAGACACTTCACTGGTTACAAAGAAGTACTCTATAATCTGGTAGAGAAAGAAACTAACCTGGAAATTGTCCTTGGAGATGACATGAAATACCTAGTGAAAGGTGTAGGCAATGTTTCTCTTAAATTGAATCAAGGTAATACGATTCACTTACAAGATGTATTATATGTACCTGATCTCAAAAGGAACCCGGTATCCATCTCGACAATGGAAGACAAAGGCTATAAGGTAACCTTCAGCGATGGTAAGGTACGCATATGGAAAAATAATGTTAAAGATGCTTTCACTCTTGGGTTTCGAGTTGATTCTTTATATCAAGTCGGTGGAAGTCCGCTAGGTGTCATGTCTTGTGACACAACGCTTCAGTCCGAACTTTGGCATCGGAGGTTTGCCCACCTTCATTACAAAGCTCTACCCGATGTAAGATAGATGGTAACAGGGATGCCTGAATTCCAAGTAGAGAAAGAAGGTGTATGTCCGGGATGTGCTGAAGGAAAGCTCAAAAGGGGACCATTCCCCTCAAGCCAAAGCAAGACCTCCGATATATTACAATTGGTTCACTCAGGCATACCTGAGGTTAGCATTAAGAGGGAGACTACTACACCACATACTCCTGAGCATAATGGTGTGGTGGGAAGGAAGAACCGCATGATGATGGAAGCTGTCCGGGCCATGCTACATGATCAAAGTCTTCCTAAGTTTCTATGGGCTGAAGCTGCAAACACTGTCGTATATGTACAAAATCGATGCCCTCATCAAGCATTGGGTTCCAAGACTCCTGAAGAAAAATTCACTGGTAAGAAACCTGATGTTTCTCATTTTAAAATTTTTGGAAGCCCTGTATACTTTCATGTGCCGAAAGAGAAAAGAAATAAATTGGGAGCATCTGGAAAGAAGGGAATTTTTGTGGGCTATGGTGAAAATACTAAAGGCTATAGAATCTATGTATCCAGTCAAAGGGAAGTCATAATTAGTCATGATGTCACCTTTGATGAAGATATGGCTCTCAGCAAGGTGTTCTCCTGTGAGGACAGGATTGATTAGTTCTCCTGTCGAGGCATCCTACCCATGCAGTCTGGGAGGTACATACTCTGAGACTGACTTTGAGTCAGTATGATACATCCTCGATCATTTCTTCTCCTTCATAATTCGGACAAAAGCAGAGTAGAATAGAACAATGCAAGAGCAGAGCAGAACATAACAAAATAGTATAGATCAGTGCAGTGCAGAACAAGACAAAGCAGAATAGGAAAAATAGAGCAGAGCAGGGCAAGGGTCAGGCTGTACAAGGCAGTGCATTTGATGGATGAATAGTAACGACCAATAGACAGATTGCAGATGAAGTTCTCCATGGTTGAGAGGGAGTGTTAAAATTGGCAACCAGGGAAAAACTTCATGTGGGTCATCTTATTCATGGCTAATAATATTTTTATTAGATTCCTCTCGTCGAGAGGTGTAGGATTGATATAAAGATCATCTGATTCCGATAAGTATTCATGGAGATATGAATTTATTTTGATTATGGAATTATTATCAAGCCGACCTACAACTCATGTAGGCTCAGAAGCCCAACAGTCGCATCTATTCACCCACCAACGTTGTGTATAAATATAAGAGGACTTTTCCTCATTTAGACTCACTCATCTCATCACATCTCTCTCTCTCTCTCTACTGCGCAGATATGAGTTGCTTCTCTACTGCGCTGAAATGGGTCTCTCTCTCTCACACATGTGAAGCCGAAAGTTGTTGAATTTGAAGCTGCAACTGCAGAAGTAAAGATTGACTTGCGTGGCCTAGAAGATCTCCTTTTTGGAACTGTACTATAGGTTCATCTGAACCTCCTCTGAAAGCCGCAACTTTTGGTGGTGGAATGAAGTCAATCCGACGAACGGTTTGCAAGATATCGACTGCCCTAGTTTGAAGCCGGAAACTGCTAAAACTGAAGCTGCAACTGCAGAAGCAAAGATTGACTTGCGTGGCCTAAAAGATCTCCTCATCTGAACTACACTGTAGGTTCATCTGAACCTCCTTTGGAAGCCGAAACTTTTGGTGGTGGAATGAAGTCAATCCGACGAACGGTTAGCAAGATATCGACTGCCCTAGTTTGAAGCCGGAAACTGCTGAAACTGAAGCTGCAACTACAGAAGAAAAGATTGACTTGCGTGGCCTAGAAGATCTCCTCATCTGAACTGCGCTTTAGGTTCATCTGAAACTACTTTGGAAGCCGAAACTTTTGGTGGTGGAATGAAGTCAATCCGACGGTCGGTTTGTGAGATATGGTCTGCCCTAGTTTGATAATGAAGCCGCTAACGCTGATGCTACTGATCTAGGGTTTGCTACTGCTAATATGAATTAGATTTATTGTACTATTTCTCTCTGCTGAATTATTGAAGATAAAAGAAGATTTGATCAAAAGGGTTTCCCCACACATTGTGGGGTTTGTCCCTGGCTAGCCGCCACATCTTGTGTCTCTTGTCTTGGCTTGTTTTCTGTCGATCGTTTAATGTTCTATCTGCACTTTACTTTATGTACATGTGATTGCTAATCGGTGGAATATAATAAGAAAAAGAAGTAAACTGTTATAAGCATAGAACATACCATAACTTAACAACATCTCGCTGAATGGTGGTACAATTCAACTTATCAAACTTTCGCAAAAATGACCCCATTTCAAGCTCTGTATGGATATGAACCTCCTAAATGGAAGGACTTGGCCATCGCCTAGACAAAAGTTCCAGTAGTTAAGGATCAGTTAGAAGAAACCCAAAAAGTATTTCAAGCATTAAAATAAAATCTAAGTATTGCAAGAAATCGCATGAAGCCGCTGGCTGATTGACACAGAACAAAGAGAGACTCTGAAGTTGGAGAATGGGTATTTTTTAAACTTCTTACAAGAAATTATCCCTAAAGCAGAAAGCAAAAAACAAATTGGCGCCAAAGTTCTATGGATCGTATCAGATTAACAAAAAGATCAGCTAAGTAGCATACAACTTAAGCCTTCCAGATAATAGTCGAGTTCACAATGTTTTCCATGTATCAACACAGACAACACTTCCGATATTAGATGATGATGGCAAGTTTCTCTTAGAACCAGAAGGAATTGTTACCACCAGGGAAAGAAAATTATGATCTCGAGTAATTACAGAGTACCTTATCAAGTGGAAGAACCTACCAAAATAAGAAGCCTCTTGGGAGACAAAAGTGTTTCGTCGATAACACCCAATGTTATGTATGCTTTGAGGACAAATCATTCTTTCGAGAGGGAGGCAATGTTATGCACAAAATTATTTTACTAACTTAAATTAACATTATTTTAGACTAAGGGGCACAAGCAAAGATCATGCCTCCTCATGTAATTTCTCTTGGGCTATATTTGAAGCCAAAACCCTCATTCATTGTAATCATCATTCAATTATTAATAAAAACATATGTATTTTTGTCTATTACTGAGTAAGTCTGCTCCACTTAACTAGGGCCTAAGTCCACTAGAGGAGCATATGACACCCTACATGTGAAGCATTGAGATCCATGAGACTCTTGTCACTTAAGAGAATCATTGCATTCCATGGGAACCTACAGCACCACAACAGTCTATGCTTTGCCCCACATTATTCATGAGATGATGCACTCATACTAGCATGCCCCAATTGGATTAGTGGTGTACACATGGTTTGGCAGCTGATCTGAGGCCCAGATGAGGTTTGTCTCACCCTTTGGGACATGGGAGGGCTAGAACCATTCTCTGAGCCCTCAACATTAGAGTAGAACCAGCTTATTCTATCACTAGGAGATCCATGAGATCCATTTTGTGCCCGAAACACAAAACTAGGGTCCACAAGATGATTTATATGGAGATCTAGGGGCCAATCCCTAGAGGATGATTTATGGAGCCCTCTTCACTCAACTTGGCACCAAGGGAGCTCAACACATGCCTCCAAGAGGCTAATGCATGGATGACATCATCATTCAGCCCTTTTGTGGGTGCTTCTTATGTTTTAACATTGGCTAGGAGGTTGGCTTGTAAACTCAATTAGTTTTTGCTCGTCATTTGACAACTAAGAGGGGATTTAGGCTAAAATTAGACTTGATTATACATGTATAAATAGAAGACCTCATTTGAGTATCTCATCATCATCACACTTGGAATTCGACCTCTTAGAGGATTTTCACACTTGTTCCTTCTTGGCTATTGGAGATATTTTGGATGCATTTAGATATTTGGAAGCTAGTTCAATATTGTCTCTCGAGCTATTTCTTGAATAATGGATGGATATATTGCATGTTATCCTGTAAGTGCTTTATGTTGATAGAATTTTTCTCTTGAAATTGTTGCTTCTAGTATGTACTAATTGTGCCCTAATTGTTGAATTTTATTTTTTGAAAGGCTTTATAGTTGAGTATTTCATATATTATTGTAATATACCCTTTTGAGATGTCTTAAATTTATCCCTTAAAATTTTTGAGTTTGAACTGGGTTTTCAGTGGCACATTAAGTCAAAGTTTCAACAGTTTGGTGACTAGTAGCTGTAGGTCATTTTCTTGAATTTATTTGAATAATTAGACATCACATCATCTAAATACCCATGGGAAATACTTCAGTCCAGCAACATGTAATTTATATTGTACTTAGAAGGAAAAGCAGCCTACTAGCAAAGCTTTTAACAACAGTATAATTTCAAGTCTATAATCTGATATGAACTTTACAACATGAGAAAATGATGAGCCTAAGTATGTTCCAGCAACAAGATTTGATTAAATTCCTCCGGCAGCTCAAGTAGGCAAACATAATATCAAGCAGATGCCCAAATATAATATAAACAGCAGTGCAGTAAGTTGTATTAAATTAAAATGGGTACATATCACTGGAAGATAGTTATAGCAGCCACAAAACTCAGATTTCTCCTCTGAAATAGCTCAGGAAAATTACAGGAATATAGGGTTACCTTCAACAGTAACACATGCACTTATTCAGCTCCCAAATCAGATTTCTATGGTTTGGAAATTTGTCTCCATGCACAACAGTCCAACTCAACCATAAGAAAGGGATTAGACCCTCCTTTTAAACCACTGTGTGGTAGCTCGTTTTCTTTATACAACTCAGCCTGTGCAAGAAATAATTCAGGCCTCTTTGAAATTATACATTGGGAACCAAGTGGAATTCGACCTCCTTTTTGTAGTGACTCGGCCCTCCTTATGAACAGAAGTGGATCTCCTCTTTGGGTATTAAAATTTCAGAAGTAGACTCAACGATCACTTTATCTCTCGGAGAAGAGAGGAGCATGAAACCCACAACCCTCTTTGTGGAAAAATTTGGCCTTAAACCACTAAAAATCTCTGCTACTAATCGACCGAATTGCAATGAACACACAAAAATCAATCTAAAATTGCAACACAATTCCCTTGAGTTTTTGGATAAAACGGCTTCTTGTTGCACAGATTGTAATGACAATGCTCAGACTAGGGGCTGTCATCCTGATCCCCGATCTCTCCATTTAAGAAGTCTCCCGAGGCTAAGGGGGGTAGACCCTATGGGATGAATGAGGACTAACTGTGGACCAGTTGGGTTGGGAGACACAACAAAGCGATTTAGCACTTGATTGATTTAGAAGTTAATGTACCCGTTTCTTATGGAGTTAATGATTGAATAATTGCTTATCAAGTTATGTAGAAATATGAACTCATTAACAATCATTTATCATCAAATAACTCAAACAAAGATTAATTTTACCAGAGGTGAGATAATCGATAAATGCTCAATGGCTTAACAATATTCTAGCAATTAAAATTCAAAAGATTAAATGCTTTAAATAACCACGCAATTTTAAATGCTAACCAGTTATCATTTTCATATAGCTAATCTTCAAATGAGCATTTAAGTATGTTTAACCACATAAAAATGATAAATATTAATCCCACATCAAAAATCAATTAGCCTTAGTGAAAGACACCAAAATTTGGAGACGTGACAATATGTCCTAAGACTAAATACGACACAAAATATATTTCAAAAAGAAACAACTTTTTATGATTTTGATATATTTTTATTTTTTTATAAAATCTTAAGATTAAAACAAAACAAAGTCTAAATAAATAAAACTTAAATCTAAAAGATCTAAACTATAAAACAAAATAAAAAGCCTAAGGATTACTTTTTTTATACTTTTTGGGATTTTTTTTTTTTTTTTCTTTAAAAATTATTTTTTGAAGTCAAAATTTCAAACAACTAACTAAATCTAAAATCTAAAAAAAACCTAAAGCTAATCTAAACTAAACTAACATCTAATATATATGAAACAAAATATGAATGCCAAATTAAATAAAAACTAAATAGAACAAACAAAAAGGAAAGTTCAAAATCTTTATATTTTTATGATTTTTTATTGTTAAAATCTAAATCTAAACAAAATTAAATCTAAAATAATATATATGTCAGCACAAAATTATGAGCTCTATTCTACAACTAAACCAACGAAAATAAATATGAAAGCAAGCAACCCTAGCTCATAATTTTTTTTTGAAATTTTGTTTGCTCGGAGGTTTGCTTGACGTCGGTTTTATTTGCAGGTGATGGAGTCGTGGATCGGGAGTATGGCAGGAGGGAGAAGTGAATATGCAGGGGTTTGCAGGTGGATTTGCTGCACGTGGGAGGAAGACACATGTATTGCAGGGTCTGTGTGGTAGGGAAGGCTGCTGCGTGGGTAGCGTTATGGGCAAAATTCGTGGCAAGTAAAGGGAGAGATAGTAAGGAAAAGGAGCTGCGGGCTAGGGAGCTGGAGTGAGGGCGTGAAGAATGTTTTGGTGGAAGGTTTTCGACTTGTAGGTTCGCTGTTTGGGTGTTTGCAGTTGCAGGACGTCGACAAGGCTTTGAATGATGGAAGGAGAGCAAGAGGAAGATGAGTTCGAAGCAGGAAACGAGGATGGGTGAAGAATTGAGTGTTTTTATGTAGACTCTGGCAACGTTAAAAGATGATGAGCTGCAGGTTTGGATGGGATCACAGGAAGAAATTGCGTGGAGGGTGCTGGAGGAGTGATGAAGACTGTAATCTGATTGATGATGGGCAACAAATATGGATATGCGGGTAGCAGTGTGAGGAACTGCAGGTCAATGAGGAATTGCAGTGAAAGAAAGGAGCAACAATGAGGAGATGGAGGCAGCGAAGAGCTGGGACAAAGTGTAGTCACATATTTCGAAGTGTGAGTTTTGATGGCAACGTTGACAGTGTGCGTGGAAGCCGAAATGGCCAACGAAATCAAAAAATGGATTCTCGCAGGAGTGGTATGGCTCGTGCAGCCTTGAGCTCCTTTTGAAAACTGAAAGAAAATTTAACTCCCTTTGCTTCAAAACCCTGAAACAAATTTCTAGATTTAACAGTGATTGAATTTGAAACCCTTGGACAGCAAAACAGTGCCCCTGTAAGAACCAGAACTGGTTGTGAGGTCAGATCTTACCCTCCAGGGCCTAGATCTGGCTTCACACAAAAAATTTCTTCTCAGACCTGCAACCTGCAATGGAAAAACAAACACCCAGAGAATATATATGCAAGGATTAAAACTAAAACCCTACAAACCAGCTACAGTATTTACAGTTTTATGACACTACAATAGCCAGATTTGTTAGTAATCCATAATAATATTTTCAGAATTTCAGATTTACTATGAGATACTTTAGAAATCTCTCATGCATTCAAAAGATAAATTTAAATGATGGACCCAGAATCGAAACTCGCTGGGCTCTTCAAGAAAATGCTTTACGGGAGTTGGCTGGTTCAGCTGAGAACTTCCCCAAATGCCCGTTTATCTTCACAATCTAGATTTCCTGCACAGTTCACTTCAACTATCAATAAAGAGGAAAAAACAGTACTAAAACCCAAATCCAATGGAGATACCTACCATTATTTTCAGAAACTTTATTACCATTTAAACCTTAGTGCGTGAATAAGATACCTATGTTCAACATCACTCTTCAACAAGCTATTACCAATGGCTGAAATTAAATTCATGCAGAAAAATGAAATAGCTTACAACATTTCAGAAGAGTAACACCAACAAGATTTCAACCCCAAAGTCTTTCTTTATTGCACAAGAAAAAGATTACAAGAGAGCTTTCTTCAGCACAAGATTCACAGATACAATGATCTCAAATGACCCCTAACACCCTATTTAAAGGGAAAATTCCCAACGGCTAGTTCGAGTGATTCATGTCAAACTAATCTCGACCGTCGATGAGGATCAAAATCCCTTTTAATCGCATCCGTCGAAATTTTAAATGCATTTAAATATATTAAAAATTTAAATTTTGCATTTATTTTCTCAAAATTTTGACTTATTTTATTATTTTATTTTATTTTTTCAAATTTTTATTTATTTTTAATTTATTTTTTAAATTTTAATTTATTTTATTATTTTTTAATTTTTTAATTTTTTAATTTATATTTTTCATTATTTTAATTTTTTATTTTTGGATCCTCGAACTTAGTCCTTTGGAAAAATCACCTAGGACCTAGGACTTAGGACTTATGAAGGGATAAAACATTTTCTAACCCTCAAGACACTTTACATCATGACTTTTACAATTTTACATCTCAAGGGGGAAAACCCATTTGACATAGACCCTCATGGACCACCCAGTTCTGTGACACAAACATAATCTAGAAGATCAAGCAATTTGTAATAACCTAACTAAATAGTTAGAATTATTTCCAAATTAATTTTACATAGACTCGAAGCACACTAGGATTCCCCTAAGATTCTAATGACAAAATTCATTCCGGCTTTGGGGTTAGGCTGAAGGAAAACTTTGCCAATCATGGATTGGTGAGACAAAAAACCTTCTGGAACATAGATTATCACTAGAAAATTAGGTTTACTTAGGCAATTTACATACATGACTTAGATCTGCTAAGATTATTTACAAGTTACACACGCAGACTGGGTTTACAACATAACATGATCAAGTCGATGATGACTGTCAAATGGCACGGACACGTCGATCCAATGTTGTCCCTTTTGCGAAAAAGGGGGTGTACTGCTATGGGTAGTTGACATGTAGCGGTCAACATCTGGCTCTACTTGGGGACACGTTGTTGCACTGTAGGAATGTGAGAATCCAAAATCTGCATCCATGCAACACACAACAAAACATAAGTAGCGTCCATCCAAAAATCATCATATAACATTAAGCACATGAAAGATATAAGCTCTTCATTTATTAACTATCTAGTAACATGAAAAGTAAATCTAATCCTAAAACAGAAATAAAATGCTGAAATGACAAGGAGTAAGGTTAGAAATACAATACAGAGGATGCCCCATGGCATCATATATCATCTTTGAAAAACAACTTGAGCATTTGGCCATTTGCAGGTAAATCAAGTGGTTCGCCATCCAATTTGCTCAAGTGGAATGAGTTTGGTCCAACAATGTCTCAGATGATGTACGGTCCCAACCACAAACTGTCGAACTTATTATGTTTTCCTGAAGAAAAAACAGTACAATTATCATGATAAATTTCAATAAATTTCCCAGTTAACCCCTTGAAAGCATAATCCATAGCCCTTTGAAATTTCAATTCATCATAAGAAAGTGCTAAAACATCTCGATATTCGTGAAGTAAATTGGTTAACTTTTTTCTTTCTTCAATACTAATACTTTTACCAATTTTAACAATCTTTGGGTTCATAGGAGTACCAATGTTTATCCCGAGGTATTCACCTGGGTCCATTTTGTTTTCCTCTCTCAACTTAGTAGCATCATGACGATCAAAGTGTTGCTCTAAGGCAACCACATTCCTAGGAGTAGGATTTATGATATGCTCATGATTAAAAGATTCATCCTCCTCAGAATCTATCTGGAAATATTCAAACTCATCCAGACTATTAAGAAAACAAATGACTTGCTTTTCATCATTAAATACTTTCCAATGCTCTGAGTTATCTGGAACTGATGGTCTAAATATAACTTCCATTTTGATCTTATCCTTAATTAGCTCATTAGATAACTGGAAGGTATTAGTAGCTACAACAAGTTCATCCACCGAACTATTATGCTCTCTTGGAATAGCTTCAAGGTCAAGGGCATCAAAGTGTTCCATAGTATCCCACACAGCATTTCGATAATTCCTTAATCTTTGATTTTTACATGTAAACTTATTTTTAAGTTGCATGATAATTAAATCAGAATCCCCCTTAATGCTAAGCAACTTAATTTTCAAAAATTTTGCCAATTCAAGACCCAAAAATAAAGCCTCATATTCAGCGACATTGTTGGTTACTTCAAATTATAATCGATAGGAAAACTTGAAAATGTGACCAATAGGCGACTTAAGCACTATTCCTGCACCTTTACCATGCCTAGATGATGCACCATCAAAGTAAATGTACCAAACTCTATCATTGAGATCCTTAATCTTATCATCAGGAGGAATTATGAAATTAGACATGATAGCGTAATTCCCAATGTCATATTGTTCTTTAATTATCTCGTTGTGAGGTCTCTTAGGATCTTCAACATGGAATTTTCTTTCAGGCTCTCTATTAAGTCTTACAAAACCATCACCTCTAGGAGAAGGAATCATAGCATATGACCAATTCATTGAATACTTCCTCCTAGATTAGAGGCCCACTTTCTGGATAAAAGCATACCCCAGGCATCAGGCACATCGACAACAACAATATCCATAACAATCATGATGTCTGGGTAAACTGATAGATGAAATTGTAAATGTTTGATCAAACCATGCACTTCAATCTTTTTAGAATCCATAGCACATATATTATAATAGGGTCTAGAAACTCTTAAGTTAAGTTGTTCCATGACCCTTTTAGTCATGACACAAGCTAATGCACCAGAATCCAACATGCAATTATTCAATTTATATCCATTAACTAACAAGGTGATAAAGAAAGGTTGATGATCTTTGTTATCCGCATCTAAGCTTTGCAAATATATGGGAGCATCGTGATAGTCAACTTCCTCGGTCTTCTATTGAGAAATATTTACTTGAGGACCCTGAATAGCTTTTAGTAACTTATCTCTTTGGGAAGGGATTTTAGCAATCTTGGAGACAAGAACCCAGATTTTCGCATTGTTAAACCAACTTCCCAAATCGACATCTAATCCATAGTTTAAAGCAGGGTTAAAAGTTCGAGGGGGAATTTGATTCCCGCTCTGATCTTTATCCCTTCTTTGATAGGTTTTATCTCTAGCAATTTCCATGATTTGCTCTAGAGAGGGTTTTTCACCATATAACTTAGCCAAAATGTCATCTTCATTTTCAAGATCATTTATACGAAAAGTTGACGAGGGATGCATAACATCTAGACTATTTTCAATTGTTCATAGACAAAGGAAACTCGTTACCTACTACATTTATTTGATCGCCTGCCCCAAACATTCCATTATCCAAAAAATTTCTAACGATGGGACAAACAACCTCCTCATGAAGAGCATCACAAACCCGACAGTAAGGCGGAGCATCATCAACCAAATTAGTAAGCGGATTAGGAGGTCTTTGCTCACTAGATTGACCATTCTGTTGCCAAATATTATTTCTATTATTGTTATTATTTCTGGGCTGGAAATTTTTCATTTGCACTCTTTCCATTTGGACCAACCTATTCTGCAAAGTAACCATCTCCTTAGCATGGTTAGATGTTAATTTTGCTAGATTAATTTCCATGCTTTCGATCTTTTGGAGCAATTTCTAAACAAGCTCGCTATCAGGTTCTTGAACCTCTTTTCCTTTAGGTTCTTTCAGTTTCATAGCAGCGCTATCGAAACCTGGGATCTCAGACTTCCCAGACGCTGCCTTGTCCTTTTCAAGCTCTATTACTAAGGCTTGGAAATCCCTATAATCACTAAGTTTAGCATGCCTTAATTCATAAGAGGGCTCAGGACTAAAGGCATCAATGTAAAAATCTCGAAGAGATTTGTCGGTAGGTTTATAATCTTGTGGTAATTCTTTAACAATATCATTAAACCTTTTGTTAAATTCTTCAACGGTTTCATTCTCTCTCTTTTTTATTATGCTAATACCTTTCGCGAGGGTCTTCCTTCTCTCTTATCTCCATACTTTTCCTTAAAGGCATCAATGATCGATTCTAAGGAATTAAATGAATTTCGAGGTTTTTCTGAAAACCAGTCATGAGCATTGCCCCCCAAGGTTAAAATAAAAAGAGTCATTCTAACATCCTCATGATCGAAATTAGTAAACCTTGCGTACTTAGCCATCCTTATACTAAAATCTCTTAAATGTGAATTAGCACTAATCGCATTATCTCCCTAAAAGCTAGGCAACTTATCTATCCCAAGTGCTGGAAGATCATTGGGATAACCTTGAATGTTATAAAAATCGCAAGGGGCATATATACTCATGATGTCGTGCCCAATTTGACTAGTAAAAAGCAAATGGATATCAAAGAGGGCTTCTTGTCCGAGGTTAACAAGAAGTGTATGAGAAGAGAGTTTGTGTAATCGTACCCTAAGGGCCCTTTCAAGATTAGGTGTAGGATTGCACAAACTGCTTGGATGTCTTCTAGTATACATTGTTGCAGATGATATATGAAGTGGAGTCGCCACCCGAACAGGAAGTGAAACACGGAAGGGCTCGAAATGAAAAAGCTAAGGACGAGAGGAAAGAAACGAGATGAATGTCGAAGGAACCAAGGACAGAAAAAACTCTATCCCCGGCAATGGCGCCAAAAAATGTTGTTGCATGGATTGTCATGACAATGCTCAGATTGGGGGCTGTCACCCTGATCACCGATCTCTCCGTTTAAGCCGTCTTCCGAGGCTAAGGGGGGTAGACCCTATGGGATGAATGAAGACCAACTATGGACCAGTTGGGTTGGGAGACACAGCAAGGCGATTTAGCACTTGATTGATTTAGAAGTTAATGTACCAGTGCCTTATGGAGTTAATGATTGAATAATTGCTTATCAAATGTTGTAGAAATATGAACTCATTAACAATCATTTATCATAAAATAACTCAAACAAAGATTAATTTTACCAGATGTGAGATAATCGATAAATGCTCAATGGCTTAACAATATACCAGCAATTAAAATTCAAAAGATTAAATGCTTTAAATAACCACGCAATTTTAAATGCTAACCAGTTATCATTTTCATATAGCTAATCTTCAAATGAGCATTTAAGTATGTTTAACCACATAAAAATAATAAATATTAATCCCACGTCAAAAATCAATTGGCCTTAGAGAAATACACCAAAATCTGGAGACGTGACAAAATGTCCTAAGACTAAATACATACGACACAAAAAATATTTCAAAAAGAAACAACTTTTTATGATTTTGATATATTTTTATTTTTTTTATTTTTTTATAAAATCTTAAGATTGAAACAAAACAAAGTCTAAATAAATAAAACTTAAATCTAAAAGATCTAAGCTATAAAACAAAATAAAAAGCCTAAGGATTACCTTTTTTATACTTTTTGGGATTTTTTTTTCTTCTTTAAATATTATTTTTTGAAGTCAAAATTTCAAACAACTAACTAAATCTAAAATCTAAATAAAACCTAAAGCTAATCTAAACTAAACTAACATCTAATATATATGAAACAAAATATGAATGCTAAATTAAATGAAAACTAAATAGAACAAACAAAAAGGGAAGTTCGAAATCTTTATATTTTTATAATTTTTTATTGTTAAAATCTAAATCTAAACAAAATTAAATCTAAAATAATATATATGTCAACACAGAATTATGAGCTCTATTCTACAACTAAACCAATGAAAATAAATATGAAAGCAAGCAACCCTAGCCTATAAAATTTTTTCGAAAGTTTGTTTGCCCGGAGGTTTGCTTAACGACGGTTTTGTTTGCAGGTGATGGAGTCGTGGATCGGGAGTATGACAGGAGGGAGAAGTGAATATGCAGGGGTTTGCAGGTGGATTTGCTGCACGTGGGAGGAAGATACACGTATTGCAGGGTCTGCGTGGTAGGGAAGGCTGCTGCGTGGGCAGCATTATGGGCAAAATTTGTGGCAAGTAAAGGGAGAGATACGTAAGGAAAAGAAGCTGCGGCCCAGGGAGCTGGAGCGAGGATGTGAAGAATGGCTGCGGTGGAAGGTTTTCGACTTGCGGGTTTGTTTTTTGGGTGTTTGCAGCTGCAGGACATCAACAAGGCTTTGAATGATGGAAGGAGAGTAGGAGGAAGACGAGTTCGAAGCAGGCAGTGAGGATGGGTGAAGAACTGAGCGTTTTTATGCAGACTCTGGCAATGTTAAAAGATGATGCGCTATGGGTTTGGATGGGATCGCAGGAAGAAATTGCATGGACGGTGCTGGAGGAGTGATGAAGACTGCAATCCAATTGATGATGGGCAACGGATATGGATATGTGGGCAACAGTGTGAGGAACTGTAGGTCTATGAGGAATTGCAGTGAAAGAAAGGAGTAGCGATGAGGAGATGGAGGCAGCGAAGAGCTGGGATAGAGTGTAGTCACAGATTTTGAAGTGCGAGTTTTGATGGCAACGTTGACAGTGTGCATGGAAGCTGGAATGACCAACGAAATCAAAAAATGGATTCTCACAGGAGTGGTATGGCTTGTGCAGCCTTGAGCTCCTTCTGAAAACTGAAAGAAAATTTAACTCCCTTTGCTTCAAAACTCTGAAACAAATTTCCAGATTTAACAGTGATTGAATTTGAAACCCTTGGACAGCAAAACAGTGCCCCTGTAAGAACCAGAACCGGTTGTGAGGCCAGATCTTACCCTCTAGGGCCTAGATATGGCTTCACACAAAAAATTTCTTCTCAAACCTACAACCTGCAATGGAAAAACAAACATCCAGAGAATATATATGCAAGGATTAAAACTAAAACCCTACAAACTAGCTACAATATTTACAGTTTTATGACTCTACAACAGCCAGATTTGTCAATGATCCACAATAATATTTTCAGAATTTCAGATTTACTATGAGATACTTTAGAAATCTCTCATGCATTCAAAAGATAAATTTAAATGATGGACCCAGAATCGAAATTGGCTGAGCTCTTCAAGAAAATGCTTTACAGGAGTTGGCTGGTTCAGTCGAGAACTTCCCCAAACGCCCGTTTATCTTCACAATCTAGATTTCCTGCACAGCTCACTTCAACTATCAATAAAGAGGAAAAAAACAGTACTAAAACCCAAATCTAATGGAGATACATGCCATTATTTTCAGAAATTTTATTACCATTTAAACACTAGTGAGTGAACAAGATACCTGGTTATGTGGGCGGGGGCTAGGAGCGAAGAACAACTAGGGTTGAAAGTTTGCAGGCGCTGATCTCCATGGTTGGGTGAGGAGGAGGGAGCTCTACTCCCTCCTACAAGCAAGCAGTTACCAGCCGGGGTAAGAAGCCAATGGAAGAAGTCAGAAGTGACGACAAGGGGAAAGAGAGCAGGGAAGAAGAGAAGGATGGAGATAAACATTGTGAGAATAAAAGCACAAAAGACAAGGAAGAAAATGACAAGGAAAAGGGAGCTAAAACCAAGGCATAGAAAGGACCTTGTAAGTCCAAATCTGAGGTTAGACCCAGGGTGGTCCTGAATGATCCTGCGCTGCAGGAACATAGGGAGCACATACGAACTTATGCTATCATTTGTAAATTCATGGGAGTATGGCCCACTGAAAAGCTTTACAAACATGGATTAAATACCATTAGAAACCAAAAAGGAGCATTGACCTACATCTGGGGTCAAAAGGATTCTTTACAGTGATCTTCACTAACATTGAGGATAAAGACAGAGTGTTTGAAGGAGGGCCCTACTTCTATGCAGCTGCTAGCCTCTATATGAGGTCGTGGATGATGAACTTTGTCCCGGAGCGAGAGACTTTCACATAAGTTCTGGTTTGGGTAAGACTTTACTCCCTTCCTCTTAATTACTGGCAAATAGAATCGTTAACATCTATAGGTAATAAATTAGGACATTTTGTCAAGGCCTCAGAAGCCACTAGAAGAGGAAAATATACTTCCATTGCACGAATCTGTGTGGAAATGGATCACTCCGGAACTCTACCGGATGAGTTGATTTTGGAAGTTTTTGATGAAGAGTGGGTGCAAACAATAGATTATGAACATATTCCTTTTAGATGTCGCAGATGTCATGAGTATGGACACCTGTTTAGAGATTTCCCTCTCAGTAAAATCAAGAATAAGAGCAGAGCTTCCACAATGAAATATACAGAAAGCTTTCAAAAAGTGAGCCACAAAGGAAAAGGCGGCAAAAGGGGTCTTAGGCAACATCAAGCCGAAGGGCCTCAAGTTATGCAGAATAGGTTCCAAGTTCTCGAGGAGGAAGAAGAGACAATAAAAGTAGATCAGGGAATAGAGGTAAATCCAGAGGACAAGGAGACAGAGGAGGACAAAGACCAACCAAAGAACAATAACATACAAAAAGAGGCTATGATGAGCGATGTAGAATTGGATATGGACCAAGAAATTACCCAGAGTGAGATGGAAATGGAGGATCAGGAACTGCAGGAGATTTTAGATAGAGAGCACCTAGATTTGGAAGGGTTCTTGAAACAGGGAACCATGGGAGGGTTAGATTCGTTACCTCAAGAAGAGTTCTCTAGAGTACAACAACTGTACTTATGGAAAACCTAGGCTAGTGGGGTGGAAAGGCAAGGCAAGACGGTAAAACACGGCAAAGAAGGTGTGAAATCTACAAAAAAAAACACCAGGATTAGCACCTCGAGGCCCAGGAAAGAAAAGAGACAGAAAAAAGCAGAATGAGCTACTGATGGAGTGTGGAAAGCTAATGATAGATTCGGGTAAGATGAAAGACCTAACCAGTTACTCTTTCACTAATCTTTAATGATGAAGTTTACTTCTTGGAACATCAGGGGTCTAGGTAGTAAAAGGAAGCAAAGAATACTTAGTAACAGAATGAAACAAGAAGCTTCTAATATTATATTTATTCAGGAAACTAAATGTTCTATACAAAAAATTAAAGAACTTCATAGTAAATGGCTCAGTCGTTTTGAGTTTCTAGAAGTCAAGGCAGAAAATATAGCAGGTGGCATTCTTACTCTTTGGAATCCCCTAAAGATTGGTATAATAGATGTTGAAGCTTCCAGAAATTATCTATCAATGGTCATTCAACCTATGGGGGATAGGGAGATCTATCTGGTAACGAATGTTTATGGCCCTCAGAGAATGGATGACAAATTGAGATTCCTAGATTCTCTTATGGATCTCAGAGAGAGATATGCTGGGATTCCATGGATTTTGGGTGGGGACTTCAACATGATCAAATCACTATCGGAGAAAAAAGGGGGCACCAGAGCTCTTACCAAAGATGCCTTAGCTTTTCAATCTTTTTTGGACACTATGAAATTGGTTGACATTGATACAAGTAATGGTCTCTTTACTTGGAACAATAGGAGAGGAGGAGGGTCTCTAGTGGCCTCAAAGTTAGATAGATTCATCATATCAGAGGACCTTATACTCAATGATAATGGAATGGAAGCAAGGATTCTGCCCTTTGGAAGTTCTGATCATTGGCCAATTCAACTAGAGATCAGGGGCATCGGTATTCCTGGGAATAGACCTTTCAGATTTGAGAATATCTAGCTCACCCATCCAGATTTTATCAACAACATTTCAAGTTTGTGGTCTGAAGATCTGCATATTCAGGGTACAAGTATGTTCCTTCTTCACAAAAGACTAAAACATATAAAGCTCAGGCTTAAAGAGTGGAACAAGAAAGAATTTGGCAATATTTTTGAAGGAAAAAAAGCTGTTGAAAACAAACTGTAGATACTCAACCAATCCCTTATCAAGGTTGGCTTTGATAAAGCCATCAATGATAGAGCCACCAATCTTCAGCACGAGTGGGAGAAATTATGCAAACAAGAGGAAATATTCTGGAGACAAAAATCTAGAGTGCAATGGTTAAAGGAAGGAGAAAGAAACACCAGATTTTTCCACAGGTCAACCATGGCAAACCGAGCTCATAATAGAATCACCTCAATTAAGGATGAGAAAGGGAAACTACTCAGTACCCATGAAGAAATTGAAGCTGTTTTAGTTCATCACTTTAGGGGGATTGCATAGGAAAGCATTCCAAATAGAGAACCTTTCATTAAGGATATCATAAGACATATACCAAGACTAGTGTCCATAGTGGATAATATCAACCTCAACAGGCCAGTAAATGAAGAGGAAATCAGTGAAGTCCTCAAGGAAATGTAGAATGGTAAAGCACCGGTCCTGATGGTTTTAATGTGGACTTCTTTAAGGCATGCTGGAATATTGTTAAACAAGATATTCTGAATGTAGTAGAAGATTCTAGGGGGAATAGAACCATTCTGAAGGCAATAAACACCTCCTTCATTTCACTAATCCCTAAACAAGATAATGCTCTAACTCCTGATAAGTTTCGACCCATACCATTGTGCAATGTGGTTTACAAGATTATCTTCAAGGTTGTAGCTAATAGACTCAAACCTCTTCTCCCCTCTCTAGTTTCTAGGGAGCAATCTGGTTATGTGGAAGGTAGACAAATTCTCAATAACATCATTCAAGCACAGGAGGTGGTGCACTCACTGACTAGCAATAGGAAGGCTGGAATGATCATGCAGTTGGACCTAGCTAAAGCCTATGATAAGTTGAACTGGACCTATATCAGGAGGGTTCTTATTGCTTTTGGGTTTGATCATAATTGGGTTAGATGGGTCATGGCTTTGGTAACTTCTTCTAGCTTTTCAATTTTGGTAAATGGCTCTCCCTCCGAGATTTTTATTCCCTCAAGAGGCCTTAGGCAGGGAGATCCACTCTCTCCCTTTCTCTTTATACTCATGATGGAAGGACTTGGTAGATCGATTAAGCAAGCAAAAGAAGAAGGCAAAATCAAGGGTCTTCAACTTTCTGAGAATGGATAGACTTTGACTCATCAACAATTTGTGGATGATACCATGTTGCAGGGAGTTCCTACAGTCAAAGAAGCTTTGGCATACAAACAACTTCTAAATGACTTTGGTTTGGCCATAGGTATGGAGGTTAATCTTTTTAAATCTAAAATATTTTTCTTTAATACTGATATTGCTATACAAAGGAATATCTCCAGAATTCTAGACTTTCAAAGAGATTCTCTTCCTTCGAAATATTTGGGAGTCCCCCTTACTGCTAAACCTCTTCATAAGAGTATCTGGGAATTGATGTTTAATAAGATGCAAGATAAAATCAGGAATTGGACCATCAGATCTTTAAACTTGGCTGGTAGGTTGGTGCTTACAAAGGCTTTTCTACAATCTATCCCAGTTTTTATGCTTTCAGCACTCCCTATACCAAAAGGAGTCTTACAACAATTAAGAACCATTCAAAGAGACTTTCTCTAGGGAAAAGGGGAGAAAAATAGGAAATGGGCCTTAGTTGCTTGGGAAAAGATTTGCAAAACCAAAAATCAAAGAGGTCTGGGTTTGGATGATCTAGAGGTTATAAGCAGGGCTTTAGGAGCTAAGTTATGGTGGAGATGGGTCAAAAAACCAAAGACCCAATGGGGTAGTATCTGGATAGAGAAATATGCCATCACTTGGGACAATAACGATTATATAAGGATGTTTGGTAATATAAAGGGCTCATACATCTGGAATAAGGCCGGGGAGAACAGAGGCTTAGTCCAAAAGAATAGCTTCTGGGAAATCAGAGAGGGGCATTTGGCACTTTTTTGTGAAGATAAATGGCAACAAGAACCAATACCGCTAAATGAGCAATTTATAGACCTCAAAAGAGAGACAGACAGCATAGGGTTATCACAGGTCAAAGATTTTTGGGACCAAAATAATAATGCAAGTAAATGGAGAAAGTGGAGGAATATGATTTACGAGGAAGATAACCCCTTGAAAAATAAAGCTGAGGCTCTCATGCGGATTCTGGAACAAAGGAAGATCTTAGTGACAGGGAGGCATGACCAATTGAGGTGGGGCAACAATAATGAGGGTACCTTTAATCTTAAGGAGGCTAAACGCAAACTCCTCGAGATGGACTCTCTTGCTCCGGATAGAATATGGCAGAATCTGTGGAGGCATCAAGGCTGGATGAAGATTAAACTCTTCATGTGGCTTGTTTATCATAAGAGAATTCTGACTTGGGATAACATAAGGAAAAGGGGTGTGCTGGGGCCTTCTAGATGCCAGCTCTGTGAAGCACAAGAAGAAACTATGGAACACCTCCTCAATAATTGTATCTTCACCTCTAGTTTGTGAGAATATTTTGCTAACATCTTCCAAAAGAGCGATAGGGATAGAGGGTGTATCTTCAACACCCTAACCAGGTGGAGAAGTAATTACTCAGATAATGAAATTCTTGGTTCTACTTGGGCTCTTACACCTAGCTTCATTATTTGGAATGTCTGGAAAGAAAGGAATAAGAGAATTTTCAAAAATGAAAAAAGATCACTTCAATGTCTTTTGAAGCAGACTTTGACTCAACTTAAAGAGATGGTGGGCACCATAGTGCGAAATACCCCTAAAAATCCACCCTCAGATGCTGACTTGAGGATTCTGGAACTGTTGGGAATGAAAGGGCTTATGTCGCAGGGCCTGAACAAAAGGGTTGTGGCTTTGGTTTCTAAGCAGGAATTCTGGCATCCTCCCCCTTTAGGCTTTCTGAAATATAACATAGATGGGGCTTTGTTACACAGTAATTTGTCACCATTGGTCACCGTCCCTGTTACCCCTTTCCCGTACTTTAGAGGACTCATTCCGGGACCTGTGAGCAGTGACATAACTTAAAAAACACTTGCATTATGTTCCCCTAAGTATGGACTTCATGTGCCCTGAAGACACCTCCTGCAAAATATCCCTCAAAAGTGCCCTTTTTCCATTAGCGCGGGTCCACAATGTACTACCCGCGCCAATCAATGAGATCCTCAAAAGAAGGTGCGACCATTGGCGCTCTGTCTTAGAATAAGACCCGCGCCAACCAAGTTTGGAAAAGATTTTTAACAAAAGCGCGCCCAAATGTTTTTTCCCTTCAAGTCATGAAGTCTTTTGAGGATAAAGCTCATCTTCTAGATGTCAAGAGTCATCATCTATCCTCTACATCTATCCACAGCGGCTTTTCGGAGATAATGCCAATCCATAATGGGTGTCTTGATGCATTGTATCTTCCTCCCCTTCTCCATCTATAAAAGTCTGTCCTCATGCATTTGACAAGCTAGTTTTTGGAGGGATGCTAGTAGTGAGAACGCTTGTTTTGAGTGATAGTAAGAGTCTTGGAGCATAGGGTGGTTATGCTGCCGGAAGTCTAAGAGAGAGAAGGTCTATTGCAAGACATGTATAGCTGCTTGCCCAGCCAGAGGAGAGGTTCAACGTCAGAACTTTGGTTGTATCTTTCTCTGTTGATTATTCATTAATAAACGACTATCATTATGGTTCCGATCTTATTGTTCATTATGATAATGTTTGATCTATTTCCTTTCTGACTGATATATAGTTGTATTTTAGTGGATTTTATGCTTGTATTCGCTTCGTTCTTTGCATGTGCGGGTATCCATTCGCGGGGATCGTGAGGATCGTGACCTGCCGAAGCAAGGGAACGGGAGTATCAACTCTTCTACGACATTAGCGTTGGACTCCAGGTTGGTTCTCATAATCCACTTTCAATTTGCAACTAGGAGCTTGCATGATAGCGTTAATTGATTGTTGCTAGACCCATTTTGGGCTAGTGGGATCACCTCTGTCCGCAGAGGGGATTTACCTCTCCAACAGGCTTCTAAAGGCAACCCGGGCAGTGCGGGCTTTGGAGGGGTGTTAAGGGATGATTCTGGTAATATCCTTTCCATCTTCCATGGACATTTAGGCAGAGCTACAAACAACATGGCAGAAGCCATGGCTATGGAGCAATGCTTAGATCTCCTAGTGCAGGATAACCAACAGAATGTAATTATTGAAGCTGACTCTGAGATAATTATCAACACAGTCAAAAAAATTAGTTGGGGCTCGGAACCGGAGAAGGTTTCAAAACACTGGATACTGATCCAGGTTTTCCAAAGGATCCAGCTCCACCTTAGAGGCCTATGCACGGTTAGATTTAACCATGTGTGAAGGTAGGCCAATAAACTTGCTGATTTACTGGCTAATCAAGGAGTGAAGTGTACCATGTATAGGGTTGCGATGGGCAGGCATAGGTTGCCTCAGGATAGTTTCATGGATCAATGCGACACCCAAGTAGTCAAGGATATGATGGTGTACTGCACCAAAACTATGGAAGCTCTGTCCAATAATTTGGTTGATTTATGAGGTGCAAGTTTTACCTTTTCTCGTTTTTTCTTATGTTGCTAGGAGGAGTCTGCTACCAGAGTAGTTGTTTGGAGGGAAGGGGTAGTACGTCGCTCAGGCTCACATACGGCTGCAAAAGCGAAAGTGGTAGCTGCCGGAATCCGGATTCCAACAACGACCTGAATATTCCTAATATGTTGTCAAAGGTCGCAAATCCGCTAGCTGAGTGGTTTCCGGTATATCGGGGGCCTCTCGGGTGGGAAGTGGTTTTCAAAATTTGGGAGCGATCACACTCCTCGGGCTACACATGGCTGAGGGGCGGTTTTGTTTTCCACCCTTATCGCACATTAACCAGCAGCTCTTTTGCTCGGTGCGATATGATCCTCCGCCGTAGGATCAAGTCCGACGGATCTACGGTTGTGATTTATCAAGCTTGTCAGTGGGGCCATAAGGTTAAAGGGCAGACTTCTAGGCGGCGCGATATTTACCTCTACCGTTGGATCAATTTGGGAGGATCGACGATCAGGAATCTGCATGCACACTGGTGAGTCCAAACGGTTTTTTGGCGGGAGCCTTGGCTCTGCGAGGTCCTCCTCTGTAGTTGGTGGGAGCTAGGTGTTCTGAAGGAAAAAATTAACGGCTTTCTCCCCCTTTTTTAGCTTTGTCGGGTTGCTTACATGGCTTTGTTACTTTTTGCCACTTTGGATGTTGTAGTTTTGTGGGTTAGGGTCGGAGTTTTAACACTTAACTCGTGACCCTTGGTTTTCTAGAAAGTAGTGTTTGATTAAGTTCCATGTTTCCATGTGGATGGTTGTATTCTATGTAAATAATTTTCTGATTTAATGATTATGAAGGTATGACTCTTGCTTCAACAAAAAAAAGAGTGAACAAGATACCTATGTTCAACATCACTCTTCAACAAGCTATTACCAATGGCTGAAATTAAATTCATGCAGAAAAATGAAACAGCTTACAACATTTCAGAAGAGTAACACCAGCAAGATTTCAACCCCAAAGTTTTTCTTTATTGCACAAGAAAAAGATTACAAGAGAGCTTTCTTCAGCACAAGACTCACAGATCCAATGATCTCAAATGACCCCTAACACCTTATTTAAAGGAAAAATTCCCAACGGCTAGTTCGAGTGATCCATGTCAAACTAATCTCGACTATCGATGAGGATCAAAATCCCTTTTAATCTCATTCGTTGAAATTTTTAAATGCATTTAAATATATTAAAAATTTAAATTTTGCATTTATTTTCTCAAAATTTTGACTTATTTTATTATTTTATTTTATTTTTTCAAAATTCTATTTATTTTTAATTTAATTTAATTTATTATTTTTTAATTATTTTTTTAATTTTATTATTTTTTATTATTTTCATTTTTTATTTTTGGTTCCTCGAACTTGGTCCTTTGGAAAAATCACCTAGGACCTAGGACTCATGACTTATGAGGAGATAAAACATTTTCCAACCCTCAAGACACTTTACATCATGACTTTTACAATTTTACATCTCAAGGGGGAAAACCCATTTGACATAGACCCTCATGGACCACCCAGTTCTGCGACACAAACATAATCTAGCAGATCAAGCAATTTATAATAACCTAACCAAATAGTTAGAATTATTTCCAAATTACTTTGACATAGACTTGAAGCACATTAGGATTCCCCTAAGATTCTAATGACAAAATTCATTCCGACTTTGGGGTTAGGCTGAAGGAAAACTCTACCGATCATGGATCGGTGAGACAAAAAACCTTCCGGAATGTAGATTATCACTAGAAAATTAGGTTTACCTAAGCAATTTACATACATGACTCAGATCTGCTAAGATTATTTACAAGTTACACATGTAGATTGCGTTTACAACATAACATGATCAAGTTGATGATGATTGTCGAATGGCACGAACACGTCGATCCAATGCTGTCCCTTTTGCGAAAAAGGGGTTGTATTGCGATGGGTAGTTGACACGTAGCGGTCAACACGGCTGTTGAGAAATCTATAGGGAAATAAATTAGATGATTTGTCTTTCTATGATAATTGCTTGTGATGAATTTTTACTTTTTCTTACTTATTAGCTTCTTCACTCATTATTATGTTCGTTTATCATCAAACAACTACCAAAACAAGACCACACGAACACAAGAACATAGAATGTAGGCTGCAAGCCAGGGCGAAAACCTCCACTTGAGAGGAAAACCCGCAAAATATCCTCTTCTTATAGATTCTTCAATTGACGAATTCCAAGACCTCTAGGCCAAGACCAATACCCTCCAAGACCAAATCCAACGTTTCATGATGATGTGCTTCCCTTGTCCAAGTCAAACCTTGTGAAATCTCTTCCAGCAACCCAACTTTGACCCCCAGCTTCAGAATTTTGGCCTCTACTATAGCTCTGAAATTTTCTACCCCCTGCAATTACTTCTGCAACCACACGCATGAGTGAAATTAACCTTCCAAGGCCTCCTAGAAACTTCACTTGCCTTGCTTCCTTGTCTAGGGCTAGAAGGAGAACTAGTAGATCCTTCTTCCAACATATTTGATCCTCCTCCAGAAGAGAGAGAATATCGACCTTGAAGCAGCAAGCCCTAGCTTCACTTCTTCGCACGTGTGAGAGAATATTAGCCCAAAAACAATCTTCTTCGTCCTCTTCCTTCTTCGTTAGCTTTCTTGCTCTTCTCCTTCGCTTGAATGAGTGAGTGATGAATGTGTCACAAGGAGGTCGAGTTGCCTCCTTTATATAGGCTTCTCAAGGTGTATATGGCTCCTCAAAACAGGCTGACTTCCCAACTTCCAGGCCGACTTGGTATTGAAGGGTATTTTGAAACTTTTATTTACAAAAATAATTTTCTTTACAAATTACAATGTGTCCAATGGGGTCTTCAACTTATGACAATGTCTATTTTGACTTCTTGGCCTAGGACAAACCCTAATAGCACTCAATGGGTGCTTGACCTCTAAAATAAAAGGCCTTGAGCATGAAACACATGCTCCAAAAATAACAATAATAATTTTTCTTCCATTTTACAAAATACATGAACCAAAAGTACATTTCATATTTATGAAGACCGAGCTTAGTTACACATTTTTCAACACTCCCTCTTAACTAGGGAGGTATTCATAAATGGTACGTGGACATTCTCAATCTGAAGAGATATCATAAGAAGAGTTGGATTGGTAACCCATATGTTTTAGCATCATAACAACCAACATTGTCATATATCAAGGCCTTGAATAATAACTCTATCTCTCCACAAATCGAAGCACAATGCCGGCGAGACCAATCATTTATAGACACACCATTATCATTGTATCACAAGGCACATGCCCCACCTGGGTGTTCACATATTATGTTCTTCCTTGGACTATCCTTATCTTGGATAGCTAGTCCTCAAAGAATATTGGTCGTCAACTACTCTTACCTTGGATGCCCTACCACATCCTCAAAGAGTATCAGATGTCAAATGCTTATCCAATCCTCCATTTTGTCTTCCCAAGTGAAGACAAGAATGATGTGTTTATCTCTCCCTCTCAACCTGATCAGGAGCTCAAGACCAAGTGTCGTAAAATGGTCAAAAATGAAAGTGATCAGAACTAATTGGAACCTGAACGAATGGATAGAGATCGTCTTCCTGATTCTAGCGCCACGAACGGTTCGAAAAACGGTCGCCGTATGAGAAAGTTATGCCAAAAAGAATAATTGCCTAAAAACATTGGAATTTTGAATTTTTGAAAAAAAAATTAAAAAAAGAATATTCCTCAAAAATTCAAAAAAGAATATTCCATGGAATATTTCGAGGAATATTCTTTTTGACCAGCGAATCAGAGGCTGCCACGTGGCCCCCAGATGACGTCAACAAATCTTTATGGGCGCATTTCAAAACTTTTGGCGTTGGCCGGGTTTGAACACAAGACCTCCCATGCGCTAACATACAGTCTTACCATTGCACCACGCAGCAACTGTTGTTATATGAGTGGACAGAGTTATTGATAAAGTTTAAAGTTCATTGGTGCGGGGCCCAAATGGGGCCAGCCCCCCATGCCATACGACCCAGCGCCCAAAACCAGGGGCTCTAAACCATTAACTGCCAGCACGGAATCCAAGCATAACCGCCGTGCCAAAATTCCGGTCACATGGAATTAAATAACAATAGTTAACACATGGTTAAGATGGCGGGAATAATGGCGGAAGTGGCGAATTTGGCGGACCCGCCATAATTGGCGGAGTTAACTGGACTCCAACTAAAGTTAGCTGGAGTGTTTCTAGGCATAACTGGAGGAAAACTTTAATGGGCCATAACTTTGGCTAGGAAAGTCCGTTTTGGACGAATTTTTTTTTTATTTTGGATATTTTCGACCTTCGGAAGTCATTGGCATAGGTTTCACAGCCATCTGAGGTCATTTTCAGGTGTTTTAGCTTCGTGGAAGTTCCAGGAGCCATTAGGGCCAAATCAGTTTGGGAGCTGCATTGGGAATTGTGCAGCCATTGGAAGTGGAACGAAGGTCATTCCTGAAGTTTTCCAGCCTTCTGAATCCATTTCTACAGCTCGTTTTTCCTTCTGAGGCATTCTTCTCACTGTTTAGCTTCAGGGAAGCTTTCAGGGCCACTAGGGCCATTTCAGTGCATGAGCTGTTTGGGGGCTCTGTTCATCCGTTTTTGGTGATTCAAAAGCCTATGTCTGCTATTTTCGACCTTCTGAGTCTAATGGCAGAGGTTTCAGAACCAATTGAGGTCATCTTCACCTCGAAATTCTCCATTCAAGTGTAAAGGGCCACCAGGGCCAATTGGGGAAAGTAATGTATAAGGTACAAATTACACTGTTTAGTGTTTGGGAAAGAGCATGTTTAGTTAATTCCTATCTTCTGATTCTGTATTTACAGTCAGATCTGTCCTTTGAGACACCCATATTCTTGTATTAGCCTTTGTAGCAATTTTAATACAAGAGGACAAGCCTAGTTGGAGAGGCTTGGTCCAGCAGATGTAGCCCAGGAGGGGGTGAACTGCTTTATCATTTTGATGTCTCTTATTTGCTGAAGATGGTATGGTAAAAAAAACTGATATAAAGTTTTAAACAACAAAATATACATAACTTGCATATACACATAATCACCTATTCAGCTGCAGAAAGTTGTTTGTCTTATTCCGCAAGACCTTAAACTTCAAGCATGTGTATGTCAAAGACTTCTAAGTGTTTACTTGTTTATTTCTTTAGGCAGAGCCTGTAGAGGGCCAGGTAGCCTCTGGAACTCATCCTCTTTTTAGAGGTGACATGTCTAGTGAATGCCCCTACAGTCTATCTCTGTATAAGAAATAAGAGGTTTACACATTTTTAGAGGTCATTTGGAGTGTATAGCTCACAGTTGAAATTATTGAGAATGGATACCTTGCACCCTTAAACAAGTACATTCCATTTTCATATCAGATTGTATCAGAGCACTAGGTTTCTTGACTGACATCACTAGCTTGATTGTGTAGCTTGAAAGGTGTCTTAAGCAGTGTTGAAGATTGATTGCTTCATTATTCTACAAACTACTTGTTGTTTGAGTTGGTTGAAGCTCTTTTGCTCATTTTTATAATGACAACTTCCATAAGTGAGTTCTCAAAATCGTCCTCCTTCACAAGATTCTTTGATGAAGGCTTGAAGCAAGAATTTTTCATCATGATGAATATGGTGAGAGAAATGTATGAGGATGAAAGAAAGAGCTCTAGACTTCAAGAGCAGTTGAATTCCATGAGGGAAGAGAATCAGTTGCTTTCTAACCAATTGCAGCAAATGGAAGGCCAACTTCATATTGCAAACATGAAGCTGGAAAGGATGCATGAGTTGGAGACACAACTTCTTGTTGCCAAAGAAGCCTTAGCCAAGTATCAACTTGAAGAAGAGGTAAACAATTCTAGTTTGTCTTCAAATTCGCATAAGAATGTTTATGTTGGTTCTTTTGAGAAACATACCAGAGGCATAGGGTCCATGTTGATGTCCAAAATGGGATATGAAGGAAAAGGATTGGGCAAACATGCACAAGGTATAGTTGAGCCAATAATGGTTGAGGTAAGGCCTAAGAGTTTGGGTCTTGGTTATGGACAATCTTATGGAGAAAGTTCCAAAGCAGCCATGAAGGCAATTGAAACAGTTCCTAGAAGGAGTTTCATTTCAAGTTCTTTATCTCAAGGTTGTAAAGGTTGTATTCTTGAGGAATGCAATAGTTTGAAACATGCTTTGCAAAAAGAAGGTGTGCATAAGCATGCACTTGAACAAGGGAGTGGTGAAAGCTCTAAAACCATTGAAGGGATTGATGGTGTTCCAAAAGGAGATTCTTCTTCATTTGATTCACCTCCTCATGAAGGTAATGAAGGTGAAAGAAAAAGGTATAAATCTGATTTCAATCATATTTCCTTTGATCATGTAAAGCATGGAGAATTTCCACACAAGCATTGGAAAAGAATTGCATGTTCTTTTTGTGGTTTGTTTAACCATAGTGTTTCTAGATGTTGGAAAAGAATGACAACATGCAGGAAACTTTTGAAGGAAAGGAGGCAAGAAGCCAAAGTTCCATTGAACAATGCAAATCATGTTGTCAAGAATATGAACATGTGTTGCACTTATTGCCATAAGCATGGACATACTGTTGAAAGGTGTTGGACTCTGAATCCAACAATGCTTCCCCAAAAGTTGAATAAACTGGAGAAAGAGTATGGCAAGAATGGGAAGGAAGTTTCCATCATTGATATGTGTCAGGATGATACACATGTTGATATTGATGTACAGTTAAAGGAAGCGCCTTTGAAGTGGATTGGTAAGAAGTGGTTAGAATTCTTATCCAATTAAAGTTGCATGTCTTTTGATTGAATGCATTTCATTGTTAAGGGAATGCAAGTGCAAGATGGAAAGCTGAGTATGAGACTCACTCTATTGCAGCAAAGGATATATTCATTTTAGCTTTGAAAGTACATGTACATGTGATCGAGGATCTTGTACTTATGATTGTACTTAAGAGAAAGTTGAAGGATAAACTGCATGCATGAGAATGATATGCATGTGCACTGGGATCATGATGATTTCCTTGTTTTTTTAAACATGTATGTGTGATTAACTTGAAGGGTTGATTACTTTGTTTTTAACCATGCATGTAATGTAATCTTGACTTGGAAAAAGTTAATTTGATCTCCAAGATTGTAAAGAGGAGAAAGGATGAAGTGTTTCATCTTTGTAAAAGCCTTCTCATTTGGGAGGCAGCTCTTCTTCTGGAGCGAAGGTGCCATGGATGGGCATCGTGACAGCTAGCAAGCGCACATGTTCAGGGGAATATTTCAGCTCATATATCAGAAAGTTTCATTGCTGATTTCTGCAAACTTTCAGTTTGTTTGGCGAACAAGCTTGGTCGGGATTCGACGAGTACTTGGTTTATGCGGCAACATTTGCCATGACGACAGTTGATAAGGCAGGACATTTTGGCATCAGTATGCTCTTTTGGCTGAATGGAAAAGGATATTTCTGTTCCTCAAGTGCTGTACAGTTCAGTTCAGAGATTCAGTGAGCTTTTGGGGACCAAAAGCCTTCTCATTTGGGAGGTGTGATCAGGAGCTCAGGACCAAGTGTCGTAAAATGGTCAAAAATGAAAGTGCTCAGAACTAATTTGAACCTAAACGAACGGATATAGCTCGTCTTCCTGATTCTGGCGCCGCAAACGGTTCGAAAAACGGTCACCGTATGAGAAAGTTATGCCAAAAAGAATAATTGCCTAAAAACATTGGAATTTTGAATTTTTGAAAAAAAAATTAAAAAAAGAATATTCCATGGAATATTCCTTGGAATATTCCTTTTGACCAGCGAATCAGAGGCTGCCACATGGCAGGCCCGGAGGGCACCACGTGGCCCCCAGATGACGTCAGAAAATCTTTATGGGCGCATTTCAAAACTTTTGGCGTTGACCGGGTTTGAACACAAGACCTCCCATGCGCTAACATACAGTCTTACCGTTGCACCACGCAGCAACTGTTGTTATATGAGCGGACAGATTTATTGATAAAGTTTAAAGTTCATTGGTGCGGGGCCCAAATGGGGCCAGCCCCTTAGGGCTAGCCCCCCCCATGCCATACGACCCAGCGCCCAAAACCAGGGGCTCTAAACCATTAACTGCCAGCACGGAATCCAAGCATAACCGCCGTGCCAAAATTCCGGTCACATGGAATTAAATAACAATAGTTAACACATGGTTAAGATGGCGGGAATAATGGCAGAAGTGGCGAATTTGGCGGACCCGCCATAATTGGCGGAGTTAACTAGACTCCAACTAAAGTTAGCTGGAGTGTTTCTAGGCATAACTGGAGGAAAACTTTAATGGGCCATAACTTTGGCTAGGAAAGTCCGTTTTGGACGAATTTTTTTTTGATTTTGGATATTTTCGACCTTCTGAAGTCATTGGCATAGGTTTCACAGCCATCTGAGGTCATTTTCAGGTGTTTTAGCTTCGTGGAAGTTCCAGGAGCCATTAGGGCCAAATCAGTTTGAGAGCTGCATTGGGAATTGTGCAGCCATTGGAAGTGGAACGAAGGTCATTCCTGAAGTTTTCCAGCCTTCTGAATCCATTTATACAGCTCGTTTTTCCTTCTGAGGCATTCTTCTCACTGTTTAGCTTCAGGGAAGCTTTCAGGGCCACTAGGGCCATTTCAGTGCATGAGCTGTTTGGGGGCTCTGTTCATCCGTTTTTGGTGATTCAAAAGCCTATGTCTGCTATTTTCGACCTTCGGAGTCTAATGGCAGAGGTTTCAGAACCAATTGAGGTCATCTTCACCTCGAAATTCTCCATTCAAGTGTAAAGGGCCACCAGGGCCAATTGGGGAAAGTACTGTATAAGGTACAAATTACACTGTTTAGTGTTTGGGAAAGAGCATGTTTAGCTAATTCCTATCTTCTGATTCTGTATTTACAGTCAGATCTATCCTTTGAGACACCCATATTCTTGTATTAGCCTTTGTAGCAATTTTAATACAAGAGGACAAGCCTAGTTGGAGAGGCTTGGTCCAGCAGATGTAGCCCAGGAGGGGGTGAACTGCTTTATCATTTTGATGTCTCTTATTTGCTGAAGATGGTATGGTAAACAAAACTGATATAAAGTTTTAAACAACAAAATATACATAACTTGCATATACACATAATCACCTATTCAGCTGCAGAAAGTTGTTTGTCTTATTCCGCAAGACCTTAAACTTCAAGCATGTGTATGTCAAAGACTTCTAAGTGTTTACTTGTTTATTTCTTTAGGCAGAGCCTGTAGAGGGCCAGGTAGCCTCTGGAACTCATCCTCTTTTTAGAGGTGACATGTCTAGTGAATGCCCCTACAGTCTATCTCTGTATAAGAAATAAGAGGTTTACACATTTTTAGAGGTCATTTGGAGTGTATAGCTCACAGTTGAAATTATTGAGAATGGATACCTTGCACCCTTAAACAAGTACATTCCATTTTCAGATCACAACCAAGGAGGATATATCAACTAAACCAAGCTTGTTTCTCAAATACATAAGCTTCTTATTAGGAAGAGTTTTTGTTAATATTTTAGCTACCTGCTCATCAATGGAGATATACTGTAGCTACAACACACCATCTTGTACTAGCTTCCAAATGTAGTGATACTTGTTGTTTATATGCTTTGTCTTTCCATGAAACACTAGGTCTTCAGACAATCTTATACAGTTAGTGTTTTCACAATGTATCCCATTGGTCCTTCGAATAAGTCGGACAATGACTTTCTCAACTAGACAACTTCTCTGCTCACTTCACAGGCTACAATATATTCAACGTCAACACTACACAAAGTAATCGTAGCTTGCTTTTTGCTCATCCATGAGATCATGAAGGGTCCAAAATTAAAACATCCTCCTTTAGTGCTCCTTTGATCCTGTTCACTGCCTACCCAGTCGGAATCTGTATATCCAACCAAGTGGACATCATTCTTCCTATCATATTTCAGGGATTAGTGGATTGTTCCTTGCAAATATCTCAGTATGTGCTTGGTTGCTATCAAATGATCATGCTTCGGCTCCACTTGGAACTCACTAAGAATATTCACTGCAAAACATGTTTGGTTGAGTATTCACCAAGTACATCATGAGCCAATCAATTGTCTATACTTGGTAGGATCCACTGGGCTAGATTCAAAACTTCTTAGCCTCTTCAAGTTTATGATCATTGGGGTTGTCATAGGTTTGCAATCCATCATGTCAAACATCTTCAACATCTCGATCACATACTTCCCTTGACCTACATAGATTTCATCAGGTCCCTGCCAGACTTCTAATCTCGAGTAATAGTGCATCAACCCAATATCCTTCATATCGAATTATGCTGCTAACGACTTCTTGCATTATTCAATTCAACCTTTCGCACCTGTCAATGTGAAAATTCAGAAACCCAAATCCTATTGGAACAACTGGAAATAATTCTCCTAATTGTTAAATTAATTTTTAACAATTTATTTATTGTTTACTACAACAAATACTGAATCAATCACACTACAACCTACACAAATAAACTGTGGAAGAAATAAACGCTGAAAGAAATACTAGGACACACATAAAATGACAGTTATTTTTGGACCAATGTCCCCGGAAAAACCCAACTTGGGAAAACTGTTGCAGCAGCTGAGGGTTTTATTATTATGTAGCAGTGAAATAATCTGAGTACAACTGGATGTCGAAATTGGCAATCCTATAGAGAAAAACTGGCAAAATTATGGAGAGGAATTTTCCTCACCCCACAAGAAATTTCCTGGCACAACTCACCTTCAGAATTTCGGCCTTTTGAGGCATTGCATCAGCCTTTGCATTGCTCTACATAGCTGGCTGGATGGATTGCCTTTTGCTCAATTTTGATGAAGTCGTTCTACCTTCTGCTGACTAGAAAGATGCTTCTTCAACACTTTGGGACTCCTTCTTGGCCCGTGGAACTAAAAACGTCAATCCCTCCCAGCAAATCGACTTTGCCTCTAGAGGCTACTGTGCAACTCTGCGTCAGCCTCTTTGTGGCTCCTCTGCCTCTTTGAAAATGCACTCACTAGATATGGAATCCTTCCTCTGACTTGATTGTCCGTGCCCCTCTCTCACTATGTCGATCTCAATAGCTCTCTCTCTAGAAACTGACTGTTGTTATTCAGGAAATCAATCTGCCCATGAAAATCGAACTTCTCAAGTAATTTCTCCAAGCCTCATTGACTTCTTCCTATAATCTTTTGTTGAGACTTCAAGGGCCAAGATTAGATCTTAATCGATGACTAGGATTAACTTGAAGTTGATCCTTGTGAGTTTCTAGAACATTCACACCTTAACTTAATTAATTCTTATTAATTAGTCATATTCCCTAAGTTTAGACTTAGGAAATATTTAAAAACTGGCTAATAATCTAATTAAGTCATTTCTAGGCGGAATTTCCAGAAACGATTCTGGGTTTTGAAGATCTCATGCATTCTAGCCCCTTCACAAAATTTCAAGGTTATAACACACCCAATGCTACAAAAAACTAACAGTCAAGAGAAGATCATCCACATATAGAAGAATGATTACAGGCTTACCTTTTATAACCTTGAAATAAAGGTTCAGATCAGCATAAGTTTTTGTGAAGCCCAATCTTTGAAGGTATGCATCCATCTTTGCATACTAGGCCTTTGGTGCTTGCTTAAGGCCATATAATGCCTTCTTCAACATGCAAACATATGCCTCTCTATCTTTGACTTCAAATCCCAAGGGTTGCTCTATATAGACTTCCTCATCAATTGTGCCATTCAGGGATGCAGTCTTGACGTCCATTTGATGTATATTCCATCCCATCAATGTTGCCAAAGAGACCAATGATCACATAGTAGTATACCTTGCTATTGGAGCAAATGTCTCTTCATAATCGATGCATTCTTGTTGAGAGAAGCCCCTAGCCACAAATCTTGCCTTATATTTGTCAATGCTTCCATCTTTCGCATGCTTTATCTTGTAACACCATTTGGAAGTTACCACAAAAATGTCTTCAGACGTAGGTACGATCTCCCATACCCCATTCTTGATTATTGATTAATATTCTTCATTCATGGCATCTTTCCATTCTTAATGATTGACAACTTCTTCAAAGGTGGATGGTTTTGCTTCTATTAGTTTTTTCATACATGCAACATACCTAGAATACCTTTTGGGCTTCTTGCTTTCCCTAAATGTGCCTTTAGGTGCTCCATGTCCCTCTGAATCTAATAGAGTAGATTTCAATCAATTAGGTCCCTTTTTAGTCTCGGGAATTACCACAGGTTGTATAGGTTCACTAGGACTTTCATCTTCATGATTTGATTCTTCTTTCTCCCTAGTAACTTCCTCTTCGAATACCAGAAGCTATGGCATCATTAGAGTCCACAGGGAGATCCTTTGATTTCTTGAATGCAATACTTTCGTCAAATATCACATCTCGACTTACTACTATTTGGCGTCCTTCTTTTATGTAGATCCTATAGGCCTTAGAAGAATGACTGTAGACAAAAAATGATCCCTTCATGCCTGATGGATCTAACTTTTTTCTCTTGTCCTTCAGTATATGAATATAGACAAGACAACCAAAAATTCAAAGATTATCCACACTTGGTTTCTTCCCAGTGAATACTTCTTTAGGAGTCATGTTATCTAATGACTTGTGGGGACTTTTATTTTGTATGTATATGTCATGTCCCTTCCTAAATTATTTTGGAGCAGTATTAATTTCTACATTTTGGGGCCAATTTTGGAGGTGATGAGGGCCCATTCGATTTTATTAGGAGGCTAGACTTAGGAGAAGTTATTTCGATGTGATCAAGTATACATGGGGGCCACCCATACGAGGGGAATACGCATTCCCTAGTTTGATTTGCATAGACGAGAAATCAATGGCTAGGTGAGGGACCCATGATGGAGGGAAAATGGAGAGAAAATTGCTCCACAAAATCTATATAAGGAAGGCAACTCTCCTCATTTGGATATCTTATCTTTTGACATATTGAACTCTATCTTAGTTGCTCGAGCTGCTTAGTTGGGTTACTGTGTTGTTTAGCACACGAGTGTCTCCGAGCAGAGATCTCAACCTTTGCTTCGGTGGACTTCGATTGCCAGCCCTAGGAGGGGGATTTTCTTCATCTCGGTTCATAACAGCAGCAAGGAAATGAGTTACAACAGTTGTAAGTCGAGTACCAGCAGCAGGGGGGAGTTACAATAACGCGGGGATTAAGCAGTCACAACACGAGGCACTTCGGGTAGTTAGGGAAGAGAGGAGCATCCTTTCATCATTTTCAAGAGTATAGAGGGAAACTACAGACAAGAGGGTAATCCTACATGCAACTCTCATTTCATCACACGCGGGACTGCAACATCTCCTCCATGACTGCACAGTCATTGGAGTGAGACTCTTTGGGGCAGCGCCATCCAGGGCAGTTTTCAGTTGGGGTGATGGGAGATCATTCGGAGGGTCATTTGAGGAGGATTTCTGGAGTTGGGAGAGCAAAGATTGACAAGATCAATCACAACAACAGAATTCGAAATTGGAGGAGGGCCAAGTTGTGAAGGGTCGATTTTTGAAGGTTGGAACCAAGGGAAATCCTTTCTGGGTTTTTCTGGGTTTTGGGCAAGGATCAAACTCGTAATTCTATAGAATTTTCTGGGTATATCTGAGGGGTCAAATAGGGGTCCCAACTCAGCTAACAGCTAGAGGAACTAAGGGGAATTTGGGCCAAAATTCCGAGGTCAACATTTGACCAATTCCTTCGTGGGTTATTTTGGGTTTCTTGCATACATGTTGGGATTAATTTCCCAAAATTTTCTGAGCAACAGGGAAGGCTCTAACAGCAAATCATTTAACACAGCAACACCTTTCTAGGCAGTAACAGCACAGCTCTTGGGCCGGATTACAAACAAATTTGAGGAAGGTGTTGCATTGTTCATTTTGGGCTTTTGCTAGCTTGCCTAGAGCAAGCCTAGGTGCACATATTCCAACTCCTTGTTGTACACCTCTTCCCATTTAATAAGATGAGTAGACAACGCAGTTTGGTTGCCAATTTTGTGGTCTGATGGTCTGATTTAATTTTATGGTGTTATTTTTATTGTCTGCTTTGCATAACACTATTTTACCTAGTTTGGAACATTGCAGTGGTATTAGAGCATGATCTTGGCCCAGCTGTGGGAAATTAGCCAGAAGATCATGGAAGCTTTGGGTATGAGTGCATAATGACAGGTGAAACCGAAGACAATCCCATGGCTCAAGGGAAATCCAGTATGCAGAAATTCCGGGGTAGAATTCATTGGGACAACGAGAGGTTGGCCCAATTAAGGAGGGTGACAAACCAAACACATCCTCACAACAGAGACGTTAAAGGTGAGCAGACCATGGGGGTGCAACCATCTACATTGTGTGGGGAAAGTCAACTAGATCAGGGCACCAGATCTCCTGAAAAGGAGCAGACAAGACATAGACGGTTAGAGGGTGAGACCAGGGGGCGCTTTTGCTGGTGGAGACCTGACTTTAGATATCAGGAGCCTGAGGAGAAGGTTGCACATGATGCTAAGAGCACATAGGATGGTGAGGAGAACATTGATATACCCAGTGTGGCACATGAGTCACCTTTATTAGAGACCTCTTTAATAGCCCCAGTTGACAACTTGGTGGAGAGGATAGAGCCTACTTGCATAGAGCCATTTGTTGAGAGGGTGCCACGCATGGACGAGATGCCAACAGTTGCTGAGGTATCTGGAGTCGTGACAGAGTTTATAGGTGATAGATGCCCACGACAGTTCCATAAGTTTCATGCTGACCTTCTAGCATTAAAAAGGAAGGTCGCGTTAGTGTGAGAGGTGATTATGCAATAGAATGAGGAGCTAGAGGGCATGAGTGTGGTTTGTGCTGAGTTCACAACCAAATTGACTCACATTGGGGAGCAGTTGGATTCCCTACTGGTGTAGCTAGAGTGCACGTTGAAGCATGAGAGCAGCCCTCTTTAGGCATGCATAGACAGGGTTGGTAGTACTGTAAGGTTACCTTGGCCCATTGGACAGAGGGAGACAGAGCTACCTAGTCAGATTGTATGTATTGACCAGAATAACGAGATGAGATGACCTGAGTTGCACAGGGTGCAGCACCTGCATGCTGGGGTTGTCCTATGTGCGGGAGTTCGTGCATTCGATCCCTCTCCTAGGGTTGGGTGGCAAGAGATTCTGAGTTGGTACCCGATGGAGTGGACTATGGAGATGGTAATGGACCTAGGTGGAGGTCAGCAGGAGTTTCCTAGCACTAGGGATGTTGGAAGCCCTGACTGGCATTGGGATCTGGGAGGGACCACCTATCATTTCCCAGGAAAATCGGTTGACTACGACCTAGAGGGTATAGTTGACCTAACAGTCGAGTGTGCACCTTTTCTAGGAGAGTTTTGGTCAACACTAGTGGCCAACCAGTTTTTGGGCAGATTCCTTGCGCTGTCTTGGTATGACAATTGTACACGAGGTCTAAGGATGATCAACATACTTTGGCAGAAGTTTGTCAGAGGAGGTGGCATTGGCAGGCCACCAGAAAGTGCCTTGTATGGAGATGGGGATTCTTCACATTTGTGTGAGACACAGAGGAGCAAAGTAGTGGTGGGATCACTTCTAACACTTGGGGAGGTTCACTTCTTGGATCCCTTAGGGAGGACTTGGAGGGGAGGTCCCCTCATCGGAGAGCATGGTGATGCGACAATGGAGTTGATGATCTGGGTTGGATGCAGGCCAACGCATATGGACACAGCTTTAGGCCATCTCATTCAGGGATGGGTAGGAGAATCTAGTATGGAGCAGTGGTCTGCAGATGGGCATGGAGACGCATGGGGGTGTGTTGTGGTATGTTGGATTGTGTTTTGTAGTGGGAGTGCCTCACATCGCATTGAGTACATGCGGGGAGTGACAAGTACAGTGACACAGGATGGCATAGCTGTAATTGAGGGCATCCAGTAGTGTATAGGGTAGGTCGTGGTGTATAGTGGCATGTCCAGGGGTACTGGGATGATCGGTGGTATGCAGGGGTGTATAGTACTACACAACGAGGTCTTGGAGTGTTGCCTCCAGGGAGAGCCTTGGACGGAGACACCGGGCATACCTTTGGGCGTAGTTCACCCAGGATCAGCAAGGACACAGATGAGCGATACTTGATGGTATCTGTGGGGACTCACGTGCTTGACCCTCTTCTACATCCCTCCCGACCACAGTCGATTTTGCTGTCGACTTTCTGCACTCTAGGCATGAACAGTGGGGGACGAGGACCTCACCCGAGATATTTGGGTGACACTCAGCGCACTAGGGAGGAGACTTTTCAACAATGGCATTGGATTGGTGCGTCAATTAACAGCCACAAGTTGGGGAATGAGGTGATCATCTGCAGGGGTGGCATATCATTCATCACCGAGCCTACGTCTAGGGAGCTAGTCCCGAGGGAGACATGTGTCACTCTTTTCTTAGACCATGTCGGGACCAAGCATGAGCAGAGGATAGCGGGTAGGACTGGGGTAGTTTCCCAGTATGTTAAAAACTACTACTCCAATAAATGTTCCTTTTTAAGATTAAAATTACAATCTTTTGCAATCATGGCCTTAAATCCCATGCTTATTTGAATAAAATATTAATAAATTTTATTTGTCAAGATTTAGTTAAAAACTAGATATGATTACCAACTCAATATTTATATGTCTCTTTCAATAGTTGGGTTATATTTAGTTAAACTCACATTTATTAGTATTTCTAAGATATTTTGGCTTGAAAAACATTTGTTATTATTAATTTTGCTAAATTTATGGGGAAGGGAACTAACTATTGTTCACTAGATAATACTATGTTCATGTCATTGTAAAAATGGAGAAAGGGAACTAACATTTTCCCCTTTTAGTATTGCCAACTTCAAACTGTCATATCTTCTCATTCATGATGAGCTTGACCAAGTGATATATCGTTCGAAAGGTCTCATAGACTCATAGAGTACTATCCTGCCTTGCCATCCATAGATTCATTTTAGCATCATAACTTCAAGAAAAACTCGATAAAATTCAAGCCACTTTGACACCATTTGATGTGATATTGTCGAGACATTGGACTATCATACTGCTTCCTTTGACTTATCTTTTGACATCAATGATACTTTTGCTTCCTCTAACTTATCATTTGACATAAATGAAAATGGTTTTCATCAATGACATCACTATGTCCAACACTCGACTCATGAGCCTATGGATTATCTCAGGGTGTGGGCTTTACTCCTACGCTTCCCTTCCATTTTTGGAGCATTGAGTTTTTTGTTGCCATTGGAAACAAATTAGGTTCTTTCATTAGTGTGGAGGAGGGCTGGTAGTGGAAAGAGTATTAAAATATATCCTAGATCCAAGTAAATGTTTTCCTTCAGGGTGGGGGGAGAGGGGGAGGGGCATGTGGCTATTTCTGCATATGGGTCAATTTGGGTACAAAAAGTGGATCACTGGAAGATACCTTTCAGGGGTCATTGTTGTCACAATGTTGAATAGATTTAGAAATATTTCCCTAGCTAGGGCCCTTCATGTGTGTCATGGTTTACTTCCCTAATGCATCTCTCCCTGAAAAATCTGACTTCTCAAGGGATCCCTACAAGACCACATCAGAATATCTCTTCAACACAGTTTCTACCTTCGGGCTCTTTGTTGGTAAGTCATATGTCCCTAATCCCTATACTGATCGCTTTCCCTTGTATACCCTCCAGAGAGGTTCCCAATTCCAAATATTGTCCCCTCTTCCCCCACCCCCCACCTCTAGTATCCTCTCTCTCGGGAAGCCCTATCTAGCTCCTATGAAGCCACTGGTCCCTACCCACTCTCTCACCCCTCCACTCCCCTTTCATATTCCCCTCCTCCATTTCCCTCCCTTACTTGTCCATAGGATTGCAAGTGTAGTTATGCACTCTAGCCCAAGAAGAATCAGGATTTGCCCAAGCCTTCTAATGGTGTCCTTGTGTTGGACCCCCTAGCGGTATTATCGATTGGAAGAAAGTCTCATTTATTGAAGGCTTAGGAGAGAGCGAAATTGGAAATAAAGGAAGCAAAAAAATGTTCTGTTATTATAGCCCGCAGAGAAAATTCAACAATGTATAAGGCTTCCCAATGAAAATTATGTCATTCAATTCTAGAGGCATTGGGCGTGCTAAAAAAAAATCCACCTTTAAAAGACTAATTTCTTCTTTCAGACCAGACTTCTTAATGTTATTAGAAACTATGTCTTCTTGATTAAAGGCACACTGAATTCTTGAAGCTTTCCTAAAGAATTGGTCCTTTTTCCATGTTAACTTTGATGGCATGTGTTGGGTCTTGAAATTTTCATTCACTTCCATTACACTTTCACTATCATTTCCATTATATCATCTCCATTTCACCTTCATTTCACTACCATGTCACTACATTCATCATTATTGCATCACATTTATGTTTTTCCAAACTTTATTAATTCTTAGCATTTTTAAGTGAATTTGTGGTTAAAAATTAGAAAATAATGTGCATATGCTAATACCTAACAAGTGGGATGAGATTGTTGACATGTGTAGATCAAAAGGAAGCTTCTAAAAGACTTTTATGTGGCATCCTAAGGCCAAATTCGAATTTGAGTGGAGAAGATCATGGGATCATGAGGATATGTGTCACATTTTCTATTTGTATTGAAACTCTAAGAAGATATGTGTCTTATCATTTCCTATTTTGATTATAACTCTAGAGATATAGGGAGAGATTCATGGACTCTCATTAATGAGATAACTTCTCATGTTTTTGTATAAATAGGGGATCTCTCTTCTTTATTTAAAAGCTTTGTTAACTTTGTTAGCTCAACTTGTCATTACTTTGTAGTTTGTAATTTTGAAGAATTTGAATAAAGCTCTGAGGTTCCCAACATGGAAGGAGATGTGAACTAGGAAATGTCATGGAGCATATTAGAATGTAAGGTAGAGTAGATTTTATTTTGTAATTTTGCTTTGATTTCATTCAAGTATGCCATTTTATTTTTATGATTTTTTTCAATTTTAATAGTTTATATTTTCCATTCATGCAAGTGTGTTCAACCGGTTGATTGTAGATCTATCTAACTGTGTAATCTATGCTTAACAAAATAGTCCAAGAAAGTAGTCCTCCTATTTTCCAATTGGTGCTTGGAGCATTAGAGCACACAGTAGATTAGTTTTCCTTTACATGTTTTGTATTTGATTTCCATTTCAAATTAACATAACTGATTGTGTTTCCTATGCTCGCTAAATCATCTCAAGAAGGTGGCTCTACCATTTTCCAATTGGACTGAATTTGGGTGTTTGTTCACGCAGCAGTGATAGATTCATTTCCCATGCTTTCTTAAGATCACATCTATTGTATACTCAATTGCTTAAGTCATTTCAAGAAGATGATTTCGACATCTTCCTATATTGAATGTTCCCAATGGTATTTGAGCCTGTAGTAGATCATAGTTGTTTTTGTATTGTTTTAAACTAGCATTATCATTTTTGCTTTCATTTCATAGACATTTTGCCGGCCTAGGTTAATCTAACAATTCAAAGTTTTGATTTGTTTTTATCTAATATTCATTTCCTTTTCTCCCTTCTTTAGGAATTAGATTTTAACATTAAAAGTCATTAGATTTAGTTGTCCATTAACATTTAGAGATTTCATCTAGAAGCATAACTTTTCTTTCTTAGATTAATTTCCTTAAGCATAAGAAACAAAACCCCCAAAACAACATAAACTATAAAACAATGAAGCAAGAGAAAGGTTAACTAAGAACATATAGTGCACTACACTTCATCAGTTTACGATACCTAGATTGATAACTTATGTAGAGCAATTTAAGACGTTAAATTGACTCAACAACATGTAAGGGGGTCTAATTATAGGATGGAATTCAAATTTCAAGTCCATCTTGTCTTCTTCCTTTCGCTCAGACATTCTTGTTAAGTTTCTACATAAATATCTTGATTTTCCTATTTACTTTATAAATATCTGTGGGTCATATCCTAATCAAGAGCATTTTTGGTAGGACTGATCCTATGCAAGTATTTTTATGGATTAGTTTGTCATTGTTGGGGGATATTTCAATTTTACTTTGGGCTTATAGGAAGTATGGGGGGCGTGTCCTCGGTTGGATCCCCTCCACAATTTTTTTTTCTTCTGATTGGCTAGTTTAAAATTGTCTCTTAGATAGTGAAGTTGTCAAAATTTTATCAACTTGGATGAATGGTTGCTTGGGTGGAAATGAGGTTTCAAAAAGACTCGATAGGTTCTTAGATTTAGAAGTAATGATGAGCTTAGGCTTATCTTTCAAAGCCTCAGTCTACTTGGGAGGGTTATCAGATCATAGACTGATTACACTATGCATGGATCCTCAGGATGGGCCAAAGGTGATTCCCTTTCACTTTAACCCCTCCTGGTTAAACAAGGAAGACTACCAAGCTTTGGTGTCAAGTCTTTGGAGGTTGTTACACTAGTCAAGTTCTATTTTGTATATGGAACAATTTTTCATTAATCTAAGCTCTATTAAGCTGGCTTCCAAGTCATGGGTCAAAGATCATTATAAAAAGGTGTAGGATCAGTTGATTGAAGTAGAGAGGCTCATTGATGATAATTTATCCCATATGGATGCCAACTATATAACATCTAATTAGCTAAGTAGCCTTAAATCCCTAGTAGAAGAAATACATTCTCCACTGGTGGAGGAGGAAGAGTGGCGGTGATTAAAAAATTGTGTTATATGACTTGCTTCTAAGGATAACAATATTGCTTTTTCATTAATTTTCCAATCAAAGGAAAATTGCAAACACCATTTGGTGAATTTGTGATCATAATGGAAACATCCTCCACACTTTTCCAGATAAAGCAGTGGAAGGGGTTCATCATTTTCAACATCTATTTAGAGCACCTGCAGGGAGACCTATTGAGGAAATTTTATAGGTGATCCAAAAATTCCCCAGTGTGGTATCAAAAGAGATAAACTATGTATTCGCAAAAATAGTCCCAAATCAAGAAATTATAGCAGCACTCTTAATGTAGAAATCAAAGAGTCTTAGTCCAGATGGATTTATGATAGAGTTCTACCTTGGTTTTTATGAGCTTCTAAAAGATGACCTCCTAAAAATTATTCATAGGATCCCTCAATTCTAATTTCTTATGCCTGATTCAAAAAAATCAGGATGACCTTTCCTTTGATTATTATCAGTTGATAATTAGTTGCAATCTCATTTATAAACTCATCCCCAAGATCATTTCAATTCAAATTAATCTAGTTCTTAGTTCATATAAATCAGAGGAACAATTTAGGTTCCTCCACAACAAGAACATTGATGGTTTCTCTAGCTGAAGGGGTTTTTCACTCCCTTAAAAATATCAAATTCATGATTTGTCATCCTTAAATTGGACCTATCTAGGCATATGATAGGGTCAATTGGACTTTTTTACAACTAGTGTTACCTTAGTTAGGATTTTCTGTTTAGGTTGTTAATTGGAAAATGGGGTGTATCCAGTCGGTCAACGTTGCATTTTTAATCAATGGTGTCCCTTCAAACTTTTTCGAAGCATCGAGATGCCTTGGCCAAGCTTGTATGTTATCCCCTCCACTTTTTATTAATCATTGTTGAGGCATTCGATAGACTAGTTTGTGAGCTTCAATCTCGAGGGCATATTCATGGGATCAAAGTGGTTGAAGGAATGATGGTCGCTCACTTGTTATTTATAGGAAATTTCCTCGTTTGCATAACAGGGGATATAAGAGATTTCTCCTTTCTCAAAGGTGCCCTGGACCTATTCTGTAAAGAAACAAGTATATAAATAAATGCAAACAAGTCCTGCATTATATACAACATGTTTTTAGCATAATCCCTCTCTATGTTTAGGGATTATCTTCACTTCCTAGTTAAAGTTGAATGATGATTTTAATTGAGCTTCAACATCAAGCCAAACAAATGTCGCATCACAAATTGGATGTGGATGGTTAGAAAAGTGGAACACCAGATCTCAGTGTGGGCCAATCATTTTATATCCATAGGAGCTGGGCTTGTGCTTGTGAAATTTGTCCTGGAAAATATCCTTGTCTACTGAAATTCCATAGCTTTTGTCCCAAAATGTGTATTAAATCTAATCGGAAAGGCCACATTTCATTTTCTCTAGTCTGGTTCTAGTAGCCTAAACGCCCTCCCTCTTGAAAGGTCCAATTTCTTAGCTCCAAAGGATCTTGGAGGATTGGGTATAATGGACTCAAATATCTTTTCACAAGCTCTAACTAGTAAAATTATGTGGCATCTTACACAAGAGAACTCTCTATGGTACAAGGTGATACAATAAATATTTTCCTAACGTCGCTCTCGTTGATTGGTTTTGAAGCTTAAATAACTCTTCTTCTGGCTCAATTTTTTGGAAAGCTTTGGTTCAGGATTTCCCACTGGTTGGAAAATGGACCACTTGGCATGTGGGAGATGGGAGGTAGATGGTGAGCCTTGGTATTCCACCAAGAGTGTTGCAACTACCAAGGTCTCCTCAACTCTATTTATCAACCGGGATTCGTACAAACTTTGAGGTGACAGTGCTATATGCACAGTAGATGGGATTCTACTCATGCCACCCTCAACTAGCACATCTGATCAATAGTGTTCAAAGTCCCTTCCTCCTACTGAATTAAAATTAAATCTAGCTAATGAAGGTGCAATTTAGAAGCTACCTCTAACTATGAAAAGGAAAATTCTATTAACTTCAACTTGCAAATGCCATAGAAACAATTCATGAAAAGGCAAGAGCTAAACTACTTGTAGAAAGGAAACTACATTATCTTGCAATCATACATCTAGTTATCAGATCTATTTGCAGACAAGAATCTAACCTACCAAACCATAATTCAAGATTCTATGTACCATATAACTAGCTCACACTTGCATATAAATCAATGTTCTATTTGTGCCAAATCAGTGATAAGGAAACTAACATTGTTTTATTTTTGCAGTGAAAGAAAGGAGGGTTTGGAGTGGCCTGGGAGCTTCTCTTGATCATGAAGTCACATCTAGGGTCAACATCCTTCTAAAATAAGTACAAATTGCAACAAGGATCAAATTTGGTGAGGAAACAGGCTGCGACAGGTGTGCTACATGAGGTTGCTACAGGTGCCCTATATTGTTATAGGAAGGCCTGTAATGTTATAGAAGGGCTACCGAGAAGGTTTAAGAGGTGGAAGTGATGGTCTCAGGGTATGGAAAGGTGGATGGAGGTTGAGGTACATGAGTGAAGGGTGGAAAAAGCCCTATCCAATCTTAGAGCCGTTTGAAGTCTTGTTTTGCACTAGGAGGGATGCTCTCGGTGATGCTAGGAAAATGATTTCATGAACATAATTTTTAGGACATAATTTGGGGTTCACAAGAGAAGGTGAGGAATTCTAAGATGGAGGTAGTGAATTTTCCCATTCCTGTAGATCCATACATCCCTACAGTCATCACATGCATATACCCATTTATCATTGCCAAAATGAACAACTAGTAGTGGAAAAGATGAGCTGAATTTAAATGTTATCAAATCTATGCCAAAACCCTTATCTAATCAATTAACCAACTCCTAAGCTACAAAAATCACATGCACAATAATATGACTAACAAAAATATTCTTCCAAGAAATCATAAACATAATACTTTTGGACTGTGGTTGTAAATCCTTCTATTCATGCTCCCATGAGAGAGATGAGGTAGAGGTTGCAATCACAGATTTTGATGGATTATTCTCTACTGAAATGCAAGAAACTATAAGTGCTCTGAACTAAAAAGAGATACAAATACACAAGAGGGACCTAAGCCACTAGGGTTGGGCCCAAACCCAAGATCCTCAACCCTTTGGAACTAACTCAATGATGAATCAATAAGAAACTTCTCATTATCATTGAATCAATGTCTAATACATCACATAACAGTAAAAAATAACAGTGCCAAGTTCTTGAGATCAATAGCTACCTAGCTGAAAACAAAACTTGAATCCTAATGAGCTCTTTTACATGCTTATTTATACAAGAGGGTAGCTACTAGCAACTCCCTAGAAAATAGGAATATTTGTCTCCCACAACTCGAGAATGGTGGATCTTGTTCCTCATTACTTGCACTTGCTTAGCTGCTAATGACCTCGTTACATTCACTTTCTTGTTTGTCAATGACCTCGAGCTGATGATATAGAGAGTGTTGTGACATTGGGCTGATTGAGGGAGTTAAAGAGGTGAACAACCCCCTAAATTCTCTCCTTATTGTCTACTCCGAGCCCTTGCATAGAAATCATCTCAAAAATTGCTCCATTTACTGAAATTAAACCATATTAGGCCACATGACATGAAAAACATCTTTTATCCTTCTCACTAAGAATAATATAACAAAAATTGTAAATAAATGTGAGAAAGAGATAGTTCTAAAGATGGAGGATGGCATCACAACCCTTATAATGTACCTATTGATGAGCCTCATCATCACCCCTACTAAAATTGTTTCTCATACTCTAAGCAACTCAGTCATCCATGTGTATCTCTCTCATGGCCTCGGTGGCCTCCCTGACATCCCAAGACTCCTTAGATGGTTTGCCTTCTTGGGCATAGAAACCTGCATTCTTCTCTATTTTTTTCCACTTCTTCTGCTCTTCTGCTCCATCTCTTCCTTCTTGTAGGCCTAACAACAAGGGTGGACTGAGCTTGAGTCCTATCCACTTGACTTTCAACCTTTGCATGATTCTCTTGTATAAGGGTGTCCTCTCTAAGGCATTCCTTAACCTTTCAAGAAAGTGATATTCTCTGATCTAGAGGTTGTGGGGTAAGGCATGCCATCTGCTTTGGCAGGTTTGCAGGATTTATGTTCCCAACAATCTGAATGTGTCTTCAAAATGTAGGATATCTTGTTCCTGGTTTGCAAGGTATTTAGGTGCTAGATCAACATCATTGGAGATGGTGCAATGATTGCTAATGATTGTCATTGGGCTCACTAGCTTTGCCCTAATATACAATGGTTCCTTTTCCTCCTTTGCCATTACTCTTTTCACTTCCTTAGCTCTTGCCTCCTCATGAGTCATCCAGGATGCTAAGGCCATCAATTGTGTATCCCCCAATCTTGCATTGGGATCCCAAAAATTCATATTTGTTAAGGTGAGGTTGTGTATGTAAAATTCAACCAATTTTGCTTTGTCCTCCATGTTAGCTTGGTTGCAAAATTCAATGAACTGTTTGTAATCCTGAAAGGGCATAGATCCATGTTGTGCTAAGGTTTTGATTTGGAATTGCAGCCATTGTTCTTTGAGAAAGAGGGCATAAGACTTTGATGGCTGTCTGCAATGCAATGCCTCCATGGAGAGACTTGCCATGGTGGCAAGTTGTGTTTCTTTCTCCTATACCTTCTCTCTCGACCACATATTTTCTACTTGTAGTTTCTCCTTCATTTTAGACTCTCTCATTCTCAGCTCACTTAATTCTTTGTTAATTTCAAGGACCTTTTCTTCCATGAGGCCCACATCCTCTACCTTCTTAGATTTAGCAATTTGCATCCACATGTGGGTTCTTCCTCTTTTTGTTTCTAGCTCATAAAAAGGTGGGACTACAAATTTTTGGGGAATAATCCTCCCTCAAATGAATTTGTAGTAGGATCTTAGGCTAGGTTGTGGACTAGGCTCTTGGAGCTCTGGGAAGTCCTTCTCAAATTTTCTTGGGGATGTTGCTGCCTCTTGTAACTATTGTGTCACATTCTACCCCTCCTGTAGCATCTTTTGTCCCTCTTGTAGCATACCCTGTTCTTCTTGTAGCATGCTCTTCCCCTCCTTTAGCTTCCCTTTTTATTCTTGTTGGAGGGTTGTTTGTGTCCTGCGTTGTTAAAAGGTGGTTGATCTGGTGGTAGGCCTCCTCACATATGCTATATGAGTATTTTTTGTGGGTTTTGACCTCTTAAATTTTTCCTTCAGTTGATCCTACCTCCTCTTTCTTGCTTGAAGACTCCTCAATTGTGATGGGGACCTTTGTGGGAGTTTGTGGCCTCCCTTTCTTGATCCTAGTGCTTTTCCTGGTCTTAAAATATAGGGGGGCTTTCCTTTTTCTCTTCCTTTTAGGTTTGACCAGGGTGCTTAAGGTAGCTAAAGTTGTAGCTATCTCATGTCAGTGGTTCTTGGAGACAAACATGTCTTCTTTGAGGGTATCTTTGTTTCTATGGGCTCAGTAGTCTTCTTAGGACTTAACGTTTCTTTTTCTTTTTTTCCCCTTTGTTTCATCTTTTTCTTCTCCTACCTCTGCCTCTATTTATTCTTCTTCCTCTGTTTTCATCTCTGCTTCTTTTATTGTCCTTTCTGCTTCTATATCTCTTTCATTTTCTTATGACCCTTCTAATTATTCCTCTTCTATCCTTGCCCATTCTTCTTCTCCCTCTATTTTTCCCTCTCTTCCTCCAACACTAGAGGCTGGGGTCTCACCTGGTGTGAGGGCTTGTGTCTCTATGAAATTTTCTCTATCCATGTTTATGAATTTGGACCAAAGGACAGGGATTCTCAAATTTTTCAAGGCATCTACCACTATTAGTTTAATGAGGCCATGGTGGCCTAGGTGTTGGTGTTTTCCCTCTCTTACTTCTTGACTCATTTCCCTAATGGACTGCATCAGGAAATATGGCACACTAAGTCTTCGAATAAAAGGAAATTTTGCCTTGAACCTGAGTTCATGAAGTAATCTAAAGTGGTAAGCATATACCACACTCATTCTCCCCTCATGGGATATGTATTTTAGAATGTGGTAGGCCATATCATCCCAAGGATAAGGTAGGCTTTCCCTCCTAACTCCATTCTTGTCCTCAAATTTTTCATTGGTTGTGAAGAAATTATTTTTAGCAGTGACACTAGTGGCTTTGTCTTCTCTGCTCCACTTAATCCCTAGAGGTAGGGTTATTACTTTGCTAATTATTTTAGGGTTGAGATAGATAACCAACCCCCTCACAACAGTGCTGTAACTATCCTTTATTTGTGAATTTAGAGCCATGGCAAATTCAAAGGCAAGGTAATCATCATGCCCCTTCAATAACTCAAAGAATCTCAGCCACTAGTGTCTTCTAAAAATGTCTACCACAGGAGGGTGTAGGTGGATTCTCTTGGTATCTTAGGGTTCCCTCCTGTTAAATCCTCCCCCCATCTCTTCTTTATGTTCTCAATTAAGTGAGGGAGAGATGCTTCTTCTATAGCTTCCATGTTTGATTCAGTGGCAATAGTTAGTCAAAAATTCCTTGTTAATGACAACTGCTTATGTTTTAATCACTATGCCGCTCACAAATATAATTTAATTATACAGTTAGATTGCCACTATCTGTAGAATTCGAGTAGATTTTTCATGCAATTTGATGGATGGATGAAGGAGATGGTGGCATTTACTTCTTATCAAGTAGTCTGGGATGTAGATGGTAATTTGGAAATCAATTCGAACCTTTGTGGCTCTTTTTCACCTTCTCAACTTTCTTGTAGCAGTCTCTTGGCCCTCTTGTAGTAGTTGTAGTCCTGCCTATAGCTCCTTCCTATTGCAATTGTAGAATGAGGTTTGAAACTTGATGGCACACGAAGCTTGTCCTCTCCCTAACTATTTTTGAAATGAGCGAGGATGCAAAAGAACCCGAGACCAAGTACATAATATGCCATTTTTGAGTTGAGGAATTAGGGGATTTTTGAGGTCTAAAATGGGCCTCTTAAGGAAATTATAAAATAATAGTGGAAATAATAAAATAAGATTAGATTACATCATCAAATTTTAGAGGGAAAAAAGAAAAAACTATTTTTTTCAACTCGTATTTTCAACTTATCTCCCTACGGGTTAACTCAAATTTGAGGAGAAACACTCATTGGATGTAGAATTTGATTCCTCATCCAAGGAGTACCCATGTTGCATACTTTTGATGGACCCTACTACATGAAAAATTAGAAATACATGAAAAACATGATTGCAATCACACTTTTTAATGTATTTCTCATTTTTCGTGTAGCAGGATCCATCAAAAGTACATAACATGGGTATTCCTTGGGTGAGGAATTAAATTTTGCATCCAATGAGTATTTCGGCTCAAAATTTGAGTAAAACCTTAGGGAGATAAGTTGAAAATACGTGTTGAAAAAATAGTTTTATTATTTTTTAATCTTCCTATTTTTTTACTCCAAAAATGGTGAATCATCCCCCATGGTTGACATCATCATCTTGAATCTTATTGGTTCTTATAAAGTTTATTTTGGTTATACATTTTTCTTAGGAGGACCATTTTAGACGTCAAAAATCCACTAATGCTTGGAGCATTGTGTGACCTGGCATCACATGGGATTTCCTCTTTTGGACTGTTGTCCCCACTCTGAGTTTTTATTTCTCCTTCCTTCATAATCACCACCCACTATTTGTGATCCCAACTCGTCTAACGTGACATCTCCATGTTGCATGAGTGTTCACCATCACTTTTAGTTCACTAGCTGAGGGTGGCCAAGTTTTTTTTTTGACAGAAACGGTTATGGAGTATTTGTATTCATCTTGGCCTGAATGCGGAAAATCGGATTACATTGAGGATGTCTAAATTCTTTTGCATCTCACTGCTAAGAGTGAGAACGCAGCTGAAGCTTGAAGACTTCTTCCTTGATAGGGAATCTATAGATTCGATTTTAGAAATTTTCCCCACTTGAAGATACAAACAAATTTATTTAAAAGCAAGCAGTAAAACATGGCAATAAACAGCTTATGGGATGGGTTCCCATAGTTCTTCTTCGTCTTTCATCTTGACCCCGGCAGAGAGGAGGGCAGCTTTGTTGGCTTCAATGTCCGCGTCTTTATTATGAGTTCTCAACACATGGTAGTAATTCAACTTCTGAAAATCGTTTTCCAAGCCCTTAATTCTGGAAATCAACCTTGCTAGTTTAAGATCCAAAGTTGGGGAATTGGAAACCATTGCGTTTATAATGATCTGGGAGTCAACTATAACATTAGCTTCATTTATATTCAATTCTTTAAGGATCTTGAGGCCTTGAAAGAGGGCCAGAGCCTCAGCTTGAATGTTGGATGAGTGTCCAAGCCCCCAAGCAAAGGAATGAATTTTTTCCCCAATTGGATTTACAACAACACCTCTTGCAAGCTTTGCCTAGATTGCCCTTAACTACCCCATCAAAAAAGAGGGAGTGCCTTGAATGCGATTTGAGCCAGTCTTGAAAGTCAGTTTCAGATTTCCTTATTTGCCAGTCTTTAAGAGGAGGGACGTTTCTAACTGCTGGTTGAAATTGCAAGTCAAGGAATGATCCCCAAGCAATGTCCTGTTGGCTGAGATTAGAGTCATCTTTTATATCAGTCAAACACTCCTTTAAATGACATTTAATCTTGATTTCTAAGACCTTGTGATTCTGATTAGAATTTCTGAAAATTCTTCTATTTCGTTCTAGCCATATCTGCCAACAAATAACCTTTGGAAGGACAACCCATGCAGTTTTGATTATCTGGTTTTTAGGAGGGGGGCCAGGATATCTGATTGCCCAATTTGAAAAAAGATCAGCAGTGGAACAAGGAAGCAAAAATTTGGGATCCAAATTGTGAATAAAGTAGCACCATATCTGCTTAGAGAAGTTGCATTCAAGGATTAAATGGACTGCTGTCTCTGCATTTTCGTTGCACAGCGAGTAGATGGAGGGACCGTAGAATCCTTTTCTCTGCAAAATGTCATACGTTAGGATTCTGCCATGGCAAAGAAGCCAGGCAAAAAAGTCGACTTTGGGCCATGAAGGGAAACGCCAGACTCCCTGCCAAGGTGCTGGGGTGGGGGGGACGTATGGCCTCTCATTCAGCTTGGCATATCCCATGGAGACAGCATAGCCTCTGGCATTCGGCCCCCAGCCTTTCAGATCTCTTTTCCTCATGTGCGTGGGTGCCAAGCCATGAAGGAGGTCGAGCAACGTGGACCATTCGTTGGTCAGATGGGCCGGCACCTCAATTCGTTTCCATCCTGCCCAAACAGAATCGCTCCAAAGAGAGATATCCCACAACGAACACAGCCCCTCTCTATCCATCCAGCATCGCAGCGCTCTAATGGAGGCTCTGTCTTCAATTGGGTCCATATTCATGATTTTATCAGTCCAGATGTTGATCTTTTTGCCATTTCCTGGGATCCAGTAGGAGTGCACATTAATTAAAGGAGCAGCTTTGGCATACAGCTTGAGGAAAGATGAGTTAGGCAAATGAATCACATTGTCTAAACAGCTGGAACGAGGACCTCTGAAGTATTTTTTCCAGAGAGCCAATTGGGCCCAGCCAGGCTTGGGCGCAATGATCCTCTAGATAATCTTAGCTGCCATAGCCACATTCTGTTGACAAAGATTTTTGAAATTCAATCCACCCTCCCACAGAGGCTTGGAGATGGTTTCCCAACTGATAAGGGAAATCTTGTTTTCATTCTGTTTTCCTCCCTTCCAAAAGAACCTCCGCATGAACTCTTCCATTTTTTTAAATATGATTGTCGGAGCGAGAAGCCCAACAAATTGAAATAGAGGGAGACTGGTAAGCACAGATTTAATTAGGACAGATTTGCCAGTAGTGTTGAGCCAGGAGTAACCCCAGGCTTGGATCCTAGTCTTGAATTTTTCAAGCTGAGGGAGCCAGTCTTTGCTTGCAGGTCTCTTATGAACAATAGGAAGGCCCAAGTATTTGAAAGAAGTCCAAGAAGAGGAGGCTGCAAACCCCAAACATCTAGAAATGGCGGAGAGCAATCTGGGCGAGGTGTTCCAGCTGAAGATGTGGCATTTGTTCTTATTTACAATGCTGCCTGAGGCCTCACTGAATTCATCCAAAACTGCTTTAAATTTAGAGGCAGAGGAAAGAGACGCAGTACCCAAAAGCAGAGTTTCATCCGCAAATAAAGCGTGATTCAAGTTTTTGACCCCTCTTGCAATACACAGTCCATTAATATCTTGATCTTGCATCTTTTTGTCTAACAGGAAGCTGAGAACAGAGGCTTGGATGACAAATAGCAGAGGGGAAAGAGGACACCCCTACCTAAGCCCTCTCGAAGCTTTGAAAAAATCAGTGGCTCTTCCATTTACAAGAGGAGCAATCCATGGCTTCGAGATGCATGCCCGGATCCAATTAATGAAGTTTGCTCCAAAACCAAACCTGCTCATGACTTTTAAAAGAAAGCTATGATTTACTCGATCAAAGGCATTTGCTAAATCAAGTTTAATCACCATACCTTGTTCTTTTCGAAGAAGACTTGAGTGAATTGCCTCTTGAACTAGGGTGAAGTTGTCCACGATCTGCCTTCCTTGGATGAAGCCTCCTTGATTCTCCGGAATTATTTTGGGAAGAATGTGCTTCAGTCTATTTGCAATTACTTTAGTGATTAACTTGTACCCAGTATTGCATAAGGAAATCGGATGGAATCTGCTGAAGTTGTTGGTGCCTTTTTCCTTGGGTATGAGGGCTAAGAAAGCAGAGTTTGTGCTGCCTCCTATTTTCTGAGTATTTTGAGACTTTTGAACCATTTTGAGCAGATCCTTTTCAACAATTGGCCAGCAAACTTGGAGAAACCTGGCAGAGAAGCCATCCAGCCCAGGGGCCTTATCCGGATCCATATCAAAAAGGGCCTTTTTAACTTCTTCTTTAGTGACTTTGGCCTCCAGGATCTCGTTCATACGTGGAGAAATTGCAGAAGGAATAATGTCTAACAGATCTGAGTATTGATGCGGATCCTTTCCTTCACTGTACAAGTTTTGAAAATGAGAAAAGGCTGCTTTCTTAATGTCTTCAAAATCCTTGTGAGTGTCGTTATCCTCCTTAATCTCAGAAATAGTGTTGAAGCATTTCCTGGCCTGGGCTTGTTTGTGGAAAAAAGCAGTGTTCCTGTCCCCTGCTTTGAGCCAAAGATTTCGAGATTTTAATCTCCAGTATTCTTCTTCAGCTAAGCAGGCCTTATGAAAGCACTGTTGTAGATGGGCCTCTTGATCTAACAATTCCTCTATGACTATAGCATTCTCCATATGAGTTTGATGAGTGGCAAGAGAGACTTTAATGGATTTTCTTTCTGTATCAGGGTTGGGCAGGGTTTTAACCCATCGTTTTAGAACTCCTTTTACCCTTCTAAGCTTTTCCTCCCAGATAAAGAAAGGAGATCCTTTGACAAGTTGACTCCAACATTCCTTGACTGTTTGCATGAAGTCTGGCTCCTTGACCCAGAGGGGACTAAATCTAAAGGGAATAGGACCCAGATCAAGATGGGCTAGGAGTTCTAGCTTTATGGGCTTATGGTTCGAGATGCTGCTAGCAAGAATGTGCATTCTGGGTTCTAAGCCTAGTAATAGGTAGGAGCTTTGTATGAAAAATCTGTCTAATCTGGGAACAATATGACCAGAGCCTACTCTTTTGTTAGACCAAGAGTACTTACCGGAAGAAGGCTTGATATCCAGCAATAATTATATTTTCTAGGTTCGTCAAGTCTGCTTGGTGCCTTATAGAATCCCAACAATCCTTTTTTTCCCTGACATTTACTGGAGAGTATACATTGAAAAGGCAAAAGATTTCCTTAGTATCCAAATTCTGCATTTTCAGCAACAACCAGTGAGTATTACTAGCCTCAAAGATGACCGCAAATTTGTTGGCGTTCCATAGAGTGCCAATCCCTCCTGAGGCGCCCCGGGCAGAGATTGCTCTTTCTTCACTTTTAAACCAAAGTTTCTTGCTTTCTTGCAGGAAGACTATGTCTTCCAGTTTAGTCTCCTGGACGAGAATTATGTTTGGAGTTTCTATTCTTATTAGGCTTCTCATGGCTTCTTCCTTAACTTTTCTCCCCATACCTCTACAATTCCAATTCCAGGAGATGACCTTCATTATTTATGTTTCTGGTGGGCTCCCTTGGAGCCTTGGGGTTGATTTTTCAACATCCTAGGCTTTGAGGCTAGCAGTTTTTCCAATGTTGGCTGGCTGCCCTGTAGCTTATCTTTGTAAGTCTCCTGCTCTCTTTTTTCCCTCTGAGTATTACAGCCTCTTGTAGATCTTTTTACTGAGGTTTGGTACTCTCCTATTTCTCCTTCCTCCTCTGACTCGTCCGCTTCCTGCGCTTCTTCCTTATCTTCTAAAGTCATATCTTTGGGATCTTCAGCACTTGTACCTTTAAGGGAGGCTGAAGGAGTACCTTTGCTTGGAGAGACTGATTTTTGGTTCTCGATCTCCTGAGTAGCTTCTGTCTCCTTTTGGGCCACGACCTCCAGGGTGCCCTCTGATTGCAAGCTAAGAGGATCGAATTTGTTTTCTGGAGCAGGTTTGGGCGGGATCTGTTGAGCAGAGGACTGATGAGGTCCTTTGCCATTAGGGCCTCCCAGCTTCTGTGCCTTGAGATAGGGTTTGGGGCGCTTGACTTGATTCCATCCGTCCTCCTTCCCCTGCACAGCCTCATTGTTGGTCGGGCAGCCTCTGGCGAAGTGGCCATAAACATGGCATTTCTGGCATTTGAAGGGCAACTGCTCATAGTCCAGTTTCTGCAAGTGCGTCCAACTTCCGACATTTATTTTGATGGCCTCTGGTAGCCCCACCTCTAGATCTACTTCTACACAGATCTTGGCGCAGTCATATTGGTCCTTGTTGTTCGCTCGGTCTATAAATTTCCCCAGGGCATTTCCAATGTGCATCAAGGAGTCCCAATTCCAACAATGCACTGGGAGGTTTGGGAGTCTAACCCACACCGGGACTGCTTTGGGCACATCTACTGCCGGATCAAAATCCGGAGTCCATTTATTCAGGTACAAACCCTGAGGGCCCATGAAGTAGGGGCCGTTTTGGAAGATCAGATCTTTGTCATCCTTTGAAGTGAATTCGAAGAGAAAGTATCCTCTCCCCAGAAAGTAAGAGGTAACACTTTCTTTGATCAACGACGCCCAGTTTCTGTTGACCCAGCTCTCAGTGGTTTTTGGAGACGGCCATAGCCCAGTGAACTGGCCGATGAGAGCCTGTTCGGCCAAAGACAAAGCAACTTGGATCGGGGTTTCTAGAGGAAGGGAGATCACAGGAATATCGTCCAGCTTTTTAACAAATTTCGCAGCTTCAGTATTCTTCTTCTTTGGGAGCCCTGCCAAGAGCCGATTGAAGGCCTCAGAGGGCGAGAGCGGCGGAGGAGAAGGAAGAGGCGCCTGGGGAGTGCCCAGCACCTCCATGGCCGCAAGCCCTAGGGAACGGGCCTGTCAAAAGCTAGCAGGCAGCAACGCGGTTCTCCATGAATTAGTCCGCCCGCAGAATGGAGGAGAGCCCCAGGCGGACACGCCCGCAGGGATCAGGGCGGCCGAGAGCGGGCGCGCTCGCTGTCTGCAAGACGTGCAAGATGCGGGCTCGAGGGTTTATAGGAGCCAAGATGCGAGGGTGGCCAAGTTAACTGGCCACCTCCAGCTTATTAAAACATCCTTTCTCGACATTTATACATTTTCGTTATTCACACCTAGGGAGCAGGTTAGAGTTTTCCATACATGTGCCTACCTCATGATTGAATTGTTGCAGGGATTTTCATGTTGGAGCTTGACCATATCATTGGCATCAAGGGTGTTGACTTGCTGGCTTATTTCCTATGTATTTCTTCATTTCTCCTCATGATACTTGACTATTGCGTTTGTTGTGTGTGCATATACCTCATTGATGTTCAAGTTGATGTTTCTGGTGGAAAGTCCTCACGGGAGTGATATGACTTATTCAGAGTTGTCTCATAAGGTTCCATCATCCCTCCTTCATGAGAAAAAAAACAAGATCAGTGCTTTCTATGATGCATGCACAAGTTGTTATAGGAGGAGGTTTCCTTCATGTAGCAGCCCTTTCCTTTTCCTCTGGGGTCTCCAATATACATGGGGGTGATAAGAGAAATTGTAACAAGTCTTGATGACAATAATAAGATCATGAGGGAGTAGTGTAGACTTGTAGAAACGAAGATGATGGCTTTTGTGTTTCTTTTTTTTTTTTAAAGGGTAGGATAGAGTGGGGGATTTGAGTGATTTTTTTGTGAAATGAGATGGATGAGTGATGGATGGATTATGGAAAGTAATGGGGGAATATTATTCAACTTTGTTAAATTCGTAATGTTCTTGTTGGGTTGTCCTTGTCCTTAGATCTCCTTCTTGTAGCTTTTCAGAACCCTCCTGTAGCACCAGAGGACCTTCCTGTAGCAATTACAGGTCCTTCCTGTAGTGGTCTAGAGAGGAGGTGGAACTTGAAGTTCAGGATAATGGGATGGTGGAGAGAGGTGATCACATGAATGAAGATGATAGATACAAAGTGGATGGATGGAATAATGGAAGAAATCTTGAGAATTTTGGCCCTGTAGCCATGAAATCTACCACTGTGTATAATCCTGCAAAATGGAAAAAAAAATGTCAGCAGAGATGTTAAAACTATTTCCTTGTGTTTTCTCTTTTTTTTGTTTTTTTTCTTGATACACACGGGCTGCCCAGAGGAGATTTTCATCCTGTATGCCTTCCATAGGTGCCTCAAGAGAGGTTTTCACCTAGGGATCTTTATTATTTTTTCTCATTTTTTTTTGCTCTCGGGTTGCCTCAGAGAGGTTTTCAACCTAGAAGTTGGCCTCAGATGCCTCATAGAGGTTTTCATCCTGACCTTTTATTTTTTATTTTTTCAAGAAAAATACCTAAAGGTGATGTGCACTGGAAGCTATGACACTCCCAAACACATTGAATTCTCTGCTAATTGTAATGATTGACATAGGTTTCATGTATAACTTCAGCCTATAAACATTGAAAAATCAAGGGGATCCCTTCTCATCAATGATTCTGATTTGGACAACTCCATTGTCATGACATTTTTCTACCTAGTATGGGCCTAGCCATATTTTCATTAATTTTCCTTTAAAATATTTAAACCTAGAATCATATAAAAAGGCCCAATCCCCTTCTTGAAAACCCTTTTCCTTGATATGTTTATCATGCTAGACCTTCCTTTGCAATTGTATAACTTCAATGTGGAGGAGGGCATGCATTCTGAGCTCATCCAAGCCATTCAATTGGAGCAAATTTTATTTTTGTGCTCTAGTGACATCTAATTCCAATAGGGATGCCATTCTCAAAGTGTTATATTCAAACTCAATAGAAAGCAAGCTTTCTTCCCATAAACTAAATCATATGGAGTGAACCCAGTAGTTTTCTTCCAAGTGGTGTTATAGGACCAAGTGGCCTCCTGATCCTGGTGGATATTGGTGGCCACCTACCTATTCCACTTGGATACCCACCATTGTTTCTTTCAATTTTTCAGTTTCCTTATTCGTAGCACAATTTACTATTTTTGGTAGTTTTTCGGGTCCTGAACTTCCGGAGCCATTTTGAGGTCATAAACGGTGTTTTTTGGGAACAATGGGACCAACATAGGTCGTACACCATTGTTGGTCATTCAAAAGTTGTAGTCCTCAGATAGATATTTCTAATGAGGTATTGTGCACGTCAAACAGAGATCATATGCCAAAGTTACGACCCTGGGAAGTTGATGTACCAATTTACCCAAATGAGGCCCATAGTTTGTTGCTTCATCTCCTAGGGTTAGGTTTTTGGATGTTTAGGGTTTTCCATTGTTTCTCAATAATAAATAGGCCTTTAAGCCTCATTGTAACACAATTCAGAGGCATGTAGCCACCACATCTCTTCTCAGAGATAAGCTACCATCACCCGAGCTAGTCTTATTTCCATTTTGTTTGTAAGCATATTTCAGTATTTGATATTAATGAAATGAAGTGTTATTTCTACTGCATCTTTGTATTTATGGTTATATCTGTAATTTTTTGCATTCATGTTTAAATTTGGATTAGTGGTATCAGAGCGGTCTGCTCTTTCTCTGTTTTTCTTTGCATGTCCCTAATGAGGTCAAGATATAAGGAGTTAGCGCTCCATCTGGTTAAACCTTTGCAAGATCAACCTCACAAACCCTGATGGCCGCCCATGGGGGAAGAAAAGAAAGATGAGGGGGTAGGAGATCCTATCAAAATATTGCTCGAGGAGGCCCTCGAGAAATAAAGGAATGCGATGATGGATAACTTTGCTTGGATCCTTCAATGGTTGCCCACCGACAGTGCATCCACATCCACCAGCCACTCTTGAGGCTCCACTCCTTTTAAGGTACAAGTAAACTTTGACATTCCCATATTTGAGGGCCAAATAAATGCAGACACCATAGATAAATGGTTAAATTTGCTAGAAGGATATTTTTTTGTTCATGGTTTTTCCAACCGAGAAAATATTACTTTTGCTCTTCTCAAATCCACCCCCCACGTCAAGGACTGGTGGGAAACCTACTGTGAGCAAAAGGATGAAAGTATGACCTCACTATTTTCAGCCGCACCCACTTGGATCTTGTTCAGGGATGCCATCAAGGAGCAGTACTGCCCTGTCGGGAGCTATGTGGATAAATAAATAAAGTGGACGACACTGCAGCAGGGAAGGGACCAAGATGTGCCAAAGTTTACCAATGTTATCAAGGATTCTGAGAAACATTTGGTACTCAAGTACTATGGCTGCCTACACAGGTACATCCAGGACGAGATGGAGTTCCTGAACATCTCCTCAGTCGGCAAGGCATATCGATACACCGTCAAGATCGAGCAGAAGTTTAAACAAAAGAAGCGAGACTTTGGATTTACAAATATGAAGCAAGGGAAAGGTGCCCCCAAACCGCATAACAAAGGAAAAAGCCAAGGCGGGGCAGCCCAGGACAACCTGCCAAAGCCATAAGCAAAGAACAACACCGCAAAGTCGAAGGACACAGGAAAGTGGTGTGAGTTCCATAAGAGCTCCACTCACAACACAAGTGAGTGTCGGGCTAAGTAGTCACTAGTGGCCGAGTTGAAGGCTTCGGAATAAGATGCATGTTCTGACTTTGAGTCAAAACCTGACAAGGGGAATAACAAATGGAAGCAGATTATTGATGTGGAGCCCAACGCCATTGTTTCCACCACGAAAATCCAGAAGGAGGAACTTGAAGATCCAAAGGAGGAGGAGTACCTCTTCCACTCCTAGATGTGGGTAAAGGGTTCCCTGCTATAGTTCATTGTCGACAATGAGAGCCAAAAGAACCTCATTTAGAGGTCATGAAGCGGCTAGGCTTACCAACCACAGGACACCAATAATCGTACACCATCGGGTGGCTTCACCAAGGACAGGATCTTCACGTGAGCCAACAGTGCTACCTTCCATACAACATCAAGCCCTTCATGGATGAGGTATTATGTGACATTGCTCCCCTTGATGTTTGTGATGTATTATTAGGCCAACCATACTTGTGGAAGTGATGTTGTGTATAAGTCAAGGCCTCGTGCTCTTATTGTTACTTTGGGAAATAAGTTGAACCGGATACCGAAGGTAGCACCGCCTACCACCATCTCTTTGGTTACTGCAAAACAATGCAGTAAGCTCATTTCCAAAACTAAGAAATTTGTTTTCCTGATGATACACCCTCAGGGAAAGAAGAAGACGGTGGCCACGATCTCGAGATAGGCCCCTCCGCATGACAACAAAAGATGGACAAGGTCATGGAGGAGTACGAGGACATCTTCACCTCCCACACAGGGGTGCCTCTGCACTGTCAGGTCAAGCACTCCATCGATCTGACCCTAGGTGCGTCATTGCCTAATGGACCAATCTATCGGCACTTCATTCTAGAGAATGACGAAATCAAGAGGCAGATTTAGGAGCTGCTATAGAAAGGTCACATTCAGTCGAGTTCATTGCCTTGTGGGAGCTCGATCGTGTTGGTACAGAAGAAGGATGGGACTTGGAGACTCTGTATTGAATATTGGGAGCTGAACAAGATCATTGTTCGGAATAGGTACCCGATCCCATGGATTGATGACCTTCTGGACCAACTCAAGGGGGAAAAATATTTCAGCAAGATCGACTTGAAGTCTCGATATCACTAGGTACCAATCGAACCCTTCTATGTCTGGAAGTCTACCTTCAAAGCCAATGAGGGCCTTTTCGAATGGTTGGTTATGCCTTTCGGGTTGACGAATGCTCCTGTAACCTTCATGAGGCTGATGAATGACATCTTGTAGCCATTCATCAACTCATTTGTAGTGGTATACTTGGATGACATCCTGATCTTCATCGAGAGTTGGGAAGAGCACCTCCACCACATCCGATAAGTTCTCCAGACACCGCGACAACAAGAGCTGTGTGCCAATTTGGAGAAATGCAATTTTTGCATGACCCAAGTTCAGTATCTGGGATACATTATTGATGAACAGGGGGTGCATGTGGATCTAGCAACGATCCAAGTCATTCGGGATTGGCTAGCCCCAACTACTTTGACAAAGCTCCGCAACTTTCCAGGTCTTGCCAATTTCTACCACAAGTTCGTGTTGGGATTCTCTCATATCACCTGGTCCTTGAGTCAAGTCACCAAGGGAGGAGCGAAAGAAAAATTCTTTTGGTTTGAATCTCAACAGAAGGAATTCGCAGAGTTGAAACATTACCTCTACTCTGCACTAGTGCTCACATTACCAGACTTGCAACAACCATTTGAGATCGATACAGATGCCTTTGACTATGCTATTGGGGCAGTCCTTACTCAACAGGGGCATCCAGTGGCATATCACAGTGAGACACTTTAAGACATAGTTTGGAAGTATCCCACTTATGACAAATAGATGTATTCTATTGTTCAGACCTATTGACAATGGAAGCATTACATTTTGGGGAAGGAAACGGTCATTCAAACAGACCACTGACCCCTGCAATTCATACAAATGCAAGGGAAGTTGCGGAATGATCACCATCATAAGTGGTCCACATACCTGCAACAATTCCATTTGAATATCAAGTATAAGAAGGGCAGTACCAATAATGTTGCAGATTTCCTCAGCCAACCATCGATCATGGCATTAACCACCGTGCTCAACTCTTGTGGGCACAAGACTTCTGATTGGCCACTTCTCTACAAAAGCGACCCAAAATTCGGTCACACATACTAGATGCCCTTGGAGGGTTAGCAAGTTCCAGATTTACACCTCCAGGATGCCTTGTTATGCCACCTAGGACACCTTTGTGTTCCTTCAAGCGAGCATGCCAAGATGATTTGGGAAGTGCACTACAGTCGGGTCGTTCGGAATTTTGGGGTCAAGAAAATGGTGGCAGTACTGCAGAAGTATTTCTATTGGCCGAATCTTCGGTAGGATGTCAGGAAGTACATCAAATCCTGTATTGACTACGTCATTGCCAAACCAACCATCAAGAAGCAAGGAATCGATACTCTGTTACCTACCCCTAGTCAACCTTGGGAATCCATCTCTATGGATTACATGTTGGGCCTTCCTTCTACTTAGCATGGCAACGACTGTGTTTTTGTGGTCGTTGACAGATTCTCGAAGATGGCCATTATGGCATCCTGCAAGAAGAATATCACAGCAGAAACCACTACTAAACTCTTCTTTCAATGAGTGTGGGTACACTTTGGGATCCCAAAGTCTATCATCTCAAATCAAGACAGCAGGTTCCTTAGTACATTTTGGTCCAGTCTCTGGTTAATGTTGGAAACCAAGCTCACTAAGTCCACAACTTTCCATCCCCAAATTGATGGCCAGATAAAGGTCGTCAACAAGATGATCGTACACATTTTTTCCATGTACAACTCAAAGAATACATGCACATGGGATGATAGCCTCCCCTATGTTCAACACAACTATAACCAGGTTCTCCACAGCTTGACTGGCCACAACCCTTTTTAGGTGGGCTTGGGATTCTAGCCACTATGTCCCATTGATGTGGACATACCATTTGCAACTACTCATGCAGATTCGGCTCATGTCCAGTCCGAAGATGATAAGGCAAACAACATCATTTATCACATCCAACATATCTGACTCCGCCAGCTGGTCCACGACATTTTGGAGAAATCAAATGCCAAGTACAAGAAGCGACATGATCAATATCAGGTGCCACACAAGTTTCAGGTGGGCGACAAAGTCTGGTTGAATTTGCAGAAGGAATGCCTTACCAGAGGCTATCGGAAACTCAAACCACTCCAATATGGTCCTTACACCATTACCAAGGTTATGGGAGACAATGCATTTGAGCTCAAAATTCCCCCATTCCTTGTCCTACACCCTGTGTTCAATGTGGACTACCTTTAACCATACTTACCACCATTTCTAGACACATCGGACATTGCAGAACAACTCACACCTATAGAGATAAATCCATATTGCATGGAAAAACCCACAACTGATCAAATCATGGACAAACAGATCAAGAACACCCGACAGCAAAGAATCCAACTATATCGAGTTGTCAAGGCATGCCAATTCCTTCACCAAGGCAAGTGGCTCACCAGGGACCAAGTTCAGCAGAAGTTTCCTCATCTCATGGAGGAACTCAACGCAATGGGGACCATTGATTCCTAAGGGGGGAGGAATGATCCAGATGGATATTGGTAGCCACCTGCTTATTCCACTTGGACCCCAACCATTGTTTCTTTCAGTATTTTAGTTTCCTTATTTGTAGCACAATTTACTATTTTTGGTAGTTTTTTGGGTCATGAACTTTCAGAGTCGTTTTGAGGCCCTAAATGATGTTTTTGGGAAAATTGGGACCAACATGAGTTGTGGACTGATGTTGGGCATTCAAAAGTTGTATTCAACAGATAGATATTTCTAACGAGGTATTGTGAGCATCAAACAGAGATCGTAAGCCAAAGTTACGACCCCGGGAAGTTGATGTACCAATTTATCCATACAGGGCCCAAAGCTTGGTGCTTCATCTCCTAGGGTTAGGTTTTTGGATGTTAAGGGTTTTACATTGTTTCTAAATAATAAATAGGCCTTTGAACCTCAGTGTAACATAGTTCAGAGGCGTGTAGCTGCCACATCTCTTCTCAGATATAAGCTACCATCATCCGAGCTAGTCTTATTTCCATTTTGTTTGTAAACATATTCCAGTATTTTATATTAATGAAATGAAGTATTATTTCTACTGCATCTTTGTGTTTATGGTTATATCTGTAATTTTTTGCGTTCCTATTTAAATCTGGATCACCTCCACTAATATATCTTCCCAATCTCTCATGTGGTTGCTCACAACCTTGGTGAGGATGTTCTCCAATTCCCTATTTGTAACCTCTACTTTCCCATTTTCTTAAGGGTGATAGGCAGTAGATGTTTTGTGTTTGATATTATGCTGCCTTAGGATATTCTCAATCAAATGTGATGTGAATTGAGTCCCGTGATCAGTGATTATCTCCCTTGGATAACCAAACTTGTAGAAAATATTTTCCTTTAAGAACTCAACCATTTTCTGCTTTGTTGTTGCTTTGACAACTTTTGTCTCAGCCCACTTTGTCAAGTAATCAGTGCACACAATGATGTACTTTTTATGCCCTGATGGTGGATAAATTTTCCCACTGAAATCCATGAAATGGCTCCAAGGCCACTTGAGGTTGTAGAGGCATCTCATCCCTAGTGTGGATTTCCCCATCCTTTGTCATTGATCACATCTGCTGGTATACCTTCTTGCATCTTGATGGAGAGTGGGGCAATAGTAGCCAGCTTGTAAAACTTTGAAAGTTGTTCTCTTGGTAGCAAAATGACCCCTACAGGACCCATCATGGTAGGTTGAGAGGATGTTAAATACCTCCTCTTCCCTGATACATCTCCTTAAAATCTGATCTGGTCCCAATTTGAAAAGATTTCCCCCAATCCAAGTGAAAGGGGCACTTTCCTTACAATTATGCTCTTCTCCCTGCATGACAGATTTGGAGGAAATATCCCAACAACCAGGTAGTTGGTTATGTTATCAAACTAGGGGGAGAGCACTGAGATAGAAAATAGGTGCTCATATGGAAGCTAATCATCAACCATCCCTTCATCACCTATAGGAAAAGTAAGTCTAGACAAAAAATCTGCAACTACATTTTCTTTTCCTGGCTTGTCAATGATATTCAAATCAAACTATTGTAACAATAACAACCATCTAATGATCCTAGAATTCGCATAAGGCTTATTCATCAAATATTTAATAGCTGCATGATCAATATGCACAAAAGTTTGGTATCTAATGATGTAGTGCCTAAATTTGTTTAAGGAGTGTACAACAACTAAGAGTTCTTTTTCAATGACAATGTAGTTCAATTAAGCCTTAGACATATTTTTACTAATGAAATAAATGGCATAGGGTAACTTATCATCTATTTTCCTCAAGGTTGCCCCACAAATTTGTTTGAGGCATCAGTATGGATATGGAAAGGAAGAACCCAATTGGGACCCCAAGTATGGGTGCAGTGGTCAATTTCTCTTTTAATATCTCAAGGGCCTCCTTGTAGCTACTTGTCCAATATAATTTTGATTCCTTGGCCAATTATACAAACAATGGTGAAGCAAGTTTACTAAAATCCTTGATAAACCTCATATAATAGCCAGCTAAGCCCAAGAAAATCCTAACATTCCTTTTCTTTTGAGGGGTAGGGATCCTTTTGATGATGGTGATCTTCTTTGGGTCCACTTGTATCCCTTCCTGAGATATTGAATGGCCATGGACAATCCCTACATTCATTAAAAATTCACATTTCTCAAGACTCAGCGAGAGGTTCATTTCAATGCATTTTCTCAAGACTTTACCCAAACCAGAGAGAACCTCTAAGAAGTCACACCCATAGGGAGTGATATCATCCATGTAGATATCCACAAAGTCATGAACAAACTCAGTGAAGATTCTCATAATTTCCCTTTGGAAAGTGGTAGGGGTGTTGCATAGACCGAATGGGAGGACTCTATAAGCAAAGGTACCCCAAGGACATGTGAATGTAGTCTTATCTTGGTCTTCAGGGCTAATCTGGATCTGATTGTAACCACTAAATCCATCCAAGAAAGATAACTTCTTCCCTACCAGACCATTTAAAACCTGGTCAATGAAAGGCAAAGAGAAATGGTCTTTCTTTGTGGCCTTGTTTAGTTCTCTGTAATCTACACAGGTCCTCCACTTCCCATTCTTCTTTGGGACTAAGACTAGAGGGGACACGAACTCACTATCTGAGATGGGGTATATGAACCCTACATCCAACAACTTTTTTAATTATTCCTTTACTATGTCCTTAAGGGATGGGTTCATTCTCCTTTGAGTTTGGCACACATGTTTTCATCCCTCTTTGATGTAGATGTAATGAGTACAAACCGAGGGATACACCCCTTCGTTTCATTATAGTTCTAACCAAAGGCATATAAGTGTTCTCTCATCATATTTCACAATTTCTCTTCGTGTTTGGCCAAGAGAGTGGTTAATTTTCAAGGTTCTAGATGGGCCAAATTATACAAATTTGACATGTGTAGGAATTGGGTCACTCTCATTCTTTAACAGCCTCTGAAACAACTGCCAACTCATACACCTTTTTAAATTTCTATTAGATAATATCAGTGCCTTGAAAAGTCTAGTGTTGTGTTTCATGGAGTACCCAGGAGCCTTTCCAATGCTGGCCTTTTAACACAGGAACATCGTGAAACAGGGGATCCTGACTACCCTTTACACCCTTGGGAATACAACCCCCTTCTACTTCTTCTTTTATGTGATTGAGGGCGTGAACCGAGCGCTTAGTCCTTTGGGCACTAAGGCTTTCCATTTTCATGCGGGGGCCTTTTCATTTGTTACTTGAAAAACCTTTATAACCCTTTACACTACATCGGCCGATATCTTGGACGTGAGAACCTTATGAAATACAACCTATGGAACATCGCATCTGGGGTACCCTTTTTCTTATCACAATCGCAATCCCGCATCCGACACTGAATACACTTTCCCTTAATTTTTTACGGTAAGAAGTTACGATCACCGATATGCGGGATGATGTCATCTTTGCCACGTATCACCCTGTGTGTGGTGACATGTGTCACCTAGAATGGCCCCATAGGACCCCTGAAAATGCCGAAACCGAGAGACACGTGTCTGCCTTCCACGTCAACATCCTACTACCACATGTCCTCCATATTGCGACTTGTCATCCGTATTGCCATGTCATTGGTGACGTCAACTGCCATGTCTGCTCTAAGGACCAATCAGAGGTCGCCACGTGGCCCCTTGGAGGAGAGAGAAAAAGGCCTCCCCGGCCCTATTTTTTCATGCTTTTCCTTTGTATTTGGTTTTCGGCTCCACGACGATGTACCACTTTATCCTGATATCGACGGTTTGCAAGTATTTTTAAGTTGAAACCTCGCCAATCTACCAGTCGTCGATCACTGATGCCACATGGAGGAGAGAGGAAGGGGGTTGCCCATCCCTTTTTTGCCCCCTCTCTTGTGTTAAACTATTTTAGTCCTTCCCCAACGATACATAATTATATCGCAGATCAGCGCCCACGAGTTCTTGGAGTATGAAGTGACTACGTTCCTGCAATGACAGCTGATTTGTAGGATTGCAATATCGGCCTTCGGCACCAATAATCCTTAAGTGTGAGCCCCAGGAATCTGCCGATAACTGATTGCCGATTGCGATTTTCCCTCTATACTTAGCCATTTTTTGGTTTGCTAGATTTTTCCAAGGTAGACCTTCAAAATGCTTTATCTTCTACTCCAGTAGTCCATTTTTGGACTTCCATATATAGTTGCAAAGCTCTTTTCGAGCACTACATAATGGGGAGGGTATGATTCATCTCTGAGATATTTTGTGTCCTGGGAAAGGGGCTCCAAACTTCACTGCTCTTGGGCAACTTTGAAAATTTGAAACCCACAATGTAGTGAGTGACAACATTGGCTCCAACTTAGGATAGTGCCTTGTTGGAAAGGTTTTGAGGACCTGTAGACCAGTAGTATTTCCTTCCATTGGACATGGATTTATTCTTAAACAAAATATAATTATGTGAAAAGGACTTTTTTGAGAAAAAACTGAAAAATTTGAAACAATTTCAACATACACACCAGATATTTACAATGAGCAAGAGACAGATATCTCTAATTTTGAAAATACAATTTTAGAAACTGACCATTTACAGGCAGTTCTAGTAGTTCACCATCCAAGTTTTCAAGCATGTAAGTGTTGTTTCCCCTTTCTTCTACAATCTTGAAAGGGTTGGACCATAGTGGATCAAACTTCCCATGTTTTCCTCTGTCTTCTTGTCTGACATCGCACCTAGAACTAAATCTCCTTGCTGAAGAGGTTTATCCTTAGCCTTCTTGTCAAACAGAGATTTCATCCTTTGTTGGTAGTTTAACAGTTTGGTCCTGTTGTGGCCAGCAACAACCCCCCTTTTTATTTAGTGTTATTCCTAATACTAAATAAGTGGGGACCCTTAGTTAAAAATTAAAAAAATCAAAATAGTGCTTAAATTTCCTTTCCGAATAAACTTACCATCATAAGCTTAGTAAACCATCTTGCAAAATCTAAAAAAATCTAAGTTTTATGATAAGGTAAGACACAAATCTTTCGTTAGGAAATATCGCATCACAAAAAGATAACGGGATACCTCCTTACAAGCTGAATTTTAAACATTGCGAGATCGCGATACACGATAATATCACATCGCATGCAGCAAATACAATTGACCTTGAAACACCTTAAAATTGCCGATACGTGATGATGCCGATCGCAAATCGCATTTCGCAGAAAACAGGTTAACAAAGATTGTCATATATTACGATCCTGCGATAATGCGATATGGCGATATGGCAACACAACAACAATACGATAAGTGCGATATAAAGAGCTAATGATTTCGCGATGTTGCTATCTACGATATTGCGAAGCAAATCGCTTCATCGCTTCATCACATATCTTTCGGGCTCGTTATTCAAAAAAGTATTTTCCATAAGCTGACACCTAGTTGTGCGCTTTAATGCTAATAAATAAGTTAGTTGCCAGTTATTAATGGAATATGGTTCCGTGCTTATCGAAAAATCATCTCACGTAAGGTGGTATATTTTATGTGTCTTCAGCATTTAAAACTTTCCCATCACCCTTCCTTGTCATTATTTTCACTTCACTTGTGAATTGCAGGAACAGAGAATAGAGGACGATACAAATCAATACGCAGAATAAAATGGGAAAGAAAAGCAAAGCTCCGAGCTCTGAAGAAAAAGAAATGGTGCCCTTGTACACAGACACGGCCTATAACAGAGATGCAGGAATTACTACGTGGGAAGGCATATATAAGCTGCTTGAAAAGGAGAATCCTAGAGTAATGGAAGTTGCTGCTACTGCGGGCTCAAATAGTTCATCTGAGGCATCCATCACAGAGCTAGCCTGCTCATTCTTACACTGGATAGCAGCAAGACCCAAAATTCTTCCATACACAGACATGGTTAAGTGGATATTGGATAGCATTGATATCAGAAACATATAGTTTAAGACTCAGGGTCAAGAGCCTACGGAAATATTATTTTCACAAAATTTTAACTTTATATCACCTAAAAGGAAAAAGCGCAAAAGGCGAAAAACGCATCAAGGAAACCCGGATCAAGAAACAGAGGCAGTTTCTGATGCGCGATTAGCGCATCGTTGAGAAAAATTTCTCGAAAAGGAAAGTTGTGAATTACCCAGTCACCTGCAAGCCCCGAAAATTGCAAGAAAGAACAACTACAGACAGATTGGAAGCAGAAGGCCCAAGAAAAGGCACAAGCAATCCAAGGGTTAACCAAGTTGAACTGGGATTATTACTGGGCATACTTGGTAAAGCCACATAGCCAGTGGATGACTCTTAAGTGTATCATCAATTCGGTCGAAAAGATGGCGCCAGCTCTTGTCGATTCTGTTTTCTCAGCTCAGCTAAAATCAGAAGTCGGCTAGCCGACTCTTCTCAAACAGATGCTGCATGCGTGCGATTTCAAGGACCAAATACAGAAGTAGTTTTAATTTTAGATTCAATTTTAGTTTTAATTTTGTTTTATTTTCCTGAAATGAGGACGGTCATTTAAACCGCATCCTACATTTTTGTAATAATTTATTTTTAGATTTAGTTAGTAGTATTTAAACCCTTCTCATGCATTTAGAGAAGGGTCCTGAAATTTATCAAAAACTTATCCCCAGAACATGCACTTCTGTACCCTCTGAGGAGGTTTTGATGAATGAATAGAACATGATTTATTGATGTTTGCATTTGATATCTGCTACTGATGTTGCACTTTTATACTCTTAGTGGATGTTAGATCAAGGAGAGATAAATCATTATCGCTTGAAGCTCATGAGTAGGACTAGTTATAAATGGTATTTTTATCTCTTAACTATTTCTGCCCTTGTGTTAGAGTGATTTTCATGTTCATTTATTTATATATTGATGTATGAATCCCTGAGTTATCATTTGGCACTTTTGTACGGTGATAGATATTTATTTATGCTTAGTGTATGAATAGCTTATTATGCAATATGTTTTTCACAACTGTTTCGTCTAACTTTTTATACGAAGTGGTTCATCTTTATTGAATTCTTTTCTCATAACAGTTGAATGATCTTTATTACCAGTTGTTATTTGAAATCATTTTAGATCGCAGAAAAGAAAGATTACACCCCGGGTTAGTGTAGATTTAGATATTTCTGCTTATTAGAATATAATCATTAGATTAGAATTAGAGTAGAAGTATTCCATTTAGAAACTGTTAGAAACAGAAATATAAATCCAACACACACACACACCTAAATTGGGAAACTGGTCCCATATCCCCAGTCGGACCCACTATACCAAACGGAAAAGGAGCTGCTAACCAAGGTCCGGACCGGGTGGGTATTCCCCTTGTTGTAGACCCGATTTTTGGGGCTTCAACATATTTGGCGCTAGAAGGAGGGCCTTGAACTGTGAATGGCAAGAAAATCTAAATCTAAATACCATTCTGAGAGTAAATCGCCCTCACCATCTCCTCTGACTTCTCCATTGCATTTAGAATCTTTAAATCCAGAGTTGGAAGTCACTGGAGCAACAGCCGCTGCTACAAACCCTGACATCTCAGAACAATCTACTATTGAACCTCCTAAAGTTGAATCTTTGATTCACAAACTTTAGAGATTTTCTATATCTCCTCAAAAATCTGATAAATCTCAAGGCAGTGTGACTTCACAATATAACCTTGCTCATCCTCTTACCAGGTTAAAGAGCAAAAAGTTTGGTGTTCAGCCAACCGAATTACCTCTACCTACTAGGAAGAGAGCAAGGAAGTCTCCTAAAGGATTCGATAGCGAGACTCTTTCATCATCATCATCCATCTCAACCTCTTCACCGCGAAGTCAACCATCCACTCCTCCACTTCAGATCATTGTCCATCAACCTACTGGAACTTCCCCAACTCCTTCTCAACCATTTGGAGTCGTAATATCCCCATCTTCTCAACCGCAGGGATCATCTTCTGCACTTTCCTCTGTTAGTAGTTCAAAGATGGCCCAATCTCCATGGAATAACCCAAGGGCAGTCTTAATGCCTGCACCCTTGAGTCAGTTACCGGCTCATCTTGAAAAATGGCTGCCTAAGTTTAATCCTGAGGCAGACATGCTAGCGGAAGAACATATAAATAACTTTATGCTATCCATAAATCTCAATGGAGTTGTTAATGAAGATGTTGTTGTTCGACTTTTTCCTTATACTCTGCAAGGAACAGCTGGATCATGGTATTTCTCATTACCATCTAGATCTATTACTAGTTGGAACATCTTCCAAGAACAGTTCCTGACCAAGTTTGGTGATGACAGGTCTACAGCGACACTGATCAATGACTTGTCTAACCTTAGGGCCGAGTCAAGAGAACCTATCAAATATTTCAATTTACGTTTCAATAAAATCTTAAACAAAATACCTACTGCTTCTCAGCCTAGTGAAGAAGTGCGAAGTGAATGGTACATTACTGCTTTACCATCAAACTTAGCAATCTTTGTTGATAGGGCTAACAAAACAACTTTAGTTGAAAATATGAAAGAAGCAATAGCAGTAGAGAAACGTATTATGGCCCTAGAAAATAAAAATGCGATAGAGGAACGAAAATCTAAGAAGGTCTCTTTCAAAGAAGATCCCAAGAAAAAACAACCGAAAGATCCATTTGACTTAGAAGGATTACAAAAATTTTTGAAGACCATGTCTAACGAAATGGTCGACATTAAGAAACAAGTGGTAGAAACTTCTTCTAAAAAGTCATACAGGGCTTTTAAAAGGAATCCTTCAACTGATTCCAAACCCCCTAACGCTATTTCAAATGCTGAATTAGAAGAAGAAAAAGAGGAAAATGCTACTGAAGAACATACCGATGAAGAAGAAGTTATAGAGTTACAAGGTATGTGGGATTTCATCCTCCCAGATGAAGAGGATCAAGAGGCATTCCCAGTTAGTACTCGCAGCAGAAATCAACTTGATCCTCCTCAACCTACACCTAAGCCAAAGAGCGCAAGCTCGATGACTAAGGATAAAGTCGCAACCAAGAAAACATCACCTAAAGCGACTCAAACCAGCCCAGTCCAAACAGACACATCAACTCCATCTAAAATGCTAATCGTTTCGGATGAAATGGAGTATAATATCATAGAAGACATGAAAAAGACTAGGGCCAATATTACTCTTTTTGAATTGAGCAAGTTAAAACACCAGCAAAAAGTACTTTTGAAAGAATTGCATGCTATACCAGTTGCACCTTTACCAGCTGTTGTAATCTCTCAAGCTTCCCATGATATGGGAAGACCTCCAACTAACACAATGAATAAGGTTGATCCAAATGATATCGCGTTAATTGGAGGAAGATCGAGATCACATACTCCCCCATTTCTACCTACTTATGAAATTTTCAATAAAAACGTGCATAATTGCTTAGTCGATTCTGGAGCTTCATCGAATATTTTACCAAGATCAATTTGTGCAAAATTGAACGTTCAACCACAGAAATCTGTTGTACGCATAGTTCAGCGAGATCGATCACAAGTCGAAGTGATTGACGAATTAAATCAGGTTACCATAAGGTTGTCATCCAACCCAAAGGTATGTCAAGTTATTGACATTTTAGTTGCTGGTATTCCTGAATTTTATGGCTTAATTCTTAGTAGAGATTGATCAGAAAAACTTCACGGATACTTTGCAACTGACTGGTCTCACATGTGGCTTCCTTACAATGGTAAATCCAACCAAATAAAAGTTGAACACGAAAAACATCAGAAATACATAGTCACAGAACTCGAGGGAGAAAATGAACCAGTAGCATATAATTCTAACATCATAGGCAACTATTCAGTAGATTCTTTCCTAGGAAATTTTAATGCTCATACTTCACCTTACTTAGAACATTCTGTTTTATCTCAAGTAGAAATTTTTTCTCAAACAGATAGTTCTAAATGCATTAATTTTATAGATAGTTCTGTAAATAAATCTTTGTTTTGGAAACTATTTTTTGATGGTTCTAAGTCTAACGAAGGATCAGGAGCAGGATGCATGTTAGTAAGCCTAGAGGGAGATAAAACCATGCTAACTTGTAGACTCGAATTTGAGTGCACCAACAATACCGCAGAATACGAGGCTTTAGTCCAAGGGTTATACAAAGCAATCAGACTAGACGTCAAATACCTGCAAGTTTTCGGAGATTCTGAAATTGTAATCAGACAGGTACGTAATACTATACACTGTTTATCAGGTCATTTAAAGCATTACCAATCTTTAGTTCAAGATCTGACTGAACATTTTATAGCATTTAATATTTCATCAATTCCCAGACTCCAGAATGCTAGCGCAGACCTCTTAGCCAACGTAGACTCCAAGCTCATTCCTTCAGAAGATTTTAGCCCTGACCGATTTTCAATTGAGTTAATTTTTAGACCATCTATTCTTGATAACATTACCAATTGGAGGATTTTCAACGACGATCCTGATATCGTGAGTTTTCTCACATCTGAAGAATCCTACACCAATCAAATATTGACGAAGACCAACATGACCAACAATTACAACAAGATAGTACTAACAATACTATACCTAAATCAGTAGTCAAATTAGAAGACCTTTATGATTTGAAAGATCGATTCAAAAGATCTACCAATTCAAAACTCCAAAGTTCAACTTTGAATTATGAATTAGTAAATCTAGGAACTGATGCCAAACCGCAGAATATCAACCTAGGCCTTGGCCTAGCCCCTAAAGAGAAATTAGCATATATCCGTCTCTTGAAACAATACAAAAGTGTCTTTGCTTGGAATTACGATGAACTCAAAACATACGACACCTCCATCATCCAACATACTATCCCAATGATTGATAATGAAAAACTTGTCCAACAAAAGTTGAGAAAGATCCATCCAAATTTAGAAAATCAGATTAAAACTGAACTCAATAAGTTATTGAAAGCCAAAATAATCTTTCCTGTTAGACATTCTAAATGGGTCTCCAATATGGTACCTATTAGAAAGAAAAACAGAGATATTAGAATCTGCATTGACTTTTGAAACCTTAACCAGGCCTGCCAAAAGGATAATTTTTTTTTACCTACCATGGAACAAATACTGCAAGCAATTGCGGGCTCAGAATTAATGTCATTCTTGGATGGATTCTCAGGATATAACCAAGTGCTGGTACATCCCGATGATCAGTTAAAAACCACATTTAGAACTAAATGGGGCACATGCGCATATCAAAAGATGCCATTTTGTTTGATTAACGCGGGTGCCACATTTCAGAGAGCCATGGACATTGCATTCAAAGGGTTAGTTAATAAATCAGTGGTAATCTATTTGGATGATATAACTGTCTATTCCAAGAAACGAAACAACCATCTCAGAGATTTAAAACAAATCTTCCAACATTGTTTAAGGTATGGGATTTCTCTTAACCCGAAAAAATCCTTTTTCGCATTAAGTGAAGGAAAGCTTCTAGGATTCATAGTGTCAAAATCTGGAATTCACATTGATCCTGACAGAATCAAAGAAATTTCCGCAGTACCCCTACCTCACAACAAGAAAGCCATGCAATCTTTCCTTGGCCAGATTAACTTTGTAAAGAGATTTTTGCCAGATTTTTCAAGAATCGTATCTCCTTTACAAGCCATGATTAAAAAGAACGCAAACTTTAAATGGGGCCAAGATGAACATGAGGCATTCAATCTGATCAAACAAGCAATTATCAATGCTCCATCTTTAGCAACTCCAAATTTTTCCGATCCTTTTATTTTGTATACATTTGCCTCGGATAGATCATATGCTGCGATACTCACTCAAGAAAATCAAGAAAAGGCGGAAGCCCCAATTTCTTTTTTCAGTTCCAATTTACAAGGAGTTGAGTTGAATTATTCAGATGTGGAGAAACAAGCTTATGTTGTTTTCAAAGCAATTAAATATTTCAGACCTTTTTTACTCAAAACACATACCAAGATCATAGTACCATTTCCAGCGGTAAGAAATCTTCTAGTACAGAAGGATGTGGGTGAGAAAAGGGCCAATTGGGTTACTGCCTTACAAGAATACGACGTAGAAATCAAACCAGCAAGTATTGTAAAAGGTCAAGGCTTTTGCAAAATGCTGGCAGGAGCATCGCTAATGTTCGAAAATCCATCTGAAGAGGTACAAGTGTACGAGGTAAGCCTAAACGATGTTGAGTCATTATATGCTGATATTATTTATTATCTAAAGAATGGATATGCTCCTCCAAACCTCAATCATACCAAGAAAAGAGCCCTGAGGTTAAAAGCCAAACAATATAAACTTGTGAATGACGTTCTTTTTACAACAAATTATGATTCTGTTCTCCTTAGATTTCTTGAGAAATCTGAAGCTGAAAAAGTCTTACAGGAACTCCATGACGGGCCAGTGGGTAGACACTATGCTGGAGATGCAACTGCTTATAAAATTTTGTGCGCAGGCTATTACTGGCCCACATTATTCAAAGACGCACATAACTACGTAAGGAAATTCCAAGTCTGTCAAACTGTTGCTGGGAGACAAAAGAAACCATCCTTGCCACTGCAACCAGTTACCATTGAACAACCTTTCGATCAGTGGGGATTGGACATAATAGGTGAGATCGTTCCTCACTCTTCTAAACAACATAGATACATCCTTACAGCGACAGATTACTTTACTAAATGGGTAGAAGCAGTTCCACTCAAGACGGCTAATGCTGAAAATATCATTGAATTCATAGATCAGTTCATAATCACCAGGTTTGGATTGCCTTCCGCTTTAATGTTTGATAATGCATCATATTTTTCTGGTAATGCAATGACTAAATTTGCACTCAAAAGGGGTTTCAAACTTAAATACTCGGCCAATTATTATCCACAAGGGAATGGGTTAGCTGAATCTACAAATAAGAACTTAATCAGAATCATTAAGCGAACCATTGACCAAAATCATAAAAATTGGCATAAGTCTTTAATATATGCTTTATGGGCAGATCGAATAACGCAGAAAGCCTCTATCGGCACTTCTCCCTTTAATTTAGTTTATGGGAAAGAAGTGGTTCTTCCAACACATCTGGCAATTCCCTCTTTAGCCTTGGTTCAATATATTGATGAAGCACCAACTTCTTCTTTACAACTTAGGCAACTGGAATTGATTAAATTAGAAGAACAACGAGAACGGGCTAAGATAACTCACGCTCATCATCAAGCATTGGTGAAAGCCTCTTTTGATTCCAATATGATATCCAGAAAAGATTTTCAGATGGGAGATCTAGTTTTAAAATGGGACAAGGCTCATGAGGAAAAGGGAAAACATACAAAATTTCAAAGAATGTGGCTTGGTCCTTTTCAGATCATAGAAGTCATAGGTCCGTCTACCTTCATGTTACAAGATTTAACAGGGACGAGATTCTTTACCTGTTAATGGTTAGATTCTTAAGAAAGATTTTACATAGAAGATCATTCTTCTATTTTTGTAGAGTAGCCGTTTTTCTTTTCATAATAAAAGCGGTTGTAAATGGTTACTTTTGAGATTCACAAAAAAGACACAAATTCTCTTCTAGATTTGGTTTTTTCACTTGTATAAATAGAATTCTTTTTAAAAAATTAATCATTACTATTGAAAGATATAGTTAAAGACTATAGGCCTAGAAATGATAGTAGTTTCAACTGTATAAATTTTGATGAAAAGCCACCTTGAGTTAGAAATTGTTTTATTTCAGTCAATGAAAGGTATCAATAACAAAATGAAGATTCTCTGTAGAAAGGCTCTTTCCAAAAAACTCTATCATTGTCGTCCAGAGCTGTCTTAAGGAAACAATGACTTCCTCCCCACCTAGGAAACTACAATATTCAGAGAATGAACCAAAGATACACTTTACCTTAAAGAGTAAGAGGTCTCATCACGAGCTGAATTATCATAATCATAGATATATAGCTTGCTGACTTTGCCAATACTGCATACCACAACAGGGCAATGACTCAATATTGTTAAAATCAAAAGACAAGGGGTCTCATCATGAGCCAGCTTGTTCAACAAAGTTATAAATTGGTGAATGACTATGTCATGAATTGGCTACCAAACCAAGACATTGCTCTTTAAGAATAAAAAGAAAATGAAAGCAAAAAGTGTGGAAATGGATTTTTCTTTGAAAAGTTGTGAATTTCTCTAAGTAGAATACAGGATCATTGCTGGATAATAGGTAACCCTGTCGAAGCTATAAACGCTTGCTAGCAGCAGAGGCTCTACCTATGCCAAATGAGCATATTTAAAACTGATTTACAGAGAAGACTTCGTTTTCCTCTTTATAAACCAAGTAATGACTGATATAGATACAAGGACTGGCTTGAGGAAGTAAATAATCAAAGTTGGGAAAAAGAAGAAACAAAATATCATTGATAGGCAAAAGCATAATGTACTTAGTCTTTCTATAGTAAAGTTTAATTTTCTGGAAATTTTCTGTTTTGGAAGTTTTGAAAATTCAAAAAAGCAGCAAATATAACTGGTTCTTCCAAGTGAATCGCCAATTGTTGTGGCCAGCAACAACCCCCTTTTTTATTTAGTGTTATTCCTAATACTAAATAAGTGGGGACCCTTAGTTAAAAATTTAAAAAATCAAAATAGTGCTTAAATTTCCTTTTCGAATAAACTTACCATCATAAGCTTAGGAAACCCTTTTGCAAAATCTAAAAAAATCTAAGTTTTATGATAAAGTAATACACAAATCTTTCCTTAGGAAATATCGCATCGCAAAAAGATAACGGGATACCTCCTTACGAGCTGAATTTTAAACATTGCGAGATCGCGATACGCGATAATATCGCATCGCATGCAGCAAATACAATTTACCTTGAAACACCTTAAAATTGCCGATATGCGATGATGCCGATCGCAAATCGCATTTCACAGAAAACAGGTTAACAAAGATTGTCATATATTACGATCCTGCGATATGGCAATATGGCGACACAGCGACAATACGATAAGTGCGATATAAAGAGCTAATGATTTCGTGATGTTGTGATCTACGATATTACGAAGCAAATCGCAAAATCGCTTCATCGCAGATCTTTCGGGCTCGTTATTCAAAAAAGTATTTTCCATAAGCTGACACCTAGTTATGTGCTTTAATGCTAATAAATGAGTTAGTTGCTAGTTATTAATGGAATATGGTTTCGTGCTTATCGAAAAATCATCTCACGTAAGGTGGTATATTTGATGTGTCTTCGGCATTTAAAACTTTCCCATCACCCTTCCTTGTCATTATTTTCACTTCACTTGTGAATTGTAGGAAAGGAGAACAGAGGACAATACAAATCAATACGCAGAATAAAATGGGAAAGAAAAGCAAAGCTCCGAGCTCTGAAGAAAAAGAAATGGCGCCCTTGTATACAGACACGGCCTGTAACAGAGACGCGGGAATTACTACGTGGGAAGGCATGTATAATCTGCTTGAAAAGGAGAATCCAAGAGTAATGGAAGTTGCTACTACTGCGGGCTCAAATAGTTCATCTGAGGCATCCATCACAGAGCTAGCCTGCTCATTCTTACACTGGATAGCAGCAAGACCCAAAATTCTTCCATACACAGACATGGTTAAGTGGATATTGGACAGCATTGATATCAGAAACAGACAGTTTACGACTCAGGGTCAAGAGCCTACGGAAATATTATTTTCACAAAATTTGAACTTTATATCACCTAAAAGGAAAAAGCGCAAAAGGCGAAAAACACATCAAGGAAACCCGGATCAAGAAACGGAGGCAGTGTCCGATGCGCGATTAGCGCATCGCTGAGAAAGATTTCTCGAAAAGGAAAGCTGCGAATTGCCCAGTCACCTGCAAGCCCCGAAAATTGCAAGAAAGAACAACTACAGACAGATTGGAAGCAGAAGGCCCAAGGAAAGGGACAAGCAATCCAAGGGTTAACTAAGTTGAACTAGGATTATTACTGGGCATACTTGGTAAAGCCACATAGCCAGTGGATGACTCTTAAGTGTATCATCAATTCGGCCAAAAATATGGTGCCAGCTCTTGTCGATTCTTTTTTCTTAGCTCAGCCAAAATTGGAAGTCGGCCAACCGACTCTTCTCAAACAGATGCTTCATGCGTGCGATTTCAAGGACCAAATACAAAAGTAGTTTTAATTTTAGATTCAATTTTAGTTTTAATTTTGTTTTATTTTCCTGAAATGAGGACGGTCATTTAAACCACATCCTACATTTTTGTAATAATTTATTTTTAGATTTAGTTAGTAGTATTTAAACCCTTCTCATGCATTTAGAGAAGGGTCCTGAAATTTATCAAAAACTTATCCCCATAACATGCACTTCTATACTTGCTGAGGAGGTTTTGATGAATGAATGGAACATGATTTATTGATGTTTTCATTTGATATCTGCTACTGATGTTGCACTTTTGTACTCTTAGGGGATGTTAGATCAAGGAGAGATAAATCGTTATCGCTTGAAGCTCATGAGTAAGACTAGTTATAAATGGTATTTTTATCTCTTAACTATTTCTGCCCTTGTGTTAGAGTGATTTTCATGTTCAGTTATTTAGATATTGATGTATGAATGCCTGAGTTGTCATTTGGCACTTTTGTACGGTGATAGCTATTTATTTATGCTTAGTGTATGAATAGCTTATTATGCGATATGTTTTTCACAACTATTTCGTCTAACTTTTTATACGAAGTGGTTCATCTTTATTGAATTCTTTTCTCATAACAATTGAATGATCTTTATTACCAGTTGTTATTTGAAATCATTTTACATCGTAGAAAAGAAAGATTACACCCCGGGTTAGTGTAGATTTAGATATTTCTGCTTATTAGAATACAATCATTAGATTAGAATTAGAGTAGAAGTATTCCATTTAGAAACTATTAAAAATAGAAATATCAGTCCAACACACACACACACACCTAAATTGGGAAACTGGTCCCATATCCCCAGTCGGACCCACTCTATCAAACGGAAAAGGAGCTGCTAACCAAGGTCCGGACCGGGTGGGTATCCCCCTTGTTGTAGACCCGATTTTCTGGGCTTCAACAGGTCCCCCCCTGCTCTATGTTCTCGTGAAGATCCACCAACTAATTTATTCTTCTAGTCAAGGCGCTAGGCTCTTCCTTGGCTTCTTGCAACAACTTAGCCACTGGCATTGCTAATTAGATAGGGAAGACACCAACTTTGCCATATACTAGCTCAAAAGGAGATTTTCCTGTGGATATTTTGGGTGTTACATGGTTATCCCACAGAGAAAACTTTAGTTGAGAGTCCAAGTTCCTTTTATTTTCAGTGATGGTGTTCTTTAGAAATCTCACCACAGTTTTATTAGAAGACTCGGCCAAGACATTCCCTTGAGGGTAGTATGTAGTGAAGTGTCCAACAATGATGTTGAATTTGTGGCAGAAGTTGGTGAACTTGGCAGATTTGAAGACCTGTGCATTATCAGTGATGATTTTAAAAGGACAGTATGTTCTCCTCCATGAATTTTATCACCATTGAATCAGTAGCATTCTTAGCTGGGATAGCCTCTACCCACTTGGTGAAATAGTTAGTGGCTATTAAAATCCATTTGTGTTGGCCACTAGAAGGTGGGTTGATTTCTCTGATGAATTCCAGTCCTCACTGTCGAAAGGGCTCCTCCATATGCACAGGAATCAAGGGGAGAGGAGAAAACTTCTATCTTTTAGCAAACAGTTGGCATCTTTGGCATGACCCGACCTTAGAATAAACATCTCCAAATGGCGTGGGCTAGTAAAATCCTGCCTTGAAGATTTTGTGTGCTGTTTCCTTCCAATTGTAGCGTCCTCCATAGGCTCCCCCATGGAAATCCTCCATCACTTCATGGGTTTCTCCCTTAACCAAACACAATATTAATACTCGCACCGGGTCCTTCCAGTAGAACAATCCTTTGGATATAACGTACTTTTGTGCTTACAATCTTAGACTTTGGTATTTTGATCTATTCAGTCCCAACGGGCATCTTAGAAACAAGAGGTAATGAACAATGTTCTTATACCTGGGCAATCCCTCATACTTGGCATAGATCTTTTGTTCAACCATTTTAATTCTGCTCTGTTCATCCTCTGGACTGCCCTCCTTTGTGATCAGGCTTATTCCTAGAGCTTGACAGTTAGATTCAGACAAAATCTTGGCCAAACCCTGACCTTTGATGAGCTTGGTAGGATTGATTTCTAGATCATATTCTTGTACTTTAGTTATCCATCTGCCCCTCTTTCCTTCGTTGTCTCCTTGCACCAGAATGTATTTGACTGAAGTTGTTGGGACAGATGCTATGATTTCGGATTGCAGTACATACATACGAAATGACTTTAGCGCCTTGACCAGTCAATAAGCCTATTTCTCCAATATATCATACTTCAATTTCACGTCCCTTAGAACTCGACTAAAAAAGGAAATGGGCTGCTCATAACCTTATTTATTTTTCTGTAACAGCACAACAACAATGGTATGTGGAGAGGCAAAAGAAAATATGTAGAAGTGCATTGAATAATCGGAGCTGACTAGCACTGGGGCCTCAGCCAAAGCTTCTTTGATCCTTGTGAAATAATCACGGGGGAAAAAGCTCCACTTAAATTCGTTCTCCTTATTAAGCATATATGTGACCACCTTTAACTATCTCAGCATAGTTGGGTATGAATCACCTTAAGAAATTTATCCTCCTAAAAAAGGCTTGGACTTCTTTCTTGTTTCTAGGTAGGGGAATAAGGATGATGGCTTTGACTCATTCAGGATAAACCTTTACTCCTTCCCGCGCTACTATGTGTCCAAGTAGCTTCCCCTCACTCAAGGTGAACTGAGATTTCTTTGGATTCAGAGAGAGGTCATACTTTATGCACTTCTCGAAAGTGAGTTTTAAATGGAGGATATGCTCTTCATCAATATTAGAAAACACTGTGATGTCATCTAAATAGACTACCACAAATTTATCTTGCTCACCCACGAAATCTATGTCCATTTGTCTCTGAAATGTGGCCCCTTCATATATTAACCCGAACGGCATGTGTGCGTACATGAAGGTTCCCCACAGGGTGGTGAAAGCAGTCTTTCTCTGGTCTTCAGGGTGGACCGCCACTTGGTTATATCTTGAGAATTCGTCCATCATGGAAATTATGGCTGCACCTACTACCTTCTGCAATATACCATCCATTTTGGGCGGAGGGTAGTTATCTTTTAGAGACACGCTGTTTAAATTTCAGAATTCCACGCATAGCCTTATCTCCCTTCTCTTTTTACAGACAGGGACTAGATTAGCTACCCACTCTGAGTATCTTAGAGGGACTATGATCTTGGCCTGCAACATCTTCCTTACCTCCTTTTCAATGGAGGGGAGTAAGAGTAGGTTTATTTTTCTGAGTTTCTGTTTGCATGGCTTTATCCCACCCACCAAAAGAATTTTATGCTGAATAATATTTATATCAAATGATTTCAAATCATCATAAGACCAAGCAAATACATCTTTGAAAGTTTTGAATAGATCTAAATGCCTCTGTCTATATTGCAAGGGGATTCCTTTGAACAACCTGATCGCTTGGGGTTTGTCCTCTGATCAAATGTTGCAGTCTTATGCTTGCTCATCCTTCTCTGGGGCCATTTGTTTGGATGCTATGTCGTCTTTATTGAATTTTTTTCAAGTGGAACAAGTCCACGAGGGATGGTGTTCCCTTTTAGTTGATTTTTTTTTCCCAGCCACTGTGTCTTTCCATGAAGTGGCTTCTTATTCTACTTCTTATTTTTCCTGATCGATGGTGGAGTGGGACAATTCCCCAATGACTTCTATGAATCTTTTGACCTGCTCATCATCTTCGAATACCTGTCAGTGTTTGACATTATCAGGTATTAAAGGCATATTTCTAACTTCTATCTCATATCTGAGGAGTGGATTATGTGGGGGCCTGAAAGTGCTTGCAGCTACCGCAAGAGAGTCAGCCATCCTATTTTCTTCCTTGGGTAGAAACTGGATGTTAAAGGCCAAGAATAAATTGTCGATTAAGTCCCACACTTCCTTTCAATATGTCCTCAACCTAGGGTGTTTGGTCTCGCATTGATTTTTGATCTGCTTTACGACCAGTTTAAAATCTCCCTAGGCTGTAAGGCATTTGATATTCATCTTTTTGTTGTTTGTATCCCAAGGATCAATGCTTTGTATTCCACCACTTTGTTGGTCGCTTCAAACTCCGGTTTGAACGAGAAGGGTATCATGCTGCCCTCTGGAGATACCAACAATATTCCATCTCCATTTCCATCTTTTGAGTTTGCTCCATCGAAGTATAATTTCCATATTTTATTTTCACTTGGTCACAAGTGCTCTAACTGCCCTATTAGGTGTATTGATGTTTCCTCTAGGAAGGTCTCATCCTCTTCTAGGAACAGATAGGAGATGTCGCTATCTTTCCCATGCACTGGGGAGTTCTTTGAGCCTTTAGATGGGGTCACGGTTTTCACAAACTGGGATTCTCTGTACAACCTTCTTTGCTCACCTCCAAAAGTGGGAATGGTGGCATAAGTTAGATCCAGCTTGATAGAGCCACCTACCTTTGAACCCCAAGATTTGGATAAGAGCATTCCAAAACGAGGAGGTATATCAGCCACCATTATATCCATTACCACACTTTTCACCGGGATCTGAGCCAAGTTTACCACCAGATCCTTTATCATGCCTAAGCACTTGACTCTCTTGGAGTCAAAGGAGTACAAATCCTTGTATGGTCTAGTGATTTCCAAGCCCAACTGTTCTGTTACTGATAATGGCATGAGTTTTTGTGAGGCTCCTGAATCCAACATACAATTATGCAACAAAAGGTCATGGATCACTAAAGTCACATAAAAAGGTGTGGTAGAAGGATCCAACTCTTCCACACGTGGCCCAAAAACAACCATTGGCCTCTCCTCCTGGAGGTTTAAACTATCATGGGTTGGTGCTGAGATAGAGGGATACATAAATTGAGATACTTGAGCTTTATAAATAGGCTTCTTTAGAAGCTCAGTCAAGGGAATAAGAATTTTTACCTTCTCAAGCTCCTTCTGGAGATTGAATGTAGGTTGGACTTTTTTTGTACCTCCTGGCTTTGTTCCTTCTACCTTGCCACTGGCATCTTTCGAAAGAATAGGTGTCTCTTTTTCTATATGTCCCTCTGAACTAGTTCTTTCTTCATTATAGGAGACTTTTATCTTGGAAGGGTCAGGATTTAGCTTATCCTTCCCTTTATTCAGTACTAGGGGAACAACTTGGGGAGTAGCTTCCCCTTGTTGTTCTGGTTCTCTCATCCCTTTCTTTAAAGACTTAGATCATACTTACGTTTTGGTTGTGCTTGCATGAACTCTACAAATTGTTTGCAATAATCCTATCTTTCTCATCTGTTGTTTCTTCTCTATCATGGTTGGTCTCTTGGTGAGACATATTCTCATATTCTTCTTCACTAAAAGTAGAATACACATTTCCCTGCATCTCTTGTGTATCTGATGATTGTTCATCGGGACCATCTTCCAAGTATAATGGATGGGGGGTCTGATCAAGTTGTTCCTTTCTTTCCCTTGGAAGTAGCTGCAGTTGAGGCCTTTTATATTGAGGGTTATAGCCCCGATTGTTGACATGAAAATTTTGTATGGAAAGGTTCTTGTTCTCAATTTCAAGCTTTCCAACCTTTTGTGTTAAACTCCTGACAAGTTTCTCCAGCTCGTCCCACTTTGGTTTTGATGATTGTTTATCTTGACCAGAGGAGGATGACTCCTCCTTCCATCTTTTTGGTTCAGTAGTTTCTTTCTTTACCTTTGACTTGCCTACCGAGACCATATTGGCTTCCACTTCAAGAGCATCGGTTTGAAGTTGTTCTATATTGAGAGAATTCCTTTCTCTCAGGGAAAAACCAATGTCGAACTCAAAAGCTCCCATGAAAACCACATGAGCTGCAGTTGCAGGAGGTTTTATGTCATCTGGCAGGTTATTGTACTGCTTATTGAATCTTTTGATAAATTCTGAAGTATCCTCCTTCGGATTTTTTCTTAGGGCATTAAACTCAATGAGGAGGTACTTATGATCCCTCATTTCTCCCCATTTATGGGAGAAAGAATTTTCCAACTCTTCCTAGGTAGTGATGGAGGTATTGGGTATATCTTTGAACCATTTTCTAGCTTCTCCCGCGAGACTTTGTACAAAATGTCTCATGACCACATCCAACTGATCCACATCAAGGATGTAAGCAAAAGAACTTAAGGCTTCAATGTGACTCTTTGTCGTGTTATCATCTTCCCCATTGAACCTAGGTAGCTACTTTAGGTGGTTCTGGGGCATTGCACTCAGAGACTGAGGTAAATTAAGAGGTGCATACTTATTTAGCAAAAAGCCCGGGAGAGCCATTTGGATTGGTGGAGGGGGATTAAAATTTTCTTAAGGAACTGGGGTCAATACCACAGTGGTTGGAGGAGAAGAAAGGTATGTTAGGGCCTTAGGAGTAAGACCTGAGTAGTGAGAAACAATGGGCTGAGCATTGGAGGTGGAGGTGGCAAACACTGATGAGATGGTAGTACAAGCCGGGGGAGTTTTCTCTTTCCCAGCTTGAAAAAAATATTTTTTGGATCAGATACAAATGGGGATTTCTTTGGGATGTATCTAAGTGAGTATGAAGCCTTTTAGAAGCCAGGGTTATGAATGATAATGAGGGGGGTGTGGAGTCACCAAGGTGATATGAATGCAATCAACAAACTTCGCTCACCTACACGAAGGGTGTTCAATTTGTTGTATCCCGGGGGAAAATCCTTCAATAAGTTCCTCGGTAACAGTGCCAAAATATGTTCTCTCCCAGAGACAAACTTGGGTTGCTTTCAAGACTAGTGCATGGGCACATCTAAATTCTATGTATCTCATATGATCCTCAAGAGACCAAAGGCATCATATGCATCTTCTACACATGGTAATTACAAATATACAAATATACACATAACAAAATGGGTTGGTTCCTTCATCCAAGGATATAAGCCATGTATTTCTGGTATCCTTTCACATATAAAACTCGCAAGAATAAGGCAAAAACAAGTGGAGGCCGAGTAATCAAGGACTCACAGTTTAATCAGATTTTGCAGAATAATGAAAGAAGAGAAAGAGAATAATAACCCATCACATAGAGCTTGAAACATGAAGATTTCTATACTTATCTGAGTTAAATATAGACTGGTGGATGTAAGAAGAGTGAATGTTATGATTTCAGGAAGTGCACATTTAAAGATATAATCTCACACTTGCATACAGGCATATGTATTAACTAGTTAACATCAATGAATCTGTAAGAATAAAAGAGATATTTCTGGCAGCTACAATTTCTTGAAATGAGAGAGGAAGTGCGAACATAATGGAAGTTTAACAGAGAAACAACATACTGTAATACTCAAAAATGGGAATCAACATTGTTTCATTCATATTAAGAAAGATGTAGATCTAGAATCCGTACAACTTCAGAAGCACATACAATTATTTCCTAGAATTCAGAACCTTTCTTCAATGTTTCTTGGTAAGAAAATTAGTTACATAAATATCTTCAGGTGGAAATTTACAAGTGTCTGTATGAATGGTTGTCTCAGCGTAAATCCTCTAACTATTACAGTAGGGAGATTCCTTTCTTGAAAGCAAAATAGAATAACAATACAATGATAAAAAAACAAAACAGAATTAATCCATTGCAACTGAAATGATGGTTTCTGGAAATATCTTCATGTCACTCTTCTTTGCTGGCCTTTGGTCATGGCGTGTTCCTACTAAGTCATGGTTAATCCTCTCTTGGTTGGTTCTGAGTCACTCTTAGTCTTTAACAACCTCTGAAACAACTACCAACTCAACGCCTTTTTAAATTTCTATTAGATAATATCAGTGCCCTGAAAAGTATGGTTTCGTGTTTCATGGAGTACCTAGGAGCCTTTCGAACGTTGGCCTTTTAACATAGGAACATCGTGAAATAGGTGAGATCGACTGCCCTTTACGCCCTTGGGAATACAACCCTTTTCTGCTTCTTCTTTTATCTGATCGAGGGTTTGAATCGAGCGCTTAGTGCTTTGGGTGCTAAGGCTTTCCATTGTCGCATGGGGGCCTTTTCCTTTGTTACTTGAAGAACCTTTATAACCCCTTACACTGCATCACCGATATATTGGATGCAAGAACCTAATGAAATACAACCTATGCAACATCGCATCCTAGGGCCCCTTTTTCTTATCGCAATCACAATCCCGCATCTGGCACTGAATACACTTTCCCTTAAGTTTTTCCGCTAAGCAGTTGCAATAGCCGATATGCGGGATGACCCCAACTTTGCCACGTGTCACCCTGTGAGTGATGACACGTGTCACCTGGAAATGGCCCCATAGGACCCCTGAAAACTCTGAAACCGAGTGACACATGTTCGCCTACCATTTCAGCATCCGTACCGCCATGTGTCCTTCATACTACCACTTGTCATCCGTATTGCCACGTCATTGGTGATGTCAGTTGCCATGTCTACTCTGAGAACCAATTAGAGGTCGCCACGTGGCCCCATGGAGGAGAGAGAAAAAGGCTTGCCTGACCCTATTTTTTCATGCTTTTCCTTTGTATTTGGTTTTCTTGGCTCCTCGACGATGTACCACTTTATCGCGATAGCGACGGTTTGTAGGTCTTTTTAAGTTGAAACTCCACTGATCCACCAATCGTCAATGCCACGTGGAGGAGAGAGAAAGGGGGTCGCACATTCCTGTTTTGTTTGCCTCTCCTGTGTTAAACTGTTTTATTCCTTCCCTGACGATACAATAATATATCACTGATCATCCCTCGCAAGTTCTTGGAGTATGTAATGACTGCATGCCTGCGATGACAACCGATTTGTAGGATTGCGATATCAGCCTTCGGTGTCGAGAAATGTTGATAATCCTTAATTGTGAGCCCCGGGAATCTGTTGATAGTCGATCGCTGATTGCGATTTTCCCTCCATACTTAGCCATTTTTTGGTTTGCTGGGCTTTTCCAAGGTAGAACTTCAAAATTCTTTATTTTTTGCTCCAGGAGTCCATTTTTGGACTTCCATATACCTTTGGAAAGCTCTTTTTGAGCACTACATAATAGTTAGGTTCTAATTCAGCTCTGAGATATTTTGTGGCCTGGGAAAGGGGCTCCAAACTTCACTTCTCTTGGGAAACTTTGACCATTTGAAACCCACAATGGAGTAAGTGACAACAAAGGTAATAGTGTTGATTGATTCAGGTAGTACGCATAATTTTATTCATTTTAAGATAGCCAAGGAATTGAATTTCTTTCTATATCCAGCACCAGAGTGTCAAGTGATGGTTGCAAATGGAGGAACTGTAAATTACTCTGGAAAGTGCCATAATATCAAGCTATCCATGGGAGAATATGTATTGAATAGTCCTATTCTTTCTCTTCCAATGGATGGTGCCGATGTTGTACTAGGAGTCCATTGGCTACAATCTTTGGGTACAATAGTTTTTAATTTTAAAGAACTTTTCATGAAATTTTGTTGGGAAGGAAAGGAAGTTGAATTAAGGGGTATCACAGGGAAACCAGGAAAGATAATCGGCTCTAACGGCATGACAAAGCTTCTAAAGAAATAACAACAAGGCGTAATTGCACAATTATGTTCTCTAGAACATTGAAATCATCTATTTCTCCATATCTCCAAAAAGTATTGAATGATCATTCCAAGGTGTTTGAGACTACCAAAGGCCTCCCACTTACTCATGATCATGATCATGTTATTCATTTGATTCCAGGAAGTGTTCCTCCAAACATCAGGCCTTACAGATATCCCTATGCCCAAAAGAGTGAAATTGAACATATGGTTGCATAAATGCTAGAGGCTAGTATAATTCAACCTAGTCAAAGTTCTTTCTCTGCTCTAGTAGTATTGGTGCATAAGAAGGATGGATCATGGCACATATGCCTAGATTATAGGGAGCTCAACTAGCGCACTATTAAAGATAAATTTCCCATTCCTGTCATTGATGAATTATTTTATGAATTACATGGAGCAATTTACTTCACCAAATTGGATCTTCGTTCAAGATATTATCAAATCAGAATGAAGAATGAAGACATTCCAAAAACAACATTTAGAACTCATGAGGGTCATTATGAATTTTTGGTCATGCCTTTTGGCCTTACCAATGCACCTTCTACATTTCAAGGTTTGATGAATTCCATTTTCAAACCCTTCCTTAGAAAATTTGTGTTAGTATTTTTTGATGATATACTAATCTATAGTAAGTCTTGGAAGGATCATTCAACATGTGGACAATGTACTCAAACTATTGGAGGAGAAACAATTATATGAAAAAACCTCCAAATGTTTCTTTGGAGTACAAGAGGTGGAATATCTGGGGCATATTGTATCTCAGGAAGGTGTTTAGGTAGACCCTCGAAAAATTAAAGCCATTAAGGAATGGAAAATCCCCACATCCATAAAGCATGTGTGAGAATTTCTCGGATTGACAAGGTATTATCACAATTTTGTTGACAGATATGGGAAAATAGTAGCACCTCTAACAAAATTACTAAAGAAAGATGCATTTTCATGGACTCTAGAAGCAATGAAAGCCTTTCAATATGTTAAAGAGGGAATGTGCCAAGCACCAATCTTAGCTATGCCAGACTTCAAAAAAACCTTTATTATGGAATGTGATGCCTCAGGAAATGGAATTGGCGTTGTTTTAATACAAGAAGGAAGACCCATTGCTTTTGAAAGTCATCCGATCAAAGGAAAGTATTTACACAAAGCTATTTATGTGAAGGAAATGTTGGAAATATTATATGCACTTAAGAAATGGCGACCTTACCTAATGGGAAGACACTTCAAGGTAAAAATAGATCATGACAGTCTTAAATAATTTTTACAACAAATATTATCTTCAGAAGAGCAGCAAAAATGGGTAACAAAGATGTTGGGTTATGACTTTGAAATCATATACAAAAAAGGGAAGCAAATTTTTGTTGCAGATGCACTCTCAAGAAAGCAACCAGATTGGATAAACGAAGCAAGGGATGAATGGAAGAATGATGAAGAAGTATGGGAACTCATTCAAAAGTTGCAGCAAGATCCCTGTACATCTGATACATTTAGCTAGAAATATGATTCGTTATGGTATAAAGATCGCTTATACCTCTGTAAGAATTCCCAACTGAAACAAAAGATTTTTTTGGAATTGCACACCTATCCCTTAGGAGGGCTCTCAGGATTTTTAAAAACTTACCATAGCGTTGAGAAGGATTTTTTTTGGGATGGCCTTAAATCTGATATTCAAAGGTTTGTGGCAGAATGTTGGTTTGCCAACAAAATAAAGTTGAGACAATTAAGACCCCAGGTCTGTTACAACCTTTATCAATTCCAAGTGAACATTGGGAGGAGGTTTCAATGGATTTTATCACAGGTTTACCCAAGTTTGAAGGAAAGAGTGTCATCATGGTGGTAGTTGATAGACTCACCAAGTATGCACACTTTTGTGCATTATCTCATCCATTTAAAGCCAATAAAGTTGCTACTGCATTTATGGAAAAAATTCAAAACCTATATGGAAAACCAAAGATTATTGTAAGCGATAGAGATCCCATTTTCACTGGAAATTTTTGGATTGAATTATTTTCTTGTATGGGTACTCAGTTAGCTCATAGTTCATCTTATCATCCTCAATCTAATGGGAAAAATGAGACAGTGAACAAATGTTTGGAAGGATATCTTCGTTGCTTTTTGTCTGATAAACAAACACAATGGGTCAAGTGGTTGCCTCTGATTGAATGATGGTATAACACTTCCTTCGATACTGCAACAAAAATGACCCCATTGATGGAACTTTATGCATATCATCCACTATCCATCACAACATCTTTAAGAGAAAACTCTAAGGTTCAACCAGTGTAAGATCACATTGAGCATCAACAACAGGTTCTCCAACTCTTAAAGGATAACCTCACTTTGGTGCAGAATAGAATAAAACAACATGCATATCAACATCGCAGTGAAAGATTTTTTGATGTAGGTGACTGGGTATTTCTATGACTACAACCATACAAACAAATGTCCCTCAAGCAAGCTGTTGGGTCCCTATAATACTAGTGATTACCCCATTACTATTGTAGTTATACCCTTTATTTATATTGTTGTGCCCCTATTACCCCCATGTTGTTATTTCTGTGCCCCATAGAATCCCTCTATTATTATTTTCGTGGCTTTATATTATTATTGTTAGGTCGGCTGGATTATATTGTGACTCCTTAGACTCCTATATATAGAAAGGAGGTTTTGTCATTTGTATCATCCAAGAATTGTTCATTTATGTAATGTAAAGGAGGTTTCCCCCTCGAAGAGGCTGAATTCTAAGGTGTTGATCTATCTTTTCTATCTTATCTTGAGCTGGTTTCATAACATTTGGTATCAGAGCTTTGGATTCTAGGGTTTCGCTGCTCCAAACAGGTCATCGTGGAATTTTCGCTATAACTTTTTTTCTGTGACGTTTCAGAAGTCGCAAAAAAAACCCATTTGAGAAGAAATCGCGCTGAACCTTGGGTCCGAATTTCAGAGCTTTTTGCGCGATATTTGCGGAGATATGATCTGAGGAAGTTGGTCTTTTTGCAGACTCCTGAATTACATTCAAAACAGTTGACCTGGGGAAAATCGTCATAACTTTCTCTCTGGGTATTGGATTTAAATTTCGTAAAAAGGTACAGAAAGAAGACGAACTGTAGTTTCTTGTATGCATGTTTTAGATCCAAAGGTTGAAACAGTGACTCGTGGCATGTCGTACAAGTTCGCTCTACTGAACTAGTCTAAAAGCAAGTCACTGTGGGAGATTTCACATAACTCTTCCTTGGAGAATCCAATTTGGGTCAGACTTGTGGCATTGGAAAGAGAACACAGAAGGCTACTACAGATCGTAATTTCAGAATTTGATGATCCGAAATTACAGAGATACATCAGATTCAATATCAGGCTTCTTTAAAGTGAAAAAAGGTGTGTAGTTTTTTTTAAATTTTTGTGTAAGCTTGGTTTAACGGAATTCAAAGGCATAGTAAAGCATTATTATCGGTAACTGATGCCCCAAGGAAAGAAAATGAAAACACCTAGTAAGGAACCTGAAAGCTCTAGCATGACTCATGAAGAAGAGGAAGAAATGCTACATGATATATCAAAATTACAAGAACAAGTGCAACAAATGTCACGCTCACAAAAGCTAACAGAAGCTAAGATAAATGGCGTGGAATCTAAGATAAATGGCGTGGAAGCTAAGATGGACGATTGAAGATAGATTTGAAGACAGATTTGAAGAGAGACATGGCAAATTTGAAGACAGATTTGAAGACAGACATGGCAGATTTGAAGACAGATTTGACAAATTTTCTACAAGAAATACTTACTAATGGTGAAAAGGTTGTAAAGGAAACTCATGATGTGAACAAAAGTAATGTTAATCATGATTCCATAGACTCTAATGTTGGATCGAAGACCCACCATATTCCAAAAATCGATATGAGGAAGTTTGATGGCAAGGATCCCGCCACATGAATATTACAGATGGAGCAGTTCTTCGATCTCAATAATGTGCAAAACACACAAAAGGTACGTATGGCAACTGTATATTTGGAACCAAATCAGTTTGTATGGTATCAATGGCTTTGCTCTCGTAAACAATTTATCACTTGGGCAATTTTTATGGAAGAATTGATAGCACATTATGAAGATACAAAAAGCAACACTTTTTTTAGCCAATTGATAAGTCTCAAACAAAAGGGTTAACACATATTTCATTAAAATTGGAAATTTTTTATTACAAGAACATCACTAGAATTGAGTTTTTTGGTTATTTTGAAATTATATATCCACTATTTAATTCCAAATTTAATAAAATATGTGTTGGTTCAGTAATGGAGCACATTGAGGAGTTCCAAAAATTGAACATAAGGGTAAAAGATATTCCAGAGGAGCATAGGATTGATGTGTTCATAGGGTCTTTAAAGGATAATATCCAACATGATGTTCGCCTTTGGGAACCTAATTCATTAGAGAAGGCATTCAGGTTAGCAAGAAAAATGGAAAGCAAAATTATGGCAACCAGGAAGCATACCACTCACAACTATAAAGACGGAAGTGTTGTTGCCCCTAGTCTTCCACAACCTATAAGGTTGACACCACAACAATTGGAAGAAAAAAGAGCAAAAGGGCTTTGTTACAGTTGTGATAGCAAATACACTAAAGGTCATAAGTGTGCTGAGAAGAAATTATTCTACATAGATTGTGAAGAGGAAGAAGAAAAGGAGCAAGAAAGGTCAAAAGAAGAAGATATACTCCAGGAACAAAGCCTAGATGAAGAACAAATAAATCCGACCATATCTTGTAATGCATTGGCGGGAATTACCACTCCTCAAACCATCAAGATAGAAGGACAAATCAAGAAGAAAAAGGTAATAGTGTTGATTGATTCAGGAAGCACCCACAATTTTATTCATTGTAGGGTAGCAAAAGAATTGAATTGCTTCCTATATCCAGCACCAGAGTGTCAAGTGATGATTGCAAATGGAGGAACAATAAATTGCTCTGGAAAGTGCCATAATATCAAGCTATCCATGGGAGAATATGTATTGACTAGCCCAATGCTTTCCATTCCAATGGGAGGTGCTGATGTTGTACTAGGAGTCCAATGGCTACAATCCTTGGGTACAATAGCTTTTAATTTTCAAGAACTTTTCATCAAATTTTCTACGGAAGGAAAGGAAGTTGAATTAAGGGGTATTGCAGGGAAACCAGGAAAGATAATCAGCTCTAATGGTATGACAAAGCTTCTAAAAAAGGAGCAAAGAGGTGTAATTGCACAATTATGTTCGCTAGATGTTTCCACATCGGAATCATCTATTTCTCCAGATCTCCAAAAAGTCCTGGACAATCATTCCAAGGTATTTGAGACTCCCAAAGGTCTCCCACCTATGCGTGATCATGATCATGCTATTCATCTGATTCCAGGAAGTGTTCCTCCAAACATCAGGCCGTACAGATATCCCTATGTCCAAAAAAGTGAAATTGAACGTATGGTTGCAGAAATGCTAGAGGCTGGTATAATTCAACCAAGTCAAAGTTCTTTCTCTGCTCCAGTAGTATTGGTGCACAAGAAGGATGGATCATGGCGCATGTGTCCGGATTATAGGGAGCTCAACAAGCTCACTATTAAAGATAAGTTCCCCATTCCTGTCATTGATGAATTACTGGATGAATTGCATGGATCAATTTACTTCACCAAGTTGGATCTTCGTTCGGGATATCATCAAATCAGAATGAAGATTGAAGACATTCCGAAAACGGCATTTAGAACTCATGAGGGTCATTATGAATTTTTGGTCATGCCTTTTGGCCTTACCAATGCACCTTCAACATTTCAAGGTTTGATGAATTCAATTTTCAAACCATTCCTTAGAAAATTTGTGTTAGTATTTTTTGATGATATACTAATCTACAGCAAGTCTTGGAAGGATCATGTTGAACATGTTGACAGGGTGCTACAACTATTGGAGGAGAAACAATTATATGCAAAAAGATCCAAATGTTTCTTTGGAGTCCAGGAGGTGGAATATTTGGGTCATATTGTATCTCATGAAGGAGTTAAGGTAGACCCTAGCAAAATTAAAGCCATTAAGGAATGGAAAATTCCCACATCCATAAAGCATCTGCGAGGATTTCTTGGGTTGACAGGGTATTATCGCAAGTTTGTTAAGAATTATGGGAGAATAGCAGCACCTCTAACAACATTATTGAAGAAAGATGCATTTTCATGGACTCAGGAAGCAACAAAGGCCTTTGAACATCTTAAAGAGGCAATGTGCCAAGCACCGGTCTTAGCTACACCGAACTTCACAAAAACCTTTATTGTGGAATGTGATGCTTCAGGAAATGGAATTGGTGCTGTTCTAATGCAAGATGAAAGACCCATTGCTTTTGAAAGTCGTCCAATCAAGGGAAAGTTTTTAAGCAAAGCTATTTATGAGAAGGAAATGTTGGCAATACTCCATGCACTTAAGAAATGGCGACCCTACCTAATGGGAAGACACTTCAAGGTAAAAATGGATCATGATAGCCTTAAATACTTTTTAGAACAAAGATTATCCTCTGAAGAGCAACAAAAGTGGGTCACAAAGATGTTGGGTTATGACTTTGAAATCATCTACAAAAAAGGGAAGCAAAATGTGGGGCAGATGCACTCTCAAGAAAGGATGAGGATGTGGAAGCATTGTTGTGCACCATTTCTATTATCCAACCAGATTGGATAAACGAAGCAAGGGAGGAATGGAAGAATGATGAAGAAGTGTGGGCACTTATTCGAAAGCTACAACAAGATTCCAGTACGTCTGATACATTTAGCTGGAAAAATGATTCATTATGGTACAAAGATCGCTTATACCTCTGTAAGAATTCCCAGCTAAAACAAAAGATTCTTATGGAATTGCACACTTCTCCCTTAGGAGGGCACTCAGGATTTTTAAAAACTTACCACAGGGTTAAGAAGGAATTTTTTTGGGATGGCTTTAAATCAGATATTCAAAAGTTTGTGGCGAAATGTTTGGTTTGCCAACAAAATAAAGTTGAAACAATTAAGACACCGGGTCTATTACAACCTTTATCCATTCCAAGCCAACGTTGGGAGGAGGTTTCAATGGATTTTATCACAGGTTTACCTAAGTCTGAGGGAAAGAGTGTCATCATGGTGGTAGTTGATAGACTTACCAAGTATGCACACTTTTGTGCATTATCACATCCATTTAAAGCCAGTACAGTTTCTACTGCATTTATGGAAACAATTCAAAAGCTACATGGAAACCCAAAGATTATTGTAAGTGACAGAGATCCCATTTTCACTGGAAATTTTTGGACAGAATTATTTTCTTGTCTTGGTACTCAGTTAGCTCATAGCTCATCTTATCATCCTCAATTTGATGGGCAAACTGAGATAGTAAACAAATGTTTGGAAGGATATCTTCGTTGCTTTGTATCTGATAAACAAACACAATGGGTCAAATGGTTGCCTCTGGCTGAATGGTGGTATAACACTTCCTTCCATACAGCAACAAAAATGACCCCATTTATGGCACTTTGATCTGAATTTGAAACTACTTGTAAATTGTTAGCAAGGTATTCAATTCAGAAATATACATGTTTAAAAAATGTCCATGTCTTGCAGAAAGAAAACAAATGAAATTTTCAGCTGTTCATGACCCATTTAAGCATAGCAGATTTATTTCCTTTTACTGTTTAACACACTAAAACGAATTTTTCTGCAAAATAAATCAACCACAGATGCAAAAGAAGTTGATAAAGCAGTTCACCCCTCCTGGGCTACGTCTTCTGGGTCCAAAGCTCCCAAATGGGCTTGTCCTTGTTTTAATTAAATGCTCAAATTGATATACAGCTGAATAGAAGCATCTATAGGTGGAATAGATGGTAAAAATGGATTCAGAACACTTGAATCCTTCAGGATTGACTACTAGTTCACCTCCAATGGATACCTGCAACCCTATACAGTCTTCACAATACTGGGCCCTCGTGGCTCCTAGAACTTTCACGGCTCCAAAACCTCTGCAAATGACCTCATATGGATGTAAGACCTACACCAATGGCTTCAGAAGGTCGAAAATACCCAAAATCAAAAAAACATTCGTCCAAAACTACCTTTCCTAGCCAAAGTTATGGCCAATTAAAGTTTCTCCAGTCTGCCCCTAGAAAAACTCCAGCTAACTGTAGTTGGAGGCCAGATAAGCCCGCCAATTTTGGAGCGGCCACCAAATTTGGCACTCTGCCATTATTCCCGCCAACTTGACTGCAGTTACAATAAATGCGCATGTGACCGGTTTACCTCGGATTGCGCACTGGTGGTTAGTATGCTGGCGGTTGGGGCTTAAGCCCTAGGTTCTGGGCTCGAAGTCGCATGGTATGGGGGCTAGCCCTTAGGGGCTGGCCCCCTTCGGGCCCCGCCCAAAGCCATTTTAAACTTTAAACAATGTGTTTTCCACCCATATAATAAGAACTGATATGGTGGCCTAACGGTAAGGCATGGGAGTAGTGTAACGTAGGTCATGTGTTCAAACCATGGAACTCCCAAAATTTTAACATGCACACCAACAACCATTTGCTGACGTCACCCAGGCCACGTGGTGGCCTCCGGGCCTGCCACGTGGCAGTCTGTGATTGGTTGCCGAAAAAGAATATTCCCTGGAATATTCCAAGGAATATTCTATGGAATATTCTTTTTTTTAAATTTTTTTAAAAAATTCAAAAATTAAGGGTTATTGGGCGATTTTGTTTTTGGCATAACTTTCTCATACGGCGACCGTTTTTCGAACCGTTTGCGGCGCTGGAATCAGGAAGATGAGAACTTTCCAGTCGTTCAACTTTGAACCAATTCTGAGCATTTTAAATTTTGAGCATTTTACGACACTTAGGACATGAGCACCTGATCACGCCTCCCCATTGGGAAGCTTTTGGACCCCAAAAGCCTTCAAATACCTATTAAATAGGTGAGGGTACAGCTCCCTCACTCTGTCCACCTCCATCCACTTTGCCTTGTTCAGTTTGCTGCCTTTGAAACCAACCCGAACATAATCTACACTGCCCCTCCTTGAAGTGCATGTCCTTCTGTCAAGGATTGTATCTTCTTTCAGCTTATCTAAGAATTCTGGTGAGAAATCTTCTATAGATGGCAGCTGAACAACACTTTCATGATCAACAATCAAAGGAGGTTCATACAAACGTAAGTTCTCCACATTGACAAAAGAATACATTTGCATGTAGGAAGGCAAATCTAATTGAAAAGCATTATTTCCAACCTTCTTGAGGATTTTGAATGGACCACAACGAATAGGCTTCAGCTTTTTACCTTCTCCTTGCATCCTTTCCTTACTAATGTACAACCATACCTCATTCCCTTCTTGAAACTTGTGATCGACTTTATGCTTGTCGTGTCTTTCCTTGTACTTGCCTTGACTCTTCTCAAGATGTCCTTGAATTTGCTGATGTATTTGCTGAATTCTTTCAATGAATGAACAAGCTTTGTCAATATCACTATGTCCCTCAATGGCAACATCTTTTTCAAGAATGAAATCAAGAGGTGATTTTGGCAAGTAACCAAAACAAGCTTCAAACGGTGAGGTGTTTGTGGAAGAGTGCTTGGCACGATTGTAAGCATGCTGTATGTAGTGCAAATGTTCATCCCACAGCTTGGGATGCTTGCTGCAATATCCTCTCAAGAGGTGCACAATGGTTCTGTTCCTAACTTCTGTTTGTCCATCTGTTTGCGGATGGAAAGCAGTACTTTTCTTCAACTTTGTGTCCATCATCTCCCATAGGTTGGACCAAAAATTCCCCACAAATCTGGAATCCCTGTCACTAATAATGGAAGTAGGCAAACCAAAGTGAATCCATACATGATGAAAAAATAATTCAGCAGTTTGTTCAGCAGTTATAGTTTTCTTACAAGGCATAAGTATACACATTTTGCTGAAACGATCAACTACTACATATAAATAATCATGCTGCTTTCTAGATTTTGGCAAACCTCCTAAAAAATCCATAGAGATGCTCTCCCATGGTCTAGAAGGTACCGGCAAAGGAGTATACAAACCAAGCTTCCTATTGCTAGGCTTTCTTGTAGCACATAATGAACATCCTCTTATGAACCTTGAAACAGAATCTACCATGCGAGGCCAATAGCAATACCTCTGTAGATGTGCAACTGTTTTGCTCACACCAAAATGGCCAGTAATAAGAGAAGAATGAGCTTCTCTTATGACATTTATCCTCTCCCCCTGTGGTATACACAACTTGCCCAAATGAAACAGCAAATTGTTATGCATGTGATAGTCATTTTCCTCTACATGATTCCCTTTACTCAAGTTAGCATACACATCTTTAAAGTCATCATCAGATGCATATTGTTCTATGTAACTATCATGTACAATGGAATCATTCTTAAGTAAAGTAATAGCACCAATAATAGGCCTTGAAAGCATATTAGCAACCTTATTCAAAGTACCTTTCTTGTACCTTATTACCAAATGGAACTATTGCAAGAAGCCCATCCATCTGAAGTGTCGTGACTGTTGTAACTTGCTTTGTGATTGCAAGTACTGTAAGGGCTGATGGTCGGTATGTATAATAGTTTCTTTGCCATCAAATAGTGTTTCCACTTTTTGATGCTTTGCACCAATGCATACAACTCCTTATCATATGTAGGATAATTTACAAAAACACCATTAAAAGTTTCAGAATGAAAAGCAATAGGCTTACCATGTTGTAGAAGAACTGCACCCATGGCATAATCACTAGCATCGGTTTGTATCTCAAATGGTTGTCTCAAATCCGGTAATGCAAGGACCGAAGCTGAACTAATCTTCTCTTTCAAAGATTCGAAAGCTTTTTGCTGCTTGCCTCCCCATTGGAAAGCATGCTTCACACTTGTCACTGCATGCATAGGAGCTTCTATAGAAGAGAAGTTAGAGATGAACTTCCTCCAATATTGAGCTGCACCCAAAAAGCTTCTTACCTCTGTTATGGATTTGGGAGTAGGCCAATTCACAATAGCCTCTATTTTAGCAGGATCTATTCTCAAAGCACCTCCTCCTACTATGTGTCCCAAATAAACCAAAGAAGTCTTTCCAAATTCACACTTTGACATTTTAAGAAATAACTGATTCTTCTTCAAAACATCAAGTACTTTCCTAACATGCATGACATGATCTTCTCTAGACTTGCTGAAAATTAAGATGTCATCTAAGTAGACAATAACGAAATCATCAAGAAAAGGACGCAAGACATCATCCATTACCCGCATGAAAGTGGCAGGTGCATTGCACAAACCAAACGGCATCACAAGCCACTCAAAGTGTCCTTGTTTGGTTTTAAAGGTTGTCTTCCAAATGTCACTTTCTTCAATTCTTACTTGATGATATCCACTGCGCAAGTCTAACTTAGTGAAATATCGAGCATCTTTCAGCTGGTCTAGCAAATCATCTATCCTTGGGAGTGGGCAACGATTCTTTACCGTTATCTTGTTCAAGGCCCTGAAATCAACACACATACGCCAAGTGCCATCTTTCTTTGGAATCAATACAATCGGTGACCCACATGGCGAAGTACTTGGCCTTATGAAACCCTTGTCCAACAATTCCTTGATTTGCTTCTTTATTTCAGCATTCTCCATAATAGACATGCGGTACATGCCTATGTTTGGAAGAGGACAATCTGGATGCAAATGGATTTCATGCTGAATCTCCCTCTTAGGAGGCAAACCTGTTGGTTCCTGAAACATCTCATGATATGCATCAACTACATCATACAGTTCTGACATAAGTTTTGGATCACAATTGTCAAATGACTCATGATTCACATCAACCTTGGGCTTAATCATAAGAAGAACAAAATTCTTACTTGAATTGACAAGCCTTTTTACCTGTCCTGCATTCACCATCACTATATTTGTCTTCTTGCGATGAGCTCTAACAATGAACTCCTTGCCATCTTTGAAAAGATGATATTTGTTTTCATGGCGATGAAAGATAGCTTTCCTGTCAAACAAGTAAGGACTTCCCAAAACAATTCCTGCTATATCAAAAGGTACCACATCAAGTTCAACTGTGTCAATAAAATGTGCAGTAATTGCAAAGCACAATGTGCACTTTCTTGAAACTTGTAAGTTTGCATCCTTGCAAATCCATCCAAGTGGATATGGCTTCGGATGTGGAACGGTCTCAAGTTTAAGCTGCTTGACCAAGTCCTTTGATATAATGTTTGCTTGTGATCCACTATCAAAAAATGTGTCAATTTTAGTATGTTTTGAAATCACCCTCACATGAAACAGTTCAATTCTTTCTTCCTCATTAGGAGCTTGTACATGGCAGTTTGAGGTACTAGTGCTGGCTTGAGTTTCAATTTATTTTCCCTTCAAGTTTTTCAAACCCATGGCTGCAATTTTGGTTTCATCACCTGAATCATCCCCTAAATCCTGTGGTGTAGATGTAGTAGCAACAGTTTTCTGTTTCCCTTTGGATTTGTTAAATTGAGGTCTTTTTTCAGGATGTAATTTCCAACAGTTTTTCTCCTCATGGCCTGATTTAGAACAGTGTTTACAGATCACTTTCTCACTCTCCTGTTTGACAGATGCATTCTTTTTGCCCTTTCCCTTGGAGGTTTTCTCTTTGTTTTTCCCCTTGGGGGGCTTGTTTCTACCCTCTTCAAATGTGTTTTTTCCCCTTGCCTCTAAATGGGTAGCTTGGACACAAACCTCGTCCAGGCTAGTAGGGTTAAACATCAAGATGGTGTGTCGAAGGTAGCTATGCAAGCCACCAATGTATTTTAGCAAGGTTTCCTGGGTCTGTAAATCTACCCCTAACAAGAGAGCTCTTCTCCTGAATTCTTGGGTGTAGTCTTGGACACTCTGACCCTTAATTTGTCTAAAATTTTGCCAATTCATAATGGCTTTCTGCATGTGAGCAAGAGGATAAAACTATTTTTTAATGGCTAACAGAAATTCAGGCCATGTTAAGGTAACCTTACCAAATTTCTTGATCTCCTCTTTAGTCTTGGCCTCCCACCAGACCAATGTTGCTCCATCCATTCTCAAAGAAGCCAACTGAATCTTTGTGGCATCATCATGCATATTCTGGATCCTCAAGTAAATTTCCAACTGCCTAATCCAGTTGTCAAGCTTTTCTGCATTCACTTCACCATTAAACATAGGTAATTCGAATTTTACATCAAGCTTCAAAAAAAGACTTTTTCCAGAGGATCTATGCTTATGAACAGAAGAAGAAGACGAGGATGAAGAGGAAGAAGGTGACGATGGGGGTGGTGGATCACCATTTCCTCCATGTCCTTTCTTGGAATGATCATCATCCTTCTTACCTCCTGAAGATCCCTTTCCTTCATGTGGATGTTTGGACCCTTCTCCAGCCAATTTTTCATTTCTTTCTTGGTATAATATCCTCACCATTTCAGTGAGGTCCAAGAAAGCCTTTCTGAAGACTCTTTCTTCTTCTTTTGGATCCATGTCTGCAGGAATTTCTCCTTCATGTGCAGACATTCTTGAAGCTTCCGCTGAGACTCTTGAGGGTGAAATTGAAGGTTGAGGTGATGGCTCTCTGGCCTTCCTTGACTGAGGATTCTCTCATTCTCTAGTCAACTATCCTTCCCCTCTTTTAAGTTTCAACCTGGTAAGCATCAATACTTGCAAGACAGTTAGAAGATCTTTGCACAAAACCCTGCTCTGATACCAACTTGATCTGAATTTGAAACTACTTGTAAATTGTTAGCAAGGTATTCAATTCAGAAATATACATGTTTAAAAGATGTCCATGTCTTGCAGAAAGAAAACAAATGAAATTTTCAGCTGTTCATGACCCATTTAAGCATAGCAGATTTATTTCCTTTTAATTTTTAACACACTAAAACGAATTTGTTCTGCAAAATAAATCAACCACAGATGCAAAAGAAGTTGATAAAGCAGTTCACCCCTCCTGGGCTACGTCTGCTGGGTCCAAATCACCCAAATGGGCTTGTCCTTGTTTTAATTAAATGCTCAAATTGAATATACAGCTAAATAGAAGCATCTACAGGTGGAATAGATGGTAAAAATGGATTCAGAACACTTGAATCCTTCAGGATTGACTACTAGTTCACCTCCAATGGATACCTGCAACCCTATACAATCTTCACAATACTGGGTCCTCATGGCTCCTAGAACTTTCACGGCTCCAAAACCTCTGCAAATGACCTCAGATGGCTGTAAGACCTGCACCAATGGCTTCAGAAGGTCAAAAATACCCAAAATGAAAAATAAAAAAAAATTCGTCCAAAACCGCATTTCCTAGCCAAAGTTATGGCCAATTAAAGTTTCTCCAGTCTGCCCCTAGAAAAACTCCAGCTAACTGTAGTTGGAGGCCAAATAAGCCCACCAATTTTGGAGCGGCCACCAAATTTGGCGCTCCGCCATTATTCCCGCCAACTTGACTGCAGTTACAATAAATGCGCATGTGACTGGTTTACCTCGGATTGCGTGCTGGTGGTTAGTGTGCTGGCGGTTGGGGCTTAAGCCCTAGGTTCCGGGCCCGAGGTCGCATGGTATGGGGGCTGGCCCTTAGGGGCTGGCCCCCTTCGGGCCCCGCCCAAAGTCATTTTAAACTTTAAACAATGTTTTTTCCACCCATATAATAAGAATTGATACGGTGGCCTAACGGTAAGGCATGGGAGTAGTGTAACGTAGGTCATGTGTTCAAACCACGGAATTCTCAAAATTTTAACATGCACACCAACAACCATTTTCTGACGTCACCCAGGCCACGTGGCGGCCTCCAGGCCTGCCACGTGGCAGTCTATGATTGGTTGCCAAAAAAGAATATTTTCTAGAATATTCCAAGGAATATTCTATGGAATATTCTTTTTTTATTTTTTTTTTAAAATTCAAAAATTAAGGGTTATTGGGCGATTTTGTTTTTGGCATAACTTTCTCATACGGCGACCGTTTTTCAAACCGTTTGCGGCGCCGGAATCAAGAAGACGAGCACTTTCTAGTCGTTCAACTTTGAACTAGTTCTGAGAATTTTAAATTTTGAGCATTTTACGACACTTAGGACATGAGCACCTGATCACACTTTATGGGTATCAACCACCATCCATCACATCATATGTAAGAGAAAATTCTAAGGTTCAGGCAGTGGAACATCACATCGAACATCAACAACAAGTCCTCCAACTCTTAAAGGATAACCTCGTGTTGGCACAAAATAGAATGAAACAACAGGCAGATCAACATCGCAGTGAAAGAAGTTTTGATGTAGGTGATTGGGTATTCCTACGGCTACAACCATATAAGCAAATGTCCCTAAAGCAAGCTAAGAAGGATAATAAATTATCACCAAAGTATTATGGTCCATACAAGGTGTTGCAAAAGATTGGTACTATGGCATACAAATTGGAGCTTCCTGCAACTTCTCGATTGCACCCAGTTTTCCATGTTTCATGTTTAAAGAAGGTTATAGGCGACAAGCTCCTAGTTCGAACAATATTGCCAGAACTTGACGAGGAAGGAAAAATTATATTGGAACCGGAAGCAGTCATAGAAACAAGAACTCGACACCTACGAAATCGATCAATTTCAGAGTATCTTATCAAGTGGAAGAACTTATCCGCTGAAGATTCCACATGGGAGGATGAGAATTTTATGTAGAAGTATCCAGAATTACTCAAGCGTTGAGGACAACACTTTTTTGAAAGAGAGGGGCATGTTGGGTCCCTATAATACTAGTGATTACTCCATTACTATTGTAGTTATACCCCTTATTTATATTGTTGTGCCCCTATTACCCCCATGTTGTTATTTCTGTGCCCCATAGAATCCCTCTATTATTATTTTTGTGGCTTTATATTATTATTGTTAGGTCGGCTAGATTATATTGTGACTCCTTAAACTCCTATATATAGAAAGGAGGTTTTGTCATTTGTATCATCCAAGAATTGTTCATTTATGTAATGTAAAGGAGGTTGCCCCCTCAAAGAGGCTGAATTCTAAGGCGTTGATCTATCTTTTCTATCTTTTCTATCTTTTCTTGAGCTGGTTTCATGACACAAGCTAAGAAGGATAATAAATTATCACCAAAGTATTATGGTCCATACAAGGTGTTACAAAATATTGGTACCATGGCATACAAAATGGAGCTTCCTACATCTTCACGAGTGCACCATGTTTTCCATGTTTCATGCCTAAAGAAGGTTATAGGTGACAAGATCTCAGTTCAAACAATATTGCTAAAACTTGATGAGGAAGGAGAAATCATATTAGAACCTGAAGCAGTCACAGAAACAAGAACTCGACAGTTACAAAATCGATCAATTTCAGAGTATCTCATCAAGTGGAAGAAATTGCCCGTTAAAGATTCCACATGGGAGGATGAGAATTTTATACAGAAGCATCCAGAACTACTCAAGCATTGAGGAAAACACTTTTTTGAAGGAGAGGGGCATGTTAGGTCCCTATAATACTAGTGATTCTCATATTACTATTCTCATTGTATCCCCTTATTGTTATTGTTGTGCCCCAGTTGTCCCCACATTGTTATTATTGTGCCTCATAGAAGCCCACTCTTATTATTGTTGTGCCCTTATATTATTATTGTTATGTTGGTTTTGATTATATTCTGACCCATTAGAGTCCTATATATAGAAAGGAGGTTTTTTCATTTGAATCATCCAAGAATTGTTCATTTGTGTAATGTAAAGGAGGTTTCCCCCTCAAAGAGGCTGATTTTGAAGTCATCCTATCTTTTCTTCTATTTTGTGAGTTGGTTGAATAACAGAAAGAGAGATTTGGTTCAACTATGTCTACGGTCGGGTGGTATGTGGAAGTCTCAAACCTAGTTGAATTTTCCTACGATTAATAAGAGCTAATTTATCTTACTTTTGTATTGGTTTGTATGTGGATTTAATGGTTGTCATATCTATGATATTTATATGGTTTTATGCTGGTTATAAGCATGGTTAAATGGTTGGTTCATGTCATGGTTATTTCATGTATTTATTGGTAATTGTTAAATGGATGGATGAAAAACCTAATTGATGTTATAATAGTTCAATGGAGAAGGAGGTGATACTTCTGGTTATCTTTCTTAAGTTCTTTAAGTTATGATATGTCGTGTATCATAGACTTGTAGGTTGCATTGATGCCAACTGTTTGACAGAATCTCAATCCCAGTTGGGGATGCTCAGGCCTAGTCTTGAGGTTGATTTTTTATTTTTTTATATTGTCCTAATGTCTTTGATGGATTATAAAGATTATAATAAGTTCTGCGCAGAGGCCAGAATTCTGAGCTAGAAAAGTGGCTCAGATCTTGAGGACATTGGCATAGGTCTGTTGGAAAAAGTTCAGGGACGCTGGCACACAGGCCTGTAAGAGAGACTTTGGCTTCTAGTCGTTGTCTTTCCTATAACATGAGAGAGATCAAGGGTTAAAATTCTTAAATCACCAGTGGGACGCAGGGACATGATGTCTAAGTGGATGACATGTCTCCTGAGGGTGTTGTTGCTGATGTGGATGGGTTTCTTTGATATGTTCTGTCAGTTTCATTTCCTTAAGGTCACCAAGGAAGTTGAATCCATTATAGTAGTCACTCTCGTCACATGTTTACCCTGGCTGGTCAGTTGCTTAGATAGACCTGGGAGGAGGGGGTGTTGCAGATTGGTATCAGAGCATGGTTTCGCTCTCCTTGGGTGAAAGTGTTGGTCATACATGCATCTCAGTTTCATGTGTGTCTCTTACACTTGCATTTCATGTGATTATTGCATTGCATCATGTTGATCATGATTATATTAAGGTTGTCATTAGGAAATTGATGTGATTTTGTGGGATGCATCATCAGAAGTATATGACTGGTTGCATATGGTTATATGTCACTTACATGTTGATTATATGTCACTTGACTACATCCTTGTATGTCAGGTGCATTCTTGAATGTTTTGATTACATGTATCAGTCTTGTAGGTTGATTACAAGAATTGATCATTGATGCTCGACTACGTGTGTTCATACATATGTGTAGTTGATTAGGCATTGCTTATGCATGTTGATAGTTGCATGTGGAAATGTGTGCAATGGAGTAATGGTTGTTGTCATGCATGAGGTCATAGCATGCATTGTTGATATGGCCTTGCATTGATGACTGGACCCTAGCTAGAATGATGTTTATGCATTGATGCATTTATTTGATATATGTCTATATGATGTTATGATTATGTTATACATGTATCACACTGATTTGATGATCTTGCAGACAAGGTATCCTCCTCGAATTATGCTAAGGTACGTTGGTTTATTGTGATTTGATTTAGATGATATAGTATGCCTTGCAGGAAAGAGATCAGATGGCTAGCAAGGTGGTAGACTACATATAATCTACCTATGCATCATATGGTCAGCGTGGTGTAGGGCACTCTTCTGACTTGGTGGACACATTGAGAAGCCTAAAGGAAGAAATAAGGAGTTTCAAAGTACACAACAAAAATTCATGCAGGCACAAGAGAAACAAGCAAAAGTGAATGCGATACTACTTCAGAGTTTGTCAGATTTGCAGCGACATTGACCACTTTGGATCAACGATGGACATGAAGACAAAAATAATGGGGCATATGGCAGTTGGTCTCCTAGTAGACACAGGTTGGATAGATCTGACACGATCAGAGATGGCAGGTTGTTGGACACTCCAGATATGAGAAATGATCGACACAGATACTATTCCAATTCTAGTTCTGATAGGCATCATGATTGTCATAGTTATCATCCTTAGAGGAGGAGTGATAAGGGATACTTTTTGGATGAGTTTAAGAAGGCAAAGCCACCTACCTTTGATGGAGAGATGAAGAAATCACAGGATGAAGAAGCATGGTTTCTTGGTAGGAAGAAATTCTTCCAAATACATGATTATTCAGAAAACATGAAAGCAAAGATAACCACTTTTAGTCTCAAAGATAAAGCATATATTTGGTGAGAAGACATGAAGAATGCCAAATGTATGCATGAGGAATATTTGACTTGGCATGCGTTTGAAAGGCTCTTCAAGAAGAAGTACTTGTCAGAGAGGTACTACGATGACAGAGCTAATGATTTTTATGAGTTTCGGATGGGTTCTATGACATATGATGAGTATAATATCATATTTTTGGAGTTGTTGAGATATGTGCCTTACCTTAGGGAGGAGAAGGCCAAGGCTTAGATATTTATCAGTGGACTGGCAGTTGCATATAGAGACCGGATTGAGTTTGATGAGCCTAGATCGTTGGAGGAGGCCATCCGAAAGTTGAAGCATTGTTCTAAGCAGTCAAAGAACAAACTTGAGCCTAGGCATGACGTGAAAAGAAATGAGAAAGATAAATGAAAATGGTCACCAAAGAGAGGAAGACCACAAGATGCAAGTGAGAAAGAAAATGTAGTTCCTTACAAGAGATTCAATACAACTGAGAAGGGACGTGGAGAGCAGTAAGCTAGAGGCGATGGTAGGGAACCACTGCAGTGTTGGATATGTGGTAAGGATCATCATAAGAGGGATTGCTCGCATTATTAGAGTGGTGGTAGACCCCAAATCTACAATGCTCAGGAGGTGCATACAATTGGTGATGTTGGTCATAGAATTCCTTGGATCTATGCAACTATGAAAAGTAGGTAGGTGGATCATTAGGCATGAATCATTGAGATGGACAATAAGCTTTGTGGTCAAGTTGTTTCTATTTTGATTAATCCTGGATGTAACTATAGTTATATTAATCCTGACCTGGTGGATAAGTGTGGTTTGAGAAAATAAGTGCATTGATAATCTTGGTTGGTATAGTTGGCTACAGGTATAATTTTCTATTGAGTTGGTGCCAAGAGCATCTCCAGCATCAGAATCACCTTACAGGATGAGCACACCTGAGTTGGTTGAGTTAAAGTTGCAACTAAAGGAAATGTTGGACAAGGGGTACATTAGGACAAGTGTATCGACTTGGGGTGCACCAGTGTTGTTCATGAAGAAGAAAGATGGTACTCATAGATTGTGCATTGATTATAGGCATCTGAACAAAGTAACGATCAAGAACATGTACCTTTTGCTGAGGATTGATGATTTGTTTGATCAGTTGAAGGGAGCAACAATTTTCTCTAAGATCGACTTGAGATTAGGATACCATCAAGTACGCATCAAGGAAGAGGATATCTTCAAGACCGCATTTAGGACCAGGTATGGGCATTATGAGTTTGTTGTTTTCCCATTCGGTTTGACTAATGCTCTAGCTACATTTATGTGTTTGATGAGTAGTGTGTTGTGTCCTTATCTGGACAATTTTGTTATTGTATTCATTAATGACATACTAGTATATTATAAGAATGAGGAAGAACATGCCGAGCATTTAGCAAGAGTGTTGAGATTACTAAGAGAGCATAAATTGTATGCTAAACTTAGCAAGTGCAACTTCTTTCATACTGAGGTACATTACTTGGGGCATGTTGTCTCCAAGGATGGCATAACAGTGGATCCAGAAAAGATAAGGGCCATCATGGAGTGGGCGGCTCCTAAGAATGTGGAGAGGTGAGATCTTCTATGGGATTGGGAGGTTACTATAAGAGATTCATCAAGAGCTTCTCATGCATTTCGTATCCTATCACATCATTGCAGTGGAAAGGTAAGAAGTATGAATGGACAGAGAAGTGTGATGCTAGTTTTGAGCATCTTAAGCAGTTGTTGACACATGAACTAATGCTAAAGATTGTGGATATGGACAAGGTGTTTGTACTGTGTACAAGTGCTTGAAAGAGATGACTTGGTGGAGTTCTCATTCAAGAAGGACAGGTAGTGTGCCATGAGTCAGAAACACTAAATGAGCAAAAGCAAAACTACCCAACACACGATCTTGAGCTAGCAACGATTATACATGCATTGAAGATGTGGAGGCACTATCTTCTCGGCATGAGGTTTACATTTATGAGTGATCACATTATACATGAATTGAAGATGTGGAGGCACTATCTTCTCGGCATGAGGTTTACATTTATGAGCAATCATAGTGGGTTGAGATATTTGTTTGATCAGCTGAATCTAAATGCCAGGAAATCTAGATGTTTGGGTACCCTTAGTGAGTTCGACTTCAAGATCAGATACATCAAAGGGAAGGAGAATCGGGTTGCGAATGCTCTTAGCAGGAAGGTATAGGTAAATCATATCGCAGCTATGAGCTCTTATGGGATAGAGTTACAGGATGGAATCTTGAACACAGAATAGCGGGATGAAAATTACATGGAGATCATGCATAGGGTACAACAGAGAACAGGTATAGGTATAGGTGATTCGGATACAGACTATCATCTCACGGTAGCTGGTTTGGTGAGATTTAGAGACATGATCTATGTACCGAATTGTGGCAAGCTCAAGAAGCTTATCTTGAGGGAGTTTCACACCAAGACATACTTGGGTCATCCAGGATATCAGAAGATGTTGATGATGGTAAATAAGTTCTACTATTGGCTGAATATGAAGAAGGAAGTGGCAAAGTTCATGGCCAGATGCTTAGATTGTCAGCAGGTCAAGGCAGAATGTAAGCATCCAGGCGGTTTACTACAGCCTATAGTGATTTTGGAATGGAAATGGGAGGTTATTTCCATGGATTTCATTATAGGTCTTCCAAGGACAGTAAAACAACATGATTCTATTATGGTCGTGGTTGACAGGTTGAGCAAGGTAGCTCACTTCATTCCAGTAAAGATTACATATTCAGCCAGTGAGGTAGCACATGTGTTTATCAGAGAGATAGTGAGACTGCATGGTGTTCCAAAGAAGATTGTGTCGGATAAGGATGCAAAGTTCACTTCCAAGTTTTGGAAGGAGCTATTTGCAGGCTTGGGTACAGAGTTGGCCTTCAATACAACTTATCATCTGCAGACAGATGGACAGATAAAGAGGGTGAATAGTATCTTGGAGGATATGTTGAGGATGTATGTGATGCATCAATAGAAGAAATGGGAGGAGTATATTCCATTGGTTGAGTTCTCATACAACAATGGTTATCAGGAGTAATTGAGGATGAGTCCTTTCGAGGCATTGTATGGGCGGAGTTGTAAGACCCCCGTTAGTTGGAGTGATCCAGTGAATAGGGTACTTATTGGACTAGATATGTTGGTGGACTTGGAGCAGGAAATGAAGGTTATAAAGAAGAATCTAAAGGTAACACAAGATAGACATAAGAGTTATGTGGATCAGCACAAGGTGTTCAAGGAGTTTCAAGTTGGAGAGCATGTGTATTTGTGCATCAAGCCCAAGAAAAGATCTTGGTTCTTGGTACATGTGCCAAGTTGGCACCACAATATTGCAAACCTTTTGAGATCCTTGAGAGGATTGGACCAGTGGCATATCAATTTGCACTACCTCCAATAATGAAATTCCATGACGTTTTCCATATTTCATTTCTTAAGAAGTATATAAAGGATGTTGATCATGTTATTGATTGGTCTGTATTGCAGGTGGAGCAAGAAGAAGAGTTCCAGCTGGAGCCTCAATGCATATTGCAACATAAACATCTCATGGTTAGGAATAGAGCCATAAATCAAGTTAAAGTGTCGTGGAAGCACTTTGGGCTTGAAGAAGCTACATGGGAGATGGTGGGTCAGCTGTGGGTCCTGTATCCTTCATTGTTTACCAGTTGAGGCAAAGAAATTTTGGTTTGATGTTGGTATATGTTGGAATATGTTTTGCTGATGTTTTGGTATATGTATGTATATGTATATGGATGTAAATTACGCCATGATCTAAGTTATAAAGATCCAATAAGAGGTATGGGTATCATGTTATTATGGTTGTTATATTGTTATGTTGTCATGATGTTTTTATTTTGAGCAGGTCTTTCATTGTAAACACTGCAATGGGCTTAGTTATCAAGCTCCATGGGCAGTATGTTTTCTTTTCAGTAGTTTTGTTGAGGTCATGGTGTGATTTAACACTGAGGATGGTGTTCCCCAAGGGGGAGGGTTCTATAACAACCCTGGTGAACATGTAATAAAATTTAATAAAGGAAAAATAAGACTACAGTTAAGGGACATTTATTCCAAGCTGAATGTTGAGAAAAAATATCCTAGTGGGCATCACTAGATGTGTGTTTTGGCTAAGAAAATTGGCAAAGGCTAAGGCAAAGAAATTAAAAGGAAAAAAGGCATTTTTGGCACATTTATTTATGAAATTAAAGGAAATTGAGAGAAAAGTAAGGTGAAAGGTCACAAATTGCATGTGAGGAGAAAATTGAAGGAAAATAATAAAAAATGAAGAAAATAGAGGTGTTACTCATAAAAAGGCTTTTGAGGATTAATTGGCTAACCTTTTGTCAGTTCAAGTTTGGAGCTCTCTCATTATTCTCTCTCTCTCTCTCTCACTCTTGGTCACTTAGAGTTTTCATGGAGCACTTTAGCTTTGGATCAAGGAAGGAAGAGAAAGCAAAGGGAAAGGAAGGAAAGCAAGGATCAATGAAAGGAAAGAAGGATCAAGTAGCTTCAGTAGGAATACTTGCAGGTAACCTTTTGCATGTGTAACTTCCTAGCTAGTTTGGACATGCATGGCTTTGCATGTTGGTGGCATGGTTTTGTCAGGTTATGACAGTGGCTTTCAGCCTAGCCTTGCCTTTTTCCGGATGCCATGGTATGTTGGGATGTTTATCTCAAATTTGAGTTTTGGTTTGTCGGATGGATTTCAGAATTTGGGGCGGAGGTGGTCTCAAGGTTCATTCCCAAAGGCCTAAGTATCCCTTGATCAGTTTTGGTGGGATACACAGTAAAACCTGAGGGAGAAGTATCGATCTAGGGCCTAGTGATACGGGTTTTGATTGAGGTAAATCCTGAGAAATTGGTCTAAGTTTAGGGCCTAGTGATCTGGGATTGGATTGCGGTAAAGCCTGAGAAATTGGTCTCGGTTTAGGGCCTAGTGATCCAGGATTGGATTGCGGTAAAGCCCGAGAGACAAGGAGATGGATAATTCCTCAACAAAAGTGATGGATTTCGGATGGCATTCCAAGTTCAATTCGGTTGTGATCGGAGCACCGGTTTTGGTGTGATCGCAGTTTGATGAGGGTGGAGGTAGTTTAACCTCCAGATTCCCTTGGTTGTTCATGGATTGGTTTTTCTATATGATACCACATTCATGCTTGGAATATGGCATAGGGGTGATTGGCTAAAAGAGAGACTTGGTTCAACCATGTCCATGGTCTAGTGGTATGTGGAAGTCCTGAACCTGGTCGGATTTGCCAATGATTAATAAAAGCTAAGTTCTCTTACTTTTTCATTGGCTTATATGTGGATTTAATGGTTGTCATATCTATTATATTTATGATGGTTATAAGCATGGTTAAATGACTAATTCATATCATGGTTATTTCATGTATTTACTAGTAATTGTTAAATAGATGGATGCAAGACCTAATTGATGTTATAATAGTTCAATGGAGAAGGAAGTGATCCTTATGGTTATGTTTCTTAAGTTATTTAAGTCATTTATGCTCTGTATTATATCCTAGACCTGTAGGTTGCATGTATGCCAAGTGTTTGACAGAATGTCAATCCTGGTTAAGGATGCTCAAGCCTAGTCCTGAGGTTGAATTTTTATTTTTTTTATATTTTCATCACGTCTTTGATGGATTCTGAAGGTTATAACAAGTTCTGGGTAGATGTCAGAATTTTGACTAGAAAAGTGGCTCAAATCTTGGGGATGCTGGCATAGGTCCGCTGGAAAAAGTCCAGGGACACTGGCACACAGGCCTGTGAGAGCGAATTTGGCTTCTGGTCACTATCTTGCCCATAGCATGACAGTGACTAGGGGTTAAAAGGGTTAAATCAACAGTGGGACTCAGGGACAGGATGTCTGAGTGGCTAAAATGTCTCCTAAGGGTGTTGTTGTTGACGTGGATGGGCTTCTTTGATACGTTTCGTCGGTTCCATTTCCTTAAGGTCACCAAGGAAGTTCAATCCCTTATAGTAGCATCTCTCGCCGCATGTTTACCCTGGTTGGTCAATTGCTTAGGTAGACCTGGAAGGAGGGGGTGTTACAAATAGGAAATGAATTGGGTTCTTTCATTAGTGTGGAGGAGGTTTGGTAGTGGAAAGAGTATTGACATATATCCTAGAGCCAAGTATATGTTTTCCTTCGAGGGGGCCTCATTATTAATGTGGAGATTTCCGCAGATGGGTCAATTTGGGTACAAAAAGTCGATTACTCGAAGATGCCTTTCAGGTGTCATCATTGTCAAATGTTGGACACATTTATAAATATTTCCCTAGCTACGGCCCTTCATGTGTGTCATGGTTTACTTCCCCAATGAAACTCTCCATGAAAAAAATGAATTCTCAGGGGATCCCTACAAGACCGGGTTAGAATGGCTCTTCAATGTATATTTCTACACCCAGGCTCTATGTTGATAAGTCACATGTCCCTAATCCCTCTACTGATGGTTTTCCCTTGTAGACCCTCAAGAGAGGTGTCTAATTCCAAATATTGGCCACTCTTCCCCCCATATCTGGTATCCTCTCTCTTGGGAGGCCCCTCTCTAACTCTTGTGGAGCCACCGGTCTCTGCCCACTCTTCACCCCCCCCACTTCATATTCCCCTCCTTAAATTCCCTCTCTTACTTTTCCTTAGGAGTCCAAGTGTAGTTATGCACTCTGACCCAGGAAGAATTAGGGTTTTCCCAAGCCTTTTAGTGGTGGCTTTGTGTCGGACTCCCTGGCGGTATTAGTCATTGATAGAAAGTCTCATTTACTCAAGGCTTAGGAGAGAGCCAAATCAGAAATAAAGGAAGAAAAATAATGTTCTATTATTATGGCCCTTAGATAAAATTCAACAATGTGTAAGGCTTCCCCATGAAAATTTTGTCATCCAATTATAGGGAAATTGGGGGTGTTTGAAAAAAACCCACCCTTAAAAGGTTGATTTCTTCTTTCAAACCAAAATTATTAATGTTACTAGAAACTATGTATTCTTGATTAAAGGCACACTGAATTCTTGAAGCTCCTAAAGAATTTGTCCTTTATCAATATTAACTCTAATGGAATTTCAAGGGGTCTAATTACAGGGTGAAATTCAAATTTCAAGGCCATCTTGTCTTCTTCCTTTCACTCAGACATTCTTGTTAAGTTTCTACATAAATATCTTGATTCTCCTATATCTTTTATAAATATCTATGGGTCATATATTGAGCAAGAGCATCTTTGGTAGGACTTGGCATATGAAAGTATTTTTATGGATTAATTTGTGATTTTTGGGGGAGATCTCAATTTTACTTTGGGATTATAGGAAGTATGGGGGGAGTGTCCTCAATTTGATCCCCTCCACAACGTTTTTTTTCTGATTGGCTTGTTCAAAACTATCTCTTGGATAATGAAGTTGTCAAAATTTTGTCAACTTGGATGAATGGTCGCTTGGATTGAAATGAGGTTTCAAAAATACTTAATAGGTTCTTAGCTTTAGAAGCAATGATGAGCTAAGACTTATCTTTCAAAGCCTCGGACTACTCGGGAGGGTTATTAGATTACATACTGATTACACTATGCATGGATCCTCAAGATGGGTCAAAGGTGATTCCCTTTAAATATATCCCCTCTTGGTTAAACAAGGAATACTACCAAGCTTTCGTGTCAAGTCTTTGGAGGTTGTTACACTAGTCAAGTCCTCTAAGACCCATTGTCAACATGATAGGAGAACCAACTTATCTTCTTGCTAAATATTTAGCCCAGAAGCTTAAGCCCCTTGTTGGCCATACAGAATCCTTCGTCAAGGACTCTGCATCATTTGTTAATGAGTTAAAGAGTTTCAAGCTTGATCCAAATGGCAAACTTGTGAGCTTCGATGTGGTCTCTCTCTACGCTAATATCCTTATCAACGAGGCCATCGAAGTCATCAAGCGCATCACAGATCCTGATACAACTTATTTAGTTGGTATTTGTCTGTCTTCTACTTTATTTTCATTCGATGGGGAATTCTATGAACAAACTTGCGGTGTTGCCATGGGTTTCCCCCTCTCCCCTATGGTAACTAATCTATTCATGGAGGATTTTGAATCAAAGGAATTAGTCTCTTCTCATCTTCTGACTAAGTTGTGGAAGTGGTTTGTGGATGACACTTTGGTCATCTGGTCCCATGGTAAAGAAAAGTTGGAACTATTTTTCCTCCATCTTAAGAAGCAATCTAGTTCTATAAAGTTCACCATGGAATTTGAATGTAATGGTAGTCTTTCCTTCCTTGACGTCCTCCTCTCAAGGAATGATAATGGCTCTTTCTCTCATCGGGTATATCATAAGAAAACTCATACGGAACAATATCTTCATGTTAATTCTTATCATTTCCCAGCTCAAAATCTTGGTGTTCTCAACACCTTAGCAACTAGAGCTTTAAGAGTTTCTGATGAGAACCATCTCAAGGAAGAGAAAGCACATCTCTTAAGTGTTTTTTTTAATAATGGGTATAGTAGACACCAATGTACTAAGGCTTTCCTTAGAGCTAAAAAAGGTCCTAGTGCTAAGAAAGATACCAAGGATCGATTTTCTGGTGTTCATCTTCCTTTTATCCAAGGGACCACTGACAAGATTGCAAGGATCCTAAGGAAGCATAAGGTGGCTTCAACCTTTCGGCCTTTAAATACCATACAGAGCTCCCTTAGATTTGTAAAAGACCCAGTGGACCCCAAGAATATGAAGGGTGTTTACGTTATCCCATGCTCTTGTGGGACTCCCTACATTGGTGAGACTGGTTGCTCGATTAATCAAAGGATTCGTGAGCATGTTGCTGACATCAATCATGGCAGGACCCGCCCCTCTTCTTTGGCAGAGCATGCAGATAAATCTAAGCATCACATTTGTATTGAGGAGGCCCAAGTCATTGCTAAGGTTAGTTATTTTCATCATCGTAAATTGAGGGAGGCCCTAGAAATAGAAAAAAGACCCAATAATTTGAATAGAGATGATGGTTGGAATATTAGTAGATGTTGGGTCCCTCTCTTGCAGTAATTTTCATCATCGTAAATTGAGGGAGGCCCTAGAAATAGAAAAAAGACCCAATAATTTGAATACAGATGATGGTTGGAATATTAGTAGAAGTTGGGTCTCTCTCTTGTCCTCCTAGTGGTTTTTTTTTTTTTTTTGTAGGTATTAGCATCCTTTTTATGGTATTTGTTGTTGATTTATTCTTCATTAGAGTTTATTTTCTTGATACTTCGAGTTTTTTATGTATTTTATCATCCTATTCATTCTTAACTCTTTTTAGTATTTTTGTTATTTGTTTAATGGGCCTCAACCCCATATTTTATTATTGACCCCGTTTTATTTATTGATTATTTTTCTTTGGATATATATATATATATATATTTTTTTGATTTTATATATATATAGGCCGTCGTTCATGAACACCTTGGTCAACGAGTGGCGCTACGTCCATGGAAAAATCTGGGCTGATCGACCCCGAAGGGAATCTAGCCCCGCGGCCCACTAGTAAGGCCTGACCCCAAGGGCTTTGAGGAGATTGGACCTTGTGACCTCCCGATGGCGAGGCACTGATTTTGACCAACTGAGCTAACCCTTGAGGTGTTTATATATATATATATATATATATATATATATATATATATATATATATATATATATATATATATATATATATATTGACTTGTTTATATTTATTTATTTTTCCATTAATTATTTTTAATTTATTTTATTTTATTCCCATTAGTTATTTTATTTATCAAATGATCTTGTCTCGATTAGTGTCTTCACTCGTTTTTATAATTTTTGACTCCCCTCCTTTAAAGTTTGACTTTGATTATTTATTTATTTATTTTAAAAACTAGCCGTTACATATTAATATTTTAATAAATTAATAAACTAATATTATTATTTAAATATTATTTTTCAAGAACTAGTAATAATTGGTTTAATAAATTAATTTAAATATTATTTTTCAAAAACTAGCCGTTTAATATAGTCGTTACCTATTAATATTTTTAATAAATTAATGAAATAATATTATTATTTAAATATTTTTTTCAAAAACTAGTTGTTTAATGTAGCCGTTACATATTAATATTTTAGTAAATTAATAAAATAATAACATTATTTAAATATTATTTTTCAAGAACTAGTAATATTTGGTTTTAATAAATTAATTTAAATATTATTTTTCAAAAATGAGTCGTTAAATATAGCCGTTACATATTAATATTTTTAATAAATTAATGAAATAATATCATTATTTAAATATATTTTTTTCAAAAACTAGTCGTTTAATATAGCCATTACTTAATAATATTTTTTTAATATATTAATAAATTAATATTATAATTTAAACATTATTGTTCAAATATAGCCATTACTTGAAATTATGTCTCTACATTGCTATCTATTTAAGCCTTTGCCATGGTCTGCCTCTTCATCTGGTCCTGATGATGAACCACACTTGTTGGTTCGAAACACGTCGCCAAAAAATTCTCTAATGTGATTTCTACTGAAAGATTTTGTTTAATTCATTATGGATCATAGAAGCTTGAATACAGAAATTTGAGCTTTATTAATCTGGCTTCCAAGTCATGGGCCATAGATCATTATAAAAAAGTGTAGGATCGATTGATTGAAGTAGAGAGGTTAATTGATGATACCTTATCTCATATTGTTACAGATCCATTTGGGCACATCAAATCCCAACATCCAAATCAGTGTTTTAGGGCTCATCAAACCCTAATTTTAGTTGCTTCATGCCCTAAGCAAGTCACCCCTTTGAATGCCTCATTCCCAGACAGTGTCATGACTTGAAGACATCCAGAAATATCCTCTAGAGGGACCATCACAGGTAAGCCCTTATGAATGTGTGCTACAGAGTAGTTAAGTCCACTGTCAGGGTGCTCTGCAGAGCACTTAGTCTTCCTTTCACCTGCGCTGGGTGGGAATGAGCGAAATTCACATAGGGTTTGGGGAATATTCTTATCTTTTGGAGTCATCTAGAAGTTTCCCTCACTTATCAACTCCTATGAGCTCAAAAATGGATGAGGAATGAGTTAAGGTACATCCTATCCTCTCATCCCTTCCTCCATGGAACTAATTCTAAGTATGGAAGGCCATTCGATGCCACCATTTATGACAAAACCTCCTTCATCTTCCTATAAATTGACCACTCATCTAAGTGATCAGGGGCTGGATTATGTTGAATTGTAAGGAGATAATGCTGCTATGAGATTTGGCTTTGAAGAAAGTATTATGATGCTACAAGTTTGTCATGCTTTTGATGTGATGTGGATGGGATCCAAGCTGGAGGAATGGCTTTGAATCAGACACCAATGGTTGTAATTACTTCTTCTATCTAATAAAGTGTTTGAACCTTTTTCCCATATGTTTTTATTGTTTCATAATGCTTATATGTGTGAATTGCCTCTGATTCCTTTCACTTATATTCAATAGATCGTATGCTTTGATCGGTTTTTGTCTTCTATTGTGTTTACAGGGTACTCTTCAAGCGGATTAAGTACGGGAAGGAGCGACGGAATCGATGCAATGGAGATGAGAGGAAAGCAGAACTACAGGTAGGCCTTCTATCTTCTCATCTTATCTATTGTTTATAGGAAAAGTCTAAAACACTTCAAACTGTTGTTCTAGATACAACTACTTATCTAGGGAATTAGTATTTATCCGTAGATGCTAAATTCTCCAAAACAAATTGGCGACTCCACTGGGGATCGAACCCAGAATCTATAGTTTCGCAGACCAAAGCCTTACCCATTGGGCCATGGAGTCACCAATTTGTTTTGGAGAATTTAGCATCTACGGATAAATACTAATTCCCCAGATAAGTCGTTGTATCTAGAACAACAGTTTAAAGTGTTTTAGACTCTTCCTATAAACAATAGATAAGATGAGAAGATAGAAGGCCTACTTGTAGTTCTGCTTTCCTCTCATCTCCCTTGTATTGATTCTGTCGCTCCTTCCCATACTTAATCCGCTTGAGAAGTACCCTATAAACACAACAAAAGACAAAAACCGATCAAAGCATACGATCTATTGAATATATGTGAAAGCAATTAGATACAATTCACACATATAAGCATTATGAAACAATAAAAACATATGGGAAAAGGTTCAAACACTTTATTAGATAGAAGAAGGAATTACAACCATTGGTGTCTGATTCAAAGCCATTCCTCCAGCTTGGATCCCATCCACATCACATCAAAAGCATGACAAACTTGTAGCATCACAATACTTGCTTCAAAGCCAAATCTCATAGCAGCATTATCTCCTTACAATTCAACATAATCTAGTCCCTGATCACTTAGACGAGTGGTCAATTTATAGGAAGATGAAGGAGGTTTTGTCATTAATGGTGGCATTGAATGGCCTTCCATACTTAGAATTAGTTCCATGGAGGAAGGGATGAGAGGATAGGATGCACCTTAACTCATTCCTCATCCATTTTCGAGCTCATAGGAGTTGATAAGTGAGGGAAACTTCTAGATGACTCCAAAAGATAAGAATATTCCTCAAACCCTATGTGAATTTCTCTCATTCCCGCCCAGCGAAGGTGAAAGGAAGCCTAAGTGCTCTACAGAGCACCCTGGAAATGGACTTAACTGCTATGCAGCACACCTTCATAAGGGCTTACTTATGCTAGTCCCTCTAGAGGCTATTTCTGGATGTCTTCAAGTCATGAAATTGTCTGAGAAGAAGGCATTAAAAGGGTGACTTTCTTAGGGCATGAAGCAACTGAAATTAGGGTTTGATGAGCCCTAAAACACTGATCTAGATGTTGGGATTTGATGTGCTCAAATGGATCTGTAACAATTGCCCCCTAAAGCATGAAGTCGGAAAAATTCCAATGTCGAATGAAATGCTTTACGATGTGATGAGGAGGTATCAAAGTGGAAGGTGACCTGCATCAATTACAATACATATATCATGATATTTGATTTTACATGAATTGCTGAGGGAAGGAATACCCATGCTTAACTTATAAACTTTCATTACATGTACATAAACAGTCGTCTACATATATAGACCCATGATCGAAATGACCATCAATGTAAAGCCATTGTACATATGATTTAGTACTCCTGAAATCATAGCCTAGATGGATGAAACTAGATTCAGGGTCTTCAATATCATTCAACCGTTCACTCAAGTACGAATCTAACCATCTGAATATGTGATCTGAAGTTGAACATGGGAAGACACCATTTGATTACCAGCCAATGATGTAAGTTTTTAACAGATGCGATAGAAATCACCGATAATGATAATGATCCTCAAGGTATTGCAGTACATTCTGCATGGTGTGAATGGATGATTTAATGTCAAACACCATAGAAAGTCTTTCAGTCGAAGGCCATTGATGTATGCCTATCGCCAGAAGCGAGAATCATGCCATTGATGCATGCAAGTTTCAAGGTACTGAATGGGTGTTTCTAAGTAAACTTCTTGGATAATGAGTTGATGTCGACAAGAAGCAACTCGTTGCAGGAGGGCCTTGATGTATCCCACATCAACGACATGAAACGAGTGTAGTGATTTTAGAGATGGAATTTGACTGATGACACAAGGTTCAGAAATGGCGGTCATGAAAATGAAGGTTTATTGTATTGCACTGAATGACTTCTCTTGAACATATCGGTGACACTGAATGAATTGGCATCATTGACCCAAAACCAAAGTAATGGATGGTGTGATAGACCATAGGTATGATAACCATCAAGCAGATATCCCTACCCAAATAGTCTGAATGAATTGACAGCATTGACCCAAAACAAAAGTGATGGATGGTGTGATAGACCATGAATATGATAACCATCAAGCATATAACCCAACCCAAATAAACTCGAGGTAATAGTTGACTCGATTTCACCTTCAGTTAATCGTACCTTTCCTGAAGAGAGTGAATATGATACCACTCAGGTTCTTTTCATTTCTTCAGATCCCAATGAGATTGGGGGCAATCCTCATGTTCCATCAAGACAGGAGGAAAATCCTCCCGTTCTCGTAACTCAAGGGGATAATTCTCCCGTTTTTACGGTGCCCCCTCCAAGAAGTCTAGTCACTTCCTTTGATTGGAATTGGTTGGCAGGATTTTGTCTTCCTTCTTATGTGCCTTTCCAGATCATAGTACAAGTTTGTAATATGATTGTATCTGGCACTATTATATATGAAGGTGCATCATGAGTATCCTTTCCTCAACTGATTGGCAAGCACTTGGTTCACTGCCGCTTGTGCCTGTTACCCAGAATCTATTTGCTTTTAACAGAGGAACCAGTCAACCATTAGGGATCCTTCCTCAGTTGCCTATTACTTTGGGAGGAAAAATCATTTATCTTAATGTGATGGTAGTCCCAGGACCTTTAGATTACAATTTACTTCTTGGGTGCGACTATGTTGATGGCATGGGAGCTATTGTTTCAACACTCTTTAGAGCGATGTGTTTCCCGCATGAAGGCAGGATTGTCACCGTTGACCAGCTTTCATTTCTCGATCCAAATATGGCTTCCAGTCAACCATATTCCCTAAATGGTCCTTTTGTACCAATGGTATCATCCCCGCCACGGGTTAATTATGTGGCAACCAGTTCCATGCCTACATCAACTGACGATCAATTCAGAGATGTTGTACATTATGTACTGGGGGCATTGGAACCAGATCTCATATTCCTTGCTGTGGATCCCTTCCAGAGCATTGTTCTCCCATCAGATGAGAACCTCTTGGAAGTCATGACCTATTATGAGTCATGAACAAGGGTTTATGAGGATAGTTCTTTTACTGTGTCAACCTCGTTAAAAAATGAAACCAAGGATATGAGGATAGTTCCTTGTCTTGTGTCAACCTTGTTAAAAAATGAAACCAAGGATATGAAGATAGTTCCTTGTCTTGTGTCAACCTCATTAAAAAATGAAACCAAGGATATGAGGATCGTTCTTTTATTGTGTCAACCTCGTTAAAAAATGAAATAGGTCCATGAGGATAGTTCCTGGTCTTGTGTCAACCTCGTTAAAAAATGAAACCAAGGAATATGAGGATAGTTCTTTTACTGTGTCAACCTCGTTAAAAAAAAGAAATAGGTCCATGAGGATAGTTCATTGTCTTAGTTCCTTGTATTACTGTGTCAACCACGTTAAAAAAATGAAACAAGGAATCTAAGTAGAGTTCCTTGTCTTGTGTCAAGCTCATTAAAAAATGAAGCAAGGTCCCCTGGAGCAAAGTTCCAATTAGAGTCTTTGATTAGATCTCGTAAAATCCCAGTTGAGTCTTTCACTTGATCTCATAAATGAACCTTCATTCCATCCACCTGATAGCCACGAGTAGTCTACTTAGGTGAATGTAATGAAGCTTGAGGGGCATGCACCTAGTGGTAAAGTTAAGTTTCCTTATAGGTTATGTGAAGGGAATCACCCCATTCACCTTTGTCCTTATCTGGATGAAGCCAAAAAGGTGTTGGATAACCGTCATGCTTCACCACAGCGACTTCCATCTAGTTATAGGAGACTCTCCCTTTCATCATGCTGGGGACATGTAAACCAATCTCAAGCATAGTTCTTCGTTTCAAGCTTGTGTAAAAATGAAACTAAATTCAAGCATAATTTTTGTTTCAATCTTGTGTAAACATGAAACTGAATCCAAGCATAGTTCCCTATGGTTCAAGATTGTCTAAAAATGAACCCGTTTCCATTTTTAACCCTCGTGATTTCCATTCTATCAGCCTCTTTCGTCAAATGAGCCTTGGTTGTTTTCATCCCATCGCTACCATCCCTTTGGCCGATCATATGCTTTCACTTGGTTGTTTTACCCTTTTTGAGGAATAGTTGCAATGAGTGGTCTTATGAGCTAGCCTCTTCACATAAATCAACATGAGAAGTTCCAACATCACCGGAACCAGTTTATATCCTAGCCACCACTTGTTCCTCAAAATGGAGTCCTCTTTAAGCTCTTTTCAGACTCTCTAAATATGAAAAGATTGTCGAGCGCTTGTCCTTTCCATCTCGTTAACGGATTGTAAATGATATCTCTCTTGTATTATTTTACGCTTTTTCGAGCTTGAGAGATTAATTTACGAAAAAGAACTTGTGGATTTTTCTTTTTGTCCCTTTTCAAATTCTCTAAACATGAAAAGGACCAAGTTATCTTTGTCGTTAAACTCGTTAAAAATATCAAATAGCGACAAACTTGTCCATCTAGACAAGACCGAGTTTCACCTTTTCTAGACTCGTTAAAACATCAAATAGCGATGTATTCACCCGAAGGGTGAAATTATACAACAAGCGTATGTTATCCTCCTCAGGCTTGATAAAAATAAAGAGGTACTGGTCAGCAATCACTGGGGAAAATGGAAAAAGGGGAAAACCACTTTATGGTAGCAGGTCTCTTGAACATGACACTTTCACTTCATTTCCGTGACTATTTGGGTTGGGTTATCTGCTTGACGGTTACCATATTCATGGTCTATCAAAGCATCCATCACTTTTATTTTGGGTCAATGCTGCCAATTCATTCAGACTATTTGGGTTGGGTTATCTGCTTGATGGTTATCATACCTATGGTCTATCACACCATCCATTACTTTGGTTTTGGGTCAACTCTACCAATTCATTCAGTGTCGCCGATATGTTCAAGAGAAGTTATTCAGTGCAATACCATAAACCTTCATTTTCATGACCCCCATTTCTGAATCTTGTGTCGTCAGTCAAATTCCATATCTAAAATCACTGCACTCGTTTCGTGTCATTGATGTGGGATACATCAAGGCCCTTCTGCAACGAGTCGCTTCTTGTCGACATCAGCTCATTATCCAAGAAGTTGACTTAGAAACACCCATTCAATACCTTGAAGCTTGCATGCATCAATGGCAGGTTTCTCGCTTCCAGTGATAGGCATACATCAATGGCCTTCGACCGAAAGACTTTATATGGTGTTCATCTATCTATTGTTTATAGGAAAAGTCTAAAACACTTTAAACTGTTGTTCTAGATACAGCTACTTACCTAGGGAATTAGTATTTATTAGTAGATGCTAAATTCTCCAAAACACATATGGATGACAATTCTGTCACATATAATTAGTTGATTAGCCTTAAATACCTAGAAGAAGAAAGACATTCTCTATTGGTGGAGGAGGAAGAGTGGTGGTGATTAAAAAGTTGTGTTATATGACTTGCTTCTAAGGATGATAATACTATTTTTTCATCAATTCTCCAATCAAAGGAAAATTGCAAACACCATTTGGGGAATTCATGATCATAATGGAAACATCCTCCACACTTTTCCAAATAAATCAACAGTGGGGGTTCAACATTTTCAAGATATCTTTAGAGCACCTGTGGGGTGCCCTATTCATGAAATTTTACAGGTGAACCAAAAATTCCCCGGGGTGGTATCAAAAGAGATAAGCTATGTATTCAGAAAAACAACCTTGGATCAAGAGATTATAGTAGCACTCTCCTCAATGCATAAATCAGAGAACCCTTGTCCAGATGGATTTTTGATAGAGTGCTACCTTGATTTTTATAGCTTCTAAAATATGACCTCCTAAAAATTGTTCATGGGATCCCTCAATTCTACTTTCTTATGCCTATTTCCAAAAACTTAGGATGATCTTTTCTTTGATGATTATCAATTGATAATTGGTTGCAATCTCATTTATAAACTCATCTCCAAGATCATTGCAATTCAAATTACTCTAGTCCTCATTTCATATAAATAAGAGGAACATTTTGGGTTCCTCCACATTAGGAACATTCATGATGTTGCTCTAGGTCAAGGGTTTTTTCACTCCCTTAAAAATATCAAATTCATGATTCGCCATCCTTAAATTGGACCTGTCCATGGCATATGATAAGGTCAACTGGACTTTCCTACAACTAGTGTTACCTCAGTTGGGATTTTCCCTTTAGGTTCTTAATTAGAAAATGGGGTGTATCCAGTCGGCCAACCTCATGGTTTTAATCAATGGTGTCCCTTGAGATTTTTTCCAAGCCTCAAGAGGCCTTTTCCAAGGTTGTATGTTGTCCCCTCCAATTTTTCTTAATCATTGCAGAGCCTTTCGATAGACTAGTTTGTGAGCTTCGATATCAGGGGCATATTCATGGGATTAAAGTGGTTGAAGGAATGATGGTTACTCACTTGCTATTTGAGGACAATTTCCTTGTTTGCATAGCAGGGGATAGAAGAGATTGCTCCTTTCTGAAAGGTTTCCTAGACCTATTCTATAAAGACACATGTATGGAGATAAATGAAAACAAGTTATGCATTATATACAACAGGTTTTCAGTAGAACCCCTCTCTATGTTTAGGGATTATCTTCCCTTCATGTTTAAAAATTTGAATGATGGTTTTAAATATTTGGGCTTCAACATCAAGAAAAACAAGTATCGCATCTCAAATTGGATGTGGATGGTTAGAAAATTGGAAGCCCGATTCCTAGTATGGACCAATAATTTTATATCCATTGGAGGTGGGCTTGTTGTAACACCCCTGGCTCCTTGGAAGGATTTACTATGGTTATTTAATTCGGTTTTATGATTTACTGCATTTATTTTCTGTTATGTTATTACTAAGGCTGGAAATTCAGATAACAAATTGTTACCTAATTGTGAGTGATTAGGAGTTGAGACATGATTAATTAAAATAAATTTTTTACTACAATTACAAGAAATAGCTACGCCCCTACCCTGGGAAGGGGAAATATAGGGGGAAAAGATGAAGGAAGGGGACTATCCTAGAGCTGGGGAAAAGTGACCAATGGGAAGTTTCTCGTTAACAGTCAATTTAAGTGCAGGACTTGAGGCTGGAAAGTGAAGTCCTGAGGCCCAAGGCATTGACTGTAATTGGAAATTATTCCAGTAGAGAAAGTGCTTGGGGGAGATCCTGGACGTAATTTCCAGGTTCGTGGCTGGGAGGAGAGACTTTCTAGATTTATTGGAAATTGTAGGTGGAACATATAAGTATTATAGATAGTTTCTTCCTAGAATTAATACTAGACAGTGAAGATTAAACTTAATGACAGAGTAAAATTTGTTATGCTTGAACTATCATTAGAATAAGTTCTTAATTAGCAAACTATATTTAGAAAGTCAATATCTTGAGAAAAAGTATGATTACAGGATATAGAAGCACCTTTTCTCTTATATCAAATTTTAGACAGTTTATGCTAATAACTATGGAATTATCAAATGACATAGAAAAAGTGAAAGAGAGTGCTCATTCAATTATTATGGTTCCCTACTCATGATTATCAAAGGTAAACTTTTAAGATATAGAAGTCAAGTGAAATGCACTTTATCAAAGAATCTATAGAATGACCTGTGTATCCTTATAGACTTTGTTAAGAATGATAAGAATGTAAAGACAATATTTGTATAATTGTTTGGACATAGGTTCAGGACACCATAATTCGATTACAACAACCATGAAATTATAGAAGAGTATTTGTTCAAGCAACTATAATTATCTTAAACTAAGTTCTGATCTAATTCCTTCAGAAATTGTCAATCAAACACAGTAAATACTTGCATGAACAAAAGAAGGGTCTTCTCAGCCCAGAATGCAACCAAGAAGTAGAATAAGATCATTTCATTACCTTCCAAAACATATAAAACAGATGGAATAAGTTATGTAGATGTTAATACAATACATTAAACATTCTGCATTAGTAGACATAAATCAGTTCACTTAAGTGGCCGCATAGCAAAAAAAAACTATAACCTTTTAGTAGAAAGAAAAACCCATAAAACCCTCTGTTGACTTCAGAACGGGAGTTTTTCCCAAAAATAAAAAATTCCTTACACAATATTCCTTTAAACATCTACTGTTAACTAATTAAATTACAAATTCAAAATAGAGCCATAAACTCAAGTCATTTTGGTCAGCTAGAAATTCAACAAGAGACTGAGTCTCTGTTCTCGACCATAGAAGTGGTGGTTCTCATAATGTAATTCATCCCAGAAGTAAATAATCTAACCTGGAAGAGTCAATAGTGTTTCCATAAGCACTTAAGCTCTGAAGGGTAGTCGCCATTACCAAAACAAATAACTGAAAAGCACTGTGTGTATACTTGACATGAAATTCGAGACATTAAGTCAGTAAACCCTTGTGGAGAATATCGTAAAGCCTTAGAACAAATGAACAAATGGAAAGTTTTTACCTGAGAGTGGAAGGTTTCTGCGTGAGGTAGCTCTCCTATTTGCTAGTTAGCGAACCGCCATAAGTGATATAAATCGAAACTAGGAATAAAACCTTTCAAGCTGAGAAACAGAAAATGTTTAAAAACTTACCTTTGCAGCTAAGTCCTGGAATCGATTATCACCTGCAGCGTTGAAGGTGCCATGGGACATTCCTGTGCAGCGAAGGAAAAACGTTAAACGTTGTGCTAGACCAAAACCCAACTCTATAGCAATCTTACGGTACAGGTCAACAAGACAACAGATCATCAACCCGGTGGGTTTACCTGGTTCCATTTTAATTGATGCCATCGCCATCATCGCTCTCAGAAGATACCACAGACAAAATGAAATCCTGAATAGTGCAAACCCTCGCGGAGTAGCAAGAACACGAAGAGAAGTGGTAACAATCAGCCAAACAAATGCCGAGAGCGAGGAGTTAGTTAGGGAATGAAACCCTAATGCTTTTCTATCGTCAGATCATGAGAACCAGATCAATGGCTGCAATACTAAACAGATGGCATGAGAAACCTGAACCAGCTGGCTAGGGTGTATAGTCTCCTGCCATAGCTCTCTGTCGTGTGTCTCCGAGTATAAAGGACAACAAATCAATACATGGGCAAGGACAGAGGGATCACCTTGCGTATCATATGTATTAAAAACCAATCCATTCACCTTTAATGTAGTCTGTGTGAATTATTATCATCATTATAAACCTTTGGTAATGTCAAGTCTATGGACTTAATAATAAAAAAAATCAATACTCCGTACATATATAATAAGCCCAAAGCTAAAGTCCGAAGATAGAAATATTCACATCATAGACCAAAGTCTGAGATGGACATAATTACAATGTAAATAATTTTTTATTTTATGTTTTTTGTAAGTTGGAATATAGTTGTTACAAGTGGTATCATAGCTCAGGTTCGTACACTGAGACTCTTTGGGATAGATAAATATATGTATGTGCATGCAATGACTTAATTTCTTAAAATCTAACTAAATAAAACACATATGTGAACACAGAGACAATCTCTATACAAAGGGCAGAATGCAGAGAAGTTCAGGACCGCCCAATACTCTAGAACCAGCTTATGTGAATGCTAACCCTGACATTTGGATATAGCTGGGCGAGGAGACTCGTCAAGCTAATGCAGTTTTACTCGAAACTATTCAGCAGTTACATGCTGAGATGACAAATTTAAGAACGGACAATGAACGATTACGCCTGGAACAGGAGAGGATTCTCAGAAGTCTGTCTAATCGACAGAATCAAAGACACCCAGACCCCAGTGCTGAGGACAGAGAAAAGACCCCAATAGCCCAGCATGGTGAGGAAAATGCTGAGTCAACCGAGAGACATAGGGAGGACGAAGAAGGATGCTCAGATAATGTATCCGACCAGCGCAAAACAAAAAGACAAAAGTCGGAACTACAAGGAGAATTCAAAAAGATTAAACCATCACTTTTTGAAGGGGAATCTGAAGAAGCAGTGGAATCTTGGTTAATTGATATGGGTAAATATTTTCATATTTACGAATACATAGAAAGGTTGAAGGCGCGGTTGGCAGTCTATCAGTTAAGAGGGAAGGCAACCCTGTGGTGGGAAGAAATCAAAATAGTAAGAAAAATTGACGAGGAACAGGTGACATGGAACGAATTCCAAAAACATTTTAAAGATAAGTATCTAACTGAGCATTATTATGATGAAAAAGCAAAGGAATTTCATGAATTAAGACTGGGGGCCTTAACTATGGATGAGTATGTGGCTCGATTCACCTCCCTTCTGCACTATGTGCCTTATATGCAGGAAGAGAAAGCCAAGATTCAACGTTTCATTAGTAGCTTACCCAATTTCATGAAGGAGAAACTTGAGTTTGACTACCCCAAAACAATGGATGATGCAGTACAGAAAGCCCACATATGTTACCAGCAAATGAAACAAAAAAATGAAGGGTCTAAAGGAGGGACGATTAAGAAGGGAAGGAATCTGATTCCAAGTAAACATCCAAAATTTTCTAATAACAGAAATTTACAGCAAAAGTCTCTCCATAAATTTCCAGCAAGGAACCAACCCAAGGCTGTCTATTCTAAAAATCGACAGTTAGAAGGGGTTAATAAATTTAGTAATGATCAATAGTCAAAACCGTCGTTGCAATGCTAGGGATGCAGAGAACCCCATTACTACAAAAACTGTCCACACAAGGCAAGGATGGAAAAACTTGCAAACATGTAGGAAGCATCCACTGTTGGAGAAGTGGCGAGGAATATACCCAGAATTAATGCTGCCTTGGATGATCATCAAGCAGAGTATCAGCCCACCATGATTGAATGTGAAGGTATGATTGCTAAGCAACCTGTTTCGATTTTATTTGATCCTGGTGCTAGTTTAAGTTATGTTAGTCCTAAAGTGGTAGAAAAGTGTCAACTACAGACCAGTAAATTCCCAAAATCTTGGCTAGTTCAACTAGCCACTAGGGCAAAAAGAAAGGTAGTCGCCAAAATGGATCAGTGTCCAATAATCATTTCTGGACAGCCCATTCACATGAACCTCAACATTCTTCCTTTGGGTTCATATGACATTTTAATCGGAATGGATTGGTTGGAAAAATGTTGGTCCTTGGTTGATTGCAAGTAGAAAACATTAGTTTTATTTCCGAATCAGGACAAAGGAGGGAACTGCAAGGAATCAAGTCTAACACCAAGTTGCACCCCATTATTGCCAGTCAGCTAGGAAAGTGTATTAGGAAGGGCTGTCAAATATATGTTGTTCAAGTGGGATTTACCAACTCCAAGAATAAAATGACCTCCTTGGAAAATATTCCTGTCATTCAAGAATTTGCTGACGTATTTCCCAAATCTATCCTCGGTTTACCACCCAAGCGGGATATTGACTTCACTATTGAACTTATCCTGGGTGTCGCCCCGATGTCCAAAGCCCCTTACCGCATGAGCATGCTTGAGTTGATAAAACTCAAAATGCAACTTCAGGAGCTTCTGGATAAAAAGTACATCTCCCACAGTGTGTCCCCTTGGGGAACTCCCGTCCTATTTGTACGAAAGAAAGATGGAACATTTGAGAATTGTGCTGCAAACTTTACGAGAGAATCAACTATATGTTAAATTTAGAAAATGTGAATTTTTTTAAAGATCAGATCCAATACTTGGGACACATTATATCAACAGAAGGGATAGCGGTAGACCCGGAGAAGATCAAAACCATTATGGAATGGACCGCTCCAAAGAATGTCGCTGATATTAGATCCTTCCTGGGTTTAGCCGGGTACTACCATCGGTTCATTGAAGGGTTTTCAAAAATTTCCTTTCCAATGACTTCTTTACAAAAGAAGGGATGCACCTTTCAATGGACAGCAAAATGCCAACAAAGCTTTGAAAGATTAAAACACCTACTTACCACTGCACCCATGCTAAAAGTGGCAGATCTGGAAAAGTCCTTTGTGGTATGCATAGATGCAAGTAAGGAAGGTGTTGGCGGAGTGCTGACACAAGAAGGTAAAGTTATAGCTTACGAATCATGGAAATTGAAGGAATATGAGCAACGATACTCCGCTTATGACCTTGAATTAACAGCGGTAGTGCATGCACTCAAAATGTGGCGACATTATCTGTTGGGGAAGAAATTTTTGTTGCTAATAGATCATAGCAGCCTTACCAATTTCTTCAACCAGTCTGGCCTTAATTCCCGACAGGCCAGATGGAAAACATTTTTAAGTGAGTTCGACTTTGACATGAAGCATCTAAAAGGGAAGGAAAATCGGGTGGCTGATGCACTAAGTAGGAAGGTACATTGCATCTATGAGGTTCAGATCAGTCAAGCATGCTCAAACATTCCAGAAATTATAAAGGAGGCATCGGTCAAGGATCCAGAATATACTTTTCTTTGGCAGCAAACAAAAGAAGCTTTGTTAAGAGGAGAAAAATCAGATTTCGACATAAGTCTTGATGACATCCTTACTTTCAAAAATAGAATTTATGTTCCTAACCAAAGTGTTGTTAAACAATTAATAATGGATGAATTTCATCGGAAACCTTGTGCGGGCCACCCAGGTTACCAGAAATTATTAGCAGCTATCAAGAAAGGGTATTTTTGGCCTGGATTAAGGAAGGATGTCATAGAATATTTATCCAAATGTTTGGAGTGTCAGTTGGTTAAGGCAGAGCATCAGCATCCCACTGGTTTGTTACAACCACTGCCCATTCCAGAATGGAAATGGGAGACCATATCATTGGACTTCATCACAGGTTTACCCCGCACCAGGAAACAACATGACTCAATTATGGTTGTAGTAGACAAATTGAGCAAAACCGCACATTTTATACCTGTGAAATCCACATACAAAACTGTGGAAATTGCAGACATATTTATGAAGGAAATCTTTCGACTACATGGTATACCCAAGGTGGTAATTTCAGACAGGGATGTGAAATTCACATCCACATTCTGGAAAGCCCTCTTTTCAGGATTGGGTACCCAGATCCAATTTAGCACGGCTTACCATCCCCAAACAGATGGACAAACTAAACGGGTGAATCAAGTACTGGAAGACATGCTATGCATGTTTGTAATGCAACAACCACATAAGTGGGAGGATTACCTCCACCTCGTGGAATTTGCATACAATAATGGACATCACAAATCACTGGGCATGAGCCCCTTTGAGGTATTATATGGAAGAAAGTGCAGGGTACCTATGGACTGGAATAACCTTGTTAATAAGCTAGCATTGGGTCCCGACATGCTAGCAGAAATGGAGGAAGTCGTTAAGAAAGTTCGACAGAATCTAAGGGCTACCCAAGATAGGCAGAAAATGTATGCAGATAAAAAAAGGACATACAGAGAATTTCAGCTAGGAGATCATGTTTATCTAAGAGTAAAGCCCCGAAAAAGTTCCTTACAGTGGAGGGGTTGTGCTAAATTAGCACCCTGATACTGTGGACCCTTTCAGGTCTTGGAATGAATTGGACCAGTAGCCTATAAACTTGCGTTGCCAAGCCACATTTGGGTCCACAACGTTTTTCATGTTTCGTTGTTAAAGAAATATGTGTACAACCCAGAACATATAATAAACTGGGAAAATATTCAGGTAACAAGTTAAAGGATTATATATCTATATATATATATATATATATATATATATATATATATATATATATATATGTTAGTTGTTTTGAAGGAATATGACTATGATTATTGTATGTGAAGGTCGAACCGGAAGGAGAGTTTCTGGCAGAACCTCTTCGTATTCTCGATCGGAGAGAAACCACCTTGCGGAGGCGAGTCATCACCCAGGTTAAAGTGCAATGGAAGCACTTTGGCCCGGATGAGGCAACCTGGGAAGAGGAAGAATTTATGCGAGAAGCTTATCCGGCGTTATTTTCTTAAACTAGAAAGAACACCAGGGATGGTGTTCCTCACATGGGGGGGGGGAGGGGGGGGATGTAACACCCCTGGCTCCTTGGAAGGATTTATTGTGGTTATTTAATTCGGTTTTATGATTTACTGCATTTATTTTCTGTTATGTTATTACTAAGGTTGGAAATTCATATAACAAACTGTTACCTGATTGTGAGTGATTAAGAGTTGAGACATGATTAATTAAAAGAAACTGTTTACTAAAATTACAAGAAATAGTTATGCTCTTGCCCTGGGAAGGGGAAATATAGGGGGTAAATATGAAGGATGGGGACTATCCTAGAGCTGGGGAAAAGTGACCAGTGGGAAGTTTCTCATTAATAGTCAAATTAAGTGCAGGACTTGAGGCTGGATAGTGAAGTCCTGAGGCCCAAGGCATTGGCTGTAATTGGAAATTATTCTAGCAGAGAAAGTGCTCGGGGGAGTGCCTGGACATAATTTCCAAGTTTGTGGCTGGGAGGAGAGACTTCCTAGATTTATTGGAAATTGCAGGTGGGACATATAAGTATTATATATGGTTTCTTCCTAGAATTAATACTAGACTGTGAAGATTAAACTTAATGAAAGAGTAAAATTTGTTATGCTTGAACTGTCATTAGAATAAGTTCGTAATTAGCAAACTATATTTAGAAGGTCAATATCTTGAGAAAAACTATGATTACAGGATATAGAAGCACCTTTTCTCTTATATCAAATTTTAGACAGTTCATGCTAATAACCATGGAATTATCAAATGACATAGCAAAAGTGAAAGAGAGTGCTCATTCAATTATTATGGTTCCCTGTTCATGATTATCAAAGGAAAAATTTAAGATATAGAAGTAAGTCAAGTGAAATGCACTTTATCAGAGAATCTGTAGAATGACCTATGTAACCTTACAGACTTTGTTAAGAATGATAAGAATGTAAAGACAATATTTATATAATTGTTTGGACGTAGGTTCAGGACACCATAATTTGATTATAACAACCATGAAATTATAGTAGAGTATTTGTTCAAGCAACTATAATTATCTTAAACTAAGTTTTGATCAAATTCCTTCAGAAATGGTCAATCAAACACAATAAATACTTGCATGAATAAAAGAAGGGTCTTCTCGGCCCAGAATGCAACCAAGAAGTAGAATAAGATAATTTCATTACCTTCCCAAACATATAAACAAACAGAATAAGTTCTGTAGATGTTAATACAATAAATTAAACATTCTGCATCAGTAGACATAAACCGGTTCACTTAAGTGGCCGCATAGCTAAAAAAAACTATAACCTTTCAGTAGAAAGAAAAACCCATACAACCCTCTGTCGACTTCAGAACGAGAGTTTTTCCCAAAACTACAAAATGCCTTACACATTATTCCTTTAAACATCTATGGTTAACTAATTAAATTAAAATTCAAAGCAGAGCCATAAACTCGAGTCATTTTGGTTAGCTAGAATTTCAACAAGAGACTGAGTCTCTGTTCTCGACCATACGAGTGGTGGTTCTCATAACTTAATTCATCCCAGAAGTAAAGAATCCAACCTGGAAGAGTCAATAGCGTCGTCATAAGCGCTTAAGCTCTGGAGGGTAGTGGCCATTACCAAAACAAATAACTGAAAAGCACTGTGTGTATACCTGACATGAAATCTGAGACATTAAGTCAGTAAACCCTTATGGAAAATATCGTAAAGCCTCAGAACAAATGAATAAATGGGGAGTTCTTACCTGAGAGTGGAAGGTTTCCATGTGAGGCAGCTCTCCTATTTGCCAGCGAGCGAACCACCATAAGTGATATAAATCGAAACGAGGAATAAAACCTTTCAAGCTGAGAAACAAAAAAAGTTTAAAAACTTACCTTCTGCAGCTAAGTCCTGGAATCAGTTATTGCCTGTAGCATTGAAGGTGCCATGGGACATTACTGTGTAGCGAAGGAAAAGCGTTAAACACTGCACCAGACCAAAACCCATCTCTATAGCAATCTTACGGTACAGGTCAACAAGACAACATATCATCAACCTAGTGGGTTTACCTAGTTCCATTTTAACTGATGCCATCGCCATCATCACTCTTCGAAGATACCGTGGACAAAATGAAATCTTGAATAATGCAAACGCTTGAAAAGTAGCAAACCATCGCAGAGCAGCAAGAACACCAAGAGCAGCGGTAACAATGAGCCACACAGATGCCGAGAGCGAGGATTTAGTTAGGGAATGAAACCCTAAGGCTTCTTTGTCGTCAGATCGCGAGAACCAGATCAACAGCTACAATACCAAACAGATGGCGCGAGCAACCTGAACCAGCTGGCTAGGGTGTACAGTCTCCTACCATAGCTCTCTGCCATGTGTCTCCGGGTATAAAGGACACCAAATCAACACATGGGAAAGGACAGAGGGATCACCTCGCGTATCATATGTATTAAAAACCAGTCCATTCACCTTTAATGTAATCAGTGTGAATTATTATTGTCATTATATACCTCTGGTAACGTCAAGTCTATGAACTTAATAATAAATGTAATCAATACTCCATATATATATAATGTAAAGACTAAAGTCCGAGATGGACATATTTACAATGTAAATAATTTTACATCGTAGACCAAAGTCCGAGATGGACATAATTACAATGTAAATAATTTTATTTTTTATTGTTTTTGTAAGTTAGAATATAGTTGTTACACTTGTGCTTGTGAAATCTGTCCTGGAAAATATCCTTGTCTACTGAAATTCCATAGTTGTTTCCCCAAAAGGTGTATTAAATCTAATCGAGAAGGCCACTTTTCATTTTCTTTGCTCTGGTGCTAGTAACCTAAAAGTCCTCCCTCTTGTAATGTCCATTTTTTTTAATCTCCAAAGGAGATTGGAGGATGGGGTATAAACTTTAAAGGACTCAAATCTTTTTGCACAAGCTCTAGCTAGTAAAAGTTTGTGGTGTCTTACACAGGAGAAATGTCTATGGTACAAGGTGATACAATAAATATTTTCCTAACATGGCTCTCGATGATTGGTTTCAAGTCTTGAATAATTCTTCTTCTGTCTCAATTGTTTGGAAATCTTTGGTTTGAGATTTCCCACTCGTTGGCAAATGGACCACATGGCATGTGGGATATGGGAGGTAGATTCACCTAGGCCTCGACCTTTGCTATGGGGCATGTGAATATTATAATTTTTTGTTCTCCTTTGTTGGATGAACTCAAGCACTCAAATACAATATTCTTAGTAGACATCAAGGATGGAGTTTTGCTCGAGAGTTAGGATTGTTAGGAGCCTATGTTGAGGAATGGGAGAAATTTGTGGATGTACCTTTCGATAAATATATCTCCCTCAGAGACTCGAGGGTATATTCTTTATGTTGGTCCAAGAATATCCATACTGACTACTTCACTAAAATATTGGGTTATAAAGCTTGGTTCTAGGACCACATCTCAGAATGAAAGTATTGGTGGTGAAAAGTGCTTTAGGAAACTCATGCTCCTTTGAAAGCCATGCTAAATTCGTGGCTATCTTCTCAAACGAATTACTTACTTGGGATAACCCTCAAAAGAGGGGATGGCACAAGCTAAATCAATGCTCCCATTGCAAATCTCAACAGGAAACCCATAGTCATCTCATTTCACATTATTCTTATGTAACTCAAGTGCTTTCATTTTTATGGAAAAATTTTAAGCCTAAAACAAGGTGGGGGGCACTTTCCTTCATGACACTTACATATTTTGTTGGCACGATAATAGGTGGTTTCTTTCAAAGCTCTCCCATGTCAATTGGTTGTTGATATTTGGCGTACTCAGAATCTAGTTGTCTTAAATAAGGAAAGGCCAACTTCTCTAGAGAGGTGTGTAGCAATGGTGGTGACCCTCACTTCAGAGTTCACATTGGAGCCAAATCCAAAAATTCCCAAGTTTCTTATCATGCCTGAAAGTGACTATGAATCTCCTTAGCGATTTTTTGATGGTGCCAGTTAAGGCCACCCCCCTCGATGTAGTATTGGGGTAGCTTTGTATTTTAGTAACACTCACTTCATCTATTTTCGCTACTCCCCAATCATAGGTTCAAATGACAAAGCTGAATTTGCAGCCTTATGGTTTCTCCTAGAACTACCTTGGGAAAAGGGCCTTCCTAGATTACAGGTATTGGGTGATTCAAAACTGGTCATTGATTAGGCGAACATTCTTTTTACGAACTTCAGAGTTGTGGCAAAGTCCTTTGAACATGTCACTTTAGGTCATATTCTATGTCAATTCAACATGGAATTGTACAGGTTTTTAGAAGAAGTTCTCGCTCTTCCCATTGGTTCGATAAGCATTTATAAGTTCACAGATGAAGAAGAAAGTGAGTCCATGGAGAGAAATGTCTCCTTCTAGTACTATTTTTTTGTTTTTCTTTGATGTGGAGACAACATATGGTTCACATTTTAGTAGAATGTTGGAATGTTTTTTGTTGTAAAGTTTTATGTTTCTATGGATGCTACTAGATAATATTTATGAGATGTCACATACGATGATAGGAAATGTATAAAGCTTTGTATGTCTTCCACAACATTTAGAGTACATATGTGTCAATTCCATTCCCTCAAGATAATCGTATAATTTTTGTAGTTTTTAAAGTTAATATCGGCCTATATATTTTTTATCACCAACATAGACCCATTGTAATCCCGAATCCGTTAAGTGTTGAGAGCGATCACATTTCTTAAGGTGAAAAATTCTTTTATAATGAAAAATTTGAAAAACTCCTTTTGCATCTTGAGAGATTTGATAACACTCATCACTTGATAGATCTCGTCTTAAGATGAATCTATACTAGCTATATATGTGGGCGTGTTTATGCCATGTCTCAAATCCCAATTATGTATAAATAATTTTCCACTTCTCTTTGATTTTGAGTAACATACCAATAAAATGTTTTAATTAGAAGATTTTTTTTTTAATTACTATATAACAAAATGAAACAACTAGTAATGGAAAAGATGAGCTGAATTTAAATGTTATCCAATCTATGCCAAAACTTCGATCTAATCAATAAACCAACTCCTATATACAACAAACACATGCACAATAAAATGACTAACACAAATCTTCTTCCAAGAAATCATAAACATAATATTTTTGGGTTGTGGTTGTAAATCCTTCTATTCATGCACCCATGAGAGAGATGAGGTATAGGTTGCAATCACATATTTTGATGGATTATTCTTTACTGAAATGCAAGAAACTAAAAGTGCTCTAAACTAAAAAGAGATACAAATACACAAGAGGGACCTAAGCCATCGGGGTTGGGCCCAAACCTAAGAGCCTCATCTCTCTGGAACTAACTCAGTGATGAATCAATAAGAAGCTTCTCATTATCATTGAATCAATGTCTAATACATCAAATAATATAAAAAATAACAATTCCAAGTTCTTGATCTCAACAACCACCTAGCTGAAAACTCAATTCCCGATGAGCTCTTTTACATGCTTATTTATACAAGAGGTTAGCTACTATAAACTCCCTAGAAAATATGAATATTTGTCTCCCACAACTCGAGAATGGTGGATCTTGTTCCTCATTACTTGCACTTTTTTGGCTGCCAATGACCTCATTACTTTCACTTGCTTGGTTTTCAATGACCTCGAGTTGATGAGAGAGAGAGTGTTGTGATCTTGGGCTGATTGAGGGAGTTAAAGAGATGAACAACCCCCTATATTCTCGCCTTGTTTTCTAATTCGATCCCCTACATAGAAATCATCTCAAAAATTGATCCATTTCCTGCAATTAAACAATATTAGGCCACATGACATGACAAACATATTTTATTCTTCTCACTAAGCATTATATAACAAAAAAATGTAAATAAATGTGAGAAAGAGATAATTCTAAAGCTAGAGGATGGCATCATGACCCTTATAATGTACCTATTGATGAGCCTCATCAGGAGACTCACCTAGGCCTCGACCCTTACTATGGAGCATATGAATATTATAAGTTGTTTGCTCCTTTGTTGGATGAACTCAAGCACTCAAATATAATCTTCTTAGTAAACATCAAATCCTAGGAGCCACAACGTAGGGGATGTCAGGGATGGAGGTTTGTTCGAGAGTTAGGATCGTTAGGAGCCTATGTTGAGGAATGGGAGAAATTTGTGGATTTAATTTTGGATAAATATATCTCCCTTAGAGACTCGAGGGGATATTATTTATGTTGGTCCAAGAATATCCATACTGACTCCACTAAAATATTGGGTTATAAAGCTTGGTTCTAGGACCACTTCTTGAAACCAAAGTGTTGGTGGTGAAAAGTGCTTTGGGAACACATGCTCCTTCGAAAGCTATGCTAAATTCGTGGCCATATTTCTCAAACAAAGTACTTACTTTGGATAATCTTCAAAAGATGGGATGACATGAGCCAAACCAATGCTCCCTTTGCAGATCTCAATAGGAAATCCATAGTCATCTATTTTCACATTGTTCTTATGCTTCTCAAGTGGTTTATTTTTTATGGAAAAATTTTAAGCCTAAAACAAGTTGGGGGGCACTTGCCTTCGTGACACTTATAGATTTTTGTGGCACGATAAATAGGTGGTTTCTTTCAAAGGTCTCCCATGTCTGTTGGTTGTCGATATTTGGCGTACTCAAAATCTAGTTGTTTTAAATCAGGATAGGCCAATACAATTTCTCTAGAGATGTGTGTAGCAATGGTGGTGACGCTCACTTCGGAGTTCACATTGGAGACAAATCCAAAAAATCCCAAGTTTCTTATTATGCCTGAAAGTGACTATGAATCTCCTTAGGGATTTTATGATGGTGCCAATCAAGGCCACCCCCTCGATGCAGTATTGGGGTAACCTTTTATTTTAGTATCACTCACTTATATATTGTCACTATTCCCCCATCAAAGGCTCAAACAACAAAGTTGAATTTGCAGCCTTATGGTTTCTCGTAGAACTAACTCGGGAAAAAGTCCTTCCTAAATTACAAGTTTTGGGTGATTCAAAATTGGTCTTGATTTGGCAAACAAAAAGGATTAAGTAAACATTCTTTTTTTTGTTGAATTGAGGCTTCTGTGATCCATATTAGGTTAAGAGAGATTTTTCGGCGTAAATCACAAGATAATTCGTTTGTCGACGTGTTTCGAACCAACAAGTGTGGTTCATCGCCAGGTCTTGAATATCGTTTTTTGAACTTCAGAGTTGTGGCAAAGTCCTTTTCACATGTCACTTTATGTCATATTATATGTGAACTCAACATAGAATTGTATAGGTTTCTAGAAGAAGTTCTTGCTCTTCCCATTGGTTCAATAAGCATTTACAAGTTCACAGATGGAGATGAAAGTGAGTCCGTGGAGACAAATGTCTCCTAGTACTATTTTTTTTTCTTTGATGGGGAGACAACATATGATTCACATTTTGGTAGAATGTTGGAATGTTTTTTGTTGTAAAGTTTTATGTTTTTATGGATGATACTGGATGATATCAGATGTCACATATGATGATTGGAAATATATAGAGGTTTGAATGTCTTCTACAATATTCAATTTTCATATGTATCAATTCCATTTCCTCAAGATAATCATATAATTTTTGTAGGTTTTAAAGGTAATATTGGCCTATATATTTTTTATGGCCAACATAGATCCATTTTAATCCTAGATCTGTCAAGTGTTGAGAGCGATCACATTTCTTAAGGTGAAAACTTCTTTTATAATGAAAATTTTGAAAAAAACCTTTTTCATCTTGAGAGGTTTCATCACTCTTGTCACTTGATAGATCCAATCTTAAGATGAATCTATGCTAGCGATATATGTGGGTGGGTTTACGCCATGTCTCAAATCCTGTTTAAGTATAAATAGTTTTCCAATTCTCTTTAATATTGAGTAACACACCAATAAAATGTTTTAATCATAAGATTTTAATCATATATATATATATATATTATTTATATATATATATATATATATATATATATATGAGAGAGAGATTATTTATGGCTCACATTCTCAACATTAAAATGTTTTTTTGATATTAATATATTTTATATAGGCATCTCCCTTTATTGGGAACTAGAAAGCATACATCCATGTAATATATATACATTGAATTATTTTTAATAATATTTTTTTAAATGGTACATATAAACTTTGTATTAAGCATTGAATGGATTGCACATCTTCCTCATACCCTAAATTACAATCCACTTGTCTTTAATTTTGAGCAACACACCAATAAAATGTTTTAATCATAAGATTTTTATTTTTATTTTTAATATATATATATATATATATATATGAGAGAGAGATTATTTATGGCTCACATTCTCGACATTAAAATGTTTTTTTGATATTAGTATATTTTAAATAGACATCTCCCTCTATTGGGAACTAGAAAGTATATATATATATATATATATATATATATATATATATATATATATATATATATATATATATATATATATATATATATATATATATATATATATATATATATATATATATATATATATATATATATATATATAGATAGATAGATAGATAGATAGATATCTTCTCCAACATATTAAGAAGTAATTGATTTTTTTGAGGTATTATTTTATTTCTTCTAATATAACGCTATTAGACAACATCTCTCCCATATTGGGTTGTAAAAATCCCATATGTGCAATCAAATTTAGAAAAGTGTAAAAGCCTCTATTGCTTTGTATTTATATAGTACTTGTTCTCCTTTTAATTAGTGTTTTGTAACTACTTATTTTAAAACTTTAGGAAATCATATGAGGTTCCAATCATAGTTTTTCAAGCAACCTCACAATCATGTCATACCAAGGATGTGCGCTTTCATTCAAAGATTTAAAATAGTATTTGTTTATACAAGTCGATAGAGTTTATGTAAAGGTATGAGATAAGTCTTCAATATTATTTTTGTTTATTGTGGTATATAAATTGTCTTTTTAGATCTTTTAGGAAATATCCAATTTTATTTTTTCAAAATTCAAGTGCTTTCAATGATCAAAATTCCTTTAATGCAAAAATTGAACAAGGACTTGTCCTAACAAGGCCTAGCCATGGAAGACATTTCGTCAAACACATCATGAAAACATATCTGAACATAGGGAGCTCATACTTATCTAAGATTCATCAAGAAGGTCTGATGCCTTCTCATCATAGCTGCATTATCATCTATCAGGTCACTCATTCATTAACATTCCATTTACTAATCAAATCATCATGAGAGCCATAACTCAAGTATGTCATAAACCATGCTTATAACCAGCGTATAACCAACATAATAACAAGGATAGAACAACCATTAAAACCGCATATTAACAAGTACATTCACACATGAAATACAAGGGAAAAAGCACGGGGGCTTCACTAAATGAACCTCTAACCTATCACGTGCGTTCATGGAATATTAAACAATACCCTTAATTTGACTACATATTGGAAAATACCCCTAAAAATCACATTATTTAACCCCATACCAATATAAGCCCAATACAGCTTTCCAATTTAAAAAACCCTTACTTCCACTAGATATTGTAGCTATCCATTTTTTCATTAACATTTTTATACCCCTTTATATTTTTCATTAACTTTGAGGTCCATTTTTTATACCTGCCAATGTTAAAACCCTTTAGCCCCTATATATCCCCCAATATATTGTGCCATTTTTTCCTTAATATATATCCTCCAACATGGACCCACGTGATAGGGTATTTCTCCCTTGGTGAAGCCCCCATGGGAAAAAGAGCTGTTATTAACATATGAAAAATCCAATCAAGTCAGGAACTTCCACGTACCACCTGACCATAGATTGGGTTGAACCAAATATTTCTTTCAACCAATCACCTCCATGCCATATTCCAAGCATGAATATGGGACTTACAACAATACAACTAGGGATTTCTTGGGCTTTACCACAATCCACCAAGGGATTCCTAGGCCCATGCCCTCATCTATACAACCAGGGTTTACCACAATCCCGCTAAGGGATTCCTAGGCCTAAGAAAGAAGCATAGACTACCAATATTACCTCAATCCCACCACATAACGGTCAAGGGATCATTAGGGCTATAGAAGCATTGATGTCTCCGAATCTCTCCACCTAAACCGTGTGGAAATTATCCATCTCCACCCTCTAGGATTTACCGTATATCCTGCCATTCACTAGTTGAGGATTCCTAGGCCCAACGAGGGTACACACAACCAATATTTACTGCAATCCCACCTTCTTCGGTCCAGTGGTTCCTAGGCCTTTTGTTTCCACCTGAGACCAGCCCACTTGGTTTCGAAAGCATTTGACAATCTAGCTCAACCAAGTAAGAGAAACCCCATCACACCATGCCTATCCAGAAATGGAAAGGGAATGATGAAAACCATGATCACACCTGGAAAAACCCTTGCCAATGACAATAAGAGAACCATAAACACACATGCATGTACTATGCATGCCAAAACTAGCAAGGAAATCATACATGTAACTCGATACATGCAAGTTGTCCCAATGTAGCCTTTTGATCCCGCTCTTCCTTGCTTGATCTTTGCTTCCTTTTGATTTCATGTCCTTCCTTTTCTTTCCTTCCTCTAATGCCAGAGTGCTCCAAGAATACTCTAAGTGTATGAGAGTATGAGAGAGTAGAGAGAATAGAGAGAGAGCTTCAAAATTGAACTAACAAAATGTTGTGAACTGATCCTCATAAGCCTTTTTATTAATGAGGCCTCTATTCTCTTCATTTTCCATCATTTTTACTTCATTTTCCTCCTCACATGCAACCTGTGACCTTTCACCTTCCTTTTCTCCTAATTTTCATTATTTTCATAAATAAAATACCAATTAATGTCTCTTTGCCTTTCCAAATCCTTTTCAATTGCCTTTGCTAATTTCCCTCAGCAATAATAAACCAAATGAACACCCACACTAGGATGTTTTTCCCAACATTAATCTTGGAAAACATGTCCCATGACCTTGGTCTTATTTTCCTTTATTAACTTTATTACATGAGTTTTTAACCGGGGGCTGTTACATCAGATATGAACAATGTTTCTCCTCTTTCATCATCTGACATGCTTTTATTACTTTCGTAATCACTCTCTTCCTTTGAGTACAACATTTCCTTTTTGGAATTTCATATTTTCTTATTATCATGAGATTGTAATTTCACTTCATAATTACTATCATTAATTTTTTCATAAGGACATTTAGAAGCATAATTTCCCATCTCTCCACATTCAAAACATTTAAAAGGAAGCTTACCTTTAAACTTTCCAGTCCCATTCTTTAACTTTTTGACAAACTTGGCTTCTTTTTCAGTTGATCATGACTGGAGTATTCTTGATTCTCATGCTTTCTTCCTTCCTTGGTTGCTTTAAATTCCACTTCTTTGATTCCTAACTTGTCCTCTTCTATCCTCAGCCCATATGCAATGAAAATTCTATGAAACATATCCATGTTCAACTTATCCATATCTGAAATATCTTCAAGGGATGATACTTTGAGATTGAATTGTGAAGGGAGTGATCTCAATATTTTCTAAACAATATCAGCCTCCTTGACTTCTTAACTAAGGCCTATTATAGAGTTGATAATATTGTCTACTTGAAAACAATATGAAGCAATGTTCTCATCATCTTCCATTTTCAAAATTTCAAACTAAATTTGTACCTCCTTCACTTTCTTGCCTCCTTCATAATAGTATTTGAGTTTGTTCCATATATCATGGGTTGACTTGTAATATATTGACAAATTAAATATCTGATATGCCACTCAAGATGACATGTTTAGCTATTGCATTGGATGTATAGAGAACTTTACCGACTATATCAAAAGGAGGGGTAGCAGGAACTTGGTGGTCATTCTCAACAACTTCCTAAACATTTGTACCCAAGGACATGATGTAGGTTTCCATTCTTGTCCTCCATAAGGAATAGTGTGTTCCATCAAACCGAGGAGGCTTTCTTGATGATATGAAATAGGCCGTCTTCATTGTGATCAACCTTTTAGTGATTAATTGTTCCTAAAGAAACCTAGTTCTTATACCAATTGTTAGACTACGAATTACATTAAGAGGGGGGTGAATCAATGTGATGACCAATTTTCATCAATTTAAGAAATTTAGTAATCAATAAACAATGAAAACATAAGCATGCATCATTAAAAAACATCATCACATCATCATAAGAAAACACTGATGTTCATGGAAACCCTTGTGGGAGAAAACCACAAATTCTTTTCATCTTATTCATATTTGATTACATATATTTGTAGGCACCATCCCCTAAAATGTGTAAACATTGACTTGCAGTAGGCTAAAACTTATGTGAGGCACCAATCTCGATGATATGCAAGCACTGGCTTTTAGTAGGATTCAACCTAATTGAGGCAACAACCTCAATGGAGGCACCAAATTCCTTCTTTAGTGGACCACTTTTCAAAGTATTTCAAAATGGATCCACAAGGTCAAACCATAACCAAATGAGCATGTCTTTTAACATCAATATTTTGTGACTTCTTCATCAAAAACCTATTCATAATTTCATATTGATAATAACCGCGACCCCCTATTCTCAAAAATCATTTTCAGCTCCCTTCTTTGAAATTAAAAAACAATTCCAATCATAACCCCTTTCCAAATTCAATTTACCTTCAAATGAATCCACACAAACATTATAAAGATTAATTATTCTACAAATTTCACCTTTCCGGTCCACTACCTACAAATTGTACTTTGTAGGTAGTTTTTCTATAAAATGCACACCTTCGGGATGCTTCACTGTTTGACAACATTGCATTGTGGGAATAATAATAATAATAAAAAATTGGCCTACCCAACCAAGCTTGAACCCATGACCTCCCAAGGTGCCACAAGACACTTCACCAACTACACCCTCATAAACCTCATTTAAACTTTGTAGAACATATTTATGTCATTATTGTTGATCATACTAAGACATGCCAATTAAGTTTCCCAAACGAGGATCCATGTTATTCCATCGAGCCAATCAGAAGTGACTGTGAAAATCCACATCATGTTTTAGTTGTATTCATATGTGAGACCCACATCAACTTGCCACAGTGGCCAAACCAAACTCATAGAGCCAAACATAGTGAGCCACTCATATTTCCACAAATCAATCACGGAGACAAATTTCAAACTTTCATGAACTAATCATAGAGAGCCAACTCAAACTCCCACAATCTAGTCATAAAGAGGCAATCCAAACTTCCACGTACCAATTCAAATTGTTGAAAACTAATCACAAAGAGCCAACTCAAACTGTCATGGATCAGTTCAAACTATTGTGAACCAATCACAGAGAACCAATTAAAATTTCCATGAACCACTTAGAGAGAGCCAAGTCAAGCTGCCATGGATCAATCACAAAGAGGCAATTCAAATTGCCATGAACCAATCACAAAGAGACAAATGAAATTACCCTGATGAACCAATTCAAACTACCACAAACCAATCACAGAGAGCCGATTCAAATTTCCAAAAATCAATCACAGAGAGCCAACTCAAACTACCACAAACCAATCACAGAGAGCCAGTTCAAACTACTACACAAGCCAAGCTAAAACTTGTGTGCCAATCACAGAGAGCCAATTCAAACTGCCATAGACCAACAAGAGCCAAACCACAGGGGATATCTCAAACTCTCAGCCTCCAAGATTGTATTCCTCATTCAAACCATGAAGGTAAAGCCTTCACATGTTGTTCCACTCATCCCAATTCATATGAACTCAAGCCATGTGACCTACATTTATATACGAGTAGGGGTCTAATTTGTGAAGGGGCATAACCTTTGAGAAACTTCATGAGACCATGCCACGTGACTCAGACCTAGGGTCAATTGTCACCCTCATGCTAATGGCATCATGATGTCACACCTTCCACGTGGCATGCCCTAAGTGGTGCCACATGTCACCAAAATTTGCCCATATTGTTCAACCAAAAATTTATATTTTATCATGCCGCGTGGCATCGTGTCGAGCTTCCATCTCATCATTTCTTGCCATGCCATCATTCCTATGTCAACATCCTTTATCTAGTAACAAGCCACCATGTGTCACCTATCCAACCATATGTGAATCCTAATCTGCCACCTCAGTGTCCATGTTAGGAGTACCACACCACTATTACCTATGCTAGGGGTCCATGTGGCATCCAAAAATAAGCTTGGATGGAGACCTACCATGTGTCACTGCTTCATTGGATGATGTGGGGGGTGCATCCTTACTTCACATAACTTAAAGCTTCATCCAACGTTCATGCAATTATCAATGGCTAGATCTTCATGGATTTGTTGAAATGTTAACTTGGTTAAAAAGTGCATAATTTCACGTGTCATCCACCATGGATTTCCCTCAAAATTATGGATTTGGTCCAAAGATGCACAATATTTAATAATTTGGTTATTTTAATTACACATTTGGTGTTTTCCCCCTTTTATTATTTCCATCTTCAAACTATCATATCTTCTTATCGAAGAATAGTTTGACCAAGTGTGATATACCATTGGAAAGGTCTCAGAGAGGACTATGTTGGACAATTGACATTGTCTGATTGATTGGTGACACTTGGTATGTTTCAATTGATGTCAACCGGGCTAGCATTGATATGGTTGATGTGTCAAGCTCAGGGGGAGTCCTATGGTTGTTGCAGAGTCAGGTAGAGAACCAACATAGTAGCAAGCATACTCGAGAAGCCAAAGAGTGATGATTATGGTGGTTGGGAGCCCCAGAATTTAGTGGAGAGTCTGCCTCAAGAGATCAACTTAGATACTCTTCGTTTTAGCACAGTTGGTTAGTGCTTGGAAAGTTCTTTCCAACGATATGTGGAAGTCCATGAATGGGTCCTGGGATCAAAAGTTATGGACAACCGAAGTAAGGACCTTAAAGTGCTTACGAGGAGGCCGAATTTCGGACCCCGAATTTTGGGACCTTGGAACCCAGGAAAATATTGGAGCTTCGGGAGGTCGGATTATTGGAGGATAGAGATTTTGTAACCTCACTATTATTGTTCCTTTGAGAAACTTATGATCTAATACCAGGGAGTCGATTCTTGAATCGTCAGAGCTTTGGGAGTTCGCAATATCGGAGGTCAGAGTGTCAGTCAATCAGAACATCAGAGGATTGGAGACTTTGGGAACTTGGAAGGATGGAACATCGAAACCCTTCAGAAATTTAGAGTTTCGGAATTTCGTAACTTGTTACAAATTGCATTTCTTTGAAAAGTGGCAAGGGTTGTAGGGAGTGACAAATACAAAGGCAATCGTTTAAAAACCAAGGACTGAGGGATCCTTTCTCTCTACTCTGATAGGACACATGGCAGCAGTTGATTGGTCCTTAGGATTTGATGGTGGAAAATGATGTTAACAGGACATGGAATTATGGAGGAGATGTGGCAATCAAATTCAACAATATTGGGTGGCCTAATGGAAAAAATTCAGGTGACACGTGTCACCACTAAGGAGACACCACGTGGAGATGATGATGAGAACATGACATCATCTTAGAGGTTGGAATATCAGAGATCAATATTTCCTAACTCCTTTGTAATTGTAATTTGAGAAAAGTTACAATTCTAAGGGCTTCCAATGAAGTTTGGCACTTGGTCGTGGGAACCCAAAGAACCAAGGGTGTAGAGAATGCTCAACACCTAAGTTTTATGGATCATATCGAAGGTTAGAGATTTTAGAACTCCATTCTAATTAAATTTTGAGAAAAGTTTAGATGCCTAGGAGCTCCGATGTTGGTGGTGCTTGATTGTGGAATCCCAAAGAACTAAGGGTGGAGATCAAATACACAAGGAGATAGGCCCTCAGTGAGATCTTGAAGGCCTTAGCACCTAAGTGTTATGCCGCCACTCACAGCTCCTGATCCCATTGAGGAAATGCGATAAGGGTATAAGTAGAAGGGGCTAAAGGCCAAGATCATAATTTCTTTATTTCATAACATGAATTTAATAAAACTTATGATATGCAGTGCTCCAAAATTCAAATACATTGGTGTAGGAAGCCATCGGTCGTAGCACATGGTCCCATGGTGGAAAATCAATAGGGGGTGAAGAAGAAAGGGCTAAAGGCCAATCAGTATCTTGTAATATCATAAGATGAGATTAATACAAAGTTATGATATTAGGGAGCTCCGATATTATAGTACAGAGGAGTATGAACAACGCATGGGTCGGCAACTAAGTAGTAAATTCATTCAAGAGAATTGGTTGCTGGAATAAATGGTGACTATCAAGATCACTATAGAAGTGTGTTGGACCTGTCTTGAAGTTGAAATAAGCCACCTCTGATCTCCTCGTGCACAACTTATTGAATTAAATGAAGAACAGAGAAGCCATGTCGAAGTACCTGTCAAGCTTTGTGAGCCATGAATAAGCATAGAGAGCTTGGTTGGAGTGTGCATTTTGACTAAGAATTAATTCTCAGTATGGAGAAATGCTTAGGAGCCTATTCCTAGTGTTTAATTTAGGAGAAGTGGCCAAGTCAGACGCAATAGCGGAATGGAGAGCCATACTGTGTGTACAAGCAAAGTTTAATGGAAGAACACCTTGAGTCTATAGTTTGACTGAGATTTAATTCTCGGTATGGAAGAACACTCAGGTGCCCACTCCTTGAATTAACTCAGCTTCCGTATCTGAGAACAGAAGTACACTTGGGTAGTGTTGGGTCCCTATAATACTAGTGATTACCCCATTACTATTGTAGTTATACCCCTTATTTATATTGTTGTGCCTCTATTACCCCCATGTTGTTATTTCTGTGCCCCATAGAATCCCTCTATTGTTATTTTTGTGGCTTTATATTATTATTGTTAGGTCGGCTGGATTATATTGTGACTCCTTAGACTCATATATATAGAAAGGAGGTTTTGTCATTTGTATCATCAAAGAATTGTTCATTTATGTAATGTAAAGGAGGTTGCCCCCTCGAAGAGGCTGAATTATAAGGCGTTGATCTATCTTTTCTATCTTTTCTTGAGCAGGTTTCATAACATTTGGTATCAGAGCTTTGGATTCTAGGGTTTCGCTGCTCCAAACAGGTCATCGTGGAATTTTCGCTATAACTTTTTTTCTGTAACGTTTCAGAAGTCGCAAAAAAAACCCATTTGAGAAGAAATCGCACTGAACCTTGGGTCCAAATTTCAGAGCTTTTCGCTTGATATTTGCGGAGATATGATCTGCGGAAGTTGGTCTTTTTGCAGACTCCTGAATTACATTCAAAACAGGTGACCTGGGGAAAATCGTCATAACTTTCTCTCTAGGGATCAGATTGAAATTTCGTAAGAAGGTACAGAAAGAGGACGGACTGTAGTTTCTTGTGTGTGTGTTTCAGATCCAAAGGTTGAAATAGTGACTCGTGGCATGTCGTACAAGTTCGCTCTAATGAACTAGTCTATAATTAGGTCATCTTGGGAGATTTTGCATAACTCTTTCTTGGAGAATCCAATTTGGATCAGACTGGTGGCATTGGAAAGAGGACACAGAGGGCTACTATAGATCACAATTTCATAACTTAAAGATCTGAAAGTACAGAGTTACAGTCGTTTCAAGGTAGAGCTCCTAAAATCAAGAAAAGGCAAGATGAGGAAGTTTGATGGCAAGGATCCGGTAAATTGGATACTTCAGATGGAGCAATATTTTGATATACATGGTGTACAACTGTTACAAAAGGTATGTATTGCATCTTCATATTTAGAACCAGATCGATTTTTATGGTACAAAGGGCTTTGTTCTCGTAAACAACTTGTTACGTGGTCAATTTTCATGGAGGAAATGATAGCACATTATGAGGATACAAAGAGCAACACCTTCTTTAGAGCAACACCACAACAATTGGAAAGAGTACAAGGGATTTTTGACATAGTGGAAAGAAAAATTATGGAAACCAGGAAGTGTACCCCTCACAACTATAAAGATGGAAGTGTTGTTTCTCCTAGCCTTCCACAACCTACAAGGGTTACACCACAACAACTGGAAGAAAAAAGAGAAAAAGGGCTTTGTTACAATTGTGATAGAAAATGCACTAAAGGTCATAAGTGTGCTGAGAAGAAATTATTTTACATAGAATATGAAGAGGAGGAAGAAAAGGATCAAGAAACAACAAAAGAAGAAGATATACGCCAGGACCCCACCCTAGAGAAAGAAGAAATGAATCAGACCATATCTTGTAAAGCATTGGCAAGAATTACCACTCCTCAAACTCTCAAGATAGAAGGACATATCAAGAAGAAAAAGGTGCAAGAAGTGAAAGATCACATCGAGAAAGAAGAAATGAATCCAACCATATCTTTTAATTCATTGTTCGAAATTACCACTCCTCAAACTATCAAGATAGAAGGACATATAAAGAAACAAAATGTTCAAGAAGTGAAAGATCACATCGAGCATCAAGAAATAAATCCTACCATATCTTGTAAAGGATTGGAAGAAATTACTACTCCTCAAACTCTAGAGATAGAAGGACATATCCAGAAGAAAAAGGTTCAAGCAGTGAAAGATCACATCGAGCATCAACAACAAGTTCTCCAACTTTTAAAGGATAATGCCACTTCGGTGCAAAATCAAACGAAACAACAGGCACTTAAAAAATGGTGACCTTACCGAATGGGAAGACTCTTCAAGGATGAGGATGTGGAAGCATTGTTTTGTGCTATTTATATTATCCAACTAGATTGGATAAACGAAGCAAGGGATGAATGGAAGAAGGACGAAGAAGTATGGCCACTTATTCAAAAGTTGCAAAAGATCCCAATTCAAACAATATTGCCAGAAATTAAAGAGGAAGGAAAAATCATATTGGAACCTGGAGCAGTCACAGAAACAAGAACCCGACAGCTACGAAATCGATCAATTTTAGAGTATCTCATCAAGTGGAAGAACTTATCAGCTAAAGATTCCACATGGGAGGATGAGAATTTTATGCAGAAGTATCCAGAACTACTCAAGCGTTGAGGACAACACTTTTTTGAAGGAGAGGGGCATGTTGGGTCCCTATAATACTAGTGATTACCCCATTACTATTGTAGTTATACCCCTTATTTATATTGTTGTGCCCCTATTACCCCCATGTTGTTATTTCTGTGCCCCATAGAATCCCTCTATTGTTATTTTTGTGGCTTTATATTATTATTGTTAGGTCGGCTGGATTATATTGTGACTCCTTAGACTCATATATATAGAAAGGAGGTTTTGTCATTTGTATCATCAAAGAATTGTTCATTTATGTAATGTAAAGGAGGTTGCCCCCTCGAAGAGGCTGAATTCTAAGGCGTTGATCTATATTTTCTATCTTTTCTTGAGCAGGTTTCATAACAGGTAGTATGGAGGAAACCATAGGCAACATCAACCAGTGTGCAGTAGAGGAACAAAACTCAAGATTACCATTGAGAAATTGGAGGATACAATATTGTTGTGTGAGTTGAAGATAGTGGAGTGGTGCATGCGAAAGTTGAGAAAATGGCTCAAGTGATGAACTGAGGCAGAGTGTTGTAGAGAGCTATGATTAAGAGTTGAAGGAGAAACAAGGAGAATTGTTCAAAGAAAATGGGTAGAGTGGGCCAATGTTGTTGTGTGAGGCAGAGAGTTCCTATGGAAGAGCAGAGGGCCAAGAGCAGAAGTATGATACTGCAATGAATTTGATTTGTATTTCTCTATATATGTAATTGCCCCTGTTTTCAGTTTGAAATTTGTATGAAAGGTAGAACAATGGCTAGAGAAGGTGGTGGCCTGCATTCATAAGAGGTTGGTGCCTCTTGGAAAGTAGGTTATTTCTATCTTAAGGGGGTTAGTGCCTCCTATGAGTGGGTGCTCACAAACAAATTGATGTAATTAAGTAGGTGCTTAATTTACATCATAATAACAAATAAATTGGTGGTTTTTTCCCTTTGGGTTTCCACATAAAAAATACATGTTTTAATATGTGTATGTTGCTCATGTGATGGATTTTATGTACATGTGAATGCCTTATCTTGTTGATCATTTGTATTGTGTATGAAATCTCTCACAAGTAACTGACCATAGTGAAAAAAGTTAAATACTTATACATAAAATCTGAAAGAACTTCATAATTACTGATTCACCCCCCCCCCCCAGTAATTCCTTATTCCAACAGACTATCAAACCATGCTATCCATAGACTCATTTGAGTGTCACAACTTCAACAAAAAATCAATAAAATTAAGGCCAATTTGGCACAATTTATCTGATATTGTTAAGGCATCAGACTATCATACTACTTCCTTTGACTTATATTTTGACATCAATGATACTATTCCTTCCTTTAACTTATCCTTTGACATCAATGACACTACATATCATCAATGACACTAGTTGTCATCAATGACAACACTATGTCCAACACTTGGCTCATGAACCTATGGACTATCTCTAGGTGTGGGAATTGCTGCTAGGCATTCTCTTCCATTTTCGGAGTATGGAATTTTTTTGTTGCAATACGAAAAAAACTAGGTTCTTTCATCAGTGTGCAGGAGGGTTGGTAGTGGAAAGAGGATCAAAATACATCCTGGATATAAGTAGATGTTTTCCTTCAAGGAGGCCTCATTTTTGATGTTGATATCTTCGTGGATGGATCATTTTGGGTACAAAAAGTAGACTACTAGAATATACCTTTCAGGTGTCATTGTTGTTATAAAGTTGGACATATTTGAAATATTTCCTTAGCTGAGGCCCTACAAGTGTGTCATAGTTTACTTCCCTATTGCATCTCTCCCTGAAAAATTGATTTCGCATGGGATCCCTACTAGACCAAGTTAGAATAGCTCTTCGAGATAGGTTTCTACCTCTGGGCTCTCAGTCTGTAAGTCACATGTCCCTAATCTCTTATTGACGGTTTTCCCCTTGCTATCCCTAGATAGGTGCCCAATTCCAAATGTTGGCCGCTCTTCCCCCCACCTCTAGTATCCCCTCTCTTGGGAGGCCCCTCTCTCACTCTTACGGAGCCACTGGTCCCTGCTCACTCCCCCCTGCCTTCATATTCCCTTCCTTGATTTCTCTCTCCTACTTGTCCTCAGGAGTCTAAGTGTATATATTCTCTCCAACCCAGGAAGATTCAAGCTTTTCCCAAGCCTTCCATTGATGGCCTTGTGTTGGACCCCATTGCGGTATCACTGACTAGAAAAAAGTATCATTTACTCAAGGCTGAGGAGAGAGCCAAATTAAAAATAAAGGAAGGAAAATAATGTTATATTATTAGATCCCTTAGATAAAATTTAGCCATGTCTAAGGGTTACCCATGAAAATTATCTCATTCAATTCTAGAAGCATTTGGGGTGCTAAAAAAAATCCACCCTTAAAACATTGATTTCTTGTTCCAAATTATACTTCTTAGTGTTACTAAAAATTGTGTTCCTGTTTAAAGGCACATTGAATTCTTGAAGCTTTCCTAGAGAACCGTTCCTTTTCCATATTAACTATGATGGCATGTCAAGGGGTCTGACTACTAGGTGGAATTCAAATTTCAAGGTCATCTTGTCTTCTTCCTTCCACTCAACAATTCTTGTTAAGTTGCTACATAAAGATCTTGATTCTCCTATTTCTTTATAAAAATCTATGGGTTGTATCACGATCGAGAGCATTTTTGGTAGGAATTGGCCTATGTAGGTATTTTTATGGATCATTTTTTTATTTATGGGGGAGATCTCAATTTTACTTTGGGCTTGTAAGAAGTATGGGGGGCATGTCCTTGGTTGGATACCCTCCACAAGTTTTTTTTAGGTTAGCCAGTTCAAATTTATCTCATGGATATTGAACTTGTCAAAATTTTACCAACCTAGATGAATGGTCACTTCGGTGGCAATGAGGGTTAAAAAAGACTCGATAGATTCTTAGATTTAGAAGCAATGATCAGCTTAGGCTTATCTTTCAAAGCCTCAGTCTGCTTGAGAGGGTTATCGGATCACAGATTAGTTACACTACGCATGGATTCTTAGGATGGGTCAAAGGTGATTCCCTTTTGCTTTGACCCCTCTTGGATAAACAAGGAAGACTACCAAGATTTGGTGTCAAGTATTTGGAGGCTATTACGCCAACCAAGTGATGTTTTGTATATGGAACAAATTTTCAATAATTTGAGCTCTATCAAGTAGGCTTCCAAGTCATGGGCCAAAGATCATTATAAAAAGGTGCAGGATCAATTGATCGAAGTAGAGAGGCTAATTAATGATATGTTATCTCATATGGATGCCAATTCTATCACATCTTATCAGTTAAGCATTCTTAAATACCTAGAAGAGGAAATAAATTCTCTACTAATTGAGAAGGAAGAGCAATGAAGATTAAAAAATTGTGCTATATGGCTTGATTCTAGAGAACAATATTATTACTTGCAAACACCATTTGGGGCATTTGTGATCATAATAAAAACATCCTCCACTTTTTTCCAAATAAAGTAGCAGAGGGGGTTCAGCATTTTCATGATCTCTTTAGAGAACCTGCGGGCTGCTTTATTCATGAAATTTTACAGGTATCCAAAAATACCCCATGGTAGTATCGAAATAGAAAAACTTTGTATTGGCAAACATAGTCTCAGATCAAGAAATTCTAGTAGCTCTCTTCTCAATGTAGATATAAAAGAGCCTTGGTCCTGTTAGGATATTCCGACACATAGGAAATAGTTAAGTATAACTTGGTCTAGTGTAGAGTTAGGTAAAGTGTGTTTCTTTACTATGTACATTTGTAACTTACATTCTGATGGTCATGATATGTTCTAGACATGAAGTGATCTGATGGTTCATTCTCACCTCGGTATTGCCGACACTTGATCCATGGCTTAACACCTGATTGGTCCATGATATCTATTTAAAGGGCATGGAGGGTCATTTGTATGGTAACCGTTCATAAGAGAAGATTATGTAAATTTTCATTCTTTTATTAATAAATTGCTTGAAGTGGTCGCGTTGGCTCAGGTCGTGGATTGTTTCCCTCTTTGAGGGTTTTAACCATGTCAAGAATACTAGTGTGTTGATCTATGATCTGTTTATGAGCAGTGTCGTTTGGTGTTCTATCTAAGGAACTTACCTTGTAAATTCCTACATGGTATCGGAGCTATTTCAGGGCCACATCCATTGGCGATCCAAATGGGAAGCCGATACAACTGCATCTGACTATCGTTTCCTAGATCTATTGTTTCTGACTGATTTCGGGCCGAGATGACTGCTCTATTGTGTTAGGAGCATTTGTTGCAGTGAGGAACCCCTTTCGTTTCTAGAGAAAAGTTTTCTGGTAGCCCTAGCTACGTCATTTTTAAGATTTGGAGGTATACAATCTTTATTTGCAGTTTTAGTTATTCATCTCTCTGTTTATTTCGGTTTATTTAGCTCTTTGTTTTTTTTATTACCGGATCTATACCTTTCATTTCTGCGTATGCTCTTTGCCCTACAACTCTGTGCGATTTGGGAAAATCAGAAACAAAAATAAAGGATTTTCCTCATGTGTATGCTCTTTTCCACCGCGCCTTAGTGCGATCTTGGAAAATCAGAAACATTGAGGAAAATATTTAGTTTCTGACGAAAGCTGACTTCAAGCTATAAGGTTTGGTTTTTTTTGTATGTCCATGTTGGGTTGTGTGGTTTTTTGTGTTGTAGGAAAAAAGAGTTTTTTCAAGTAAGCACGCACCCCAAAGCTTCAGTGAAAAAAAAAAACAAACAAACAAACAAACAAAAAACAAAAAACCTTTCCTCTTTTCCAAAAATTACTAACCTTTTAAACTAGGTCACTTGGTCCAAAGTTACTTTATGAGAATAGAGTTCTTGAGTTCAAGTCTTTCTTTTTGTTGAGTTACTTTTTCAAAAAGCACATGTAACTTATGTTTTAAAGTTACTTTATGTAAAAGTGTTCTCCCCCATTATAAAAGGTGAGTGACTTGTAATTCTAAAGTCTCTTTATCTTTTATTTAAGCTACAATTTAGTGAGTATCTCATAAAGTACCATTGTAAAAGTGACTTTAACTTATTTATAAAAGTGGGTCACATATTTTTTTTTAAAGTGAGCTAATTAGATTAAGTTTGGAAAGGGAGAAGATTTTTTTTAAATATAACATTATCATTCACTTCCGCACATTCATGCACTTCATTGACATCGTCCACAACTTTTCTTCAAAAATCCATAACTTCTTCATCCGAAAGCCGTTTTCAGAGCCGTTTTTTTTTAATCAGCCTAATTTTTTGAGATATTTCCATTGGAACAATTAGTTTCAGCATCTACAGCTTCAATTTCTATTAAAATGGAAATTCCATGCCAAGTTATTCTTGACAGCACCGATTACTTCCAATGGTGGTCCTACATTGTGGATTTACTTAGAAGTAAAGATATTTATAGAATAGCTTTAGACCAAGAAACTAAACCTAAAGATGAAGATAAAGCAGCCAAATGGGAAAATAGGCAAGATCAAGCACGTGGGTTGATAGGGATGTCTATTTCTCCAAACCTCAGGTTCCATATCGTAGAACTTGATATCTCAAATGAAGCAATGAAACATCTCACTAAAGTTTTTGGAATTAAAAATTAAATTAGAGCTCATCAACTCGAAAATGAGTTGCTTACGTTGGACCCAAATAATTTTTCTTCCATTGAAGATTTTTTGTCCGAGTTCAAGACCCTTAGACTTCTCTTGGAAGGTGTTAAGGTTAAGAAATAAGATGGTAGCCTTATCTATTTTATTCTTACTAAGTTGGGACCAACCTACTCTGTGTTTGTTTCCACCTTCCATTCTACTAGAGAAGCCTTCATTTCTCAAGGACAAGACTACAAGTCCCCCTCTTTTGATGCCTTTTGTGATTCTTTAATAAGAGAACAAGAAAAACTCTTACATCTTGGTCTTCTTAATCTTGGAAACTCTTCTAAGAAAGCCTTAGCCACCCAACAACAACCAAATTCAAAGAATCCTAAGAAGCAGTATCCTAAAAGGAATGGTCCTAGACCAAACAAGGGTCTTAAGCAATTTCAGTCTCAAAATTAAAAATCATTTCAACAAAATGATAAGGCAAATAAAAACAAAGGGAAGAAGACTGATAGACATTGCCACTTTTTTAATCGAGATGGCCACTTAGAATCCAAATGCTTTAAGAAGATGGAAGCCTTGGAAGTAGCAATGAAGAAGCATAACATCCATTTGGAGCATTCTTCAACTTCAACTTCGTCTCCAGGAATATCACTTTCTGCATGTGGTTGTCAAGCATCTCGGTCTGGTTATGCACTAAATGTATCTTCTTCTTCTCATTCTCATGAGTGGCTCATTGATTCTGGAACTTCTTATCACATGGCCAAAAATAAAGCCATGTTTTCTTCTTTAAATGATTGTAACACCAAAAATATATATGTTGGTGATGATAGATCTCTTAGTGTTGTAGGGACTGGAACTGTTCATCTAGACAATGGTCAATTTAATGATGTATTATGTGTTCCAACCTTATCCTGCAACCTTCTATGTGTATATCAGATAACTCATTTAGGTGAAGGCAAAATTGTTGAATTATCACCTCATGATGTTGTAATTAAGGACCTAAGAGATCCTAAACAGATTTTAGCTACCAGCATTGCCAATGATTCTATAAGGTTTTATAAGTTTAACAACTTTGGATCATCAACTCTTCCCTCGATATTTGTTGCTCATAATGATGAAGTGAGAAAACTTTAGCATGAGCGATTTGGTCACTTAAACTATCGTTCCCTTCAAAATCTATGTAAAGAAAATATGGTGACAGGTCTTCCTATGGTATCTTGTAGAGATGGTGTTTTTTCCGGATGTGTACTCGGAAAACACTATCAGGATAGCTTTGAAAAACATGCATCTTGGCACGCCTCAGCCCCTTTACAGCTTGCGCATAGTGATTTATGTGGTCCACTTCCAGTTGTTTCATTCTCTGACTACAAGTATTTCTTAACCTTCATTGATGATTTCTCCAAACACACTTGGGTATACTTCTTAAAACTCAAGAGTGAAGTATTTAACATGTTCTTGGCCTTTAAGGCCTTTGTTGAAAAACAATCTGGACATAAAATTCTTAAGCTAAGATCTGATAATGGTGGAGAATATGTTAACAACAAATTCATCAACTTTTGCAATGAGCATGAAATTCAAATGCAACATACTGTTCCATATACTCCACAAGAAAATGGTGTAGCTGAAAGGAAGAATCACACCTTAAAGGAAATGGCTAATTGTATGCTTCAATCTAAAGGACTTAGTCTTAATTTTTGGGCAGAAGCAATTAACTATGCAAATTACATAGTAAATTGCACTCCCACTAAGGTTTTAGAGAATATCACTTTAAAAGAAGCATGGAGCTCAATTAAACCAGATGTCGGTCACTTTCGTGTTTTTGGAAGTTAGGCATGGGCCCATATTCCAGATGAGAAACATAAAGCCTTAGAACCTAAGAGTGAAAAGTGTGTTTTTGTTGGATATTCTGAAGATGTCAAAGGATATAGGCTTATTCCACTTAAGTCCAAAGTAGAAAGTTTGCTAAAAATATATCGGCCTACGAGCCTAGTTGTGTAGATGTACCACCTCTCTCTGAAAATATTTCTTCTTCAAATGATGACAACAAGGATGAAAATCCTCCCCCACCTTCTCAGGATCCTCCTTTAGCTCCTCAGCTTACAAAATGGGTCCGCGCTACTCGGGATGTAGCAGGTACTCTTGCAGGTGATCCTACAGATCAACGTCGCACTCGTTCGCAGTTTGATAGAGCCTCTTCTTTACTGGCTCAAGCTCCAACAAATTATGATCCTGACACTTTTTCAAAAGCTTTAGGCCATCCAGATTGGGATGTAGCTATGAATGAAGAATATCGTTCATTATTGGAAAATGATACATAGGATCTTGTTCCTCTTCCAAAGGGACGAAAACTTATTAGATGCAAATGGGTTTACAGAACCAAGTATGGACCAGATGGAAAAGTTGATGAACATAAATCTCGTCTTGTTGCTAAGGTTTTTTCACAAGTTGAAGGCATTGACTATACTAAAACCTTCTCCCCTGTTGCCAAAACGAACTCTATCCGCCTTGTTCTTTCCCTTGCTACCTCTTTCAAATGGGAAGTCCATCAAATTGATGTTAAATCCACCTTCCTGCATGGGGACTTGCATGAAGAAATCTATATGGAACAACCTCTTGGCTTTATAAAAACAGACTCCAGCCTTGTATGTCATCTTAATAAATCCCTTTATGGTCTCAAGCAAGCCCCTCAGGCTTGCTAGGCCAAAATGGATAGCTTTCTTTTAGATACTGGATTTTCTAGGTGACAATACTGAATACACCAAGAAAGTGGGTAAGTATCTTATCATTCTTGTTCTTTATGTTGATGATCTTATCCTTACTTGTAGTGATCCCAACCTTATAAACCATGTGAAGTCTAGCCTTAAAAAGCAGTTTGAAATGACAGACTTAGGACACTTGCATTATTTTCTTGGTCTTCAAGTCTTGCAATCCAAGGAAGGTATTTACCTTTCCCAGTCCAAGTATGCTTGTGATATTCTATGCCACTTTCACATGGAAGACTGTAAGCCAGCCCCTTCTCCCTTTCAGTCTGGAGCTAAAATTTCAGTCACATGTACTTTCCCTGAAGTTGATGCTACCTTATATCGTCAGCTTGTAGGAAAACTTTTGTATCTGACCCATACTCGTCTTAACCTTTCCTTTGTTTTTGGCCATTGCTCAGTTTATGCAAAACCCACATGAAAGTCATTGGAAAGCAACTAAAAGAATACTTCGTTATGTTGGAGGTACATTTCAATTTTGGATTCATTACAGTGCAGAAGCATATCCTCTATTGGTTGGTTTCACTGATTTTGATTGGGCTAGTGACCCTGATGATCGGAAGTCTATTGCAGGTTATGTCTTCACTCTTGGTTCTGGACCTATTACATGGGCTTGCAAAAAACAAAGTGCCATTTCTCTTTCTTTAGCAGAAGTAGAATATTGTGGCACCGTAGAATCTAGTAAGGAAGCTCTGTGGCTTCGTCAAATCCTGTCAGAGTTTGGCTTTCAGCAGCAGCATCCGACTACACTTTGGTGTGATAATCAAAGTGCCATTCAACTATGCAAAGATCCCATACAACATCAGTGCAGTAAACACATTGAAATACACATGCACTTCATCAGAAAGCTTATTCATGACCATGTTCTTGAAGTGAAATATTTTTCAATAGATGATCAAGTTGCAGACATCTTTACAAAGGCTCTCATAGAGGAGAATTTTACTAAACTTCGATTTATAGTTGGAGTTCAGGAAATTGTCACTAAGGGGGGATAGGCTCTAATGCCTCCTTCTCCCTCCTATTGTTTCATATTTGTACATCCTTCAATCCTATCCCAAGTTGTTCTTAAGGGGGGATGTTAGGATATTCCGACACATAGGAAATAATTAAGTATAACTTGGTCTATTGTAGAGTTAGGTAAAGTGCTTTTCTTTACTATGTACATTTGCAACTTACATTCTGATGGTCACGATATGTTCTATAAATGAAGTGATCTGACGATTCATTCTCTCCTTGGTATTACCGACACTTGATCTATGGATTAACACCCGATTGGTCCATGATCTCTATTTAAAGGGCATGGAGGGTCATTTGTAGGGTAACCATTCATGAGAGAAGCTTATGTAAATTTTAATTCTTTTATTAATAAATTGCCTATTTAGTGGACGCGTTAGCTCAGGCTGTGGATTGTTTTCCTCTTTGATGGTTTTAACCATGTCAAGAATAATGGTGTATTGATCTGTGATCTGTTTGTGAGCGGTGTCCTTTGGTGTTCTATCTGAGGAACTTACCCTGTAAATTCCTATAGGTCCATATGGCTTTTCGATGGATTTCTACCTTGGTTTTTATGAGCTTCTAAAATATGACCTCCTGAAAATTATCATGGGATCCCTAAATTCTACTTTCTTATTCCTAATTCCAAAAAATTAGGATGACCTTTCCTTTAATGATTATTGATTGATATCGAATTGTAATCTCATTTATAAACTCATCTCCAAGATTAATGCAATTTGAAGTAATATAGTTCTCAGTTCATATATATCAGAGGAACAATTTGGGTTCCTCCACAATAGGAACATACATGATGTTGTCCCTTAAAAATCTCAAATTCATGATCTGCCATCCTTAAATTGGACCTATCCAAGGCATATGATAAGGTCAACTGGACATTTCTAAAATTAATGTTACCTTAGTTGGGTTTTTCCCTTTAGGTTGTTAGTTGGAAAATTGGGTGCATTTTTTCGACCAAATTCATGGTTTTAATCAATGGTGCCTCTTTAGATATTTTCCAAGCCTCGATAGGCCTTCACCAAGGTTGTCTGTGTTGAAACATCTAACTAGGTTTAGTCTTCATAATGACATATGTAATCATGATTTTATATATTTGTTGTAATGAGAAAAATAAAATTTATTGTTGTGAGGTGAGTGTAGGAGAAAAGCATTGGCGACACCTCTTCCATTTCACAGGAAGTGAAAAGGGTGAGATGTTGGATATTCTTGCAGGCAGCATACCTCACCCATTTCCATATGCTTTGATGGCTAAATTGTTATTTCTTGCCCATGTCAGAACTCCATCAGAAGCTCCATCCGCAAATCTAGTTGCACAAAAGAAAGGCCTCAATATCTGTAGAATGCAAGACCAGAAGGTCGGAGATTATGTTCTCCACCATTTCAACCAAAAGTGGATCTAGATCTTGGTTGACATGGCCCAAAATGACATAGGGGGAGAGAGTGAGACAACGTATTTGGGTTTAGAGGATTCTCCACCTCTTCAATAGAATGGAGCATCTGACTACCTCTTTAATTGGAATTTTAGAGAAGATGAGGCCAAGAAATGGATCTGGAAGTGTAGAGAATATATCTGCAGCAGGGGGCATGATGGCAAGAAAAATGGATGAAGCATAACGGAAGAAGTAAAAACGAGGTGAGAAATGAATGAATTCTTACATGGAAAATGGAAGAATTACAGTGGATGGTGTTTACATCCATTTGAAAAACATAAGTGTATGACATTGTTGTATTTCATATTCATAACGCAATATGTGGACCTCAGCTACAATTTTTACCAGGTCGAATTAGGCTAGAATACCTAGACCTTAGTTGAATATTGTGGCTTCTCCCATCGAAATAGTGATTACTAGGTGCTCCACACTTTTCATTTCATTTAAAAAAAAAATTCATGTGATTGTTGATTTTGAACTCCTCTATTTTCATTTCGTTTTAAAAATTTGTGCACGCGAATGAGTTTGAAATCCTTCGCACGGTGGTGACATTGAATTCTTATTAGTGGATTTCATTAACTACATCGGGGAGGTGGAGCTTGGGGAAGTCAGAGCCTCGGAGTGGTTGTTGGTAGGCTAAATTGCTTCATTTTTAACCCCTTTCCTAATTCCGATCAATAACCTTAGACCTCTATTTTAACCTCGCAACCTCCTTATTCCTGCACTATTCCAAGACTAATGCCTTTTCCTGCACTAGCCTTATATTTCATATTTAAGGGTTACAAATATACTTAATTAATTATTTTTATAGATTTTATACCTTTAATATTCTTTGCAACTAGTATGTTCTTTCCTAAAGTATTTGGTAAGCAATGTATTAATCATTTCTTTAGCATGGTCGAGTGCAGGTAGAATTCTTGCACCGCTGGCAAATCCTAACCTTTTGTGATAGATCACTACCTAATGCGGACATCTCATTCAGAATTGGTCATCTCAAGTTGGCCTCAGAGCAGAGATAAGTTAGGGATATGATAGAGATCAGGTCGTCGACCAAATGCTTAAGTTTAGTGTTTTGTTACAACGAAAGGCTTAGAATGTAATGTTGTTGTTATTTTGTTACAGCTAAAAGGCTTAGAATGTAACACTAAATGTAATTTTGTTATGGCCACAAGCCTAAAGGGATGTATTTAATGTAGGATTCAGGGAGGAAATGGGAGCGATTGAAATTCTACTATAACTACGGTATTTTGTAATTTTGCTGGTATCACCCTCGTTCTGGGCTGGATTTGATTTCATCATGTACATTTGTTGATTCTGAAATTTAATATAAAGGGATTGCGCCATGTTATTTCAATCCTGTGTTTTAATTCTATGTTGATGCATTGATGAGAGTTGAGTTTCCAAGTTTCTTAAATAGGGAAACGAGATGGTTGGTTAGGTCCTAACCAACCCAGCTCATTCTCCCTCGCATTCTTCTTTCTCGTTAAAGGTGTGCTAATTTTGTTTTAATGCAAGGCGTGAATTAAGTAGATGCTTCTATTCTTTCACAAAGTTCAGGTTCGATTTCATTTACAGCCATTGCATGACGGATTTTTGGTGTGCATGCTTAGCTATGTTTGATCTTACCTTTTTGTAATTTTTCTTTTCGAAGCTTGGTATTATTTCTACCTGGATTGTGCAAGCACATTATTCTTGCACTAGTGCATTTACAGTTCTGTAATTTGATTCCTTTGGTTCATTACAGCGAAGTCTTTCGTTCTTTTCTGTCATAAAGACCTTGATGTGTTTTTGCACGTGAGTGTTCATCTTTTAGAAGTATTCTTGATATTATGGATTGAATATGCTTTGGTAATTTAGGAATGAACGATGTTATAACACATTAATATGTACCTGCACTTTAAACTTTTAAGGAAATGATCGAACTTCACATCTAATTATTCAAAGTGAACATTTCCAAATTAAAAATATTAAAAATGCAGATCAAATTTATGTGAATAACTATTACAGGGATAAAGCATGTTATCACAGTTAGATGATTTCTTTAGTTGCATGAAAGAGTTCCTTGATTAAAGAAAAGTGCGCTTTAACTTTCAAAGTTAATTCTTATTTTGAAGTTAAGTTGTGTTGAAGTATCTTTCTTCTTATGAAAGCTATTTCAAAGTTTTGTTCACCTTTGCAAATTCTTTTCTTAAGGTAACACACTCTTTATTATTTTATGAAAGAAAATTGAAAACTTGGTGCATGAATCTTTGATCTGGGATAGGAATCAATATCCTCATACAGGAACAGAGTGCTCTAGTCCTAAGACTTAGAGCCCCTGCATGAGGGCATAAATCTTTAGTACAAGTGTAGAATATACTTCTAGCATATAAACTTTGTTTCGGTACTAGTGCAAGAATATCACAGGGGTACATGAATAACAACTCAGTGCAGGAAGAAAGATCTATAAAGAAGTCAGAAATATTCAAGGGTCCAATTATTAATCTGACAAGCAACTATATAAAGATAAACATAGATTTCCATTTCAATTAATCAGGATTGCTTACAAGAGTTTGAAAGTTCCTTTTATTATTTCTTCATAAAAGTACTTTCTTTCATATTCTAGCACTAGAATTTCTTTGGTGTAAATTGTCAAGTGATCTTTTCTTTTCGATTCTGCAAGATTGTAATTAAGTAGGAATGGAGTTAGGAAAAGTTCATATCATTTATGGCATTTCCTGTACTTCACCTCTAAGTTTATGAAACCACCGGGTTGACAATTAAGTGTTCAAGGAGTCTGCTTAACCGCAATTCCTGCACCCAACATTTTGGCGTCGTTGCCGCGGAGGCGATTTGAAATTGGTAAGAACTTTCCATTTTTTGCAATAAGGGTAAGTCTACTTTTATTTTTCCTGCAATATGCTTCTATTGTTTTAAGGATTTTACGAGTGTTGACTTTTTTTTTTGCAGCAATTGACAGATTCTTTTCTTTACATCATTTGAATTTTGTTTTTTTTTCTTTGATTTTTAAAATGAATGTCTAAGAAAGGTAGGGGTCTGAAGCCCAATAAGGGCTGATGAAACATTGAAAAAATGAAAAATATTCTTATATTGGACCTTCTTTTGCAGGTAGAAAGTCCAAGTAGAACCAGACTCATCTCGCCAGAATGGTCCACTTGGATTTTGTAAACAGTGATACAGGTGTGACACAACCCGAGAAGGGGAAGAAGGAGGCTAACGGTCATCAGAAAGTCCAATTCAGCAATAGTCAACCTTCATCTTCTGGAAGTGGTTTGATTGGAGGCACAACAATGGTTGATCATGAAGACCATGCAAAGGGGACTGGTGAGAATCAGGTAAATGAAGGGCAATCCACTTTTGGATTTCCAATAGTGAATTATGAAGCGAATGTAAAAATGAATAATATTTCACCCTAAAATCTTCCACATTTTCATCGTAAGGTGCACGAAGACCCAGATTCATTCCTTTTTGAGTTTGATATACTATGTAGGAGTTATGATTATTCTTCAGATGCCCAGAAATTAAAATTGTTTCCTGCAAATCTCAAGGATTCAACCTTGTGTTGGTTCATGGGACTAGGAGGAAACACTATAAGTTCTTGGGAGAAAATGAAGAGAGTGTTTTTGAATAAATATTGGGAATATTGTAAAACTAGAGAAATGCTGGATGAAATCTTCACCATTGTACAAGGTGATGATGAGACTTTGGAGGACTACTTAGAGAGAGTTTTGTATATACTCCAAAGGTCCAAACACAAATTTGATTTAAGTACCATTCAAACTTTGTTCCTATGAGAGCTTACTAAGGATTCTAGACATAATTTGAATTTGTTAGGACAAGGATATATTGCTCAGAAAACTTTTGAACAAATTTGTGACTTTTGTAGGAAGTTCTCACAAAATCAATCTAGATCCACTAGAGGAGGTCAAAGCAGAACTAACAAACTAGGATCTATAGATGCTATGATTATTGGCTTGGAGAATAAAATTGACAGTATGAAAATTGAAATAATAAATAATGTTAGTAAACAAATAGACTCTTTGAAATTTCAGTAAAAACTAGAAAAAGAACAAGAGTCGTTGTCTATTTTTTGTCCAAAATGTAGGAAAAAACATCATTTAAGAGAGTGTCTTGCTAATATAAAGAGTGATAATAAATGTGTGATTTGTGTAGAGAACCATGCCACCGAGGAATTCCCCTCCATACCTAGATTGAGAACCTCATTTGAAGGAGAGTATTATGAACCTGAGCCATTACATGCCATGGGAGTGCGAAGGAACTGGCCACAGGTAAGTGCAAGTATGGTTCGTGAACCACATTTTTATGGCTATAATGGACCTCCATATTCCTATCATAATAATAATAATAATCACTCTCAACATTGGCAGCACAAAAACCATTTTTACCATGGACAGCCCTCTCAACCTTGGAAACAAGGATGGAGAGGGCCAAACCATTCATATCATTCATATCCTGCTCAGATGCCATCATATCCTCCTTCATATGCACCACACGATATGTTACAACCATCTTTTCCCTCTTTACCTCAGCAGAGTCAACCAATGCTACCATTTCCTTTGCCACCACCATTTAGACCACCTCAACTACCTTCTCAACCGATACCGAATCTTAATAATAAGGCGGTACAACTGATTTACTCAGTTGGATCATCCCCTTCTCCTACCTATCGAACCTTGCTGGTTGGGATAAATGAGATTCAATTGAAATCGGGAAGGGTAGTTAAACCAGAAAAACAAAAACAACCCATGGTGATCATTGAGGAGAAAAATGAGGAGGCAACTCTTGATCATTCGAAAAACAATGTCACCATTTAGCCCATTCCTATACCTTCAGATTCACCATCTTCTTCAAACGAGCCTCCCTATCCAAAAAGGTTGGCTATGGAGAAGAGTGACCCCGAGTCCACTCTAGCTTCAGATCTAAGGAATCTTTGCATAAAGGTTCCTTTACTTCAGGCTATTAGAGAAATTCTCATCTACACAAAGATCATTAGGGAGTTATGTCTTAAAAATCCAGGGAGGAAGAGAGTAGAACCTCAGACCATTTAGTTTTTTGGTAGAGCAGCTGAGTTAATGACAGGATGCGTATCAATGGAGAAATATACAGATCCTGGAAACCTAGTTGTTTATGTCCATATAGGTGATATCCTTGTCTTTAATGTATTAATAGACCTGGGGGTGGCCATCAATGTTATGACCAGGCAAACCATGGAACAACTTGGGTTGGACCATATCCATCCTACACCCACTGTGCTTGAACTTGCAGAGAGATCTAAAATCAAGCCCGATGGAGTATAGGATGATGTGGTTATCTCTATAGATTCGTGGGAATACCCCGCGGATTTCATTGTGCTTCAACCAAACAATCCAATGGGAGGACATCCTTTGGTTCTGGGACGACCATGGCTTGCCACGGACAATGCTTATATTGGATGTCGCTCTGCTGATATATACATTTCACATGGAGATTCTAGGAAAAAGGTCACCTTATATTCACCTACTATATCTATTCGAGAACTCAAGGACACTTTATGGTTAGATTATGACAGCAGTGATGAGGAGACTTGATCTATTTCTTTGATTCATCATCATACTGAGTCTACCCAGGAGGGTGAATTACGAGATTTCTTGAACAATTTAGACACTATGCCTAACTTTGACACACTTCATCAGATCTTTAGTCTGGATTTTCAAGAAAATTCTGATTCCCAGCCTTCCTCATCCCATACTGTAGCATCATCTTCCTATACTCTTAAGCCCAATACCACTCTTGTTGAAATTAGTCCAGGAAAATCTCTATACATTGGCTTAGACCTGGATTCATCTCAACAAGAGAAACTTGTTACCTTGTTGTGAGATCACCTGCATGCATTTTCTTGGAGTTATGAAGACATGAAAGGCATTCCTCCTGAGACTTGTACTCATCATATCTATATTCAGGAGGGAGCCTGACCTGTTCAACAACCCCAGAGACGAATGAATCTCATGCTAAGAGATATTGTTAAAGAGGAACTACAAAACCCTTAGATGCTAATTTCATCTATCCCATTTCTGACAATCAATGGGTCTCTCCATTAGTGATAGTCCCTAAGAAAGATGGAAGATGGCGTATTTGCATTTATTACCGAGAATTAAACAAAGCCACTCTCAAGGATTACTTTCCCCTTCCTTTCATCGATCAGGTGCTAGATACCCTTGCCAGTAAAAAGCACTTTTCATTTTTGGATGGCTTTAGTGGGTATAACCAAATCCATATCGCACCCTCAGATCAAGACAAAATTACCTTTACATGCCCTTGGGGTGCATTTTCTTATCGAGTGATTCCTTTCAGGTTATGTAATGCACCCACGACCTTTCATAGGGTTGTGCTGGCCATTTTTGTTGATCTTGAATGTGTTGAGATTTATATGGATGATTTTTCTGTGTTTGGTAACTCATTTGATGAAGCTCTTAAAAATCTAGAAAAGGTGATTTTACGTTGCCAAGAGGTTCATCTTGCTTTGAGTGATAAAAAATGTAGATTAATGTGAAAAGGAGTGGTTCTTGGTCATTTGGTTTCTGACAAAGGTATCCAGGTAGACCCTGCTAAAGTTGAAGTTATTTTTCGTTTGTCTGCACCCAAAAAACAAAGGCAAGTGAGAGGCTTCCTGGGACATGTTGGTTATTACTGGAGATTCATTGAGAATTTTTCCAAGATTGCTACCCCCTTTTTTGATTAGTAGCTAAGGATAGTGAATTCTCCTGGTCCACAACTTGCCAACAATCGTTTGAGACACTGAAGGAAAAATTAGTACATGCACCAGTTTTGAGAGGACCAAATTGGTCCCTGCCATTTCACATTTCCTCCGATGCCTCAGACACTACCATTGGTGCAGCTTTAGGATAAAAGGAGAATAAACAATATTATGATATTTATTACATCAGTAAAAAAATTTCACTTGCCGAATTTAACTATATAGTGACTAAAAAAGAATTTTTAGCCATTATTTTTGCTATTAATAAATTCAGACATTACAGTACAAGATATGAATTTTATGTGCATACTGATCATTTTGCTATAAAATATTTAAAGAATAAACCTTTAACTAATGGTAGAGTGACTAGTTGGTTGCTTTTATTATAGGAATTCAATGTTACAATTATTGATAGACCAGGAAAGTCTAATGTTGTAGCTTATTATCTTTCTATATTAAATAATATTGGTGAAGTAATTCCTGTTGATGATGATATCCCTGACGAACATATTTTTCTTATGTCAGCGAAATCCCCATGGTTTGCTGACATAGCTAACTATCTAGTCACCGGAAAAATACCACCTCACTTATCTGCTCGTGAAAAGTAGAATATCATTCAAAAAAGTGCTTCATATTCTTAGATACAGGGAGACCTCTTTTACACTAGACCAGATATTGTTATTCGTATATGTGTGAGAGAGGAAGAAGTGTTTGATATCTTAAAATATGCCCATGATGAACCTTGTGGTGGCCACTTCACTGATAAACAAACTGCATATAAAATTTTACACACTGACTATTTTTGGCCTTCTTTGTTTAAGGATGCCAAGCAATATGTTAGGCATTGTGGTAGTTGTCAACGGATGGGTCAACCTATTCAAGCCAATGGAATGTATTTATGTCCTCAAGTTATGATTGAGCCCTTTGAAAAATGGGCTATTGATTTCATAGGACCCATAAACCCCACATCTTTAAATAAAAAGAATATCTTGGTTTGTATTGATTTTGTTACTAAATGGGTACAGGCTAAAGCTATTTCTTTTGCCACTGAGAAAGTTGTTGTTGATTTTCTATTTAATGAAATTTTTACTAGATTCGGTGTTTCTAGATAAATTGCTTCTGACAATGGATCGCAGTTTGTTTCTAACTTGGTACAGCAAGTCATGAATCAATATAAGATTGGGCACAGGAAATCTACACCATACTATCTGCAAGTAAATGGCTAGGTGGAATCTACAAACAAGGTGATCGAATCCATCTTCACCAAAACAGTAAACATGCACAGCAAGGATTGGACCAGCTGATTGCCTGAAGTTTTATGGGCTTATTGAACCACTTGGAGGAACACCATATGAGCTGGTGTATGGAAGACAAGTCCTTTTTCCAATTGAATTTTAGATAAAGACAGTTCAATTGGGTCTAGATCTCTCATAAGCACAACAACAACGTATATTGTAGTTAAACGAGTTGGATGAATTTCAGAGGGATGTTGTTCTACAGAAAATTTTAGTGCAACAACAACAAAAGAAGTGGTGTGATAAGATTATCAAGAAGAAAAAGTTCCAACCAGGTGATTGGGTACTTCTCTATGACTCTAGATTTAAACATTTTAAAGGGAAGTTCCATACTCGTTGGATGGGACCGTATGAGGTAATTCAAGTTTTCGACAATGGGGTTGTAGAATTCAAAACTATCGATGAGCGAAATTAAGTTTTCTTTGTGAATGGGCATAGGCTTAAATCATACTTTCAGCCCCTCACAAAGGAAGATTTCATGCAGCAAGTGCAGCAATAGTCTGAACTTCAGTTGGTAGGTGGCTATGCTGGCCTATTGTGATCTGATTTCTTCTCTCTTGAAATAAAGTTTAAAGAAAATCCAAAAAAATAAAAATAAAAAAAAGGGTAAAGAAAAAAATATTTTCCCGTGATTGTAAAAATCAATTTTACTGACATGATTGCAGAAGGATCAACCTGAAAACTAGCTTGCTGGCAAGAAGATCAAATTCTAATAAAATGGGAATATTGCTTGATTTTTAGATGTGTTGACTATCACCAAGAAGAAGCAGGTTCAAGTGCAAGAATCGAGCCCTTATCCAAGTTTGGGATAGCTAGCACGAAAATTTTTATCCAAATAACACTCAATTCCTGTGGCATTTACTTTTCGGATCATCTTTATACAGGGAGATTTCAGGTGAAATTATTCCCTTCTTCTATTCCCATTTTCGTAAAAAAATTCCCTTTATTTTCTTCTTTTTATCCCATGAATTTTACCATCCCTTTCTTCAAAGAAACTTTCCCTATCCGATTTCGTATTTCCCTCTTTTCCCCTTGAAATTTTTTCCCCAAAATCCCTTTTCGATTTGTCCCTCTTGGTGGTCTCACTCTTGAATTCCTTGTCATAATTTCCTTCCCATTCTAAAATTTACCCTTTTTCCCACTTCTTTTTTCCCTCATGGATTGATTGCAGGATCTGATGTGAACTCACAAGTCAAATCGGAAGGCATATATCAACACCAAAGATTGGTGAATAAAACCTCTCTTGTTTATCCAATTTTTTTTTCAAATCCAGCCTATGAATTACATCCTATCAGATTTTTTTTTGTTCCCTTTCTCTTTCCAAATATGCCACAAATATCCCTGGTGCAGGAATGTTTGATCGAGTGCAAGCATGTTCAGTGCAGGCATGTTCAAGTGCAGGCATGTTCCATGCATGCATGTTTAAGTGCAGGCATGTTCATTGCAAGCATGTTCAGTGCAGGCACATTCAATACAAGAATCCGCACCGTTGAGCATGCCCAATTATGAAAACACATGTTTTGGTGTGGGAACAATGGTCTCAATGCAAATACAGTGCAGGAACACCTGGTGCAAAATTGTGCATTGAAAATATTATCTTTGTTTCATAATTTTTTTGTACAAGCACAATGACTGCACCACCTGTAGATCATGCTATTCAATAATTTGTATTATGGTTAACACTTTGTTTTATCATTTACTAAATTAGGAATAAAATTGTTTAAGCACAAAGATATTTTAGGTTTTGAAATCTCATTTTTTTAATGAGTACTAAGTACACCTTACGTGAGATCATGAAGTTAATGTGGGGTGGTACGATTCTCCCAAAATCTAATATTTACCTCTTCTTTAAACGACTCATCACCTATCAATGATGGCCTTACCTCATATCCGACCTCGCATGACCATTACATCGAATTATTATCTAAACCGCCACCTTTCCCAATCATCATTTCATGTCTGTAATTGAACCAATTCGTATTCACATCTGTCCCAGGAGTGTAATCTTAATGATGGAGGGTGACCATTTGGAAGGTGGCCAATATAGCTGCGGATGTATAGCTTAACCATCATAAATCCCTCGACAAAGCTTTGAGTTCTTCATTTGTAATACTCTTCCAAAGTTTTAGACAAAGATTAGGTGAATTCAAACAAAGAAATGGTGTCTGTAAGGATTGAACCACAGTCCCTGAAGGAGATGGAGCAAATGGTTGAGTATAGAAATAGTCTTGAAATATTGCAGGAATCCAGGTTCTTCTTGTTTCTGCAAAAAATTGATAAATTCGACTCAGCTGTGGTGCTAACATTCGCCCAGACTTTTGATGGAAGTCGAGCCAAGGTGGGTTCGCTGGAATTTCCAGTCACATAGGAGTCCATATCTCAGGCTAAAGGTTTAGCAGTAGTGGGAGAACAATGGTTTAGAGAGAAGATTGATAAGAAGTTGTGGCGTCGATTCGTGGTCGACACGAAGCAAAAGGTGGAATAGAAGAACGGTCTCCATCATAGCATTATGCTTAGGAAATGGAAGGACCTCCTTTACGTATTGTAGATGTTTCTCACCTGCGAGGGTCGTTATTCACTCACCCTTCAGTATCACATATGATTTCTCCTACATTTTGAGTCTCGTAAGATCATTAATTTTCCCTATTATCTACTCAGGAGATTAGATAAAATGTCGAAAGGTGTTCAGAGAGGGAGGTCAAGCTAGGTTGCATACACGTTATACCACCACGGGCTAATCACAATTTTAATCAAGAAGGAACTGGAGGTTAAAAATGTGACCTGGAAAGAATTTATTAAGGAGTTTCAAGGATGAGGTGTAGGGAAGTCATCCAAGAAGAAGAGTGCAAGTAAGGAAGGAAAATCAGAAACCCTGCCTCACGCCCTACGGAGACCAGGAGATTGACTAGTAAAAGGACTGCCTCTTCAAGGGTGATTCATGTTCAGTCAACCTCCCCGATACTATTGGACAACTCACCACTTACTTCACCAGGTAACAATAACCTCTCGGTCCTCCCTGAGGTGGCAGCCCATACAGTGTCAACGAATACTATGTGGAGAAGGAAGATGACACACCCTTATGGGTCCTCTTTGGTAAGATGAAAGATAGAAAAATGATGTCGAGTGCAAGAAAAGACTCAGCAGAGGGTCAGATGGATGATGGGGTGTGGGACACTGAAGCCCTGGATAATTTTGAAGTTCTGGGTATTGAAACCCCTGGTAAGGTGAATGTACAAGGTACTGAGGCCCTTGATAGCATTGAATTCCGAGTACAGAGGCCCTTGATAATTTTTAAGTTCTGGGTATTGAAATCCCTAGTAAGATGAACGTGTAGGAGACCCTTAGTGACATTGAAATTCCAGGTATTGAAACCCTTGATGATGTTGAAATGCAGGAACTTGGTAACCAGAATAACCTTGACCCTGATGATGTCGGCACATGTTTGGAATCGACTACCAAGAAGTCAGCACCAAAGGAATTGGGAGTAGAAAACTCCACCCTCTATCTAAACAATCAGATAGAAGAGCTCAAGCAGCACGTTTACGGCTTGGAGATATTAAACCAAGCCATGAAAGAGTAGGATACAATGCAAAAGCAGATAAATGTAGATTTGGCAAGAGAAGTGAAAGAGCAGAAAAGACAAGTTAAGATATGGAAATTCCAGGCCTCAACGTGCTATAAATGTCTTAAAAATATGACCAATAAAATCAAGAAGGCTCGAGGCAAGAAGGAAAAGATAGTGAAAGCAAGGATCAACATACAAGTTCAGGATTGAAGGGAGGCTCCTTTGTTTTGGCTTGTTTGTAGTAGATAAAGGTTGTGTGAGGACACACAACAACATAGGGAGGGGAGGATGTTGGTAGGCTAAATTGCTTCATTTTTAACCCCTTTCCTACTTCAAATTCATAACCTTAGACTTCTATTTTAACCTCTCAACCTCCTTATTCCTGCACTATTCCAAGAATCGTGCCTTTTCCTACACTTGCTTTATATTTCATATTTAAGGGTTGCAAATGTACTTAATTAATTATTTTTATAGATTTTATACCTTTAATATTCTTTGCAACTAATATCTTCTTTCCTAAAGTATTTGGTAAGAAACGTATTAATCATTTCTTTAGCATGGTCGAGTGCATGTAGGATTCATGCACCGCTGGCGAATCCTAAACTTCTGTGACAACTCAATACCTAACGCGGACATCTCATTCATAATCAACCATCTCAAGTTGGGCTCAGAGCAGAGATAAGTCAGGGATATGATAGAGATCAGGTCGCCAGCCAAATGCTTAAGTTTAGTGTTTTGTTACAGTCGAAAGGCTTAGAATGTAATGTTGTTGTTATTTCATTACAGTTGAAAGGCTTAGATTGTAACGCTAAATGTAATTTTGTTATGGCCACAGGCCTAAAGGGATGTATATAATGTAGGATTCAGATAGGAAATGGGAGCAATAACAATGCTACTGTAACTGTGGTATTTTGTAATTTTGTTGGTATCGCCCTCGTTCTAGGCTGGATTTGATTTCATCATGTACATTTGTTGATTCTAAAATTTAATATAAAGGGACTGCACCATGTTATTTCAATCCTGTGTTTTAATTCTATGTTGATGTGTTGTTGAGAGCTGAGTTTCCAAGTTTCTTAAACAGGGAAATGAGTTGGTTGGCTAGGGCCCAACCAACCCAGCTCGTTCTCCCTCGCATTCTTCTTTCTCGTTAAAGGTGTGTTGATTTCGTTTTAACACAAGGCGTGAATGAAGTAGATGCTTCTATTCTTTTACAAAGTTCAGGTTCGATTTCATTTATAGCCATTGCACGACATATCCATGGTGTGCATGCTTAACTAAGTTTGAACTTACCTTTTTGTAATTTTTCTTTTCGAAACTTAGTATTATTTCTGCCTGGATCATGCAAGCACATTATTCCTGCATTAGTGCATCTACAGTTCTGCAATTTGATTTCTTTGGTTCATTACAACGAAGTATTTCATTATTTTCTGTCATAAGGATCTTGATGCATTTCTGCAAGTGAGTGTTCATCTTTTAGAAGTATTCTTAATATTATGGATTGAATATGCTTTGGTAATTAAGGAATGAACGTTGTTATAACGCATTAATTTGTACCTGCACTTTACACTTTTAAGGAAAGGATCGAACTTCACATCTAATTATTCAAAGTGAACCTTTCTGAATTAAAAATATTAAAAAGGCAGATCAGATTTATGTGAATAACTATTACAAGGATAAAGCTTGCTGTCACAGTTAGATGATTTCTTTAGTTGCATGAAAGAGTTCCTTGATTGAAGAAAAGTGTGCTTTGACTTTCGAAGTTAATTCTTATTTTGAAGTTAAGTTGGGTTGAAGCATCTTTCTGTTTGTGAAAGCTATTTCAAAGTTCTGTTCACCTTTGCAAATTATTTTCTTAAGTTAACATACTCTTTATTCTTTTATGAAAGAAATTTGAAAACTTGGTGCAGGAATCTTTGTTATGGTACAGGAATCAATATCTTCATATAGGAACAGAGTGCTCTAGTCCTAAGACTTAGAGCCCCTGCATGAGGGCATAAATCTTCAGTACAAGCGTAGCATATACTTCCAGCATATAAACTTTGTTCCGGTACTGGTGCAAGAATATTTCAGGAGTATAGGAATAACAAATCAGTGTAGGGAGAAAGATCTATAAAGAAGTCAGAGATCTTCAAGAGTCTAATTATTAATCTAACATACAACTATACTGAAGTTAAACATAGATTTCCATTTCAATTAATCAGGATTGCTTACAAGATTTTGAAAGTTCATTTTATTTATTTCTTCACAAAAATACTTTCTTTCATATTCCAGCACTAGAATTTCCTTGGTGTAAATTGTTGAGTGATCTTTTCTTTTCGATTCTGTAAGATTGTAATTAAGGAAGTAGGAATAGAGTTAGGAAAAGTTCATATCATTTCTGGCATTTCTTGTGCTTCACCTCTAAGTTTACAAAACCCCCGGGCTGACAATTGAGTGTTGAAGGAGTTTGCTTAATCGCAATTCCTGCACCCAACAACGGTGAAGTGTGGTGAACCATTCTGGAGCTGAGCAGTGTTGTTGCCAGAAAATTCTGAAGAATCCATGGTATGTATGAGCATACATCATCCTTTAATATCATGATAGGCCATGCACTAAGCTAATGATTATTGACATAGTGCATGGTCCTTAATATTTTCCTAACAAAGACCATGGCAAATGCATGGAGCATAGAATAAGGAATAATGTACTGCACACAACCAATGGATGAGATAAAAATGTCTCACGAAAGAGAGCAATTAGGTTGATATATGAGATAGAAAAGCCTCACGAAAGAGAGAAATTAGGTTGATATACATCGACTTGTAAAATTCTGTAACACTAAAGATTGAAAACAAACCTAATAAATAGTGAAAGAATTCAAGGGATATGGAGGGCCTCATGTGGACTTTTAGGTGTTCACAAAATTTAGTAGACCTTGGGTACACTTGTATCACACAAGTACACACCACTTAATTTACAAGTTTAAAGAATTCCACTAACACATAATTTAATTATATCATATTTTAAAATACATAAGTAGGAATCTAAAATTAATAATAAATAAATATATAAATAAAGAAATATATATATATATATATATATATATATATATATATATATATATATATTTTTAATTTTAGGTTACGATTAAGTTAGATATTAAATCGATGTATGATATTTCCTTGTTTATGGGATAAGGGACTTGCTTTGTGTAACTATTTATTAAGGTGTACATACTTTATCTTTCTTGATTCGAAAGTTGATGTCTTATGAGAAACAAATGTTTATTTATCTAAATTTTCTAATTTAAAATGATTAAATTAAAAGATTAAAAATAGGTAGTAGAAAACAGAACTCACTAAAAATAAAAAATAAAAATATATATATACATATATATATATATATATATATATATATATATATATATATATATATATATATATATATGTACATTTTCCACTGGAAAAATCCGTAATATTTCATTATAAATATGAAAGATTACATATGTAGATGCTTTGAAGCATATGCCAACTGTTCTGTACATTTTCACAAAAAATTTGCATGTCTGTGCTGTATATCTGTCTGTTACATTTTCAAAAATTGTGCAAAATTGGTGCCATTTTTGGCAATCCTCAATCTATTTCAAATTATATCATGTTGTGCAGTCAAAACCTCAAAAAACTGTTATGTTATGTCGCCTGTTGACCCGCAGTAGGATATGTCGGGTCTATATATGGCCGATGGTAGTATTTCTGCTCCTGCTGATCCAAATATTCAGCGATTTCCCATAACCCATTCTCCATCACCGCGGCCTCCTTGGAAAGCTTGTCAGCAGTCTGGTTATGTTCTCTGTATATATGAGAGATGTGAAAAAAGTTAAAAGCATCCTTTAGTATAAATACTTCATCAAGCAATACATTTAGAGTGTGTGAGTGACATGTGGTAACTCTATTGACCCAGTTTGTAACAATCTGAGAATCGCCAAATATGTTGATGCTGGTGCATTGGTGACTGAGTGCAAAATGTAACAGATGTCGGAGAGAAATGAGCTCAGAATAATTGTTTGTGCCAGCCCCCAATCCTACTTTGATATGAAAGAAGTGCCTCGAGGATATGTGTAAAATGATACCCCCTCCGCAGCCATGTTCGTTTGCAGCCCCGTCGAAAAAAGCCCATGGCGAGCCCATGTCGATATTGGGAGGACGGGTCGGCCGTCGCAGTTTTGTGGGAGGAGGATTTGGTAATTCGTTGTATGTTGTGATGATGCCAGCTTCAACGAGTGGCCACCTAGCCTCCCATCCATCAAATATCATTCTATTTCTGGACTTCCAAATAGACCAGTTAACAATGATAGGGAGGTTTACAGTTTTCGAGCCACTGTGTTTGTTCCCCTAATCTATCCAAGCGCTGATAAGGTCTGTACCAGACCAGTCTCCCGTGTACTGTATGTGAAATTTGATATTATGCCATATTTGAATAACAATGGGGCATCTTAAGAATAAGTGTTCAGTGGTCTCTGTGTCTTCTTTGCACAGCACACAACGCGAGGGTCCCGATACTGCCCTACGCTTGAGGTATTCATCAGTGGGAATGCGATTGCGGAGGACACACCAAGAAAATAATTTGGATCTGGGCGATGCAGTTAACTTCCATATCTGGTGCCACCATCTGTCTAGCACTTCCGGCTTTCTGTGGTTAATGATGAGTTTATATCCTTCACGAGGAGTGTAAATCCCACTATCAGCAATCTGCCAGATGAGTTCATCCGGCCCTTCCACAATTCTGATATGGGATTCAGAGAGGGCATCGCAATATTCTTTCCAGGGTTCGTGCCATCTGATCTATATATATATATATGTACATATGTATATACATATATATATATATACATATACATATATATACATATACATATACATATACATATACATATACATATATATATATATATATATATATATATATACATTAAATTATTAGCATTATAATTAGGGAAATTTCCAAATAAAAACCTTAATCTGTAAATTTTATCAAAGACCAATGGCATGTGGTAAGATTAGCTCTATATTCTTTTTCAATTTATTGTTGAATGCACATTGATAAGTCCAAAATTAATCTATTGTGCTCATTGTTTCTATGCCCTTTCATCTCTTGAAATTATTTATCATGTTAAAGTATGGATTTTGTGGCCTTTTCACTTTATTTAATAACCTATTTGAAATTAATATGTTTTAGAAATGTTTATGATGATTTGTGATAAATTATCTAGGTTGCATGTATGCTTCAAGAGTATTTGTTAGTAGACAAGGATGATAATGAGTTATGATGCGCTAAGTGGAGACCACAAACATTTTGGAATTTCGTATTCTAGTGTTATGGTTTTGGATCTCTCAGGTTATTTCTTTATGTTAAAAGGTCATTCTTTCAACCTCTTGGCATAACATTTGTGCATGCATGTAGTTTCCATCTATCTCTCTTCAGAGATAGTTACCACCATTCTAGCCAGTTTGTGTTCTACAATATTTAATTATTTTATTTATTAATAGAAGTTAGGTAATCACTATATTGTTATGCTCTTTTCTATATTTCTCTGTGTGTTTCATTTCCTTTCCTACATTTCGTTACATTCCTTGTACAACTTGGATCAATGGTATGAGAGTAATTTGGTCCTCGTTGTTTCTCGTTGCATGTATTTGACGAGTTACTATGTCAAGTGGCCCCACTTTGATGTTCTTTTAGAACAAAATTATATGTGTAGATGCCATTTTGTTTGTGAATCTCATCCCTATATTGTCATTGTTATTCCAAGAGGTTAGTTGTATAGGGTACCATAGGTAGTTTTTACTATTGTGATTTCATTAATCTCAAGAAAACAATGTCAAAAAGTCATTTCTAATATTGCAAAGTTTGTCCTCTTCATGGTTTGGTTGGAAGGTGAAAGGAAGGTCATTGTGAATGCCATAACCTCGGCACAGGGCCTCTCTGCACAATATAAGTATGTTGACAAGATTGTAAACGCATACAAATATATCTTTGCTCTACCTGTCGAGAAGCCTTTGTACTGCCAGGTCAAACATTCAATTGACTTGATACTTTTTGCTACTTTACCTAATGTCCCAATATATAGATTTTATATTTTGGAGAATGAGGAAATAAAATGCCAAATTCATGAGCTCATCTAAAGGGCCACATTCAACTGAGCTCATCACCTTGAAAAAGCCTAATTATGTTGTTGCAAAAGAAGTATGGGACATGGAGACTTTTTATTGATTATAAAGCCATGAAAAAAATCATTGTCAAGAATAGACGGTTGATTCCCCGATTACAATATTCTTCATCAACTCAAGGGTGTCAAGTTCTTTAGTAATATTGATCTGAATTCTGCCTACCAGTAGGTTCTAATTAAACAAATAGTGTATGGAAGACAAACTCAAAATCTAAAGAAGGCCTTTTTAAGTGGTTGGTCATGCCATTTGGCTTGACTAATGCTCCAAACATGTTCATGAGGATGATAGGTGATATCCGATGACTATTTATGGACTCTTTTGTCGTTGTATATTTTGATGGCATCCTCATCTTCAATGGAACATAGGCATAACATTTGGAATACATTCAGCAGGCCCTGAGCACCCTATCACAGCCTAACTTGTATGTCAATATGGAGAAATTCTCATTTGGCATGTAGAGATTTCAATATTTGGGATACATCATGTATGAACATAGGGTGCATATGGACCCAACCAAGATCCATGTCATTCAAATTTAGTTAGCCATGGTGACTCTAACAAATCTTTGTAGCTTCTTGGGCCTTGCTTGACCCTTAAGTCAAGTGACCAAGGGATGATTTAAAGCAAACTTTTCCTAATCTATGTCACAACAAAACACATTAAAGGATATTAAACATTATCTTTTCTCCACACCAGTAATCACCCTATCAGTCCTACAATAACGATTTGAGATTAAGGTAGATGCCTTCGACTATGTTATTAATGCATTCCTCACTCAACAAGCACATCTAGTGATTACAGTAAAAGTCTCTTTGATAATTTTATAAGATACCCCACATATGACAAGGAGATGTATCCCATATTCTAGGAATGTCATTAATGCGAGAAATATATTACGGGGAAGGAAATTATCATCCACATTGATCACAAGCCTATACAATTCATGCAGACACAAGGAAAGTTACAACATAACTTCCATAAAAAATGGTTCATGTACCTACATCAATTCCACATGAACATCAAATACAAGAATGGAAACACCGATCATGTTGCATATTTCCTTAGTCAACCCCTGTATGTGGTGCTAATCACAATTCTTAACTCTTGTGGGAATGAGACATCTAGGTGGCCATAATTATACAATATCGAATCTAACTTCGATGCCACATACCAAACATTGATCGTAGGAAGACAAGTCTCATATTTCCACATCCATGATGCACTCTTATGATACCGATTCCACCTTTGTGTTCCTTCAAGAAAACGTGCCAAACTAATCTAGGAGGCACATTATAGTCAAGTGGTAGAGAACTTCGGTGTGGAGAATATAATAATAATATTTAAGAATTATTTCTACTTCCCAAAGCTTCAACAAGGAATCCAACGATATATCATATCATGCACTACCTATGTTATTACTAAACCAACCATCATGAAGTGGGGGTTGTACACTCCTCTACCTACTCTAGACTTGCCCTGGGAGTAATTCTCCATCTATTACATGTTAGATTGTGCCTCCACCAAGCATGGTAATGATTATGTGTTTATGGTAACTTTTTCATTGGTTCTCTAAGGTGGCCATTTTGGCACCAAACAAGAAGAGTATCATGGTTGAAGCCATTGCTAAACTCTTCTTTGAGTGTGTTAGGGTTCATTTTGGGCTACCTTGAAAAATTATTTTAGATAGGGACATGAGGTTCCTCAATACCTTGTAGTCCATCCTAAGGTCTCTGATGGATAACAAGTTTACCAAATTGTCTGCCTTTCATCCCCAAATAGATGGACAATCATAAGTGGTCAACAAGGTGATTGTGCATATCTTTCACGTGTACTACTCCAAGAATTTGCATACATGGGATGAAAGCATTCTATATGTTCAACATAGCTATAACAAATCACTTCGTAACTCTATTGGACATAGTCCTTTTTAGGTGTGCATGGGGTTCCAACCATTGGCTCCAATTGATGTAGTTATGCCCGTTGCACCTTCACTACTAGAGTACTCCCATGTTTAGGTCAAGAAAGATATAGCAACAAAAATTGTTGAATGAATCCAACACCTCCAATAACAATATCATGATATCCTATAGAAAACCAGTTCCAAGTATAAGTAACAACATGGCTAGCTTATGGTTCCACACAAGTTTCGGGTTTGTGATAAGATGTGGTTGCATTTATAGAAAAAATGCCTCATATGTTCCCATATAAAACTCATACCACTATGATATGGGACCTACAAAATCACAAATGTTATGGGTGAAAATTATTTTGAATTGAGTATTCCCCTTTTATTTGGCTTGCACCCAGTGTTTAATGTGGAGTTGCTTCGACCATATTTTCCACCTATATTGGACACCTCAAAGGAATTTGAGAAATTAGCCCCCATATAACTCAATATTAATTATGTTGAATAAGATATATTGATCAATTCATGAACATCAAGACAAAGGATACCTTCCAGTAGTGCATACAACTCCCCCAGGTTGTCAAAGTATGGTATCTTCTTTACCAAGGCAAGTGTCTCACCAGGAGCCAAATTTAGCAAAAGATTCCCCATTTGATGAGGGAACTTGATGAAATAAATAACATTTCTTATTAATGGGGGAGGATTATTCTAGGTGGATATCAATGACCACCCACCTCTTCAACTGACTGAATGGTTCTATATATTCTTGGAAAATATTTATATGGTTTTTGGGTCCCAAACTTTTAGTGTCCTTTTAAGGCCCTAAATGATGTTCATTGGAAATTAAAGGGGGCAAGGCTTACCATGGCATGCCTAGCCCTAGCCAAAAGTGGTAGTCCTTAAATATTTCTTTCCAAGGTGCTATTGTGTGCCTTAAATGGAGATTGTATACAAATGTTTTACCCCTAGCAAGTTGATGTACCAACTAAACACTTCAGATCCCACAAACCTTATGGTGGTTCATCTTATAGATTATGATTTTCGACCTCTAGGGTACTTTATTTATGTTAAAAGTTCATACTTTAAGTCTCTTGTAATAGATTTTGCAAACGCATGTAGCCACAATATCTCTCTCTCTATATATATATCTATCTAGGTTCAGAGATAGTTATCACCATTCTAGCCAATTTATGTTCTACAGTATTCTACTATTTTTTTATTAATAAAAGTTGGGTTTTCACTATATTATTGTGCTCTCTATTATATTTAAATTTGTGTGTGCTTCATTTCATTTATTTCCTTTCATTTTGTTCCTTACACAACTCAAATTAAAGGGTATTCAGAGAGTGGTAGAGAAACATCTTATTAAAATACTTAGATGTAGATATAAGCTTTGACATAACAATGGAGAAGGTATTTGGTATCCAAAGGTTAACAAGGTGGGTGTTTAACAATAGATTGGGTCCAGATATGTTTTGGAAAATCCTAAATAATAAAGAACACTTTGTTATTTGAATATTGCATCGTGGCTTAAGTTTATTGAGAAAGGTATTCACGTATCCAACTTCTGGTTACAGATAAAAGAGCACACTTATGAAAGTCTTGGATACTGGATATTAAATTTTGAGAGACTAATTAAGGCTAGATCAAGATATCTAGTATCCAAATATATGTGATCTAGATTATTTAGTAATTACTCCCTCATAGTTTTTAAGATTTAAATATAAGGTAAGTATGTGAAAACATATTTGGATGGTGAGATTCTTGAATATAGAAACTATTTCTAGAGATAACTCTTTTTCAATCAAAGGTTTTATTAATTAAAACATTTCCTTCCTTTATTGTAATGTACTATAAATTGATTAAACTAATAATGAGTTTTAAAGAAGCAAAATTTGGTTTCTGAAATAAACTTAAATCCAAGAATAAAAATAAAGACACAAAACTATATTAATAAAAATAAAAAATTATTAATTAAATACAAAAGAAACCATGAAGCAAAGAAAATTATGAAAATTTTGGGGAAGGACTCATTATTTTCCAAAAAATAATGTTGTTGTTTTTAATCTACAACAGGGCCTAAGAAATCACTTCTTAGGCAATTTTTTTGTTTAGCAAATAAATAAGGATGATGGACCCACAAAATCATTTCTCTAGAAACCCACCACCATGTCAATGTCAATAAAGACCATGAGATAGATGTGAATTCCTTGTGAAAAATAAGTGGGGGGAGTCTTGGAATTCCATACTACATATTTTGAGGAATTGAAGAACTCTCCCATATATATGCATTTATTTGCAACTCAATGTAATTTAAATTATCCTTAACTAAAATAAAGTCTACAAGATGAAGAATATATTGTAATTTTACAATATTTCCATTAATGGAAACTTTTTATTGCATAACTGAATTACGATTTGTTACAAGGATTCATCACCGCTCTTCAAGCAAGGGCCCACTCTCAGAGTTTACTAGTGAATATACATATTGTGTGTGTTCCTTTTTTTTCATTTACGTTCCTTATTTGCATACATATATTATTCCCCTTTTAACATCCGACGATTATGTCGGTGGATGAGGAATTGCTACATGTTTAGCTACAACAAGTATATTATAGTTGCAACTCTGTTGGGTTTTTCCATCAACATACCATGATCACATGGTTGATATAAACATTAGTATCTTATTAAGTGTGTTTTAGATAGAGTTCTCGCTTTATATGGTATTAATTTACTACTTTAACGATGTGATTTAATTTTCACATTATGGTTTAAATTTTTACAAGTGTGAAGTTTATTCTAATGAGTCAAGATGGAAAGCCAAGAAAAAATTTGTGCCCTTGACAACTTGAAGTGCAAAATTCTTTATCTCTCAATGATATGATAGATTCAATAAGTTTAATTCATTAATTTTATCAACAATTCTACATCATTTAGAACTATATCAATAGCTATTTTAGTGGCATTTAAATCCTCGGGGATTACATATACAATATACAACACTTCTAAATATCACATATCTTAGTTGATTATTTAAAACATAGTTGTCAATGAGACAAGAACCCTCATTTTTTTTTTAACATGTCGTGTTTAGTGTCTATTTTTACTCCCATTTCAAAAACTACTACTCCCAAAAATATTTTTTTTAAGATTAAAATTACAATCTTTCGCAATCATGGCCTTAAATCCTATGCTTATTTGAATAAAATATTAACAAATTTTATTAGTCAAGATTTAGTTAAAAACTAGATATGATTATTAACTTAAGATTAATATGTCTCTTTCAATAGTTTGGTTATATTTAGTTAAACTCTCACATTTATTAGTCTTTCTAATACGTTTTGGCTTGAAAAACCTCTTTTATTATTAGTTTTTCTTTTATGGGGAAGGGAACTAACAATTGTTCACTAGATAATAGTATGTTTGTGTAATTGTAAAAATGGAGAAAGGAAACTAACATTTGCCCCTTTTATTATTGCCAACTTCAAACTATCATATCTTTTTATTCAAGAATAGCTTGACCAAGTGTGATATATCGTTGGAAATGCCTCATAGAGGACTATCCAACCATGTCATCCATAGATTCATTTGAGCATCATAACTTCAACAAAAACTTGATAAAATTTAAGCCACTTTGACACCATTTGATGTGATATTGTCAAGACATTGGACTATTCTATTGATTCCTTCGACTTGTTTTTTGACATCAATGATACTACCGCTTCCTCTAAATTATCACTTGACATCAATGACAACGGTTTTCATCAATGATAGCACTATGTCCAACACTCAACTCATCAGCCTATGGACTATCTTAGGGTGTGGGCTTTGCTCGTAAGCTTTCCCTTCCATTTTTGGAGCATGGAGTATTTTTTTTTCCATAGGTGTAACAACCATGGTGAAAATTCCATGTAATAAAAGTTAATAAAGGCGAAATAAGACCATTGTTAAGGGGAACTCATTCCAAGCTAAATGTTGGGCAAAGATATCCTAGTGGGCATCACTGGATGTGTGTTTTGCCTAAGAAAATTAGCAAAGGCTAAGGCAAAGGAATTAAAAGGCAAAAAGGCATTTTTGTCACATTTATTTATGAAAATATAGGAAATTAGGAGAAAAGTAAGGTGAAAGGTCACAAGTTGCATGTGAGGAGGAATTGAAGGGATATAATGGAAAATGAAGAAAATAGAGGCATCACTCATAAAAAGGCTTCTAAGGATAAGTTGGCTAACCTTTTGTCAGTTCAAGTTTGGAGCTCTCTCATTATTCTCTCTCTCTCTCACTCATGGTCATTTAGAGTTTTCTTGGAGCACTCTAGCTTTGGATCAAAGAAGGAAGAGAAAGAAAAGGGAAAGGAAGGAAAGCAAGGATCAAGGAAAGGAAAGTAGGATCAAGCAGCTTCAGCAGGAATACTTGTAGGTAACCTTTTTCATGTGTGATTCCCTAGCTATTTTGGAGATGCATGGATTTGCATGTTGGTGTATGGTTCTCTTGCTGACAGTGGCATGGTTTTGCCGTGTTAGGACAGTGGTTTTCAAACTATCCTTTCATTTTTCCGGATGCCATGGTATGTTGGGATGTTCATCTCAGTTTTTAGATTTGGTTTTCCAGACAGATTTCGGAATCTGGGGTGGAGGTGGTCTCAAGGTTAATTCCCAAAGGCCTAGGAATCCCTTGACCGATTTTCGCGGGATACACAGTAAAACCTGAGGGAGAAGTCTCAGTTTAGGGCCCAATGATCCGAGTTTGGATTGTTTTAAAGCCTAAGAGACTGGTCTTGGTTTAGGGCCTAGTGATCTGGGATTGGATTGCAGTAAATCTTGAGAGACAAGGAGACGAAAAATTCCTCAAGGATAGTGATGGATTCTGGATGGCATTACAAGTTTATTTCAGTTGTGATTGAAGCACTGGTTTTGGTGTGATCACGGTTTAATGAGGGTGGAGGTAGTTTAACCTATAGATGCCTTTGATTGTTCATGGATTGGTTGTTCTATGTGATCCCACATTCATGCTTGGAATATAACACGGGGGTGACTGGCTGAAAGAGATATTTGGTTTAGCCATTTCTACGATCAGGTGGTATGTGGAAGTCTCAACCTTGGTTGGATTTTCCTATGATTAATAGAATCTGAGTTCTCTTAATTTTGTACTGGTTTATATGTGGATTTGATGGTTGTCATATCTATGATATTTATATGGTTTTATGCTAGTTATAAGCATGGTTAAATGGTTGGTTCATGTCATGGCTATTTCATGTATTTACTGGTAATTGTTAAATGGATGGATGAATGACCTAATTGATGTTATAATAGTTCAATGGAGAAGGAGGTGATCCTTCTGGTCATGTTTCTTAATTTCTTTCATTTATGCTCTATATTGTATCCTAGACTTGTAGTTTTCATTGATGCCAAGTGTTTGACAGAATGTCAGTCCCGGTTGGGGATGCTTAGGCCTAGTCCTGAGGTTGAATTTTTATTTGTTTATATTGTCATCATGTATTTGATGGATTCTAAATGTTATAGCAAGTTCTGGGCAGAGGCCAGGATTTTAGGCTAGAAAAGTGGCTCAAATCTTGGGGACGTTGGCACAAGCCTGCTAGAAAAAGTCTAGGGACGCTGGCACATAGGCCTATGAGAGAAAATTTGGCTTCTGGTCATTGTCTTGCCTATAACATGAGAGCGATCAAGGGTTAAAATGCTTAAATCACCAATGGGACTCAGGGACATGATGTCTAAGTGGATGACATGTCTCCTAAGGGCGTTGTTTCTGATGTGGATAGGTTTGTTCCGTCGGTTCCATTTCCTTAAGGTCACCAAGGAAGTTGAATTCCTTATAGTAGTCACTCTCATCGTATATTTACCCTAGTTGGTCAGTTTCTTGGGTAGAGATGGGAGGAGGGGGTGTTACAGATTGGTATCAGAGCATGGTTGCGCTCTCTTTGGGTGAAAGTGTTGATCATGCATGCATGCCAGTTGCATGTATGTCTCTTACACTTTCATTCCCTGTGCTTGTTGCATTACATCATGTTGATCATGATTATAGTAAGGTTGTCATGAGAAACATGATGTGATTTTGTGAGATGCATCATCAGAAGTATATGACTAGTTGCATATGGTAATATGTCACTTACATGTTGATTATATGTCGCTTGACTACATCCTTGCATGTCAGCTGCATTCTTGAATGTTTTGATTACATGTATCAATCTTCTAGGTTGATTACAAGAATTGATTGCTTATGCTCAACCACATGTGTTCATAGGTATGTGTAGTTGATTAGGCATTGCTTATGAATGTTGATAGTTGCATGTGAAAATGTGTGCAATGCAGTAATGGTTGTTTTCATGTATGAGGTCATAGCATGCATTGTTGATATGGCCATGCATTGATGACTAGACCCTAGATAGAATGATGTTTATGTGTTGATACACTTATTCGATATATGTCTATATGATGTTATGATTATGTTATACATGTATCATGCTAATTTGATGATCTTGCAAACAAGGTATCCTCCCCGAATTATGCTAAGGTATGTTGGTTTATTATGATTTGATTTAGATGACATAGTATGCCTTGCAGGAAACAGATTAGATGGCTAGAAAGGTGGTAGACTACATAGAATCTCCCTATGCATCAGATGGTTGGTGTGGTGAGGGGAACTCTTCTGACTTTGTAGACACATTGAGAAGCCTAAAGGAATAAATAAGGAGTTGCAAAGAATACAATGAAAAAATCATGTAGGAACAAGAGAAACAAGAAAAGGTGAATGTGATACTACTTTAGAGTTTGTCATATTTGTAGCAACAATGACCACTTCGAATCAACCATGGACATGAGTACAAAACTAATGGGCATATGGAAGTAGGTCTCCTAGTAGACACAGGTCAGACATGTCTAACACCATTAGAGATGGCAGGTTTTTCGACACTCCAGATAGGAGAAATGATCGACACATGTACTATTCCAATTTTGGTTCTGATAGGCATCATGATCATCATCGTTATCATCCTAGGACCAGTGATAGGGGATACTTTCCAGGTGAGTTTAAGAAGGCAAAGACACCTACCTTTTATGGAGAGATGAATAAATCACACGATGTAGAAGCATGGTTGCTAGGTATGAAGAAATTCTTCCAATTGCATGATTATTCAGAAAACATGAAAGCAAAGATAGCCACTTTCAGTCTCAAAGGTAAAGCAGATATTTGGTGGGAAGGCGTGAAGAATTCAAAATGTATACATGAGGAATATTTGACTTGGCATGCATTTGAAAGGCTCTTCAAGAAGAAGCACTTGTCAGAGAGGTACTACGATGACAGAGCTAAGGATTTGTATGAGTTGCGGATGGGTTCTATGACATATGATGAGTATACTAGCACATTTTTGGATTTGTTGAGATATGTGCCTTACCTTTGGGAGGGGAAGGCCAAGGTTCAGAGATTTATCAGTGTACTGGAAGTTGCATATAGAGACCAGATTGAGTTCAATGAGCTTAGATCGTTGGAGGAGGCCATCTGAAATTTGAAGCATTGTTATGAGCAATCAAAACGCAAAGTTAAGCCTAAGCATGACTTGAAAATAAATGAGAAAGCTAAAGGAAAATTACCACCAAAGGGAGGAAGACCTCAAGATGAAAGTGAGAAAGAAAATGCAATTCCTTAAAAGAGATTCAATACAACTAAGAAGGGACGTGGAGAGCAACACGCTAGAGGCGGTGATAGGGAACCATTGCAGCATTGGATATGTGGTAAGGATCATCATAAGAGGGATTTTCCACATTATTAGAGTGGTGGTAGACCCCATATCTATAGTGTTCAGGAGGCACATACATTTGGTGATGTTGGTCATAGCATTCCTCAAATCTATGCAACTATGAACAACAGGCAGGCAGATCATTAGGCATCGATCATTGAGATGGATAGTAAGCTTTATGATCAAGTTGTTTCTATTTGGATTGCTCTTGGATCTAACTATAGTTATATTAATCTTGACCTGGTGAATAAGTGTGGTTTGAGAAAAGAAGTGCATGCAGAATCTTGGTTGGTACAGTTGGATACAAGTACGAAGAAGAGAGTTCACCATTGGGTAAGAGATTATGCATTTGAGTTAAATGGTATGCCTACAACAACCCATTTGAATGTATTTCCATTGGGATCGTATAATATGCTTTTGGGTATGGATTGGCTATACCTTCACAGAACCAAAGTGGATTGCTTTGACAAGGCCATTGAGTGTGTGGATGATAGTGGGGAAAATAGGACTTTGCAGGGGAAGAAGAAGCCTACATCACTGAGGATGGTTACCGCTATGTAGGCTAAGTGCAGTCACATAAAAGGTAGTGTGATGTTTGCAATACACATTTCTAGTGACAAGGGTAAGGAGGTTAAGGATGATGATGTGTTAAGCAGGTACCTAGTTTTGCAGCAATTTCAAGATGTATTTCCTGAGGACATTACAGAGTTTCCACCTCACAGGGAGGTGGACTTTTCTATTGAGTTGGTGCAAAGGGTAGCTCCAACATCAAAAGCACCTTACAGGATGAGCACACCTGTTATAAGAATGAGGAAGAACATGCCGAGAATTTAGCAGCAATATTGAGATTACTAAGAGAGCATCAGTTGTATGCTAAACTTAGCAAATGCATCTTCTTTCATACTGAGGTACATTACTTGGGGCATGTTGTCTCCAAGGATGGCATAAGCATGGATCCAGAAAAGATAAGGGCCATCATGGAGTGGGCGGCTCCTAGGAATGTGGATGAGGTGAGATCTTCTATGGGATTGGTAGGTTACTATAGTAGGTTCATCAAGAACTTCTCACACATTGCATATCTTATCACACCATTACAGCAGAAAGGTAACAAGTACGAATGGATAAAGGAGTGTGAGGCTAGTTTTGAGAATCTTAAGCAGTTGTTGACACATGCACCAATGTTAAAGATTGTGGATCCAAACAAGTAGTTTGTAGTGTGTACAAATGCTTGAAAGAGAGGACTTGGTGGACTTGTCATGCGAGAGGACAGGTAGTGTGCCATGAGTCACTGACACTGAATGAGCATAAGCAGAACTACCCAACACACGATATTGAGCTAGCAATGATTATACATGCATTGAAGATGTGGAGTCATATTTTCTTAGCAGGAGGTTTACATTGATGAGCGATCAAAGTGGATTGAGATATTTTTTTGATCAGCCGAATCTAAATGCCAAGAAAGCTAGACTGTTGGCTACCCTTAGTGAGTTTGACTTCGAGATTAGATACATCAAAGGGAAGGAGAATCAAGTTGCAAATTCTCTTAGTATGAAGGTACAGGTAAATCATATAGCAGCTATGAGCTCTTATGGGACAGAGTTACAGGATAGGATCTTGCAGGCAAGACAACGGGATGACAAATACATGGAGATTATGCATAGGCTACAACAGAGAAAAAATACAGGTACGGGTATAGGTGATCCATATGTAGACTATTGTCTCACAACAGATGGTTTGGTGAGATTTAGAGACATGATTTATGTATCGAATTGCAGTGAGCTCAAGAAGCTTATCTTGAGAGAGTTTCACTCCAAGCCATACTCGGTTCATCCAAGATATCAGAAGACATTGACAATGGTAAATAATTTCTACTATTAGCTGAATATGAAGAAGGAAGTGGCAAAGTTCATGGCTAGATGTTTAGATTATCAGTAGGTCAAGGCAGAATGTAAGCATCCAGGTGGTTCACTATATCCTATAGCGATTCTGGAATGGAAATGGGAGGTCGTTTCCATGGATTTCATTACAAGTCTTCCGAGGACAGTAAAACAACATGATTCTATTATGGTTGTGGTTGACAGGTTGAGTAAGGTAGCTCATTTCATTCTAGTAAAGACTACATATTCAGCCAGTGAGGTAGCACATGTGTTTATCAAGGAGATAGTGAGACTGCACGGTGTTCCAAAGAATATTGTGTCGGACAGGGATGCAAAGTTCACTTCCAAGTTTTGGAAGGATCTATTTGCAGGCTTGGGTACAAAGTTGGCCTTCAGTACAACTTATCATCCATAGACATATGGATAGACAGAGAGGGTCAACAGGATCTTGGAGGATATGTTGAGGATGTACGTGATGCATCAACAAAAGAAATGGGAGGAGTATCTTCCATTGGTTGAGTTCTCATACAAAAATGGTTATCAGGAGTCATTGAGGATAAGTCCTTTCAAGGCATTGTATGGGTAGAGTTGTAACACTCCCGTCAGTTGGAGTGATCCAGTGAATAGGGCACTTATTGGACTAGATATGTTGGTGGACCTGGAGCAGGAAATGAAGGTTATAAAGAAGAAACTAAAGACAAACAGGATAGACAAAAGAGTTATGTTGATCAACACAGGATGTTCAAGGAGTTTCAGGTTGGGGATCATGTGTATTTGCACATCAAGCCCAAGAAAATATCTTTGAGTATTGGTTCATGTGCCAAGTTGGCACCATGATATTGTAGGCCTTTCGAGATACTTGAGAGGATTGGACCAGTGGCATATCGACTTGCACTTCCTCCAACAGTGAAAGTCCATGATGTTTTCCATATATCATTTCTTAAGAAGTATATAAAGGATGTTGATCATGTTATTGATTGGTCTGTATTGCAGGTGGAGAAAGAAGGAGAGTTCCAATTGGACCCTCAGTGCATATTGCATCAGAAACATCTCATGCTTAGGAACAGAGCCATAGAACAATTTAAAGTGCAGTGGAAGCACTTTGGGCCTAAAGAAGCTACATGAGAGATGGCAGATCAGTTGCATGCCCTGTATCCTTCATTGTTTGTTGGTTGAGGAAAAGCAATTTTGGTTTGATGTTGGTATATGTTGGCATATGTTTTGTTGATGTTTTGGTATATGTATGTATATGTATATGTATATGGATGTAAATTATGCCATGAGCTAAGTTATAAAGCTCCAATAAGCGGTATGGGTATCATGTTATTATGGTTTTTATATTGTCATGTTGTTGTGATGTTTTGCATTTAAGCATGTCTTTCATTGTAAATACTGCAACGAGCTAATTTATAAAGCTCCATGGGCAGTATGTTTTCTTTTCAGCGGTTTTGTTGAGGTCATGGTGTGGTTTAACATCGAGAATGGTGTCTCCCAAAGGGGAGGGTTTTGTAACAACACTGGTGAAAATTCCATGTAATAAAAGTTAATAAAGGCAAAATAAGACCATGGTTAAGCGACATTTATTCCAAGCTTAATGTTGGGAAAAGATATCCTAGTGGGAATCACTATATGTGTGTTTTGGCTAGGGAAATTGGCAAAGGCTAAGGAAAAGGAATTAAAAGGCAAAAAAGCATTTTTGGCACATTTATTTATGGAATTAAAGGAAATTAGGAGAAAAGTAAGGTGAAAGGTCACAAGTTGCATGTGAGGAGGATATTGAAGGAAAATAATAGAAAATGAAGAAAATAGACGCCTCACTCATGAAAAGGCTTTTGAGGATCAGTTGTCTAACCTTTTGTCAGTTCAAGTTTGGAGCTCTCTCATTATTCTCTCTCTCTCTCTCTCTCACTCTTGGTCACTTAGAGTTTTCATCGAACACTATAGCTTTGGATCAAGGAAGGAAGAGAAAGAAAAGGGAAGGGAAGGAAAACAAGGATCAAGGAAAGGAAAGCAGGATCAAGTAGCTTCAGTAGGAATATTTGCAGGTAACCTTTTGCATGTGTGACTTCCTATTTGGTTTTGACATGCATGGATTTTCATGTTGGTGTATGGTTCTCTTGTTGTCGGTGGCATGGTTTTGTCGGGTTATGAAAATGGATTTCACCCTAGCCTTTCCTTTTTATGGATGCCATATTATGTTGGGATGTTTATCTCAATTTTGAGCTTTGGTTTGCCGAATGGATTTCAGAATCTAGGGTGGAGGTGGTCTCAAGGTTCATTCCCAAAGGCTTAGGAATCCCTTGACCGTTTTTGGTGGGATACATGGCAAAGCCAGAGAGAGAAGTCTCGGTTTAGGGCCTAGTGATCCAGGTTTGGATTGCAGTAAAGCCTGAGAGATTGGTCTCGGTTTAGGGCCTAGTGACCTAGGATTTGATTGCGGTAAATCTTGAGAGATTGGTCTCAGTTTAGGGCCTAGTGATCTGGGATTGGATTACGATAAATCTTGAGAGACAAGGAGATGGAAAATTCCTCAAGGATAGTGATGGATTCTGGATGGCATTCCAAGTTCGGTTCAGTTGTGATTGAAGCATCGGTTCTGGTGTGATCATGGTTTGATGAGGGTGGAGGTAGTTTAACTTCTGGATTACCTTGGTTGTTCATGGATTGGTTACTCTATGTGATACCACATTCATGCTTGGAATATGGCACGGGGGTGACTGGCTGAAAGAGAGAATTGGTTCAGCCATGTCCACGGTCTAGTGGTACGTGGAAGTCCTAAACCTAGTCGGATTTTCCTATGGTTAATAAAAGCTAAGTTCTCTTACTTTTTCACTGGCTTATATGTGGATTTAATGGTTGTCATATCTATGATATTTATATGGTTTTATGGTGGTTACAAGCATGGTTAAATGACTAGTTCATGTCATGGTTATTCCATGTATTTACTGGTAATTGTTAAATGGATGGATGAACGCCTAATTGATGTTATAATAGTTCAATGGAGAAGGAGGTGATACTTTTGGTTATGTTTGTTAAGTTTTTTCAGTCATTTATTCTTTGTATTATATCCTATACCTATAGGTTGCATTGATGCCAAGTGTTTGACAAAATGTCACTCTTGGTCGAGGATGCTTGAGCCTAGTTTGGAGGTTTGTTTTTTATTTGTTTATATTGTCATCATGTCTTTGATGGATTCTGAAGGTTATTTCTTGGAAAATTTTGGGATTCTGGGCTAGAAAAGTGGCTCAAATCTTGGGGACGCTAGCACAGGTCTACTGGAAAAAGTCTAGGGACGCTGGCACATAGACCTATGAGAGTGAATTTGGCTTCTGATCACTGTTTTGCCTATAGCATGAGAGCGACCACGGGTTAAAAGGATTAAATCACCAGTGGGACTCAAGGACAGGATGTTTGAGTGGTTGAAAGGTATCCTGAGGGTATTGTTGTTGACGTGGATGGGTTTGTTTGATACATTTCATCGGTTCCATTTCCTTAAGGTCACCAAGGAAGTTCAATCCCTTATAGTAGCCTCTCTCGTCACATGTTTACCCTGACTCGTCGGTTTCCTGGGTAGACCTCGAAGGAGGGGGTGTTACAATAGGAAACAAATTGGGTTATTTCATTAGTGTGGAGGAGTTTTGGTAGTGGAAAGAGTATTGACATATATCCTAGAGCCAAGTAGATGTTTGCCTTTGGGGGGGCCTCATTGTTGATGTGGAGATTTCCGCAGATGGGTCAGTTTGGGTACAAAAAGTGGATTACTAGAATATACCTTTCAAGTGTCATCGTTGTCACAATGTTGGACACATCTAGAAATATTTCCCTAGCTAGGGCCCTTAGATGTGTCTTGGTTTACTTCCCCAGTGCAGCTCTCCCTGAAAAAATTGAATTCTCAGGGGATCCCTACAAGACCAGGTTAGAATGGCTCTTCAATGTACATTTCTACCCCCAGGATCTATGTTGATAAGTCACATGTCCCTAATCCCTCTACTAATGGTTTTCCCTTGTAGACCCTAAAGAGAGATGCCCAATTCCAAATATTGGCCCCGCTTCCCCCCCATCTCTGGTATCCTCTCTCTTGGGAGGCCCCTCTAGCTCTTGTGGAGCCACTGATCCCTACCCACTCTTCACCCCCCCTTTCATTAGGGGACTTTTGAGGTCTAAAATTGGCCTCCTAAGGAAATTATACAATAATAGTGGGAATAATAAAACAATATTAGATTACATCATCAAATTTTAGAGGGAAAAAAGAAAAAACTATTTTTTCAACTTGTATTTTCAACTTATATCCCTATAGGTTTACTCAAATTTCGAGCAGAAACACATGTTGGATGTAGAATTTGATTCCTCATCCAAGGTGTACTCATGTTGCATACTTTTGATGGAACATGCTACACAAAAAATGAGAAATACATGAAAACGTGATTGCAATCACATTTTCATGTATTTCTCATTTTTCGTGTAGCAAGGTCCATCGAGAGTATGCAACATGGGTACTCATTGGATGAGGAATTAAATTTTTCATCCAACAAGTACTCCCACTCGAAATTTGAGTAAAACCTTAGGGAGATAAGTTGAAAACATGAGTTGAAAAATTAGTTTTATTATTTTAATATTTTTTAATCTTGTTACTTTTTTTCTCCAAAAATGGTGAATCATCCCCCATGGTTGACATCATCATCTTGATTCCTATTGGTTCTTATAATCTTGATTCTGGTTGTACATTTTTATTAGGAGGCCCATTTTAGACCTCAAAATTCCCCTAATGCATATTCCCCTCCTTAAATTCCCTCTCTTACTTTTCCTCAGGAGTCCAAGTGTAGTTATGCACTCCAACTAAGGAAGAATCAGGGTTTTCCCAAGCCTTTTAGTGGTGGCCTTGTGTTGGACCCCCTAGCGGTATTACTGATTGGTAGAAAGTCTCATTTACTCAAGGCTTAGGAGAGAGTCAAATTGGAAATAAAGGAAGCAAAATAATGTTCTATTATTATGGCCCTTAGAGAAAATTCAACAATGTCTATGGCTTCCCCATGAAAATTTTGTCATTCAATTATAGAGGCATTGGGGGTGTTTGAAAAAAAACCCACCCTTAAAATATTGATTACTTCTTTCAAACCAAACTTATTAATGTTACTAGAAACTATGTGTTCTTGATTAAAGGCACACTAAATTCTTGAAGCTTTCCTAAAGAATTTTTCCTTTATCCATATTAACTCTGATGGAATTTCAAGGGGTCTAATTGCTGGGTGGAATTCAAATTTCAAGGCCATCTTGTCTTCTTCCTTTCGCTCAGACATTCTTGTTAAGTTTCTACATAAAGATCTTGATTCTCCTATTTCTTTTATAAATATCTATGGGTCATATCCTAATCGAGAGCATCTTTGGTAGGAATTGGCCTATGCAAATATTTTTATGAATTACTTTGTGATTATTGGGGGAGATCTCAATTTTACTTTGGGATTATAGGAAGTAAGGGGGGAGTATCCTCAGTTGGATCCCCTCCACAACTTTTTTTCTTCTGATTGGCTAGTTCAAAACTATCTCTTGGAAAATGAAGTTGTCAAAATTTTATCAACCTAGATGAATGGTCGCTCGGATGGCAATGGGGTTTCAAAAAGACTCAATAGGTTCTTAGCTTTAGAAGCAATGATGAGCTAAGGCTTATATTTCAAAGCCTCGGTCTACTCAGGAGGGTTATCGGATCACAAACCGATTATGCTATGCATGGATCCGCAGGATGGGTCAAAGGTGATTCCCTTTAACTTTATCCCCTCCCGGTTAAACAAGGAATACTACCAAACTTTGGTGTTAAGTCTTTGGAGGTTGTTACACCAGTCAAGTTATCTTTTGTATATGGAACAAATTTTCATTAATTTGAGCTTTATTAATTTGGTTTCCAAGTCGCGGGCCATAGATCATTATAAAAGGGTGTAGGATCGATTGATTGAAGTAGAGAGGCTAATTGATGATACCTTATCCCATATGGATGCCAATTCTATCACATATAATTAATTAATTATCCTTAAATCCCTTGAAGAAGAAAGACATTCTCTATTGGTGGAGGAGGAAGAGTGGTGGTGATTAATAAACTTTGTTATATGACTTGCTTCTAAGGATAACAATATTGTTTTTTCATCAATTCTCTAATCAAAGAAAAATTGCAAACACCATTTGGGGCATTCGTGATCATAATGGAGACATCCTCCACACTTTTCCAAATAAATCAGCAGTGGGGTTCATCATTTTCAAGATCTCTTTAGAGCACCTGTGGGGTACCCTATTCAGGAAATTTTACAAGTGCTCCAAAAATTCGCCGGGGTGGTATCAAAAGAGATAAGTTATGTATTAAAAAAAACAACCTCGGATCAAGAAATTATAGTAGCACTCTCCTCAATGCATAAATCAGAGAGCCTTGGTCCAGATGGATTTTCGGTAGAATTCTACCTTCGTTTTTATGAGCTTCTAAAATATGACCTCCTAAAGATTGTTCATGGGATCCCTCAATTCTACTTTCTTATGCCTAATTCCAAAAACTCAGGATGACCTTTCCTTTTATGATTATCAATTGATAATTGGTTGCAATCTCATTTATAAACTCATCTCCAAGATCATTGTAATTCGAATTACTCCAATCCTCATTTCATATAAATAAGAGGAATAGTTTGGGTTCCTCCACAACAGGAACATTTATGAAGTTGCTCTAGGTCAAGGGGTTTTTCACTCCCTTAAAAAGATCAAATTCATGATCTTCCATCCTTAAATTGGACCTATCAAAGGCATATGACAAGGTCAACTGGACTTTCCTACAACTAGTGTTACCTTAGTTGGGATTTTCCCTTTAGGTTGTTAATTAGAAAATGGGGTGTATCTAGTCGACCAACTTCATGGTTTTAATCAATGGTGTCCCTTCATATTTTTTCCAAGCCTCAAGAGGTCTTTGCCAAGGTTGTATGTTGTCCCCTCCACTTTTGCTTAATCATCGCAGAGCCTTTCGATAGACTAGTTTGTGAGCTTCGATCCCAGGGGCATATTCATGGGATCAAAGTGGTTGAAGGAATGATGGTCACTCACTTGTTATTTGTGGACAATTTCCTTATTTGCATAGCAGGGGATAGAAGAGATTGCTCCTTTCTCAAAGATTCCGTAGACCTATTCTATAAAGACACATGTATGGAGATAAATGCAAACAAGTTCTACATTATATACAACAGGTTTTCAGCAGAACCCCTTTTTATGTTTAGGGATTATCTTCCCTTCATGGTTAAAAATTTGAATGGTGGTTTTAAATATTTGGGTTTCAACATTAAGAAAAACAAGTATTGCATCACAAATTGGATGTGGATGGTTAGAAAAGTGGAAGCCTGAATCTCAGTATGGACCAATCATTTTATATCCATTAGAGGTGGGCTTGTGCTTGTGAAATATGTCCTGGAAAATATCATTGTCTTCTGAAATTCCGTAGTTTTTGCCCCAAAAGGTGTATTAAATCTAATCGAGAAAGCCACTTTTCATTTTCTTTGGTCTAGTGCTAGTAGCCTAAAAGTCCTCCCTCTTGTAATGTCCAATTTTTTAGCTTCAAAGGAGATGGGGGGATGGGGTATAACAGACTCAAATATTTTTACATAAGCTCTAGCTAGTAAAAATGTGTGGCATCTTACACAGGAAAAATCTCTATGATATAAGGTGATACAATAAATAGTTTCCTAGCATGGCTCTAGTTGATTGGTTTCGAGTCTTAAATTAATCTTCTTCTTGCTCAATTGTTTGGAAAGCTTTGGTTTGAGATTTCCCACTGGTTGGCAAATGGACCACTTAGCATGTGGGAGATGGGAGGTAGATTCACCTAGGCCTCGAACCTTGCTATGGGGCATGTGAAGATTATAAGTTGTTTGCTCCTTTGTTGGATGAACTCAAGCACTTAAATACAATATTCTTAGTAGACGTCAAATCCCATGAGCCACAACTTAGGAGACGTCAAGGATGGAGGTTTGCTCGAGAGTTAGGATTTTCGGGAGCCTGTGTTGAGGAATGGAAGAAATTTGTGGATTAAGTTTTGGATAACACTATCTCCCTCAGAGACTCGAGGCGATATTCTTTATGTTGGTCCAAGAATATCCATACTAATTCCTTCACTAAAATATTGGGTTATAAAGCTTAGTTCTAGGACCACATCTCAGAATGAAAGTATTGGTGGTGAAAAGTGCCTTAGGGAACACATGCTCCTTTGAAAGCCATGCTAAATTTGTAGCTATCTCTCTCAAAACAATTACTTACCTGGGATAATCCTCAAAAGAGGGGATGGCATGAGCCAAACCAATGCTCCCTTTGCAAATCTTAAGAGGAAACCCATAGTCATCTCTTTTCACATTATTCTTATGTAGCTCAAGTGGTTTCTTTTTTATGGAAAAATTTTAAGCCTAAAACAAGGTGGGGGGCACTTGCCTTCGTGACACTTACATATTTTGGTGGCACGATAATAGGTGGTTTCTTTCAAAGCTCTCCCATGTCTATTGGTTGTTGATAATTGGCATACCCAGAACCTAGTTGTCTTAAATCAAGATAGGCCAATTTCTCTAGAGAGGTGTGTAGCATTGGTGGTGACCCTCACTTCAGAGTTCACATTGGAGTCAAATCCAAAAAATCCCAAGTTTCTTAACATGCCTGAAAGTGACTATGAATCTTCTTAGGGAATTTTCGATGGTGCCAGTTAAGGCCACCCCACTTGATGTAGTATTGGGGTAGCTTTGTATTTTAGTAACAATCACTTCATCTATTGTCGTTACTCCCTCGTCAGAGGCTCAAATGACAAAGATGAATTAGCAGCCTTATGGTTTCTCCTAGAACTAGCTCGAGAAAAGGCCTTTCTAGATTACAGGTTTTGGGTGAGGCTCAAATGACAAAGATGAATTAGCAGCCTTATGGTTTCTCCTAGAACTAACTCGAGAAAAGGCCTTTCTAGATTACAGGTTTTGGGTGATTCAAAATTGGTCATTGATTGGGCGAATAACAAGGATGAAGTAAACATTCTTGGCCTTAAACTCTTTTTCCGAACTTCAGAGTTGTGGCGAAGTCCTTTGAACATGTCACTTTATGTCATATTCTATGTGAACTCAACATGGAATTGTATAGGTTTTTAGAAGAAGTTCTCGCTCTTCCCATTGGTTCGATAAGCACTTACAAGTTCAAAAATGGAGAAGAAATTAAGTCCGTACTCTATCAGTTTTCTGCAACAATGCCTCGTGTTGTCATGAAGAATACTGGGTCAATCGCCTAGAAAAAAACAGCAGCAAGGGTTCCCAGCAAATTCTCCAAGACTCCGGCCAACTCCGTGAGCTATACACTACCAAAGGCAGAGCTCGAGGCTGTCGCAAAAGCGCAGTCGAAGACGTCGCCCATCGCTGAAACTCTGAAAGTCAGAGAGAAAGCCATCGAGCCATCTAAAGATTTGAACGAGCCAATTGTCGAAACCCAGACGGAAAAAGAGAATCCCGTAGTAGATGCCAATGAGGAGTACAAAGAATTCCCCAAGGACGCTGATGATGAGCCCTCTGCAAAAGGTAGCGAGGAGGGAGGCCAGCGAATAGACTTAGAGAAGGAGGAAATCGACACTGTAACGCAGGAAGCACATGATAATGAAGGTGAGGATACAGAACACCACGATGAGCTGGCTGTAAATAATGTAGTCATTGGTGAGCAGAGTCATGGAAATGAAGAAGGTGTGGAAGGTGACGGAGCTGATGACGAGCATGAGGTGGAAATGTCCGCCATGGTGAAGGAACGGATAAAGCAGAGAGAGTTTGAAGTGTTTGTGAGGGGGCTTCATAAAGACGCTGATGAAGAGGATTTGAAGAAGGTGTTTAGTGAGATTGGTGAAGTTGTTGAGATCAGATTGCCAAAGAATTCTCGGACTCCGAAGAATAAGAGCTTTGCATTTGTTCGTTTGCGAGTGTGGAGCAAGCCAAAAAGGCAGTGGCAGAGCTCAAGAATCCACAGGTGAGAGGGAAGCAATGCGTAGTTTCAAGAAACCAAGACAATGAAACTCTTCATGTACGCAATATTTGTAAATCATGGACAAAAGAGGCTCTCCAACAGAAATTGACAGAATATGAAATATACAATGTTGAGGAAATAACTTTGGAGGAAGATCCAGAACAAGAAGGGACAAATAGGGGGTTTGCATTTCTGGAGTTCCCCACTCATCTGGAGGCTACCAATGCCCTCATCCGCTTGCAGAAGCCAGACGTTTTCTTTGGTACTGACGTTTGTGCAAAAGTTGCATTTGCCAAATCTACCATTGACTCGGACGAGGGAGTTATGGCGCAGGTAAAGTCTATTCTTGTTGATGGATTGCCACTTTCTTGGGATGAAGAACGAGTTGTGGAGAAATTTAAAATTTATGGTGAAATTGAAGAAGTGCAATTGGCACGAAATATGCCTGCTGCTAAGCGAAAAGATTTTGGGTTCATTTCTTTCAGAACTCGTGAAGCCGCACTGGCGTGCATTGAAAGAGTAAATAAGAATGAGGAAAATGAAGAAGAAGACAAGAAGGTTACTCTGAAAGCTACTCTTCGGAAACCTCAGCGAAAGGGACGAGCAGTTAGGGGTAGGGTTCGTGCAGGATATGGTAGGGCTCGATTTGAGGTTTTTAGGGGAAGGCCCTTTTTAGATGAAAGACGTCAACATTTTGGAAGGGCATATGATAGGCGACCATCTGGTCCTGCTTATATACGAAGCGATCGGAGGAATTATAGAGAACAGGACGCTTACCTTGATAGGCGAACTCTAGCTTCAGGTAGACCCGATGAAACAGCTACTAGGCGATCTTCATACCAGGCAGATTATGGATATGATGGGATTCGATATTGTGAGAGCATGCCGCCACGCAGGCCTCCATACCCTGAAGATAGCTATAATTACGGGATGAATGGAATGGCAGACTATTACGATTATGCAGCAGGAGTATGTGGGTCCAAGCGCCCATATTCAGTTGTGAGTAACGATCTTCCATCCCCAGCTCGGCATTCCAGGAGTCGTTTAGATTATGAGGTACGTGCTCCAGAATTGCGTTGCGAAAGAGGGTACAGGGTAGGACAAGATTCACGATTAGGTTATGGTGCGGACAACCGAGGTGGTGCAATTTATTCAAATTCAAGTGATTACTTACCCAGGAGCAATGATGTTCGAGGAGGACCGTATCCGTATTGAAAAGCTCAGCGTCTTATTATTGAAAAGTTAGATAGAGACTGAGATGCAATAAAGTAGAATAGATTTATTACCAGCCAATTTTTTATATTATAATGGTAATTATTACATTTTTAGTGGCTTGATAAGCATTTCTTCCCATCACTTGGTATAAATTCAATAAATTCAATAAAGTAAATTTCATATTATGAATAAAATAAAAAAGTCGGAATGCATTTATGGTATAAATTCAAAAATAAATTTCTTATGAGGAAAATTTTCAATAATCATCCTAAAATAAAATCAAATAAAAAAGTAGCAAATGCATTTGCCTATGATTTTTTAGTGAAGGGATGGAAGGACGATTTCATAAAGAAAAGCTTCACTGGTTGCATGACACTTGGCCCTTAATTTTGCCCTAGTAAGAGCCAAACCCTAGCTCAATAGCACCTATGTCTCTTCATATAATCTCTTCATATAAGTTTTGTAGACTTTTTCTCTTGTTTGATGTTGAGATAGGTTGAGTCTTTAATTTGATGGGCCAAAAGGTGTAAAGGGAAGTTGGAACTAGGCTGCATTAGTAGGTTTGAAGAAGATTTTGTGGTAAAATTCTAGGGTTGACATGGAATATCCACAAGCCCTAACCAAGATTGATAATTTTCCATGGATTGCGCATAAGTTGAAGTGTCATCAAGGGCAGACCATGTCGTCCTTCAAGGTATGTGTTAGACTTTTTTGTTGATGATTTTTGTATATATTATAAAGCAGTTATGTACATGTGTATAGCCTATTAGAAGGTGTTTTGCAAAGCTCTTAGTATTTTCTCTTGTAAAATATAACAAGAGAAGATGGTTTGTAATCTAGATCTTTGATATCAAGTGTGAAAGGATGATGGTAAGAAAATTGTGACTTGTACTTGAGTTGAAAGGGCTATCTTCAATTATGTGTGCGGTAATAATATTTTGTGCCTATAATAATGATGGTTGGGCAATGGTTCCTATCCTAATGACAATGATGAATTGCAGTGCCTCCATGACAGTGATCTGTGCCTCCATGACATAGATCTATGCATATATGACAATGTTGTGTGACATAACTCTATGACAGTGATATTATATGGAAGAAGCTTATGATAATGATCTTTGATGTCTGACAATGTCTTTGTGATGTATAGCAGTGACCTTATAACAATGGGATATATGGCTGTATATTTATGACAGATGTGTGGCAGTGTGCTTATGGAAATGTCCTTATGGCTATGTTGTATGGCAATATCCTTGCATAACAGAATCTATATGATAGCAATAGTGAAGTATGAAGTGCTCTATGACAGTGATAGTGATGAACATTGTGCTCTTATGATACTATGATATGGAGGCATGTGTATACATCTCTAATATACTTGTTTGTTGTTAGGTTGGCCTTATGAGGCCTAACATGATTTATGATGAAAGACATATGTCTCGTTCTTACTGTACTTTATATCTCATTTGAACATTGATGAATATCTAATAGAAGAAGAAGAATTGATTTATGGGTTTTCCCCCTTGTGGGGTTTTGCCCTGGCCTTCGACCAAAATCCTGGTGTCTTTATTATGTATGTTTTTCTTCTATTGTTCCTTACTATTCCACTGCATTATTGGTTTTATTATTATCTCTACATGATTGCTAATGATGATATGATGTTATGGGGTGAATGTTATGTGAAAATGTTGAAAATGTTTGAAAATGAAATTATCTACAACAAAGAACAATCTAGCCCTAAAAAATAACAAAAAGGAAATTGAAAAGTGGATTCAATAAAAATGGCAGCCAAAAGGGGAGTTGGACCTGAGGCTAGGCCCTAAAGGTTTTTTATGGTGATTTTCTCTAACTTAGAGGACAAGGCTAGCGTTTTTGAAGGAGGTGGCATACTTCATGAACAATGTGGGTTTATATATTAGGAACTGGGAGGAATGCTTCAACTCGGATGAAGAGTTTTTGGTAGCCCTGGTTTGGATAAAAAGCGAATAGAGTGGATAACAAGGAAGTGGATAATCGATAGTTGATTGGATTTTTAAGGAAATGGAAGGATAACAAGGGAAGTTGTTGACTTGCAGTCAATTGGGATTGGAATTGTGGTTGCATAGGTTGTGAAGATTGAAGGGGATAGTATTAAGGTTGGTATTGAGGGTGTGGCTGTTGGAATTGAGGGTACTGAGGATTCCTCCCATAAAAAAATAGCCGACCCTGTGACCAAGATGAGTTTTGGGGTTGAGGTTTCCAAGTTTTCCATGGCATGGGTGCATTCCAATTACTTTGTGGTTGTGCATATGATTGATATTGTGCATTGGGATCTTGTACTATACATGTTTGTATAGGCTGCCAAGGTCTTTTAGGAGCAATAAAACAAATTGGTTCATCTTGACTTGTTCCAGCTTCATCTTGGAAAACAACCTTAAGCCCAAGTATTGAGGGACATTATTTTGTATCATGATTTTTTGCACATATATCACATATTTCAACACTATCAAGAGGACATTCACGTAAAGCATATTTTTTCCTACACCTAGAACAAAAAATAGATAATGTAACATTCTCGACTTTTTTGCTTGTTTTGTATCCTTAGAGTATCTACTTGTTCATGAAAATTTCCAAGGATATATATTTTAAAGTTTTATCAAGAAAATTTTATAATTTTGTTCTACTTATTGTTCCAGATGCAAATTTGTGTACCCTTGACATGACTAGGTCTCTTGGGTTCATTCCATACTTTGCCTTACCTCTTGAAATGTGTTTGCACAACTCACAAATTTCATTAAATGAGTTAAGATCGATCTAGGCTGGTTTCATTCGTGTGCGGCCAAGGAAAATGTAATGAAGATATGATTAATTTTTCAATAATATGTAAATACATGTAATATTGATAAAACCATTTTAGATATGCCTGAGATTTATCTGGTCATTTTAATTTTAAATTTTCTTAGCGATAAATATTGTCAATAACTTTAATGATGAAAATTGACGAGATAAAATTTTTGAATGCAATGTGACAATGTAATAGTGTTGAATGATAGAAAATGTGAATAATAAAAATGTAGTCAATTACAAATAATCTTCATTGTGATCGATCTCAAACTATTTTCTTCTACTATTCTTATTGTCACCCTTGTTAGTTTTGTCATATTTTCATATCGATTATATGAAAATGACAGTTGAAATTGTAAACCATTTAAATATTTAGCTCGAGTTGTTGTAGTAAACATCATACCTTGTCTCTCTTTGCTCTCGAATATTAATAGGTTGAATTAATATAACACAAAAATCATTGTACATTGTCAATAAGTTTTTTCGTTTACAGTAAAATCAATGCACACTATTAATCCAATCACTTTAAAGTTAATGTACCATCATACATCCAATTACATCAAATAAAAAATCAACATATAGATTTAAATCAATGCATCTAATGCAAGAAATAAAATAAGATTAGAAAATAACATCTACACTGAAAACAATGCATCTAATCTAAGTAATCAAATAGGATTAGAAATCAACATCTACATTAACATCAATGAATCTAGTGCAAGTAAGCAAATAAGATTAGAAACCAACATCTACACTGAAGTCAATGCATCTAGTGGAAGCAATCAAATAGGATTAGAAATCACCATCTACACTGAAATCAATGCATTTAGTGCATGCAATCAAATAGGATTAGAAATCATCTACATTGAAATCAATGCACCTAGTGCAAGGAATCAAATATAATTAGAAATCAACATATACATTGAAATTAATGGTGAACCAATGTAGGTAATTAGTGTTCCTATTGAGGTGCTTTTTGTCAAAAGAAGATAATTTCTACTAAAAATGAACTATAAAAGTATTGATGTTCAAATTGGTGGCATTTAGCATGGGGAGAATGGTGATTTTTGTTTGTTTGTTTCTTTACTCACTAGTTTTATTATTACTTTTGGTAAATATTAATGTCCTTCCCACTACATTTTGAAAACAATTTGGTGAGCCACGGGAATTTTTTATTTTAAACTCTGAACTTCCATGTAGTACTCCTAAGACATTGTGAAGTCCAAGGGACAACATACCTGAAGTTACCTACATGTGGTTCACATGATTCATTTGTCTTAACAAAAACCATAGCTATTGCTATTAGAGCTTTTCGACAAACAAAATGAACTACATCTAATGTCAGAGGCTCTAGTAATGAAATGGCTTCACTCAATCTTGTACCAGCGCAAGAAACACCCATTGCTATAGCTACTCCATACCTAACATGTGGATTGTAAGACTTGAAAGGAAAATATACAACCCGTGGTTAGGGAAAATTTTAAGGATGAAATTTTATCTTAATGTTTAGAAACCTTAGCGAATATTACTAGTTTATAATAGAAAAACTATAAAATGTTTGATGATATTTTTGTAAAAAAAAAAAAAAAAAAAAAAAAAAAAAAAAAAAAAAAAAATTATTACATTATATTAGTCTATATAATATCTTGGCGATTTTTAAGGTAAAATAATTTTATACTATAAAACTTGGGTGATTTTTTTTTTTTAAATGGAAATTGGAAAATATTTTTTTTGGAAAAAGTATATAAAAGTAGCCCACATGTGAATATTAGCCCCTAAAATTTTCCTTACTCGTGGTGCCTATGAAAATATAAGAAAATTTGTCAAATAAACATAAGAAAATAAAAGCATCAAGAAATGTTTCCTATATATTTATGCAAAATCATTCCACTTATGATTCTTACCGAAGAAAGATAATTATGTCGAGATGCTTTAGATTTTGAAATCAATAAAAAAGCGTAGAATCAAGAACATGGAACGAAAATTAACTTGTCTGAGGCCCTTTTAACAATTGCGTAGAAAGTAAACTTTTTCTCATTTTAGTGTATAGATTCATTCATGTTCATAACTGAAGCCCTTCTAATATTTTCATCAAATGGAAATAAACCATCCTCACATACCCATAATTGTTTTTTAATAGCTATACGTTCTGGGAATTCCAACGAATCCAGTTTCGTCAGTTCATTGGAATTCCAACAAAACCGGTTAATTTCATCGATTATCTGATATTCTAACCATGGAACAGAAAGTGTGGCAGGTATGGGAAGTTCATCAAAATATATTTGCCATCATCAGAAGATTGATGCTAGCTTTCATTGGTCTTTCGATGCCAGTTCCATTGGAATTGGAATGATGATTATTGGCATTGGAACTCCAATTAGTTCTTTTGTCAAGAAACTTCTTCTGTCTTCAATGACACGGTTCCATAAATATCGTTGAAATTCCAACGATTGTAAAAAAAAATCGATAGTACAATTATACGAGAAATGATGTTTAGTGAGACCTCCTTTTGTCATTAGAGAGGCGAAATGCCATCGCAAGAATGAAAAAGTGTCATAAAAAATTGGCTCAAATGATAGTAGTGAGGAAAAGCACCACTACCTCGATCATCACGACTTGATTATTTAATAGTTGTTGATGCATAATAGGACCTACAACATCCCATCCCTTGGGTTGATTTTGTAGATATGTACAGAGAAGCATTCTTAGAGGCCCAAACAAAAATTAGTAAACCACATAAGGGATCGGCCAAGAAAAGGAAAGAGAAGGTAGTGTCCAACCCTGCAAAGCTAAAAAGGGAAGAGACCCTAGAAGAAGAAAAAAAAGAGATTGCAACAACATTGGTAGGCCCTAGCACCCCTACCAAGCCCAATGCAAGTAGGCATACCCAGAAAATTGTGTATACAAGGAGGAAAAGTACCAGAGTCAAGTTCAATGGGAATCAAAACCTCCTTCTACTACCTCCATTACCATTGAATAAACACCTAGTCCAGAAGGGTAGAGGCTATAGGAGGAACAAGTGCAAGGATTACCAGAACCAAAGGCACAACAAGGAAAAATTATAGTACTACCTAAGGTCAGAAAGCAACCAATACGACTACAGGGGAAGACATTCCACCTACGAGATAAAATTGTACAACTATAGGAGTAGCCTATAGAGCTATAGGAGACAGAAACGGAAAAAAAAGAAATTAACCCCATAGAAGCCACCTTTCTTCTTCTCCTAGCTATTGAAGGTTAATCACCCTGCAGTAGGAACATCGGGGAGAATCCTCCCTACACACTTGGTGCCCCAATTAATGCTTGAAGTGGATAAGGCCAAGGTAGAAACACACTGGTGGAGAAGAATAGAAAAAGACAAGGGAGTGACTAAAATTGCTAAGATGAAGGATGGAGTAAGGAAGATGAGGGAGGAGATGGGCTTGTTAAGGATAGATGAATCAAACAGAAGAGAGCAGCTTGAAAAACAAAACTATTAGATAATAGGCTAATTGCAACAAGCACAATACTTGGTAAAGGAAACATATGCTCATATTTCATCACTAGAAACTTCCTTGGGGACTTGTTGACGGTGCCAGACCCACCCACATTCAGGGGATCACCCCAGTATGAAGTCCCAACTAGACCTCACACCGTTTGGTGTGGAATTCCCATACGGTATGATGGACCGATTGCCATTGTCTTAAGGGTTTGCCTCAATTCTTGCTTGTCAGCACAAGAGAGTGGTTTGCTTTGTCTTCGAGAAGTGAGGTTCGCATGCCTGGTGAGTTTAAGTGTAATTATGTCAATGGTTCTTTCACTATGAGGGGAAGAAGGTGAAGGTGAGTTCCGAGATGAAAGGGATCAGTCCCAACTCAGCTAGGAACAAACAACACAAAAGGACATACATAGCTTGCGGCAGAGCAGTTCACTCGGATGCAGCAGTCACAACATACAAGGTAAGATAACACATACAACACTCACGGATCAGTCCGAACGAGTGCAATGATTGTTACAGAGAGATTCATGTGAAAGGTCTGTCTGATGTCCGACAGAGCAGTCGACACGGACAAGACAAAATTAACAACATATACAACACATTTCCATTAATAGATTATGCATTACAAAAAATGAATCAGTTCAAATGTAGAACACAGGTTAAAGCAACATGCAATACAATTGTTAAAGATCAGTCTTACAACAAATACAATACATGTGTGAAAACATGCTGGCCTATTAACAGGCTTCTGAATTAAGCAAAAGTTCCAAGACACATCGTTACACCATATATCATTAACCCTGTCAGTGAAGCATTGGAGCCACTACTTACTCCTCAAACAAAAGATTACAAACTATCATAGCTATGTGGGAGGAGCTGAGGTGAAAAGTCCTTTCATGTACAAATGAGGAGGTATTTATAACCAAGGGTGAAAGTGACCCTTGTGGATGTTCGAATACCCTCATGGCCGTTCGGATTCCATGACTTTTTGACTTACATGACTCTATGTTCAACAAGTGGGTCTCTTGGACTTCCACGTTACCTCACATTGATTGACAACAAGCCCATGGTGGAGATGCAGGCGACATGACTCATGACTTGACTTGACATGACAATGCTGGTACACTTGTGATGCTACTGGAGTGCATGTCGATCTACAGTGTTTTTGAGTGATGGATGTCTTCATGGTGTATCATAGCTTCACCTCCACATGTCGAAGTGCACGGAGTCTTCGATGGTACTTGGTTCGATTGATGAAGCTTTAGCATGTTGTTCCTTGCTTGCATTCTGGAAGGCTTGATAGGCTCATTTGTTCACGAAGGTGCGTGTTCGTCACCTTCATCTGCTTCGCATGCTTCATTCATTTATCCGTTGGTAAACCTGTCATTCTACATGTGTTCTCTTCGTTCATCCCATTCGTCATCTTGCCATGTTAATTGGTGTAGTTGTACTTGCAGTCACTCATGATGAGACGACATCAAATCCAAAACCTCCTAGTCTACCATGACACATGAACATTTTGGTACAGGTGACCGGGAGAGGCAGCAAGGCTGTGATGTGGGATGATGGCTCTAGGAAACTGCTAATGAAAACTGTGCAAGAGTCACTAAGAGATGGAGACAGGTGCTCTGAGTTGACAGTGACTATCTGCAAGGTCTGGCTTGGTTAGGAGGAAAAATTGTACAAATCTTGGGAGGAACAATTCGGGCTACTAGAAGGTAAGGCAGGCATGCTTTGCGCCTTTTTCAGAATGAACGAGCAGTGGGCCTAGACAACCAAATTTGTGCAATTTTTCAGAGGAACGGGTCGGGCTATATGAAGGGTTAGCAGTTAGGGATTGCACAGTTTTTTTGGGGAGCTGCCTGGGTCACTGGCAGCGAAAACTACACAATTCCCAAAGGGAACTACCAGTTGGATGCTCGGGTCACTGGCAGCCAAAACTACGCAATTCCTAGAGGGAACTACCAGTTGGTTGCCCGACAGACTGGCAGCAGAAACTGTGCAATTCCCAGAGGGAATTGGCAGTCTGCTGCTGGGGGATGCTGCGAAGGAAAACTTCACTAAGGCCGGGAGATAGACCTGTCAACCATCTTTGTGCAATTTCTGAGCTGAGCTGTGTAAAAATTTCTGTTTTCCCACCCCGGTTTTAAGTTTCACCTTATTTCTCCGATATAGTTAAATGCCCATTCCCATATCCATACATTTAACACTGAAAAAATAAATTTTTGTTGAAAACACAAATTGTAGAAATTTTACAGAATGCTGGAAAATGCAGAAATAAAATTCAGCAGTTACAAACAGCCATTAAAACACATTTAAACATAGAGATTTTTGGTCAAGGTGACCCTGGAAAAACCCCCTACAACTCTTGGGGAAAACCAGTTCGAGAGCTCTTCTTTATTTCTGAAAATTGCCTTTTTACAGTGAGAAATATTCAGCAAAAAATCAGCAAGCAAATTTACAACTTATCTCTTTTCTCGTGCCTCACAACAATTTGGAAATTACAGCAAACAGGACAGCAATAAATGCTGTATGGCCTCCTCGATTTTTGTGCCCACTTTCAGGATTAAATGCTGTTGTACGGCCAACATTAAATGCACTATACGACCTGCAATAAATGCATTGTACGGCCCTCGTTTTGCGTGCAGAAAAAGCCAGCAAACTGCTCCTCGATTTTTGTGCAAACCACTCCTCGAAAATCGTGCCAAAATCTGCCTTTCACTGTGTGCTGAATCAGCGGTACAAATCTGCTCAACTGCTGCCTTGGAATGTGTGCCAAGCTACTATCTCCTTCTCCTCCCTGCTTAGAAATCTCTCTTGCTCTCTTGCTCTTCTTCTCCCAATCTGCTCATGAAAGAATGAATGACCTTTTCCTCCTTTTCCTCCTTTAATCTAACCCTAAGTGAATTTTGGGTGATCCCTAAATCCAATGGCTGAAATAGATTGAGATCTATGGCTGAGATTAAATACTCATTTAAATCTCACTTTCTATTTTTTAATTCACCCCACTTTAATAAAGACCCACTTAGTCATTTATTTCCAAAGTCACTTTTCCTTTCTAATTTTTCATTGACTTTATAAAAGTCACTTTAAAATTAGACTTTAGTAACTTTATCACTTAAAGTCACTTTTAAATTAGATTTAACTTTATAAAAATTATAAAGTCACTTTAGGAGAAAAATTAAATTCTTTTGGACACTTTTCCCTAGGCCAAAGATCAAAGCCTTAGGGAATCACCTGTCCTCCGGTAGCAAATTTCAACACTCCCTCTTACCGAGGAAGGTGTTCCTCACCACACCTGTCTTGTTCCTGAAGTAGTCATGCTTGCCCCGTGGTAAGGCTTTGGTAAGAATATCTGCAACCTGCTCATCAGTGGGAATATACTCAAGCTTCACAGCGCCCTTCTGAACACAGTCTCTGATGAAATGATATTTGATCCCAATATGCTTTGACCTGTCATGAAATACTGGATTCTCCGTGAGTTTAATGCAACTCTGATTATCACAGTAAATCACTGAAGGTCTCAACGGCTGACCAAATAAGCCAAACAACATCTTGCGAAGCCAGATGGCCTCACAACTAGCTAGACTGGCTGCCATATACTCTGCTTTCGCTGAACTCAATGCTACTGACTGCTGCTTCCGGCTGAACCATGACACTACTACCGAACCCAACCCAAAATAGCACCCTGAAGTGCTCTTCCTATCAAAAGCACAACCTGCCCAATCAGAATCAGTGTAACCTGCCAATCTCACTCCATCCCCCTGCCTGTAGTCCAGACCATAATCCATTGTCCCCTGCAAGTACCGCAAAATGTGTTTTGCAGCCACCCAGTGAACCTTCCTAGGCTCACACATAAACTGACTCATCGTGTTGACTGCAAAACAAATATCTGGTCTAGTGTTGACCAAATACATCAAGGAAACAATCAACTACCTGTACAATGTGGGATCCACCAACTCAGAATCCGAAGCAAGAAGCTTCTTCCAGTTGGTGATCATCGGTGTCGACATGGGTCTACAATCCTCCATGTGGAATCTGCCAAGGATGTCCACAATATACTTCCCCTGCCCCAGGAAGAAATGCCCCTCCTCCTGCCACACCTCCAAACCCAAAAAGTAATGCATCAAGTCGATATCCTTCATCTCAAACTCCGCCGCAAGATCTCTCTTGCAGTGCTCTATGAGTCTCTCTGCACTTGTAATGACCAAGTCATCCACATACAGCACCAGAATGAGAGGCTCCTCACCTATCACAATAAAGTAAAGGTTCAGATTTGACTCACTCTTTGTGAAACCCAACCCCTGCAAGTATGTATCTATCCTGGAGTACCAAGCTCTGGGAGCTTGCTTCAGGCCATAGAGGGCCTTCTTTAGTCTGCACACATGGGACTCCTTCCCATGCACCTCAAAGCCCTGTGGTTGCTCAATGTACACCTCCCCCTGTATGAAGCCATTGAGAAATGCAGTCTTCACATCCATCTGGTGGATCTTCCAACCCATCTCTGCTACTATCGATATAATGTAGCGGATCGAAGTATATCGAGCCACGGGAGCGAAGGTCTCCTCATAATCAACTCCCTCTACCTGGGAGAACCCTCTAGCCACAAACCTCACTTTGAATTTCTCAATGCTACCATCTGCAGCATGCTTTACCTTGTAAAGCCATCTGGAAGTAACCACGGATTTTCCCTCAGGCCTTGGCACCACCTCCCAAACATCATTCTTCATGATAGAAGAATACTCCTCCTGCATGGCCTCTCTCCAGAGCTGCTGACTAGCTGCCTCCTCATAGCTAGAAGGCTCAGAGTCAAGGATGCTGGTAACCATTGCCATATAGCTACAAAACCTCTCAGGTGGTCTACTCTCTCTGACTGGCCTCTTCGGCTCAGCAACAGATGTGGCATCTCTCAAGGTGTCCTGAAGCCACTTGGGCTTCCTCTTCCCTGAGTGCACTTCTCCCATAGGAGAATGAAACTCCTCCTCCCCATCATCATCAGGAGCCTGAACTCCTGACTGTCTGTCTGCTGTCCTCTGGCATGCACCTGAACTTGTAGAAGCTGAGGTACCGTGTGAACTGTCCATTAGTGGACTCCCTAGTGAACTGCTCTGTATGCTGCCCGGAGCATCACCCCTTTGGCTCGGCGAGCCACTGCTCACTGACGGACCTGACATCCTCATAGATGTACCTCCAGATCTTCCTGATCCCTGCCCACTGGATCCCTGCGACTGACTCAACTGCTGCTGAGGGTCTGGCTGATCCAGATACTCTAACTCTCGTGATCTCCTAAAGGCCCTGTCCTCCTCAAACTTCACATCCCGTCTGACAACAACTCTCCTCTGTGCAGGAATGTAAATCCGAAAGGCCTTTGAGGTCTCACTGTAGCCCACAAAGATATCCTTCTCTGCGGTGGGCTCTAGTTTGGTCCTCTTCTCCTTGGGTATGTAGGAGTATGTGATGCACCCAAAGATACGAAGATGACCAATATCAGGTTTCTTCGCAGAAAAAGCCTCCTCCAGAGTCATGTGCCCCAAGGCACGATGCGGACTCCTGTTCTGCAAGTAAACAGCTATGTTGCAGGCCTCTGCCCACAAGAACAATGGCAACCCCTAATCATGTAAGATGGCTTTGGCAGCCCCTACGATGGATCTGTTCTTCCTCTCCGCAACCCCGTTCTGCTGGGGGTTGTAAGGAACAGTGAACTCCCTCCTAATGCCTGCCTCCGCAAAATAGTCAACAAACTCTCCAAGGGTGTACTCTCCTCCATTGTCCGACCTCAGGGACTTGATCTTCCGACTTGTCTGTGTCTCCACAAGAGCTCTAAACTCCTGAAACCACTTGAAGACCTCACTCTTGGTCTTCAAGAAATAAATCCAGGTCCTCCTGGAGTGATCGTCAATGAATAAAACATAGTACTCATATCCACTCAAGGAAACATGAGACATCCGACCGCTCACATCAGAATGAATCAAATCAAGTATCCCAGTCGCTCTGCTGTCACTGCTGGGAAAAGGGGATTTGGCAAACTTTCCCATCGCACATCCTCTGCAAGTATCAAAGTGATCAGTGCTAAAATCTGGCACACCTGTAGTGATCTCCCGCAAGGTCCTCAAGGCTTCATGATACATATGTCCCATCCTGCGGTGCCAAATCTCACACAGCTCATAACTGCTAGCTCTGCTGTCGGTACTACTGCTCAATGCCACAAGGGATTGGAATGCAAACTTGTACACCATTGCATGGCGTACACCAATCACTCTAGCTGAATCAGCTGGAGTGCCCCTGGGATACATCAACACCTGTCCTCCCCTGAACAGTACCTCATATCCTCTGTCCTCCAAAGTTGAGACAGATATGAGGTTCTTCCTCATCCCTGGCACATAAAGAACGTCTGACACCTTCAAGGGAGGTTTGGACTCCCTCTGAAATGTCAGTGTCCCCACCCTGACTGCTCTGACAACTCTGTCATCATCGAGTACTACCTCAATATCAGTGCCACTCTCTGAAAGCTCTGAGAAGTACTCCCGGACTCCTGTCATGTGACGTGAAGCCCCACTGTCCACATACCAGATACCTGAAGATGCTCCGCTAATCGAGGGAAAAGCATGCTCCCTCTAAACCTGTGTGGCAGGTGATCCTGCACTAGAGGACTCATACGCAGTGAACCCAAACTCCCGGTCAAAACGAACTGCAAAGTCCTCAACCTCTGCTGAAGCTGCCACGTTTTGGTTCTTCCCCTTCTTCTTCTTCTTCTTCTCCGGACACACAACTGCATAGTGTCCCATCTTTTGACAATTCCAACACTTCACCTTGGAATAGTCCTTCTGTGTGTCACCCTGTTTACCTTTACCTTTGCCTTTGCCCCCACCATTGCTTGTGGAAGCCTGCTTCTTTCCTTTGCCTTTCTTGCCTCCTGTCGACAGTGCTACATCCTCATCCTGCTCAACTAGCTTGGCTGCCCCAAGCTAACCTTTCCTGATCTTTCTCTGAATGCCATCATCCCAAAACCTCTCCCATGTGGGAAGGGTCTCACGTGCACAAACCCCATCAGCAAAGTTCATCCATGAACGGGGGAGGCCATTCACTGCAATCCGCACCAACTCAATGGGTTGAATGGCCTCTCCAATTGCTGCCAACTCATCTCTCACATTAGTAATCTTTGTGAGATATCCAGCTACACTATCATTACCCATCTTAATGTTCTTCAGCTTCTCCTTTAGGACCATTTTTCGGTTCTCATTGGTACTCTGGTAGAGATTAGACAATGTTGTCCACATCTCATGAGCATTTCTCTTTCCTCTCACATGAGGAATGCAATGGTCTTTGACTCCGTCTAGAATCAGCCTCTTACCCTTGTTGTTTTTTTATTATACTCAGCCAACTGAGTAGCATCAGTAGGCACAACAATAGGGTTCTATGTGGTATGCACCATGATATCCCAGACTTCTGCCTCCTCAAAGATACTCTGCATTCTCTCCTTCCAAACGCTGTAATTTGTATGCCCATCCAACCTATCCTCCACCCTTAATCCCAATGACATCTTGCTGTCCTAAAAATGAAAAATAGCACTGCTGTAGTAAAGATAAAACTGTTGTTTGTGAAAAATCAGCTTAGTGGAATTTTCTAAGTGAAAAATCAGCAGCTGTAATTTTTTCTCCTTGCTGTCCCAAACTGCACTTTAGCACTCAAGCTCTGATACCATGTAAAAATTTCTATTTTCCCACCCCAGTTTTCAGTTTCACCTTATTTCTCCCATATAGTTAAATGCCCATTCCCATATCCATACATTTAACACTGAAAAAATAAATTTTTGCTGAAAACACAAATTCTAGAAATTTTTCAGAATGCTGGAAAATGCAGAAATAAAATTCAGCAGTTACAAACATCCATTAAAACATATTTAAACACAGAGATTTTTGGTCAAGGTGACCCTGGAAAAACCCCCTACAACTCTTGGGGAAAACCAATTCGAGAGCTCTTCTTTATTTTCTGAAAATTGCCTTTTTACAGTGAGAAATATTCAGCAAAAAATCAGCAAGCAAATTTACAACTTATCTCTTTTCCCGTGCCTCACAGCAATCTGGAAATTACAGCAAACAGGACAACAATAAATGTTGTACGGCCTCCTCAACTTTCGTGCCCAATTTCAGCATTAAATGTTGTTGTACGACCAACGTTAAATGCACTGTACGGCCTGCAATAAATGCGTTGTATGGCCCTCGTTTTGTGTGCAGAAAAAACCAGCAAACTGCTCCTCGATTTTTGTGCAAACCACTCCTTGAAAATCGTGCCAAAATCTGCCTTTCACTGTGTGCTGAATCAGCTATATAAATCTGCTCAACTGCTGCCTTGGAATGTGTGCCAAGCTGCTGTCTCCTTCTCCTCCCTACTCAGAAATCTCTCTTGCTCTCTTGCTCTCCTTCTCCCAATCTGCTCATGAAAGAATGAATGACCTTTTCTTCCTTTTCCTCCTTTAATCTAACCCTAAGTGACTTTTGGGTGATCCCTAAATCCAATGGCTGAAATAGATTGAGATCTATGGCTGAGATTAAATGCTCATTTAAATCTCACTTTTTATTTTTTAATTCACCCCACTTTAATAAAGACCCACTTAGTCATTTATTTCCAAAGTCACTTTCCCTTTCTAATTTTTCATTGACTTTATAAAAGTCACTTTAAAATTAGACTTTAGTAACTTTATCACTTAAAGTCATTAGATTTAACTTTATAAAAATTATAAAGTCACTTTAGGAGAAAAATTAAATTCTTTTGGACACTTTTCCCTAGGCCAAAGATCAAAGCCTTAGGGAACCACCTGTCCTCCGGTACCAAATTTCAACAAGCTGGCTGATGGGTAGTGGAAGGTTTGCTCATGAACACTAAGCAATTTCTGAGATGAGCAGTTGGTCGACTGTCGGGATGACTGACTGGGAAAACTGCGCAATTTTCTGAGGGAGATAGGGACAGGAACTTGGTGTATGTCTAGCCTATCTACGCAATTTCCTCAGTCAGTTGAGTGAGTGAGGTTAGTGGCCTTTGCTCAAATTTTGAGGGGAGTCAGTGTGGGGGTGACTGTCGGGTCTGACTGTCCAGGTGACCAGCGTGAGAGTTGATAAGATTACTTGCGGGAAATGCAACTTGAAAAGACTAGCTTGGTGCTTTTGCGTTGTTCTGGTTCATAGTCAATCGAGTTGATGGTAGGGTGATGGTCTGGCTATCAGAGGGGAGTTAAGTCGTCAAAACCTTTAGCAAAGATGGTTAAGTGTGTGAACAATCAAAAGATGCATAGGTGATTATACGTCACACACTCGCATGACGTGACGATGAAACGACCAAACCATCCAAACACATATGTTCAACAAGACTAACCGACGGTGTAAGTGACAAGCACGACACTCATGATTGCTCGTTCATTGATTGAGCCGACGCGTGCGCAGCAATGAATGTGACTCCTTGTGTGAGTGCGATAGATGCTTTCATAGCGAATACAACAAGTACATACAAAGCGAAGACTTTAAGCATAACCAGAACATGGTCGCAAGCATGACTTAGACATCAGCATGCACATAATTGAATGCAATGAAAAAGCAAGGCAGATGTAAGGACTCACATGAGCTCACAGAGTGAACCCGAGTGTGCACAATCATCAAGTGAACTCTTCAAGGGAGACTTCGAAATTGGTGCAGGCCAAAATTTTGGAGGGTGGTTGTAGCCACTACAACACTTGGAGACACACTGGTAGAACTCCAACTTCTCTATTCCGGTTCATTGCTAGCACAAGGCCTTGGTCTTTTGGGGAGTATTAAATCGCTGTGTGGGTTACTTCAGTTTCCCCACTTACCCCATGGACATATGTGGTTCACCCTTTTCCAACTCAATTAAACACAATGAAAAGTTCAACTTAGATCTCAGTGTTTCGAATACGGGAAGGGTAGTTTAGCTCATGAGTTGAAGATTTTCAGAGTATAAGTTTTCATCTCTAGTGTTTCTCCTTTGCCAGCAGGCTTGGACAATACCTCGGTGGAGTCACGCAGCAACACACACATTGCTCCACTGCCAGCGAGTCTAGTCAGTACCCCGGTGGAGTTGCATGCTTCACCTCTTTGCGCAGGAAGTCTTTCTCTTCTTTCACCTTTGTATTTTTCAAGAGAACTGTGCATAGGCACTTATTTATTTATTTTTGGGGCAGAAGAGGGATCCTGACTTATTGAGAGAGAAGAGGTTATTCCTTCAGAGAAGCATGTAAGACCTCTAACATAGGTTTGCTCGTTTAAATTTTCCCCTTCTTCATTTCTACTAGTTGGATGAGCTTGAACACAGAGCAGAAGGCTGAGTACAGGCATGGGGCTTCTCAGTGTGGACATAGGTTCACGGTTGGACCAAAACTTCCCTTGCAGATGGTTCGTATTTTTTGTCAAGACTTCATCGGCCAAAAGTTACAACCAAGCACAAACAAAGTGGACATAAGATTGGCCAAGTGCTACAGTGTCACGAGTTTCCTCATATTTTAGCCACATACCCTATTCAAAAGCCAAGACGTAGTAATTGGTAGCACTTGTTTTCAGAAACAAAAATAGTAATATATCAAACAAACAAAATGAATGTGAAAAAAAATACTAAGAAGAATCAAACAAAGCGAAAGCAAAGATAATAAGCAAAACAAACCATATGAAACAACAAGCAGAAAGCAGACTATGTACATGGCACGGGCGCGGCCGACCCTCTGAAACTAATGTTTGAGGACTTGGCCGTTGACAAGAAGATTATCTATCCTCCCGTCAAGTGATTGCAAATGATACGTGTGTGAGTCGAGTTTCTCGTGGACTAGTGTCGGTTCACCAGGCTCCGCTGCCAAAACCTGGTGGCATTCCGGAAGACCTTCAAGTGAAGACAACACCACTATTTCAAGTGTTGTGTGAAACATGGGCTTGGATGATGGCATAGGGTAGTTGTTTTTATTTTGGGAAGGGTTCAAGTTTCTAAAGTCAATGCGTAAGCGGATCTTCCCAGATTTCTTACGTGCAGGATTTAAATTAGAAAACCAAATATGATGACAAACTTTGCAAGTAATCCAAACACTTAAAATGTTAGTCAATATTTTCGGTGAAAGGAGTACAAACAACATGTATGTGTTACCTATTCTTTGTTGCAAAGGCTTGTCTCCTCCTTTACCTGGAATCTCATGTTGGATTGCTAGCGTGCAGTGGGTACTCAAGTCATCATCTACTCGTGCAGACCCATCCAGGTATTGTTCAATCAAGCGATCAACGATTGGTCGCTGCTGTAGTGTGTAACTTGTACTGAGGTTGGCCATCTTAAGATCATGGTGGATTCCTAGGTTGCTCTGTTCGTTCATAGTATTGGTCCTTCGTGTGTTTAGCATGAGTGCTTCAGCATCATTGTTTGTGACTTCGAACTTCAAAAATCTTGAAATCATGCATTGTCCATTGTTTTGGATGACTGAGATACACTCGGTCCTTGAGCCATCATGTGTTCCTGATTTGTCAAGACTCATGGCCCACAGCTTGTCTGTACATGGACCATTCGGCGTGCTGGTATTGTTGCTACTAGCATTGTTGCTACTACTGCTACTATCGGAAAAACAAACTGTACAAGTTTCATTATCATCAGTTGGGCGAGGAAGGAGTCCCAACTGCTTGTCTGATGAGGTTGGAGCTGGCCATGCAAGATAACACTCCAATGTCTTTTCCAGGAGGCAGTTGCCAAACATGAGTTCTGCGAAGGCCAATGGTTCGTTCTTGCCGTTAAGGGGAGTGACATTGTGTTTCATATACATCTCAGATAACACTCGGATTTGGTTGCATTTTCCCTTGTACGAAAACCACATGTGAGACTAGTCTGTAGCAAAATATCCATCTAGAAAGCTGGACCAGTCTCTGCTGAGTAGTAGGCCATATGCTTCTGGTATGTCCACAACAATTATGTTGATGCATTGATGAACTCGACTATCATGAGATAATTAGATGATCACATCTCAAAGTTCATCAATGGATGGTACCGATGTTCTGTCAAGTTGGATGATTCTTGCAGATGTTTCGCTCCATCGTGCACTGATCTTCTTAGCAATGGAGAGTGGCATGACGTTGGCTGCCGCGCCAGAAACAACCAAGCAGTTGTGAATGTTGTAGTTGAAAAATTCAAATGAAAGCAGGAATGGGGGGCAACCTGAGTTTGCTTCTTCTATCTGGAGTGCATTGAGCACGGTAGATGGTGATTCGAGAGGTGTGCTTTCTCCCTTGCTGGTGGAGGCCGCTTTTTCTGTTGTTGTTTGTCCCAATGTGTGCAACAATATATCTCGCTGACTCTGGACTTTGGCTAACTCGAACAAACTGATGTTCGCTCGATTTTTCTTCATGTCATTGACTATGTTGTAATCCAGAGGTAGTAGACTCATCGAGGTGTCCGGGGTGGAACAAATGTTCGTGTTGTCGGGCGGAGTGTTTTGCAACTTTCTGCTCATGGATGTATTCTTATCCGTCGTTGTCTTCCCGAACTTGCTTTGTGTTTTTTACTTGGAGGCAGCTGATGGATCAACCTTATTTATTAGTTGTCTCACTTTCTCTTGCATTTCCCTAAGTGTAGGGGGAGCCCCTTTACTTCTAAGATTGTAACGATCATTTTGTTTTTGGGGCCGCTTCTCGGTGTTCATCTTCAAGATTACTTGCGAGCACTGATATATGTTCACTACATGCCCAAAACTTGGTTCTTCATCAGGTGCAACCTCTTCGTTATCATTCAGGTCTTTCAGATGCTCCTGTATGTTGCCATCCACATCGAGTGTATGACTGCAGACAGAGGTAACAAATCGCTTCCAATCTGAACAAGAGTTCTCGAGATGAAACTCTTTGTGGAAGGAACATAAATTAGGATCAGAACACTGATCGAGTTGGAACACAGCCTTCTACGCAAATTTTTAACCAAACCTGTTGTTGCTTGATGAGCTGGTTGATGAACTACTTGCCTGTCTCTGTCTGGGCAGATGACTGCTCGTGAATGTGTCCATATTCCGTTGCTTGAGTTCAGACATTTCTGTGGTCAAGTTCTTAACAAGGCGAGTGAGGGTCTCAATATCAATTCTTTCCTTGTCTCTACCCTTGCTCGTCGTTGCTTGGGGCTTTTTGGTTGCATCCTTGAAGTCTTTTGTTGATTTGTCATCCTTGATGACTCCAATGGCACGCAAGTCCTTTTCAACAGCAATAGCCTCTTCACATCTTTCTAAAAGTGTTCGCTTCACAGCTCGCTTGATGAACTGCACAATGGTGATTAGCAGTGCAAATGTGTAATAATTGACAGTGATGGAGTCATGAGGTTTGTTGTTTGCTGCAAACTTGTTCAAAATATGCATAAACCTCTTATTGAAGTCTTTCACTTTCTCTTTTCCCTCAATCTTTAGGCTTCCCAATTCTTTGAGTAGCATGGTTGGGGTCTTGTCATCAAAAAAAAATTCAAGGAACATATGTTTGAAAGAACCCCAGTTTTGTATGGAGTTTGGTGGAAGGTTGTGATACCAAGCAGCTGTGTGGCCGTCCAAGGTACATGGAAACAATCTACATGCTACGTCGTCATAACGTACCTCAAGGGTCTGTAGCTGTAGGTAGAAGTTGTCTAAGTGGTCTTCTGCCTTCACCACACTATCAGGGTTAAACTTGATGTTCATTCTCTCTGCTCGCTTCAGCATATTGTGTAGAATAGCTGGGAGAGCCAATGGTCCCTGAGTCATCCATTCAAGATTTGGGTGAGCCATCTCTTCATCTTCTTTGCCCTCTTCATCTTCTTCCTCTCCTTCAGAATTTGATGGTTTCAGATCTAAGTCTGTCGGTTCGTCTCTACCTCCACCTCCTCTGTTGCCTTCCCCTCCGCCTCCTATACCGAAGTTCAATCCCAAGACCACAAGAGTGCCTTGTTCATCTTCAAAGAAGATTGGAGGTTCCTCTACATCTTCAATAACTTCTTCCAAACATTCAAGAGTAGCTAGGACTGCTTCTTCCACCGATGATACAACAACTCCTGTGGGAGTGGCTTTTGGATTTTTAGATGTATGTGGAAGAATTTGTATGCCTGGGATCAGTCTGATTGCTTTCGCGAACTAGCGAGTGATGGGATGGATGGAGTGAAGGTGTTGATATGAAATATTGCGTTCAATTCTGGGAGGTGAGGAGTAACCAACTGCAGAGTCGTGAGAGAGGGGTTGCGAGTTACTACCTTGACCAGATGGTTGATGAGTGAGTGTGAGGGGAATTTTAGTCATGTACAACTGGCTTCTGTCCTTCTAGCGCCAGAAATGTTGACGGTACTGGACCCGCCAACATTTAGGGGATCACCCCGATATGAAGTCCCAACTAGACCTCACACTGTTTGGTGTGGGAGTCCCATCCAGTATGATGGCCCGATTGCCATTGTCTTAAGGGTTTGCCTCAACTCTTGCTTGTCAGCATAGGAGAGTGGTTTTCTTTATCTTCGAGAAGTGAGGTTTGTGTGCCTAGTGAGTGTAAGTGTACTTGTGTCAATGGTTCTTTCACTGTGAGGGGAAGAAGGTGAAGGTGAGTTCCAGGTTGAAATGTATCAATCCCAACTCGACTAGGAACACACAACACAAAAGGACATACATAGCTTCTGGCGGAGCAGTCCACTTGGATGTGGCAGTCACAACATACAAGGTAAGATAACACATACAACACTCACGGAATAGTCTGAACGAGTGCAATGGTTGTTACAGCAAGGTTCATGTGAAAGATCTGTCTGATGTCCGGCATAGCAGTCGACACGAATGGCCCAGCATTAAAAACATATACAACACATTTCCATTAATAGATTATGCATTACAACAAATGAATCAGTTCAGATGTAGAACACATGTTAAAGCAACATGCATTACAAGTGTTAAAGATTAGTCTTACAACAAATAAAATACATGTGTGAAAATTTGTTGGCTTGTTAACAAGCTTCTGAATTAATGGAAAGTTCCAAGACACATTGTTACAGCATACATCATTAACCCCATAAGCAGGGCGTTGGAGCCACTACTTACTCCTCAAAGAAAAGATTATAGACTCTCTTGGCTATGTGGGAGGAGTTGAGGTGAAAATTCCTTTCATGTACAAATGAAGAGGTATTTATAGCCAAGGGTGAAACTAACCCTTATGGATGTTCGAATACCCTCATGACCATTTGGCTTCCATGACTTTTCGACTTACATGACTCTATGTTCAATAAGTGGGTCTCTTGGACTTCCACGTTACATTACATTTATTGACAACAAACCCATGGTGGAGATGTGGGTGACATGACTCATGATTTGACTTGACATGACTTGACACGACAATGCTGGTACACTTGTGAAGGTGTTGGAGTGCATGTCGAGCTATAGTGTTATTGAGTGATGGATGTCTTCATTGTGTATCATAGCTTCACCTCCGCATGGCGAAGTGCATGGAGTCTTTGATGTACTTGGTTCACTTGATGAAGCTTTAACATGTTGTTCCTTGCTTGTATGCTGGAAGGCTTGACAGACTCATCAGTTCGCGAAGGTGCATGTTTGTCACATTCGTTCGCTTCACATGCTTCATTCATTCATCCGTTGGTGAACCTGTCATTCTACATGTGCTCTCTTCGTTCATCCCATTCGTCGTCTTGCCATTTTCGTTGGTGTACCTATACCTGCAGTCACTCATGACGAGATGACATCAAATCCAAAACCTCCTAGCCTACCATGACACATGATCATTCGGGTACAGGTGATCGAGATAGGCAGCAAGGCTGTGATGCAAGATGATGGCTCTAGGAAAATGCTGATAAAAACTGCGCAAGAGTCACTCAAAGATGGAGATAGGTGATCTGAGTCGACAGTGAATGTCTACAAGGTTTGGCTCGGCTGGGAGGAAAAATTTTGCAAATTTTGGGAGGAACAGTCCAAGTTGCTGGAAGGTAAGGCAAACATGCTTTACGAAGGAATGGGCTGGGCTGCATGAAGGGTCAGCAGGCGGGGATTGCACATTTTTTCTAGGGAATTTCCCGGATCACTAGCAGCCAGAACTGCGCAATTCCCAAAGGGAACTACCAATTGGATGATGGGGTCACTGGCAGCCAGAACTACACAATTTCCAGAGAGAACTGCCAGTTGGCTGCTTAGGAGACTGGCAGCAAAAACTGCACAATTCCTAGAGGGAACTGGCAGTCTACTAGTGGGGGCTGCTGGGAAGGAAAATGGCACTAAGGTCAGGAGGCTGTCCTGCTGACCATCTCTGTGAAATTTCTGAGTTGAGTTGATTGATGGGCAGCGGAAGGCTTGCTCATGAACACTGCGCAATTTTTGAGATGAACAATTGGTCGACTGTCGGGATGACTGACTGGGAAAACTGCGCAATTTCTTGAGGGAGACAGGGATGGGCACTTGGTGTCTGGTTGGCCTGTCTACGCAATTTCCTCTGTTAGTTGATTGGGTGAGGTCAGTGGCCTCTACGCAAATTTTGAGAAGAGTCAGTCCCAGGGTGATTGTCCAGGTGACCAGCATGAGAGTTGATAGGATTGCTTGCAAGGAGCGTAACTTGAAAAGACTAGCTTGGTGCTCCTGCATTGTTCTATTTGAGAGTAGATCGAGTCGATGGTAGGGTGATGGTCCGACTGTCAGAGGGGAGTCAGGTTGTCAGAACCTTCAACAAAAATGGCTAAGTGTGTGAACAATCGAAAGATTCATAGGTGATTATACGACAGACACTCGCATGACTTGATGATGAAACAACCAAACCATCCAGACACATACGTTCAACAAGACTGAATGACGGTGTAAGCGACAAGTGCAACACTCATGATTACTCGTTCATTGATTGAGACGACGCTTGTGCAATAGTGAATGTGACTCCATGTGTGAGTGTGACAGATGCTTCATAGCAAATACAACAAGCACATATGAAGTGAATACTTTAAGCATAACTCGAACATGGTCGCAAGCATGACTTAGACATCATCATGCATAGACTTGAATGCAATGAACAAGCAAGGTGGATGTAAGGACTCATGCGAGCTCACGGAGTGAACCCGAGTGTGTGCAGTCATCAAGTGAACTCTTCAAGGGAGGCTCCGAAATTGGTGCATTCCAAAATTTTGGAGGGTGGTTGTAGCTGCTACAACAAGACTATGGCACACCCCTCCATGGAAGTAGTTAGTTGCTAGTAGCCTTCAAGGGCTTATTCACTATTTTTTAAGGAATAGAGGTGTATGTTCTAAATAAACCAGATATCAAAAAGGGGGAAAATATAGCTAAAAGAGACTAAGGAGTTCATTGATTTTTTCTTGCAATGAAACATGGAGGACAAAGCTAAGGTTGTTGAATTCAACATCCACAAACTTGTGCTTACCAACATGCCCATATGGGATCCAAATCCATACCTAGGGTATGTACAATTGTTATAACTGGCATCCTAGTTGAGGCATGAAGAAATCGGGGTAGAGGAAGTGAATTCAACATTGGATGTGTAACTAACAGAACCATTATAGATCATACCTAATCATCCAAACCCCTCCATACTTACCACAATTCATGCCATCCTTGCGAAGGACCCTGAGATAGTGGACAACTGGAAAAATAGACAAGTGGAAGTCATCCTCCATTTCAAAGACACTTTTAGACTATTAGGGAAGGAGAGCTCACAATATTCTCAAATAAGATGGAAAGGGTTGCCCCATAGCATGAAAATTAGAGAATTCCACTCTCCTAATTAGTTGTAGGGATCACTAACAAAATATCCCCTATACAAAAGGATCATCGAGAGACTTGGAGTTCAATGAATAGGGATTAGGTTTAATCCACCCTTCCTACTAGAGCTCCAAGAAAACCAAGATCAGAAATAAGAATCTAAGGAATAGAAGTCTATAAACAAAAATGCAGGATTCCACCCAGCGAGTGCAACCACCACTAGCTCAGCTTGGGATGTCAAGCAGGTCATCAGGGAGATGAATGAAAAAGATCGAAGAAGAGTAAGTTTCTCAAGAGTGGGCAAGAATTATAGTAGGGGGATATGATGGGCCTCCAAAATAGCTAAATTATAAGGCCCATATCCACTCTTGAGCACATAAACTATATTGAACCCACCTTTTGCACTTAATGATACATTTTCTTAGCTAAATGGGTTCTTAGAAAATTCAATGATGTTTTTCATATTATATGTGCCTAACATGTTTATTATGTAGGATTTGAATAGATATTGCACATATTTCAAGAGATCCAGCACTAGAGGTATTCTTGGGACTTGTTCCCTGCTGTAGGAGAGCCTCAACTTAGTTGGATAAGGGAGTTTAATGCCACTTCCTATTGCTGCAAGGTGGACTAGGAGAAGGATCCCATTTTATAGGGATTTGTGGAGGTAAATGAAGTCCTCTCAAGCAGGTTTATCCCCACTCATTGTATAAATAAGAGGCCTGAGTAACCCAGTAGATAGATAAAACATAGTGTGAAGAATAGGAGGAAAGACTAGATTTGTATTTCCAAGCAAGTTTTGCAATTCTGTAATGTGAAAATATTTTCTCAGTCAATGGAAGTGGTGTTCTATTTCATCTCTTATTTTGGATTTCCTCTAAGGAATCTAAGCACCCTTTTGCTATGCCCGCCTTAGGAGCTCTAGATCCCTCCTTTATTTTTTTGTTAGTGTTATGATTTTATTTATTTTTCCAACATTTTTGAAAGTTTCCTTTCCATAGCACTTATGCATGGTTAAATAGAATACTTTTGTGAACAACTCTTTTTGTATGTTATTCGTGCATTTTATTAGATTATTAGCACTAGTTAATGTCGTTTTATATCTTCATTCCATTTTATTTCTCTTGTTGTTGCAATTTTATTGTTCACTATTTTCTTCTGTTGTGTAACTAGTTTTGCAGCTACAAGAAACACACAAAGTTTTGTTTTACTAGAGTAAATTTGCACTAGGTTGTCTCAAATCTTTGATCAGGTCAATATTATCATTTTATAACATTTCCATAACTTCTTTGCCTCTAAAAACTGCATTCTACCTAGTTTACATGATCACTAGAGTGTCTACTATAGCAAAACAAAGATTCCTATAAAAATGTGTAACTAGGCCTCCACTCCCACTCGACTTTGTAATAAATTCATGATTTGACTTCTTTAGCATATTAAAAAACTCCTAGAACACTAATAATGGAACTTGGAACAATAGATAGCTCGTAGATGCGTTTTTCAATTTGCTACAAAAAACTATTTTTCCTGTAAATTAGGGTTTTGAATTCATAGTCTTTCATTTCAGCAATGTGATTTTCCATTCCTTGCAAATAGAATTGTGCAAGTGTGCTTTTCCATTCATTACGGGTAGTATAGAAGTGTGCAAGTGTACTTTCTTTCATTTCAATTAGCTTAGATTTGCGTTCCATTTTTATTTTTGTAAGTCATTTTCTACAATTGTATTTTTCCTATAGCATAGATTAGTTAACTCATTCTATGTACATCTAGCCTTCATTTCAATTCTTTAACCTACATAAATATCAACAAGAGAAAGAGATATTTCCTACTACACATACAGTGTCAGGTCCTCTTAATTTTGTATGGACCCCAAGTTGATAATTAAAGCTTAGATCCTTGGAAGTTACAATGTTGTTGTAGCAATACTGAGGGTGATTAGCTGACCTTTGTTTTCTGGACAAAGGAAGATTGCAAAATTATTCTAAATAATAATTGGAACAGGGGAAAGGAGGGCCTACATCTAAAACCATGGTCCATCGAATTTGACCCAGTGTTAGACTAAGGAATACATTGATAGGGGGGAGGGTGAATCAATGTAATGGCCAATTTTCATCAATTTAACCAATTTAGTAATCAATCAAAATTGCAAACATAATCAGGCATCATTAAATAACATCATCAAATCATGATAAGAGAACATCATATGTACGCGAAAACCCTTGTGGAGAAAACCACTATATTTTTTTATCTTCTTTAGTTTTGATTGCATAGATTTGCAAGCATCATTAAGCTAGAGGCACCAACCCCCAATTTATTTATTTATTTTCGCAGGAACCAACTTGTTGAAGGAACTTACCCACAAAATGTGCAAATACAGTCTTATAATAGGTTACAACCTGATTAAGGTGCCATCATCGATGATATGCAAGCACCGAATTGCAGTAGGCTTCAATTTGATTGAGGCACCAACCTCGATGGAAGCACCCACCTCCTTCTTCAATGGACCACTTTTCAAAATATTTCAAACTAAATCCACAAGCTCAAATCATAACCAAATCAACATATATTTTAATCATCAATATTGTACAACTTCTTCATCTTAAAACCTTTCATATGTTCATATTGACAATTACCATGACACCCTATTCTCAAAAACCATTTGGAGCTCCCGTCTTTCCAATTACAAAATAATTCCAACCATAACCCATTTTTCAAATTTCATTTTTCCTTCAAATTAACCCATAAAAACACTTAAGATTAATTGTTTTACAAATTGCACATTTCTAGTTCGCTACTTATAATATGCACTTTTCCAACAATTGTTCTACAAAATGCACACATATAGGCTACTTAATTATTCAACAAAATTGCAATTTGTGGGAAATAATAATAATAATAAAAATTTGGTCTACCCTACTATACTTGAACCCACAACCTCCTAGGGTGCCACAACATGCTTCAGCAACTGCAAGTCTATTGTAAAGCTTGTTTAAACTCTACAGAACATATTTATGTCATTGTTTCTTAACATACTAAGTCATGCCAATTAAGCTGCCCAAACGAGGAGCCACATTACGCCATGGATCCAATTAGATATGGCTACAAAATTCCATGTCATGTGCTAGTTATATTCATATGTGAGGCCCACATCAACCTACCATAGTGGCCAAACCATATCTTTAGGGCTAATCACTATTGTCCTTCCTGTAAGATCCTATCCTGTAAATTTGTCCCATAAGAAATCATATCTGCTATATGATTCACCTGCACTCTTCTGCTAAGAGAATCTACAACCTTGTTCTCTTTACCATTAATATACCTGATCTCGAAATTAGACTCATTGATTGTGGCCAATCATCTAGATTTCTTGTCATTCAGATTCAGTTGGTCAAACAAGTATCTCAATCCACTATGGTTACTCATCAGTACAAACCTCCTACTAAGAAGATAATGCCTCCACATATTCAAAGCATGGATGATCGCTACCAACTCAAGATCATGTGTAACATAATTATGCTCATGCTCCTTCAATTTCCTCCATTCATAAAATACCACATGTCCCTCCTGCATCAGGGCTCCACCAAGTCCTCTCTTGCAGGCATATGTACACACCACAAACTCTTTATCTAGATTTGAAATCTTAAGAAGTAGAACATTTGTCAACAAATGCTTCAACTATTCAAAAATTGTTGCACATTCATTTGTCCATTCAAATGTATTCCCTTTTCATTGCAATGACGTGATAGGATATGAAACCTGCAAGAAGTTCCTAGTAGACCTCTTGTAGTAACCTGATAACCCCATAAATGATCTTACCTCATCCACATTCCTAGAATTTGCCCATTCCATAATAACTCTTATCTCTTCTGGATCCAGTACTATGCCTTAATTGGAAAAAACATGTCCCAAGTAATGTACCTATGTATGAAAGAAATTGTGTTTGCTAAGCTTGGCATATAACTGATGTTCTCTTAGCAATCTCAACACTGTTGCTAAGTGTTCGGCATGTTCTTCCTCATTCTTAAACTATATCAATATAGCATCAATGAACACAATAACAAACTTGTCCAAATAAGGATGAAACACACTATTCATCAAGCACATAAAAGTAGTTGGAGCATTAGTCAAACCAAATGGAACTACAACAAACTTAATGAAGCCAAGGATAGCATTAGCGCAAGCAACAACATTGACTTTAAAAAACCATATAGCAGTAGAAGCATCAATGAAGCAAAGGATAACATTAGCACAGGAAGAAACATTGACTTTAAAAAACCATATAGAAGTAGAAGCATCAATGAAGCCAATGATAGCATTAGCACAAGAAACAACATTAACTTTCAAAAACCATATAGCAGTAGAAGCATCAATGAAGTCAAGGATAGCGTTAGCACATGCAACAACATTAAGCACAACAACAACAACAAACTAAGACGAGGAATCAGCAGGAAAGACATCGAAATCAAAGGCAGTAATATTTTAGCAAGGATAGTAGCAACTTGGAACGCATTAGGTCTTCCAGCAAGGAAATTGGTGTTCGGATATCAAGCCAGGGCAGAAAAAGCTCGGTTAGTGATCCAGGAACTAGGAATTCGATGAGTGGAAAAGTAGGATCAAAGAGTGATGAGTTAAAAAATGAATTTGAATTGGAGAAATTGTTGTTGAGCTTTGAAACTACATCTCTCCTACACATTTTCCTAGACTTTTTCCCCTCACCATTACCCCATAAGCTATCAAAGAACATTGCATATTGATTCTAAAAGAGCATTTAAGTGGTTTTCTAACTATGTTTTTGTGTTTGCTATTTGACTTAGATTTTTCTCATTAGCTGCGGAATGCAGCCACTTTCCGCAGCTGATTCAACTTTCCGCAGCTGTTTTTGTTAAACTCTAGGTTGCAGGTGTCATCAGGCAAAACAAGGCATGTGGGCAAGATAGAAATGACCTGGACATGGATCAGGTCCTATTGGTTTAGCCGGATTCATTAAGGAAAGTCGTGGTCAATGGTGGTCCAACATAGGAGTCCTACGACAACCAGACTCTGTTTTCAAACACGTGAAGGATTCGTGGCTATTCCTAGATCTCTGGGGTCATGTTGACACCTGTAGACTGCCCCACGATGTGAATCCAACAGCCACTCTTGATAGATTGAATAATCTCGGCAACCAGTATGCTAAGCTTACAGACGTTGTCCTTTTACGTGTCTTCAGTTAAAGATATTTCATAGGAAAACAATTATGAATTTTTTTTTATAAATAATGTGTTTCCAAACGCATAGAGTTAGTCTTTGTTAATGTAATTTTGCTGTTAAAGTTTACTGTGCCGTGACACTAGTTCCACTGTGGTAATGAGAGGATTCTTCCTCTGTTTTGAAATATAAAGAAGACTCTGTTTTATATGACTGCATGAGCATAATTCTGGACTGATAGTCTATTGACCAAGGCCGTGCAGAGGGCCCCTGCACACTGTGGTTCCGTTTTCCTTATTGCTGTAAAGTTTTTATGCATTGTTTCTCTATTTCCATTGCACATATTTCATAGTTATCCACCTGTGTATATTTCATTTGCTATGGTATTAACATTTCATTCCTGTACATGATTTTTCAAGCTCTGTATATTGTTGTTAACACTGATTAGTGTGTGTGTGTCTCAAAATAGAGTAGGCCCAAGCATTTTCATACAATTTTTGCAATAACTAGTGACATGAGATTAGCCTCTCTGTTGACTTTGCTTTTCTTAGTTTTTTAATTCCAGTTGTGCTTTGATTTCAGTCTTATTCACTTGCTTTGTTAGTTAGTTTAGATATCAAACTGCTCATATCATTGACGTTATCTCCTAAAGCCATAGCTTAGACTACATGGCGAGCTATCGAACTATGAATGATGTGATTTGATTTTAGCTTTATTTTTCTGCAATTAGATATCAATTTCCTCATATCATTGACGTTATCTCCTAAAGCCATAGCTTAGACTACATGGCGAGCTATCGGACTATGAATGATGTGATTTGATTTTAGCTTTATTTTTCTACAATTAGATGTCAATTTCCTCATATCATTGACGTTATCTCCTAAAGCCATAGCTTAGACTACATGGCGAGCTATCGGACTATGAATGAAGTGAATTGATTTTACTTTTATTAGTTTGTAGTTTTTGACTTGTTTGAGTGCAGTAGCTTAACTTATTTTTTTGTATTTAGATGAGCAGCAGAAGTAGTGATTTCATGATCAGTAGTCCATCAGTTATTTGATTTTACTAGCAATACATTTCCATTCTTGTTTAAATGACAGTTTCATTACTAGTACGTTTTGAGATCCTCTGAAGTGTTAAGCTCTGGAAATCAGCATAAAAGACATAATTGCCTTAAAATCTATATCCATACTTACCTTCTGAAGTATTCTTAAAATTTAGGAATAAGATTTCCATTCACATTAGGAGATAAACGAAGATAAAACCCCCAAAACAAAACAAAAATTGAAAACAATAAAAAGTAAGAAAGAGGTTGTCTTGCACATATAGTGCGCCACACTTCGTCAGTTTACGACTCCTAGTCGATAATTAATGTAGCAATTTAGGACATACTAAATTGACTAAACATTTTGGCGCCGTTGCCGGGGAAGTGTAACTAGGTAGCCGATCTCTTACATAAAAAAAGAAGAAGGAAAAATTGATAACTTCTTGAAGTATGCTCTCCTCTTGCACCTCGTGTGATCTGGAGGATCAGAAAAAAGAGTTATTAGTTCAATAATTTCTTGATTATGCTCTCTTCTTGCACCTAGTGTGACCTGGAAGATCAAAAAGAGAATTATTAGCCCAACTTGAAAAAATAAAAATAAAAAATGACATGCATAGAGCAAGAGATTCTAGGGGAAGGTTTATAGCTAGGGCCAAAAGTTCGATTTTCACAACTCCAGCTTCTTCAAGGCATAGACAAGATACACCTCCATCATCTCCGACTCACACTCCTAGCCTTAGGATTCTTGGAATTCAAGGGGCAGCAGCTGAATTAGAAGACTCTCCCACACTATCCATTAAATCTGATCTAGGACAAGAACCTTTCTTCACTTCTACAGGGAAACATATTGTAATCACAGAAGTAGAATCACTTGAAGAAGAGGAGGGAGAATTTCTTCCTCGTTCGCCATTAATAGAAAAACCAAAGGACTCTGAGAACTCTTAGGAAATTATCATGATAGAAGAAGTAGTAGATGGATTTGGAGGAGGGGGTAGAGGTAGAGGTAACAATGGGGGAAATAGGGATGGAGATAACTCATTTGGATTCCCTATAGCCAACGAGAAAATCCATACAACAATGAAAAACATTTCACCATCTGTCCTCCCAAACTTTTATGGGTTGCGAAGTGAGGATCCTGAAACATTTCTATTTGAGTTTGAAGTCTTGTGCCGAACCTATGACTATAGGGAAGACTCTCAAAACTCAAACTGTTTCCTTCAACATTGAAAGGAGCTGCTTTGAAATGGTTCATGGGATTAGTCACTCAGTCTATTAGGACTTGGAATGATATGAAACAAACATTTTTGGATAGATACCTGAATTATTGTATGCCCACCAATCATAAGGATGAGGTATTCAAGATGATGCAAAAAGAAGATGAAAACTTGGAGGATTTACTTGAAAGATTTCAATACAACTTAAAGAGTAAAAAAAAGGAGTAATTTAGATGAGGAAACCTTGAAAGCCCTTTTATTGAAAGCCATTAGAGATGAATGGATAGATATTTTAAACATGATGGGGAAGGGAGATATTTCTCAACTTCCACTCTATGACATAGCAGAACTATGTGTCCATCTCTCAAGGGGAAAATCTAAAACTGGAAAAGGGCCTAGAGATCCTTCTCTTATTAGAGCAAACAAATCTGCAACTGGATTAGTAAGTAGGGCAGAGATTGGCAATATGCTTGATGAGTTCAAAACTGATATCCTAGGGAGCCTTAGTGAACAACTAGACACCCTTAAACTTCAAAACAAGCAGAAAATAGAAGATGATGCCTTGGCCATCTTTTCTCCAAAATGTATAAAGAAACATGCTCTAAGGGAATGCCCCTTGGATGCAAAAGTTGTAGAAACATGTGTGATTTGCTCAGAAAGCCATGAGACCAAGGATTGTCCTTCAATTCCTGGGCTCAAAGCTGTCTTTAAGGAAGATCCAAATTCAGTAGAGTCCCTTTGTTTTCTTTCAAGAAGACCATGGCAAGGGCCACAAAATCAAGGATTTACCAATCCTATGAACTTTCAGCTCCCACCAAATTGGAATTCTTGGCAACAACCTTGGCCCCAACCTCAAAATCCATACCAATCATGGGCACAAGGCATGCAAAATCCTTATGGGAGATTTTCTCAATTTTATCAATAGCCTCCATCCTTTCAAAATCAACAAAATCCACAACTTCCAAATCAAAACCCACAACTTTCATTACCATTCTCACAACAACAACCTTCTCAACAAAATCCAAATCCTCAACTCTAGCTTCCATTTCAACAAAAGACAAATCAACTACCAACCCAGCCATTGCCAAATCCTAACAATAAAAATCCTTAGAATGCTTACATGGTAGAAGGACAACAATTTCCTACCTATATGATTGTTCCTCTTAATGATGTTCAACTCAGATCTGGTAGAGTTTTAGAAAAACCTCCTATAGATGTTCAAGAGCAAGATACCTCTGAGGAGGATTCTCTTAAAGCCAATAAAGGTTCTGAGGAAGCATCTCTTCAAAACCCAAACATTCAAAAAGAAAAAGAAAAAGAGTCAACCCCCACAACTCCCATAGTTGAGCAACCTGCATCTTCATCCACACCTCCTTTCCCTGAAAGATTACAAATTGACAAAGGGGTAGAAAAACAAATCTTGTTGCCTGACTATGATTTTCTAGATGAATTAAAGAATGTCTGTATCAAGATTCCCTTGCTACAAGCCATTAGAGAGATTCCTATTCTAGCAAAAACAATAAAGGAGTTGAGTCTTAAGAGACCAGGAAGGAAGGAGTTGAGTATAGGATGATGTGGTTATCTCTGTAGATTCATGGGAATACCCCACGGATTTCATTGTGCTTCAACCAAAGAATCCAATGGGAGGACATCCTTTGGTTCTAGGACAACCATGGCTTGCCATGGACAATGCTTATATTGGATGTCGCTCTGCTGATATGTACATTTCACATGGAGATTCTAGAAAAAGGTCACCTTATATCCACCTACTATATCTATTCGAGAACTCAAGGACACTTTATGGTTAGATTATGACAGCAGTGATGAGGAGACTTGATCTATTTCTTTGATTCATCATCATACTGAGTCTACCTAGGAGGGTGAATTACGAGATTTCTTGAGCAATTTAGACACTATGCCTAACTTTGACACACTTCATCAGATTTTTAGTCTGGAGTTTCAAGAAAATTCTGATTCCCAACCTTCCTCATCCCATACTGTAGTATCATCTTCCTATACTCTTAAGCCCAATACCACTCTTGTTGAAATTAGTCCAGGAAAATCTCTATACATTAGCTTAGACCTGGATTCATCTCAACAAGAGAAACTTGTTACCTTGTTGTGAGATCACCTGCATGCATTTGCTTGGAGTTATGAAGACATGAAAGGCATTCCTCCTGAGACTTGTACTCATCATATCTATATTTAGGAGGGAGCCTGACCTGTTCAACAACCCCAGATACGAATGAATCTCATGCTAAGAGATATTGTTAAAGAGGAACTACAAAACCCTTAGATGCTAATTTCATCTATCCCGTTTCTGACAATCAATGGGTCTCTCCATTAGTGATAGTCCCTAAGAAAGATGGGAGATGGCGTATTTTCATTTATTACAAAGAATTAAACAAAGCCACTCTCAAGGATTAATTTCCCCTTCCTTTCATCGATCAGGTGCTAGATACCCTTGCCAGTAAAAAGTACTTTTCATTTTTGGATGGCTTTACTGGGTATAACCAAATCCATATCGCACCCTCAGATCAAGACAAAATTACCTTTACATGCCCTTGGGGTGCATTTTCTTATCGAGTGCTTCCTTTCGGGTTATGTAATGCACCCACCACCTTTCATAGGGTTGTGCTGGCCATTTTTGTTGATCTTGAATGTGTTGAGATTTATATGGATGATTTTTCTGTGTTTGGTAACTCATTTGATGAAGCTCTTAAAAATCTAGAAAAGGTGATTTTACGTTGCCAAGAGGTTCCTCTTGCTTTGAGTGATAAAAAATGTAGATTAATGTGAAAAGAAGGAGTGGTTCTTGGTCATTTGGTTTCTGACAAAGGTATCCAGGTAGACCCCGCTAAAGTTGAAGTTATTTTTCGTTTGCCTGCACCCAAAAAACAAAGGGAAGTGAGAGGCTTCCTGGGACATGTTGGTTATTACCGGAGATTCATTGAGAATTTTTCCAAGATTGCTACCCCCGTTTTTGATTAGTAGCTAAGGATAGTAAATTCTCCTGGTCCACAACTTGCCAACAATCATTTGAGACACTGAAGGAAAAATTAGTACAGGCACTAGTTTTGAGAGGATCGAATTGGTCCCTGCCATTTCATATTTCCTCTGATGCCTCAGACACTGCCATTGGTGCAAATTTAGGATGAAAGGAGAATAAAAAATCTTATGATATTTATTACATCAGTAAAAAAAATTCACCTACCGAATTTAACTATATAGTGACTAAAAACAAAAAGAATTTTTAGCCATTATTTTTGCTATTAATAAATTCAGACATTACAGTACAAGATGTGAATTTTATGTGCATACTAATCATTTTGCTATAAAACATTTAAAGAATAAACCTTTAACTAATGGTAGAGTGACTAGGTGGTTGCTTTTATTATAGGAATTCAATGTTACAATTATTGATAGACCAGGAAAGTCTAATGTTGTAGCTTATTATCTTTCTAGATTAAATAATCTTGGTGAAGTAATTCCTGTTGATGATGATATCCCTGACGAACATATTTTTCTTATGTCAGTGAAATCCCCATGGTTTGTTGACATAGCTAAATATTTAGTCACCGGAAAAATACCACCTCACTTATCTGCTCGTGAAAAGCAGAATATCATTCAAAAAAGTGCTTCATATTCTTAGAAACAGGGAGACCTCTTTTACACTGGACCAGATATTGTTATTCGTATATGTGTGAGAGAGGAAGAAATGCTTGATATCTTAAAATATGCCCATGATGAACCTTGTGGTGGCCACTTCACTGATAAACCAATTGCATATAAAATTTTACACACTGGCTAATTTTGGCCTTCTTTGTTTAAGGATGCCAAGCAATATGTTAGGCATTGTGGTAGTTGTCAACGGATGGGTCAACCTGTTCAAGCCAATGGAATGTATTTATGTCCTCAAGTTATGATTGAGCCCTTTGAAAAATGGGCTATTGATTTCATAGGACCCATAAACCCCACATCTTTAAATAAAAAGAATATCTTGGTTTGTACTGATTTTGTTACTAAATGGGTAGAGGCTAAAGATATTTCTTTTGCCACTGAGAAAGTTGTTGTTGATTTTCTATTTAATGAAATTTTTACTAGATTTGGTGTTTCTAGATAAATTGCTTCTGACAATGGATCGCAGTTTGTTTCTAACTTGGTACAGCAAGTCATGTATCAATATAAGATTGGGCATAGGAAATCTACACCATACTACCTGCAAGTAAATGGCTAGGTGGAATCTACAAACAAGGTGATCAAATCCATCTTCACCAAAACAGTAAACATGCACAGCAAGGATTGGACCAGCTGATTGCCTGAAGCTTTATGGGCTTATTGAACCACTTGGAGGAACACCATATGAGCTGGTGTACGGAAAACAAGTCCTTTTTCCGATTGAATTTTAGATAAAGACTTTCATAATTGTAGATCAATTGGGTCTAGATCTCTCAGAAGCACAACAACAACGTATATTGTAGTTAAACGAGTTGGATGAATTTCGGAGGGATGTTGTTCTACAGAATATTTTAGTGCAACAACAACAAAAGAAGTGGTGTGATAAGATTATCAAGAAGAAACAGTTCCAACCAGGTGATTCGGTACTTCTCTATGACTCTAGATTTAAACATTTTAAAGGGAAGTTCCATACTCGTTGGATGGGACCGTGTGAGGTTATTCAAGTTTTCGACAATGGGGTTGTAGAAGTCAAAACTATCGATGAGCAAAATTAAGTTTTCTTTGTGAATGGGCATAGGCTTAAAGCATACTTTCAGCCCCTCACAAAGGAATATTTCATGCAGCAAGTGCAGCAATAGTCTGAACTTCAGTTGGTAGGTGGCTATGCTGGCCTATTGTGATCTGATTTCTTCTCCCTTGAAATAAAGTTTAAAGAAAATCCAAAAAAATAAAAATAAAAAAAGGGTAAAGAAAAAAATATTTTCCCGTGATTGTAAAAATCAGTTTTACTGACATGATTGCAGAAGGATCAACCTGAAAACTAGCTTGCTGGCAAGAAGATCAAATTCTAATAATATGGGAATATTGCTTGAGTTTCAGATGTGTTGACTATCACCAATAAGAAGCAAGTTCAAGTGCAAGAATCGAGCCCTTATCCAAGTTTGGGATAGCTGGCACGAATTTTTTTATCCAAGTAACACTCAATTCCCGTGGCATTTACTGTTCGGATCATCACTATCTGGTAGATTTCAGGTGAAATTATTCCCTTCTTCTATTCCCATTTTCGTAAAAAAATTCCCTTTATTTTCTTCTTTTTATCCCATGAATTTTACCATCCCTTTCTTCAAAGAAACTTTCCCTATCCGATTTCGTATTTCCCTCTTTTCCCCTTGAAATTTTTTCCCCAAAATCCCTTTTCGATTTGTCCCTCTTGGTGGTCTCACTCTTGAATTCCTTGTCATAATTCCTTCTCATTCTAAAATTTACCCTTTTTCCCACTTCTTTTTTCCCTCATGGATTAATTGCAGGATCTGATGTGAACTCACAAGTCAAATTGGAAGGCATTTATCAACACCAAAGATTGCTGAATAAAACCTCTCTTGTTTATCCAACAATTTTTTCAATTCCAGCCTATGAATTACATCCTATCAGATTTTTTTTTTGTTCCCTTTCTCTTTCCAAATATGCTACAAATATCCCTGGTGCAGGAATGTTTGTTCGAGTGCAAGCATGTTCAGTGCAGGCATGTTCAAGTGCAGGCATGTTCCATGCATGCATGTTTAAGTGCAGGCATGTTCATTGCAAGCATGTTCAGTGCAGGCACATTCAATACAAGAATCCACACTATTGAGCATTCCCAATTATGAAAACACATGTTTTGGTGTGGGAACAATGGTCTCAATGCAAATACAGTGCAGGAACACCTGGTGCAAAATTGTGCATTGAAAATATTATCTTTGTTTCATAATTTTTTTGTACAAGCACAATGACTGCACCACCTATAGATCATGCTATTCAATAATTTGTATTATGGTTAACACTTTGTTTTATCATTTACTAAATTAGGAATAAATCGTTTAAGCACAAAGATATTTTAGGTTTTGAAATCTCATTTTTTTAATGAGTATTGAGTACACCTTACATGAGATCATGAAGTTAATGTGGGGTGGTACGATTCTCCCGAAATCTAATACTTACCTCTTCTTTAAAATACTTATCACCTATCAATGATGGCCTTACCTCATATCCGACCTCGCATGACCATTACATCGAATTATTATCTAAACCGCCACATTTCCCAATCATCATTGCCTGTCTGTAATTGAACCACTTCGTATTCACATCTGTCCCAAGAGTGTAATCTTAATGATGGAGAGTGACCATTTGGAAGGTGGCCAATATAACGGCGGATGTATAGCTTGACCATCATAAATCTCTCGGTAAAGCTTTGAGTTCTTCATTTGTAATACTCTTCCAAAGTTTTATACAAAGATTAGGTGAATTCAAACAAAGAAATGGTGTCTGTAAGGATTGAACCATAGTCCCTGAAGGAGATGGAGCAAATGGTTGAGTATAGAAACAGTCTTGAAATATTGCAGGAATCCGGGTTCTTCCCGTTTCTGCAAAAAATTGATAAATTCGACTCAGCCGTGGTGCTAACATTTACCCAGACTTTTGATGGAAGTCGAGCTAAGGTGGGTTCGCTGGAATTTCCGGTCACAGAGGAGTCCATATCTCAGGCTAAAGGTTTAGCAGTAGTGGGAGAACAATGGTTTAAGAAGGAGAAGATTGAGAAGAAGTTGTGGCGTCGATTCGTGGTCGACACGAAGCAAAAGGTGGAATAGAAGAACGGTATCCATCATAACATTATGCTTAGGAAATGGCAAGACCTCCTTTACGTATTGTAGACGTTTCTCACCTGCGAGGGTCGTTATTCACTCACCCTCCTGTATCACATACGATTTCTCCTAGATTTTGAGTCTCGTAAGATCATTAATTTTCCCTATTATCTGCTCAGGAGATTAGATAAAATGTCGAAAGGTGTTCAGAGAGGGAATTCAAGCTAGGTTGCATACACGTTATACCACCACGGGCTGATCGCAATTTTAATCAAGAAGGAACTAGAGGTTAAAAATGTGACCTAGAAAGAATTTATTAAGGACTTTCAAGGATGAGGTGCAGGGAAGTCATCCAAGAAGAAGAGTGCAAGTAAGGATGGAAAATCAGAAACCCTGCCTCACGCCCTACCGAGACCAGGAGATTGACTAGTAAAAGGACTGCCTCTTCAAGGGCGGTTCATGTTCAGTCAACCTCCCCGATACTATTGGACAACTCACCACTTACTTCACCAGGTAACAATAACCTCTCGGTCCTCCTTGAGGTGGTAGCTCGTACAGTGTCAACGAATACTATGTGGAGAAGGAAGATGACACACCCTTGTGGGTCCTCTTTGGTAAGATGAAAAATAGAAAAATGATGTCGAGTGCAAGCAAAGACTCGGCAGAGGGTCAGATGGATGATGGGGTGTGGGACACTGAAGCCCTGGATAATTTTGAAGTTCTGGGTACTGAAACCCCTGGTAAGGTGAATGTACAAGGTATTGAGGCCCTTGATAACATTAAATTCCGAGTACAGAGGCCCTTGATAATTTTTAAGTTCTGGGTATTGAAATCCCTAGTAATATGAACGTGTAGGAGACCCTCAGTGACATTGAAATTCCGGGTATTGAAACCCTTGAAGATGTTGAAATGTAGGAACTAGGTAACCAGGATAACCTTGACCCTGATGATGTTGGCACATGTTTGGAATCGACTACCAAGAAGTCAACACTAGAGGAATTGGGAGTAGAAAACTCCACCCTCTATCTAAACAATCATATAGAAGAGCTCAAGCAGCACGTTTACGGCTTGGAGATATTAAACCAAGCCATGAAAGAGTAGGATACAGTGCAGAAGCAGATAAATGTAGATTTGGCAAGAGAAGTGAAAGAGCAGAAAAGACAAGTTAAGATATGGAAATTCCAGGCCTCAAAGTGCTATAAATGTCTTAAAAATATGACCAAGAAACTCAAGAAGGCTCGAGGCAAGAAGGAAAAGATAGTGAAAGCAGGGATCAACATACAAGTTCAGGATTGAAGGGAGGCTCCTTTGTTTTGGTTTTTTTGTAGCAGGTAAAGGTTGTGTGAGGACACACAACAACATAGGGAGGGGAGGATGTTGGTAGGCTAAATTGCTTCATTTTTAACCCCTTTCCTACTTCAAATTCATAACCTTAGACCTCTATTTTAACCTCGCAACCTCCTTATTCCTGCACTATTCCAAGAATCGTGCCTTTTCCTACACTAGCTTTATATTTCATATTTAAGGGTTACAAATGTACTTAATTAATTATTTTTATAGATTTTATACCTTTAATATTCTTTGCAACTAATATCTTCTTTCCTAAAGTATTTGGTAAGAAACGTATTAATCATTTCTTTAGCATGGTCGAGTGCATGTAGGATTCCTGCACCGTAGGCAAATCCTAAACTTCCGTGACAACTCAATACCTAACGCGGACATCTCGTTCATAATCAACCATCTCAAGTTGGGCTCAGAGCAGAGATAAGTCAGGGATATGATAGAGATCAGGTCGCTGGCCAAATGCTTAAGTTTAGTGTTTTGTTACAGCCGAAAGGCTTAGAATGTAATGTTGTTGTTATTTCATTACAGTTGAAAGGCTTAGATTGTAACGCTAAATATAATTTTGTTATGGCCACAGGCCTAAAGGGATGTATATAATGTAGGATTCAGATAGAATATGGGAGCAATAACAATGCTACTGTAACTGTGGTATTTTGTAATTTTTTTGGTATCGCCCTCGTTCTGGGCTGGATTTGATTTCATCATGTACATTTGTTGATTCTGAAATTTAATATAAAGGGACTGCGCCATGTTATTTCAATCCTGTGTTTTAATTCTATGTTGATGTGTTGCTGAGAGCTGAGTTTCCAAGTTTCTTAAACAGGGAAATGAGTTGGTTGGCTAGGGCCCAACCAACCCAGCTCGTTCTCCCTCGCATTCTTCTTTCTCGTTAAAGGTGTGTTGATTTCGTTTTAATGCAAGGCGTGAATTAAGTAGATGCTTCTATTCTTTCACAAAGTTCAGGTTCGATTTCATTTATAGCCATTGTGTGACAGATCCATGGTGTGCATGCTTAACTAAGTTTGATCTTACCTTTTTGTAATTTTTCTTTTCGAAGCTTAGTATTATTTCTGCCTGGATCGTGCAAGCATGTTATTCCTACACTAGTGCATTTACAGTTCTGCAATTTGATTTCTTTGGTTCATTACAACGAAGTCTTTCATTATTTTCTGTCATAAGGATCTTGATGCATTTCTGCAAGTGAGTGTTCATCTTTTAGAAGTATTCTTGATATTCTGGATTGAATATGCTTTGGTAATTAAGGAATGAATGTTGTTATAATGCATTAATTTGTACCTGCACTTTACACTTTTAAGGAAAGGATCGAACTTCACATCTAATTATTCAAAGTGAACCTTTCTGAATTAAAAAGATTAAAAAGGCAGATCGGATTTATGTGAATAATTATTATAGGGATAAAGCTCGCTGTCACAGTTAGATGATTTCTTTAGTTGCATGAAAGAGTTCCTTGATTGAAGAAAAGTGTGCTTTGACTTTCGAAGTTAATTCTTATTTTGAAGTTAAGTTGGATTGAGGCATCTTTCTGTTTGTGAAAACTATTTCAAAGTTCTGTTCACCTTTGCAAATTATTTTCTTAAGGTAACACACTCTTTATTCTTTTATGAAAGAAATTTGAAAACTTGGTGCAGGAATCTTTGTTCTGGTACAGGAATCAATATCTTCATATAGGAACAGAGTGCTCTAGTCCTAAGACTTAGAGCCCCTGCATGAGGACATAAATCTTCAGTACAAGCGTAGCATATACTTCCAGCATATAAACTTTGTTCCGGTACTGGTGCAAGAATATTTCAGGAGTATAGGAATAACAAATCAGTGTAGGGAGAAAGATCTATAAAGAAGTCAGATATCTTCAAGGGTCTAATTATTAATCTAACATACAACTATACTGAAGTTAGACATAGATTTCCATTTCAATTATTCAGGATTGCTTACAAGATTTTGAAAGTTCATTTTATTTATTTCTTCACAAAAGTACTTTCTTTCATATTCCAACACTAGAATTTCCTTGGTGTAAATTGTTGAGTGATCTTTTCTTTTCGATTCTGTAAGATTGTAATTAAGGAAGTAGGAATAGAGTTAGAAAAAGTTCATATCATTTCTGGCATTTCCTGTGCTTCACCTCTAAGTTTAAGAAACCCCCGGGCTGACAATTGAGTGTTGAAGGAGTCTGCTTAATCGCAATTCCTACACCCAACAACGGTGAAGTGTGGTGAACCATTCTGGAGCTGAGCAGTGTGGTTGCCAGAAAATTCTGAAGAATCCATGGTATGTATGAGCATACATCATCCTTTAATATCTTGATAGGCCATGCATTAAGCTAATGATCATTGACATAGTGCATGGTCCTTAATATTTTCCTAACAAAGACCATGGCAGATGCATGGAGCATAGAATAAGGAATAATGTACTACACACAACCAATGGATGAGATAAAAATGCCTCACGAAAGAGAGCAATTAGGTTGATAGATGAGATAGAAAAGCCTCACGATAGAGAGAAATTAGGTTGATATACATCGACCTGTAAAAATTCTGTAACACTAAAGATTGAAAACAAACCTAATAAATAGTGAAAGAATTCAAGGGATATGGAGGGCCTCATGTGGACTTTTAGGTGTTCACAAAATTTAGTAGACCTTGGGTACACTTGTATCACACAAGTACACACCACTTAATTTACAAGTTTAAAGAATTCCACTAACACATAATTTAATTATATCATATTTTAAAATACATAAGTAGGAATCTAAAATTAACAATACATAAATATATATAAATATATAAATAAAGAAATATATATATATATATATATATATATATATATTTTTTTTAATTTTAGGTTACGATTAAGTTAGATATTAAGTCGATGTATGATATTTCCTTGTTTTTGGGATAAGGGACTTGCTTTGTGTAACTATTTATTAAGGTGTACATAATTTATCTTTCTTGATTCGAAAGTTGATGTCTTATGAGAAACAAATATTTATTTATCTAAATTTTCTAATTTAAAATGATTAAATTAAAAGATTAAAAATAGGTAGTAGAAAACATAACTCACTAAAAAAAATAGAAATATATATATATATATATATATATATATATATACATTAAATTATTAGCATTATAATTAGGGAAATTTCCAAATAAAAACCTTAATCTGTAAATTTTATCAAAGACCAATGCATGTGGTAAGATTAGCTCTATATTCTTTTTCAATTTATTGTCGAATGCACATTGATAAGTCCAAAATTAATCTATTGTGCTCATTGTTTCTATGCCCTTTCATCTCTTGAAATTATTTATCATGTTAAAGTACGGATTTTGTGGCCTTTTCACTTTATTTAATAACCTATTTGAAATTAATATGTTTTGGAAATGTTTATGATGATTTGTGATAAATTATCTAGGTTGCATGTATGCTTCAAGAGTATTTGTTAGTAGACAAGGATGATAATGAGTTATGATGCGCTAAGTGGAGACCACAAACATTTTGGAATTTCGTATTCTAGTGTTATGGTTTTGGATCTCTCAGGTTATTTATTTATGTTAAAAGGTCATTCTTTCAACCTCTTGGCATAACATTTGTGCATGCCTGTAGTTTCCATCTATCTCTCTTCAGAGATAGTTACCACCATTCTAGCCAGTTTGTGTTCTACAATATTTAATTATTTTATTTATTAATAGAAGTTATGAGAGTAATTTGGTCCTCGTTGTTTCCCGTTGCATGTATTTGACGAGTTACTATGTCATGTGGCCCCACTCAAAGTTTTTGATGTTCTTTTAGAACAAAATTATATGTGTAGATTCCATTTTGTTTGTGAATCTCATCCCTATATTTTCATTGTTATTCCAAGAGGTTAGTTGTATAGGGTACCATAGGTAGTTTTTACTATTGTAATTTCATTAATCTCAAGAAAACAATGTCAAAAAGTCATTTCTAATATTGCAAAGTTTGTCCTCTTCATGGTTTGGTTGGAAGGTGAAAGGAAGGTCATTGTGAACGCCATAACCGCGGCACAGGGCCTCTCTACACAATATAAGTATGTTGACAAGATTGTAAACGCATACAAATATATCTTTGCTCTACCTGTCGAGAAGCCTTTGCACTGCCAGGTCAAACATTCAATTGACTTGATACTTTTTTATACTTTACCTAATGTCCCAATATATAGATGTTATATTTTGGAGAATGGGGAAATAAAATGCCAAATTCATGAGCTCATCTAAAGGGCCGCATTCAACTGAGCTCATCACCTTGAAAAAGCCTAATTATGTTGTTGCAAAAGAAGTATGGGACATGGAGACTTTTTATTGATTATAAAGCCATGAAAAAAATCATTGTCAAGAATAGACGGTTGATTCCCCGATTAACAATATTTTTCATCAACTCAAGGGTGTCAAGTTCTTTAGTAATATTGATCTGAATTCTGCCTACCAGTAGGTTCTAATTAAACAAATAGTGTATGGAAGACAAACTCAAAATCTAAAGAAGGCCTTTTTAAGTGGTTGGTCATGCCCTTTGGCTTGACTAATGCTCCAAACATGTTCATGAGGATGATAGGTGATATCCTATGACTATTCATGGACTCTTTTGTCGTTGTATATTTTGATGACATCCTCATCTTCAATGGAACATAAGCATAACATTTGGAATACATTCAACAGGCCCTGAGCACCCTATCAAAACCTAACTTGTATGTCAATATGGAGAAATTCTCATTTGGCATGTAGAGATTTCAATATTTGGGATACATCATGTATGAACATGGGGTGCATATGGACCCAACCAAGATCCATGTCATTCAAATTTAGTTAGCCGTGGTGACTCTAACAAATCTTTGTAGCTTCTTGGGCCTTGCTTGACCCTTAAGTCAAGTGACCAAGGGATGATTTAAAGCAAACTTTTCCTAATCTATGTCACAACAAAACACATTAAAGGATATTAAACATTATCTTTTCTCCACACCAGTAATCACCCTGTCAATCCTACAATAACGATTTGAGATTAAGGTAGATGCCTTCGACTATGTTATTAATGCATTCCTCACTCAACAAGCACATCTAGTGACTACAGTAAAAGTCTCTTTGATAATTTTATAAGATACCCCACATATGACAAGGAGATGTATCCCATATTCTAGGAATGTCATTAATGCGAGAAATATATTACGGGGAAGGAAATTATCATCCACATTGATCACAAGCCTATACAATTCATGCAGACACAAGGAAAGTTACAACATAGCTTCCATAAAAAATGGTTCATGTACCTACATCAATTCCACATGAACATCAAATACAAGAAGGGAAACACCGATCATGTTGCATATTTCTTTAGTCAACCCCCGTATGTGGTGCTAATCACAATTCTTAACTCTTGTGGGAATGAGACATCTAGGTGGCCATAATTATCAATATCGAATCTAACTTCGATGCCACATACCAAAAATTGATCGTAGGAAGACAAGTCTCATATTTCCACATCCATGATGCACTCTTATGTTACCGATTCCACCTTTGTGTTCCTTCAAGAAAACGTGCCAAACTAATCTAGGAGGCACATTATAGTCAAGTGGTAGAGAACTTCGGTGTGTAGAATATAATAATAATATTTAAGAATTATTTCTACTTCCCAAAGCTTCAACAAGGAATCCAACGATATATCATATCATGCACTACCTATGTTATTACTAAACCAACCATCATGAAGTGGGGGTTGTACACTCCTCTACCTACTCTAGACTTGCCCTGGGAGTAATTCTCCATCTATTACATGTTAGATTGTGCCTCCACCAAGCATGGTAATGATTATGTGTTTATGGTAACTTTTTCATTGGTTCTCTAAGGTGGCCATTTTGGCACCAAACAAGAAGAGTATCATGGTTGAAGCCATTGCTAAACTCTTCTTTGAGTGTGTTAGGGTTCATTTTGGGCTACCTTGAACAATTATTTTAGATAGGGACATGAGGTTCCTCAATACCTTGTAGTCCAGCCTAAGGTCTCTAATGGATAGCAAGTTTACCAAATTGTCTGCCTTTCATCTCCAAATAGATGGACAATCATAAGTGGTCAACAAGGTGATTGTGCATATCTTGCCCATGTACTACTCCAAGAATTTGCATACATGGGATGAAAGCATTCTATATGTTCAACATAGCTATAACAAATCACTTCGTAACTCTATTGGACATAGTCCTTTTTAGGTGTGTGTGGGGTTCCAACCATTGGCTCTAATTGATGTAGTTATGCCCATTGCACCTTCACTACTAGAGTACTCCCATGTTTAGGTCAAGAAAGATATAGCAACAAAATTTTTTGAATGAATCCAACACCTCCAATAACAATATCATGATATCCTATAGAAAACCAGTTCCAAGTATAAGTAACAACATGGCTAGCTTATGGTTCCACACAAGTTTCGGGTTTGTGATAAGATGCGGTTGCATTTATAGAAAAAATGCCTCATATGTTCCCATATAAAACTCATACCACTATGATATGGGACCTACAAAATCACAAATGTTATGGGTGAAAATTCTTTTGAATTGAGTATTCCCTTTTTATTTGTCTTGCACCCAGTGTTTAATGTGGAGTTGCTTCAACCATATTTTCCACCTATATTGGACACCTCGAAGGAAGTTGAGAAATTAGCCCCCATATAACTCAATATTAATTATGTTGAATAAGATATATTGATCAATTCATGAACATCAAGACAAAGGATACCTTCTAGTAGTGCATACAACTCCCCCAGGTTGTCAAAGTATGGTATCTTCTTTACCAAGGCAAGTGTCTCACCAGGAGCCAAATTTAGCAAAAGATTCCCCATTTGATGAGGGAACTTGATGAAATAAATAACATTTCTTATTAATGGGGGAGGATTATTCTAGGTGGATATCAATGACCACCCACCTCTTCAACTGACTCAATGGTTCTATATATTCTTGGAAAATATTTATATGGTTTTTGGGTCCCAAACTTTTAGTGTCCTTTTAACGCCCTAAATGATGTTCATTGGAAATTAAAGGGGCCAAGGCTTACCATGGCATGCCTAGTCCTAGCCAAAAGTGGTAGTCCTTAAATATTTCTTTCCAAGGAGCTATTGTGTGCCTTAAATGGAGATTGTATACAAATGTTTTACCCCTAGCAAGTTGATGTACCAACTAAACACTTCACATCCCACAAACCTTATGGTGGTTCATCTTATAGATTATGATTTTCGACCTCTAAGGTACTTTATTTATGTTAAAATTTCATACTTTAAGTCTCTTGTAATAGATTTTTCAAACGCATGTAGCTACAATATCTCTCTCTCTATATATATCTATCTATGCTCAGAGATAGTTGTCACCATTCTAGCCAATTTGTGTTCTATAGTATTCTGCTATTTTTTTTATTAATAAAAGTTGGGTTTTCACTATATTATTGTGCTCTCTATTATATTTAAATTTGTGCGTGCTTCATTTCATTTCTTTCCTTTCATTTTGTTCCTTACACAACTCGAATTAAAGGGTATTCAGAGAGTGGTAGAGAAACATCTTATTAAAATACTTAGATGTAGATATAAGCTTTGACATAACAATGGAGAAGGTATTTGGTATCCAAAGGTTAACAAGGCGGATGTTTAACAATAGATTGGGTCCGGATATGTTTTGGAAAATCCTAAATAATAAAGAACACTTTGTTATTTGAATATTGCATCGTGGCTTAAGTTTATTGAGAAAGGTATTCATGTATCCAACTTCTGGTTACAGATAAAAGAGCACACTTATGAAAGTCTTGGATACTGGATATTAAATTTTGAGAGACTAATTAAGGCTAGATCAAGATATCTAGTATCCAAATATATGTGATCTAGATTATTTAGTAATTACTCCCTCATAGTTTTTAAGATTTAAATATGAGGTAAGTATGTGAAAACATATTTGGATAGTGAGATTCTTGAATATAGAAACCATTTCTAAAGATAACTCTTTTTCAATCAAAGGTTTTATTAATTAAAACATTTCCTTCCTTTATTGTAATGTACTATAAATTGATTAAACTAATAATGAGTTTTAAAGAAGCAAAATTTGGTTTCTGAAATAAACTTAAATCTAAGAATAAAAATAAAGACACAAAGCTATATTAATAAAAATAAAAAATTATTCAATTAAATACAAAAGAAACCATGAAGTAAAGAAAATTATGAAAATTTTGAGGGAGGACTCATTATTTTCCAAAAAATAATGTTGTTGTTTAACAAATAAATAAGGATGATGGACCCACAAAATCATTTCTTTATAAACCCACCAACATGTCAATAAAGACCATGAGGTAGATGTGAATTCCTCGTGAAAAATAAGGGGGAGTCTTGGAATTCCATACTACATATTTTGAGGAATCGAAGAACTCTCCAATATATATGCATTTATTTGCATAACTGAATTACGATTTGTTACAAGGATTCATCACCGCTCCTCAAGCAAGGGCCCACTCTCAGAGTTTACTAGTGAATATACATATTGTGTGTGTTCCTTTTTTTTCATTTACGTTCCTTATTTGCATACATGGCCCACTCTCAGAGTTTACTAGTGAATATACATATTGTGTGTGTTCCTTTTTTTTCATTTACGTTCCTTATTTGCATACATATATCATTCCCCTTTTAACATCCGACGATTATGTCGGTGGATGAGGAATTGCTACATGGGCTACAACAATTATATTATAGTTGCAACTCTGTTGGGTTTTTCCACCAACATACCATGATCACATGGTTGATATAAACATTAGTATCTTATTAAGTGTGTTTTAGATCACATGGTTGATATAAACATTAGTATCTTATTAAGTGTGTTTTAGATAGAGTTCTCTCTTTAATGATGTGATTTAATTTTCACATTATGGTTTAAATTTCTACAAGTGTGAAGTTTATTCTAATGAATCAAGATGGAAAGCTAAGAAAAAATTTGTGCCTTGACAACTTGAAGTGCAAAATTCTTTATCTCTTAATGATATGATAGATTCAATAAGTTTAATTCATTAATTTTATCAACAATTCTACATCATTTAGAACTAGATCAATAGTTATTCTAGTGGCATTTAAATCCTAGGGGATTACATATACAATATACAACACCTCTAAATATCACATATCTTAGTTGACTATTTAAAACATAGTTGTCAATAAGACAAGAACCCTCAAATTTTTTTTTAACATGTCGTGTTTAGTGTCTATTTTTACTCCAATTTCAAAAACTACTACTTCCAAAAATATTCTTTTTTAAGATTAAAATTACAGTCTTTCGCAATCATGGCCTTAAATCCCATGCTTATTTGAATAAAATATTAACAAATTTTATTAGTCAAGATTTAGTTAAAAACTAGATATGATTATTAACTTAAGATTAATATGTCTCTTTCAATAGTTTGGTTATATTTAGTTAAACTCTCACATTTATTAGTCTTTCTAATACGTTTTGGCTTGAAAAACCTCTTTTATTATTAGTTTTTCTTTTATGGGGAAGGGAATTAACAATTGTTCACAAGATAATACTATGTTCGTGTAATTGTAAGAATGGAGAAAGGGAACTAACATTTGCCCCTTTTGTTATTGCCAACTTCAAACTATCATATATTTTTATTCAAGAATAGCTTGACCAAGTGTGATATATCATTGGAAATGTCTCATAGAGGACTATCCAACCATGTCATCCATAGATTCATTTGAGCATCATAACTTCAACAAAAACTTGATAAAATTTAAGCCACTTTGACACCATTTGATGTGATATTGTCAAGACATCAGACTATTCTACTGATTCCTTCGACTTGTCTTTTGACATCAATGATACTACTGCTTCCTCTAAATTATCACTTGACATCAATGACAATGGTTTTCATCAATGATTTAATGAGGGTGGAGGTTGTTTAACCTATGGATGCATTTGTTTGTTCATGGATTGGTTGTTCTATGTGATCCCACATTCATGCTTGGAATATAACACGGGGGTGACTGGCTAAAAGAGAGATTTGGTTTAGCCATTTCTACGCTTGGGTGGTATGTGGAAGTCTCAACCCTGGTTGGATTTTCCTATGATTAATAGAATCTGAGTTCTCTTACTTTTGTACTGCATTATGTGTGGATTTAATGGTTGTCATATCTATGATATTTATATGGTTTTATGCTAGTTATAAGCATGGTTAAATGGTTGGTTCATGTCATGGTTATTTCATGTATTTACTGGTAATTGTTAAATGGATGGATGAATGACCTAATTGATGTTATAATAGTTCAATGGAGAAGGAGGTGATCCTTCTGGTTATGTTTCTTAATTTCTTTCATTTATGCTCTATATTGTATCCTAGACCTGTAGTTTTCATTGATGCCAAGTGTTTGATAGAATTTCAGTCCCGGTTGGGGATGCTCAGGCCTAGTCCTGAGGTTGATTTTTTATTTGTTTATATTGTCATCATGTATTTGATGGATTCTAAAGGTTATAGCAAGTTCTAGGTAGAGGCCAGGATTTTGGGCTAGAAAAGTGGCTCAAATCTTGGGGATGCTGGCATAGGCCTACTAGAAAAATTCCAGGGACGCTGGCACACAGGCCTGTGAGAGAAAATTTGGCTTCTGGTCATTGTCTTTCCTATAGCATGAGAGCGATCAAGGGTTAAAATGCTTAAATCACTAGTGGGACTCAAGGACATGATGTCTAAGTGAATGACATGTTTCCTAAGGGCATTGTTGTTGATGTGGATAGGTTTGTTCCGTCGGTTCCATTTCCTTAAGGTCACCAAGGAAGTTGAATCCCTTATAGTAGTCACTCTCGTCGCATGTTTACCCTAGTTGGTCGGTTTCTTGGGTAGAGATGGGAGGAGGGGGTGTTACAGATTGGTATCAGAGCATGGTTGTGCTCTCCTTGGGTGAAAGTGCTGGTCATGCATGCATGCTAGTTGCATGTATGTCTCTTACACTTGCATTCCATGTGCTTGTTGCATTACATCATTTTGATCATGATTATAGTAAGGTTGTCATGAGAAACATGATGTGATTTTGTGGGATGCATCATCGGAAGTATATGACTAGTTGCATATGGTTATATGTTTCTTACATGTTGATTATATGCTTCTTGACTACATCCTTGCATGTTAGGTGCATTCTTGAATGTTTTGATTACATGTATCAGTCTTGTAGGTTGATTACAAGAATTGATCGCTTATGCTCGACCACATGCGTTCATATGTATGTGTAGTTGATTAGGCATTGCTTATGAATGTTGATAGTTGCATGTGGAAATGTGTGCAATGGAGTAATGGTTGTTTTCATGTATGAGGTCATAGCATGCATTGTTGATATGGCCATGCATTGATGACTGGACCCTAGATAGAATGATGTTTATGTGTTGATACACTTATTCGATATGTGCCTATATGATGTTATGATTATGTTAACATGTATCACGCTAATTTGATGATCTTGCAGATAAGGTATCCTCCCCGAATTATGCTAATGTATGTTGGTTTATTATGATTTGATTTAGATGACATAGTATGCCTTGTAGGAAATAGATCAGATGGCTAGAAAGGTGGTAGACTACATAGAATCTCCCTATTCATCAAATGGGTGGTGTGGTGAGGGGAACTCTTCTGACTTTGTAGACACATTGAGAAGCCTAAAGGAATAAATAAGGAGTTGCAAAGAAGACAATGACAAAATCATGCAGGAACAAGAGAAACAAGCAAAGGTGAATGTGATACTACTTTAGAGTTTGTCATATTTGTAGCAACAATGACCACTTCGAATCAACCATGGACATGAGTACAGAACTAATGGGGCATATGGAAGTAGGTCTCCTAGTAGACATAGGTCAAACATATCTGACATCATTAGAGATGGCAAGTTGTTGGACACTCTAGATAGGAGAAATGATCAACACATGTACTAATCCAATTCTGGTTCTGATAGGCATCATGATTGTCATCGTTATCATCCTAGGATGAGTAATAGGGGATACTTTCTAGGTGAGTTTAAGAAGGCAAAGACACCTACCTTTTATGGAGAGATGAATAAATCACACGATGCAGAAGCATGGTTGCTAGGTATGAAGAAATTCTTCCAATTACATGATTATTCAGAAAACATGAAAGCAAAGATAGCCACTTTCAGTCTCAAAGGTAAAGCAGATATTTGGTGGGAAGAAGTGAAGAATGCAAAATGTATACATGAGGAAGATTTCACTTGGCATGCATTTGAAAGGCTCTTCAAGAAGAAATACTTGTTAGAGAGGTACTATGATGACAAAGCTAAGGATTTGTATGAGTTGCGGATGGGTTCTATGACATATGATGAGTATAGTAGCATATTTTTGGATTTGTTGAGATATGTGCCTTACCGTTGGGAGGGGAAGGCCAAGGTTCAGAGATTTATCAGTGTAATGGAAGTTTCATACAGAGACCAGATTGAGTTCGATGAGCCTAGATCGTTGGAGGAGGCCATTTGAAATTTGAAGCATTGTTATGAGCAATCAAAACACAAAGTTAAGCCTAAGCATGACTTGAAAATAAATGAGAAAGCTAAAGGAAAATGACCACCAAAGGGAGGAAGACCTCAAGATGAAAGTGAGAAAGAAAATGCAATTCCTTAAAAGAGATTCAATACAACTAAGAAGGGACGTGGAGAGCAGCAAGCTAGAGGTGATGGTAGGGAACCATTGCAATATTTGGATATGTGGTAAGGATCATCATAAGAGAGATTTTCCACATTATTAGAGTGGTGGTAGACCCCATATCTATAGTGTTCAGGACACACATACATTTGGCGATGTTGGTCATAGCATTCCTCAAATCTATGCAACTATGAACAACAGGTAGGCAGATCATTAGGCATCGATCATTGAGATGGATAGTAAGCTTTGTGATCAAGTTGTTTCTATTTGGATTGCTCTTGGATCTAACTATAGTTATATTAATCCTGACCTGGTGAATAAGTGTGGTTTGAGAAAAGAAGTGCATGCAGAATCTTGGTTGGTACAGTTGGATACAAGTACGAAGAAGAGAGTTCATCATTGGGTAAGAGATTGTGAATTTGAGTTAAATGGTATGCCTAAAACAACCCATTTGAATGTATTTCCATTGGGATCATATAGTATGCTTTTGGGTATGGATTGGCTATACCTTCACAGAACCAAAGTGGATTGCTTCGACAAGGCCATTGAGTGTGTGGATGATAGTGGGGAAAATAGGACTTTGCAGGGGAAGAAGAAGCCTACATCAGTGAGGATGGTTACCGCTATGTAGGCTAAGTGCAGTCGCATAAAAGGTAGTGTGATGTTTGAAATGCACATTTCTAGTGACAAGGGTAAGGAGGTTGAGGATGACAATGTGTTAAGCAGGTACCTAGTTTTGCAGCAATTTCAAGATGTATTTCCTAAGGACATTACAGAGTTTCCACCTCACAGGGAGGTAGACTTTTCTATTGAGTTGGTGCCAAGGGCAGCTCCAACATCAAAAGCACCTTACAGGATGAGCACACCTGAGTTGGTTGAGTTAAAGTTGCAGCTAAAGGAAATGTTGGACAAGGGGTACATTAGGCCAAGTGTATCGCCATGGGTTGCGCCAGTGTTTTTCGTGAAGAAGAAAGATGGTACTTATAGATTGTGCATTGATTATAGGAAGCTAAACAAAGTAACGATCAAGAACAAGTACCATTTGCTGAGGATTGATAATTTGTTTGATCAGTTGAAGGGAGCAACAATTTTCTCTAAGATCGACTTGAGATTGGGATACCATCAGGTACGCATCAAGGAAGTGGATATCTTCAAGACCGCATTTAGGACCAGGCATGGGAATTATGAGATTGTTGTTGTCCCATTTGTTTTGACTAATGTTCCAGCTACATTTATGTGTTTGATGAATAGTGTGTTGTGTTCTTATTTGGACAATTTTGTTATTGTATTCATTAATGACATACTAGTATATTATAAGAATGAGGAAGAACATGTCGAGAATTTAGCAGCAGTGTTGAGATTACTAAGAGAGCATCAGTTGTATGCTAAACTTAGCAAATGTATCTTCTTTCATACTAAGGTACATTACTTGGGGCATGTTGTCTCCAAGGATGGCATAAGCGTGGATTCAGAAAAGATAAGGGCCATCATGGAGTGGGCGGCTCCTAAGAATGTGGATGAGGTGAGATCTTCTATGGCATTGGTAGGTTATTATAGTAGGTTCATCAAGAACTTCTCATGCATTACATATCTTATCACACCATTGCGGCGGAAAGGTAACAAGTACGAATGGATAAATGAGTGTGAGGCTAGTTTTGAGAAGCTTAAGCAGTTGTTGACACATGCACCAATGTTAAATATTGTGGATCTGAACAAGTAGTTTGTAGTGTGTACAAATGCTTGAAAGAGAGGACTTGGTGGACTTGTCATGCGAGAAGGACAGGTAGTGTGCCATGAGTCATTGACACTAAATGAGCAGAAGCAGAACTACCCAACACACGATCTTGAGCTAGCAACGAGTATACATGCATTGAAGATGTGGAGGCATATTTTCTCGGCAGGAGGTTTACATTGATGAGCGATCAAAGTGGGTTGAGATATTTTTTTGATCAACCGAATCTAAATGCCAAGAAAGCTAGACGATTGGCTACCCTTAGTGAGTTTGACTTTGAGATCATATACATCAAAGGGAAGGAGAATCAAGTTGCAAATTCCCTTAGCAGGAAGGTACAGGTAAATCATATAGCAGCTATGAGCTCTTATGGGACAAAGTTACAGGATAGGATCTTGCAGTCAAGACAACGGGATGACAAATACATGGAGATTATGCATAGGCTACAACAGAGAACAAATATAGGTACGGGTATAGGTGATCCAGATGCAGACTATTGTCTCACGGCAGATGGTTTGGTGAGATTTAGAGACATGATTTATGTATCGAATTGCAGTGAGCTCAAGAAGCTTATCTTGAGAGAGTTTCACTCCAAGCCATACTCGGGTCATCTAAGATATCAGAAGACATTGACGATGGTAAATAATTTCTACTATTGGCCAAATATGAAGAAGGAAGTGGCAAAGTTCATGGCTAGATGTTTAGATTGTCAGCAGGTCAAGGCAGAATGTAAGCATCCAGGTGGTTTACTATAACCTATAGCGATTCTGGAATGGAAATGGGAGGTCATTTCCATGGATTTCATTACAGGTCTTCCGAGGACAGTAAAACAACATGATTCTATTATGGTTGTGGTTGACAGGTTGAGTAAGGTAACTCACTTCATTCCAGTAAAGACTACATATTTAGCCAGTGAGGTAGCACATGTGTCTATGAGAGATAGTGAGACTGCACGGTGTTCCAAAGAAGATTGTGTCAGACAGGGATGCAAAGTTCACTTCCAAGTTTTCGAAGGATCTATTTGCAGGCTTGGGTACAAAGTTGGCCTTCAGTACAACTTATCATCCACAGACATATGGACAAACAGAGAGGGTCAACAGGATCTTGGAGGATATGTTGAGGATGTACATGATGCATCAAAAAAATAAATGGGAGGAGTATCTTCCATTGGTTGATTTCTCATACAAAAATGGTTATCAGGAGTCATTGAGGATGAGTCCTTTCAAGGCATCATATGGGCAAAGTTGTAACACTCCCGTCAGTTGGAGTGATCCAGTGAATAGGGTACTTATTGGACTGGATATGTTGGTGGACCTAGAGCAGGAAATGAAGGTTATAAAGAAGAAGCTAAAGACAAAATAGGATAGACAAAAGAGTTATGCGGATCAACACAAGATGTTAAAGGAGTTTCAGGTTGGGGATCATGTGTATTTGCGCATCAAGCCCAAGAAAATATCTTTGGGTATTAGTTCATGTGCTAAGTTGGCACCATGATATTGCATGCCTTTCAAGATCCTTGAGAGGATTGGACCAGTGGCATATCTACTTGCACTTCCTCCAATAGTGAAAGTCCATGTTGTTTTCCATATATCATTTCTTAAGAAGTATATAAAGGATGTTGATCATGTTATTGATTGGTCTGTATTGCAGGTGGAGAAAGAAGGAGAGTTCCAGTTGGAGCCTCATTGCATATTGCATCAGAAACATCTCATGCTTAGGAACAAAGCCATAGAACAATTTAAAGTGCAGTGGAAGCACTTTGGGCCTGAAGAAGCTAAATGAGAGATGGCAGATCAGTTGCGGGCCCTGTATCCTTCATTGTTTGTTGGTTGAGGCAAAGCAATTTTGGTTTGATGTTGGTATATGTTGGCATATGTTTTGTTGATGTTTTGGTATATGTATGTATATGTATATGGATGTAAATTATGCCATGAGCTAAGTTATAAAGCTCTAATAAGCGGTATGGGTATCATGATATTATGGTTTTTATATTGTCATGTTGTTGTGATGTTTTGCTTTTAAGTAGGTCTTTCATTGTAAATACTGCAATGAGCTAATTTATAAAGCTCCATGGGCAATATGTTTTCTTTTCAGCAGTTTTGTTGAGGTCATGGTGTGGTTTAACATCAAGAACAGTGTTTCCCAAAGGGGGGGGTTTTGTAACAACACTGATGAAAATTCCATGTAATAAAAGTTAATAAAGGAAAAATAAGACCATGGTTAAGCGACATTTATTCCAAGCTTAATGTTGGGAAAATATATCTTAGTGGGAATCATTATATGTGTGTTCTGACTAAGGAAATTGGCAAAGGCTAAGGAAAAGGAATTAAAAGGCAAAAAATCATTTTTGGCACATTTATTTATGGAATTAAAGGAAATTAGGAGAAAATTAAGGTGAAAGGTCACAAGTTTCATGTGAGGAGGAAATTGAAGGAAAATAATAGAAAATGAAGAAAATAGAGGCCTCACTCGTGAAAAGGCTTCTGCGGATCAGTTGTCTAACCTTTTGTCAGTTCAAGTTTGGAGCTCCCTCATTATTCTCTCTCTCTCTCTCTTTCTCACTCTTGGTCACTTAGAGTTTTCATCGAACACTATAGCTTTGGATCAAGGAAGGAAGAGAAAGCAAAAGGAAGGGAAGGAAAGCAAGGATCAAGGAAAGGAAAGCATGATCAAGTAGCTTCAGCAGGAATACTTGCAAGTAATCTTTTGCATGTGTGACTTCCTATTTGGTTTGGACATGCATGGATTTGCATGTTGGTGTATGGTTCTTTTGTTGTCGGTGGCATGGTTTTGTTGGGTTATGAAAGTGGCTTTCATCCTAGCCTTTCCTTTTTCTGGATGCCATGGTATGTTGGGAAGTTTATCTCAGTTTTGAGCTTTGGTTTGTGTCTAGTCAATTTAATGTCTTAAATTGCTCTACATAAATTATCAATCCGGGTATCGTAAAATGATGAAGTGTGGTGCACTATATGTGCTTAGTTAACCTTTCTCTTACTTCGTTGTTTTATAGTTTATGTTGTTTTTGGGGTTTTGTCCTTGTTGGATTTCTAAAGTGTTTAATGCAAATGGAAATCCTATTCTAAGGTCTTAAGAATACTTTTAAATGACAAGTATGGATAAAGATTTCAAGACAAGGCCTATGTCCCTAATGGTAACATCCAAAACTTAGCACTTCAAAAGAACTTAAAACATGTTATTGATGGAGTTAGTATTTAAACAAAAGTGTGAATATACAACTAGTTCAATCAAAATAAAATGCAATAACCAAACAATGAGCTAATGACTATGAGACCCAGTATCCTTGCTGTTTCAGCAAAAGGACAAGATGATTCTATCATGTCATTAGTCATTAAAAGGCTATGTGCATCACTAATCTACAATCAACTTGAAAGCAATTTATGTACAGCTAATATACATGAGAAAAATGTAAAACAACAGTAATCAAAACAATTTTGTTATGTACAACTAATATACATGAGAAAAATAAAATGCAAAATGAAATGACAACTATACAAGGCAGGGGCCCTCTACCACCTATGAAATCAAAGCAAAATTAAATACACTTGCATGAATTAAAATTGCATGAATGAAAAATCTAATCTACCTTACATTCTACAAAGCAATATTTACAAAATGAAATCTACTCTACCTTACATCCTAATATGCTCCATGACCTCTACTTCACATCTCCTTCCATGTTGAGAACATCAAAGATTTATTCAATTTCTTCAAAAGTAAAAAGTACAACAAAGTTCTCCAAAGCTTCAAAAGCCATCAAGGAAGAACTACAAACTTAAGAACTAGGGACTAAAAAGACTAACTAATGAAGGAGAGAGATCTCCTATTTATACAAAAAGATGAGAGCCATCTCATTAATGATAGTCCATGAATCTCTCCCTCTACCTCTAGAGTCCTAATCAAAATAGGAACTGATAAGACACATGTCTTTTTAGAGTTACAATACAATTAGGAGATGTGACACATATCCTCATGATCCCATGATTCTTTCCACTCAAATTCGAATTTGGCCTTGGGGTGCCACATAAGGGACTTCTAGAAGCCTCCTTTCAACCTACACATGTCAACAATCTCAACCCATTTGTTAGGTATAAGCATATGCACATTATTTTCTAATGTTTAACCACAAATTCACTTAAAAGGCTTAGAAATAATAAAGATTGGAGAAACATAAAGGTGGCCCAATGATAATGAAAGTGGGATGAATGTGGTGACATAGTAGTGAAATGGAGGTGAAATGGAGGTGATATAATGGACATAATAGTGAAAGTGTAATGGAAATGAATGACATTTTCAAGACTCAACATACCCCCCAACTGAAGCTATTGCATGTCCTAATGCAATATATATTACATTAACTCTTTTGATCCTTGAGCTTTGGCTTAACTTTGCATGATATCATTTGATAACTTCATATTTCTGCAAAGTGTTTCACTTGAATTGCAACATGGTTGGTTCTTGTGTTACAACCATTTTTTTTTTTTTTTTTGTTGCCTTCTATTTTGATCTTTGAACTTTGCATAATGATATTTTGATTATTGTTGCAAAGTATATCTTTATTGGATTGCATGATGGTTGGTTCTTGTGTGACAACCATGATTTTGTTTGTATCCAATTTATCCTTTAAGCACTTTTTCAAAAGCCATTGTATGCTCATAATAGCAATGTAATAATTAATATATATGTTGGAAGTATGTGAGATCTTGAATATGATATGGACATGGAAAGATATGAATATGAATGTATTCCCCCCCCCAACTGATGGTATTGGCAATTTTATGAAATGAGGAAGAGAAATGTTTTTCCAACAATTATCATTCTAGCTTTTTATGGAATTCTATGGTCAAAAGTTAGAAAATGACGTACCTTCACTTACCCTTTGGAATGGATGAGTTGTATGTGTGGTGGCTGAAAAATTCTGATCATATTCTTCTTCAAGTGGCTGAACAAGAGGAGTCATGGATAGAGAGATGAGATGACTTTTATTGCTTCTACTAAAACTTGCTGAATCTGCTCCAAAATGCTGAAAATAATAGTCTTCATGTGTTCAAAACTCATTGGCACAATTCCTACTATGTGAAAAGATGTTCTGATGTCGATCATAGTAGGAAATTGTTGGCTTAGTGGCCATTAATGGATGCCACTAGTCAACACGAGAACTCTCACCATTGATGACAATGAGAGTCAAGATGCCCAAACACATCTTGCTAGGTACGAATGAATTTGCTGATGTCGAGTCACCTAGAAGATCTAACGAACAAGGGACATTAATGTATTCCCATTGTTTGTCAGCATGAGGACTTGCCATTAAGGCATGCAAGCCTCAAGGTGTTTTTACAAAGAACTTAGACTCAAAGGACTATTGACTCAATAATTTGCATTGAAGCAGGGCTTATTTGCGGAATGAAAATGACAAGAAATGGAAGATGAAAATGGAAGATGGCAATGGAGAGTAGAAATGGCAATGGGCAATAAGCATATGAATGAGCTTCTTGCTTTTATTTGTGGGTTATGAATGGACAAAAAGAGATGGAAAGTGTATGTAAATGTAAGTGGAAAGTATGGAGTGGAATGAGGTGAATGGTTTATTATGAAGTATGGATGTGATGGAGACAATAGTATCTGAAAGTTTTTCAAGTGTTTGGATCTGATTTTGCATCAACATATTTCCTCTTTGTTGCTGATCATCCTCTTATGAAACAAATTGGTCTCTTAGAGAGACACCATTTTCTTGTAGTCATTTGTCCTTCCTCCTGGAACCTGCAAAAAAACTAATACTTCTTCTGCAATGGAATGTAAGATTATCAAAGGAGAGAGGTGATCAATCTCTCTAGTTATGATATTTACACACAAAACTAAGAATTTGTATTAATGAAACAAGTTCTCAAAGGAAAAATCAAAAGAATTTATACCTGCTTTGAAATTGGTGCCCAAGTTGAATGTTGCTTCTTTCCAGCAATTTATTTCATTATTTGCCATTTCAAACTCTAATGATAGATTTCTCATTGTATAGATCTTGTTGAGATCTTTCCAATGCTAGTTAAATCATCAAAATCTGATTTTGTATGAGAAAGATAGGCTGATTTGAACAATGAGGTTTTTCTCGCTGCGGAATTGGAGAACAGCTGCGGAATGTGCACAGTTCTGTAGCTAAAAATCTTGGATACAAAGTTAGCCATTCATCTTTCATCATCAATCCAAAATTAATCAATACCTTCAGAAAAGTGAGAAAATAACTTGTTCATTTCATTGATTCAAAATTATTATTTTTTCTTGACATGCAGCGACTCAGTGTGGCGACTTAGTGATAACACACAATTTGACTTCCCTTTGACCGGGGTATTTTCCATCAAATTTGATCGAATGAATAGGACACCATCCATGTACCAACATTCCCCTAGCTACCCATGTGGCTTGTTTTGCTTGATGACACCTGCAACCTAGAGTTTAACAAAACAGCTGCGGAAAGTTGGGCTAGCTGCGGAAAGTGGCTAAAACAGTCAACCGAATTTTTTTATTGTCTGCATTTAGGAACTCTGTGAATGGAGCAAAACAGTTTTATTGATGGACTTATAATTTGACAAACAGCCTATAACCATGATCATAACTATTTGGCCCTTTCGGTTCTGCCCTTAATAACCGACCCATCCTTTCCTCTGTTTAAAATTCAACCTGGAATTCAACTGCGTGTGATGGTTTAACAGAGGTAAGATGACTATGTTGCAAGGTTTATGGAAGAATAATGACTGAAAATGGAAGATGGATAGGGGTACGGGAGTGTTCAGGAGCTGTAAGCAGAAACAGAGGATGAACAGCTGAGATGAATTCACAAAATGAAATGGAGACGTAGCAAACAAGGTGCAGCTTTAACACAATGGTATGGTAGGGAAGTGGAGTTGGATTTTTTTTTTTTTTTTTTTTGAACTGAACCGCTGTGTGAGAAACATTTACATGTTGATGAAATGGTTGCACAAAATACGGTGGAGAGGAGCCGTATGAGTTTTAAACACCTCTTGCTTGGCGGAGTTTTATGGAGTGAAGAGCCGTATGTAATGGAGTCAGACAGTGCCGTGTTCAATTCAGACTGTTGCTAAATAGGTATTAATGATTTTCAAATGGGTGGCATAAGGGCAGAAGACGTGGTGGCAAAGGGTGGAAGACGTGGTGGTGCCAGCACACAGCCGAATTAAATCACTGTCCGCTCATTTAATTGAAAGTTCTGTTTTTTTTCACGCGCGGCAGTCAAAAATGGGCTCCAAAGAACCGAAGATTTCTCCCAGACCGCCACAAATTTCTTCAAACGGTTTCTGGGTTATCTAATTAACCCACCTGGCAAAAAAACCCATGTTTTAGTTTTTTAAAATTCGTCTCCATTTGGGCAAATCGAACGTTTAAAATATGACGTTTTTCTATGTTTACGTTTTTCTGAGTTATTATGTTCATTGTTCTGCATTCGGCCTGCTTTACAGGTTTTGTATCTTTTTCTCTCAGACTAAAATAGAAGTCTGACCCATTGTCTTTGATCCAGTTACCAGAGGAGATCAGAACAAAAGGCATTCCCAGAAAGCTACTTTTGTCAATCTCAATCTCAACAGACTTTAATGATGCATCTCCAGCAAACCCCTCTTTAAAAGGTGTTTCACAAGCTAATTGCAAAAGATTCGACCCTTCAGGTAAAATGTCCAATGGAGGTGGCGTCCACTCCCTAGCTGAATGTTTTGACAAGCCCCAGTGTAGCGTAAGTGGTCCTTCCATATCTGTAGCCAACCTTACATGGACCTTGCCTCTTGGATTTGTTATAAGAACCAGGAGTTCTTTGTCCCCAAATTTGAATATCTTCTTTTGAAGAACTGACCCACCATCCAAGGCTTCCATAACCTGTGAGCACAACGCAAGTGCACTACGCTTTTCTGGCTCAACAGGAACTTTGATATTTTCCTTCTTATCAGGAAATTTGTTAAGCATCTGTAGTATATCACGTTTTTTCCGTTGAATGCGCTGAAAGGTTTTAGGCTTTCCTATTCTATCTGCAGCTTTCTTTTGAGTGTCTCCTGATTGTAGCTTCTATTTTTTTTTTTTTTTTTTTAACAAATGTTCTTTCAGGTTTGTTTTAGGGCCAATGCTTGGTCAGGGAGGCGGATTTTTATTGAAGCCACAGTGAAAACTAGGAATGGAGATAGCCATAGATTGCTTTTCTCTTTTTTTTTCTTCTCTGAAATTGTAAAATTTTATAAAAAGGATTAATGATTTTCAATTTCAGGCAGCAAACACTTCAAGAAAAACATGCTAAAAACAAGACTTTGACTAAGGTCTTAGGCTGATTTTTCATAGATCTGAGCTAGGTGACTAGGATAGGATCCATGTTGGGACGATTCTGGAGATGCCCATGTGGTCGATTTCTTCATTGGACGCTTGTAACCTGCTAAACCTTGAAACAGCTGCGGAATTCTCAGCTAGCTGCGGAATCAGGGCAGTTTCCGCAGCTAAGTTGCAAAACCTTATTAAAACAGGATACAGTGTTTTGAAGACCACTACAAACCATAACCAGACAATTTTGGACAATTTGAACCTATCAAAGCAGTTGAGTTTCATTTTTTCATTTTTTTTTCATTTTTTTTTTTTTTTATTGAATCAATTGAAATGTTTAAGTTTATTTTGTCTCATTTTTTTCTTTTTTCTTTTTTACATAACAATTCTTTTTCTGATCCTCCAGATCACACAAAGTGCAAGAGGAGAGCATACTCAAGAATTATTAACTTTTTTTTTTTTTTTACATAACAATCATTTTTTTTATCCTCCAGATCACACAAAGTGCAGGAGGAGAGCATACTCAAGAATTGTTAATTTTTTTTTTAGATGTAAGAAATAAGGTCTCCTAATTACACTTCCCCGGCAACGGCGCCAAAATGTCTAGTCAGTTTAATGTCTTAAATTGCTCTACATAAATTATCAATCCGGGTATCGTAAACTGATGAAGTGTGGTGCACTATATGTGCTTAGTTAACCTTTCTCTTACTTCGTTGTTTTATAGTTTATGTTGTTTTTGGGGTTTTGTTCTTGTTGGCTTTCTAAAGTGTTTAATGCAAATGGAAATCCTATTCTAAGGTCTTAAGAATACTTTTAAAGGACAAGTATGGATAAAGATTTCAAGACAAAGCCTATGTCCCTAATGGTAACTTCCAAAACTTAGCACTTCAAAAGAACTTAAAACATGTTATTGATGGAGTTAGTATTTAAACAAAAGTGTGAATATACAACTAGTTCAATCAAAATAAAATGCAATAACCAAACAATGAGCTAATGACTATGAGACCCAGTATCCTTGCTGTTTCAGCAAAAGGACAAGATGATTCTATCATGTCATTAGTCATTAAAAGGCTATGTGCATCACTAATCTACAATCAACTTGAAAGCAATTTATGTACAGCTAATATACATGAGAAAAATGTAAAACAACAGTAATCAAAACAACTTTGTTATGTACAGCTAATATACATGAGAAAAATAAAATGCAAAATGAAATGACAACTATACAAGGTAGGGGCCCTCTACCACCTATGAAATCAAAGCAAAATTAAACACACTTGCATGAATTAAAATTGCATGAATGAAAAATCTAATCTACCTTACATTCTACAAAGCAATATTTACAAAATGAAATCTACTCTACCTTACATCCTAATATGCTCCATGACATCTACTTCACATCTCCTTCCATGTTGAGAACATCAAAGCTTTATTCAATTTCTTCAAAAGTACAAAGTACAACAAAGTTCTCCAAAGCTTTCAAAAGCCATCAAGGAAAAACTACAAACTTAAGAACTAGGGACTAAAAAGATTAACTAATGAAGGAGAGAGATCTCCTATTTATACAAAAAGATGAGAGCCATCTCATTAATGATAGTCCATGAATCTCTCCCTCTACCTCTAGAGTCCTAATCAAAATAGGAACTGAGAAGACACATGTCTTTTTAGAGTTACAATACAATTAGGAGATGTGACACATATCCTCATGATCCCATGATTCTTTCCACTCAAATTCGAATTTGGCCTTGGGGTGCCACATAAAGGACTTCTAGAAGCCTCCTTTCAACCTACACATGTCAACAATCTCAACCCATTTGTTAGGTATAAGCATATGCACATTATTTTCTAATGTTTAACCACAAATTCACTTAAAAGGCTTAGAAATAATAAAGATTGGAAAAACATAAAGGTGGCCCAATGATAATGAAAGTGGGATGAATGTGGTGACATAGTAGTGAAATGGAGGTGAAATGGAGGTGATATAATGGACATAATAGTGAAAGTGTAATGGAAATGAATGACATTTTCAAGACTCAACAGTTTGCTAGATGGATTTCAGAATCCGGGGTGGAGGTGGTCTCAAGGTTCATTCCCAAAGGCCTAGGAATCCCTTGACTGGTTTTGGTGGGATACATGGCAAAGCCCGAGAGAGAAGTCTCGGTTTAGGGCCTAGTGATCCAGGTTTGGATTGCGGTAAAGCCTGAGAGACTGGTCTCGGTTTAGGGCCTAGTGATCTGGGATTTTATTGTGGTAAATCTTGAGAGACTAGTCTTAGTTTAGGGCCTAGTGATTTGGGATTGTATTGCGGTAAATCTTGAGAGACAAGGAGATGGAAAATTCCTCAAGGATAGTGATGGATTCTGGATGGAATTCCAAATTCAGCTCGGTTGTGATCGAAGCAGCGGTTCTGGTGTGATCACGGTTTGATTAGGGTGGAGGTAGTTTAACTTCTGGATTACCTTGGTTGTTCATGGATTGGTTTCTCTATGTGATACCACATTCATGCTTCGAATATGGCACGGGGTGACTGGCCAAAAGAGAGATTTGGTTCAGCGATGTCCACAGTCTAGTGGCACGTGGAATTCCTAAACCTGGTCGGATTTCCTATGGTTAATAAAAGCTAAGTTCTCTTACTTTTTCACTGGCTTATATGTGGATTTAATGGTTGTCATATCTATGATATTTATATGGTTTTATGGTGGTTATAAGCATGGTTAAATGACTAGTTCATGTCATGGTTATTCCATGTATTTACTGGTAATTGTTAAATGGATGGATGAATGACCTAATTGATGTTATAATAGTTCAATGGAGAAGGTAGTGATCCTTCTGGTTATGTTTGTTAAGTTTTTTCAGTCATTTATTCTTTGTATTATATCCTAGACCTGTAGGTTGCATTGATGCCAAGTGTTTGACAGAATGTCACTTTTGGTTGAGGATGCTCAAGCCTAGTCCAGAGGTTTGTTTTTTATTTGTTTATATTTTCATCATGTCTTTGATGGATTCTGAAGGTTATAACAAGTTCTTGGAAAATTTTGGGATTTTGGGCTAGAAAAGTGGCTCAAATCTTGGGGATGCTGGCACAGGTCTGCTGGAAAAAGTCTAGGGACGCTGGCACACAGACTTGTGAGAGGGAATTTGGCTTCTGATCACTGTCTTACCTATAGCATGAGATCGAGCAAGGGTTAAAAGGATTAAATCACCAGTGGGACTCAGGGACATGATGTTTGAGTGGTTGAAAGGTCCCCTGAGGGTATTGTTGTTGACATGGATGGGTTTGTTTGATACATTTCATTGGTTCCATTTCCTTAAGGTCACCAAGGATTTTTAATCCCTTATAGTAGCCTCTCTTGTCGCATGTTTACCCTGACTCGTCGGTTTCCTGGGTAGACCTAGGAGGAGGGGGTGTTACAATAGGAAACAAATTGGGTTATTTCATTAGTGTGGAGGAGTTTTGGTAGTGGAAAGAGTATTGACATATATCCTAGAGCCAAGTAGATGTTTGCCTTCTGGGGGGCCTCATTGTTGATGTGGATATTTCCGTAGATGGGTCAGTTTGGGTACAAAAAGTGGATTACTGGAATATACCTTTCAGGTGTCATCGTTGTCACAATGTTGGACACATCTAGAAATATTTCCCTAGCTAGGGCCCTTAGGTGTGTCTTGGTTTACTTCCCTAGTGCAGCTCTCCCTGAAAAAATTGAATTCTCAGGGGATCCCTACAAGACCAAGTTAGAATGGCTCTTTGACGTACATTTCTACCCCCAGGATCTATGTTGATAAGTCACATGTCCCTAATCCCTCTACTGATGGTTTTCCCTTGCAGACCCTCAGGAAAGGTGCCCAATTCCAAATATTGGCCCTGCTTCCCCCCCATCTCTGGTATCCTCTCTCTTGGGAGGCCCCTCCCTAGCTCTTGTGGAGCCACCGATCCCTACCTACTCTTCACCCCCCCTTTCATTAGGGGACTTTTGAGGTCTAAAATTGGCCTCCTAAGGAAATTATAAAATAATAGTGGAAATAATAAAATAATATTAGATTACATCATCAAATTTTAGAGGGAAGAAAGAAAAAACTATTTTGTCAACTCGTATTTTCAATTTATATCCCAATAGGTTTACTCAAATTTCGAGCAGAAACACATGCTGGATTTATAATTTGATTCCTCATCCAACATGTACTCATGTTGCATACTTTTGATGGAACCTGCTACACGAAAAATAAGAAATACATGAAAATGTGATTGAAATCACATTTTTCATGTATTTCTCATTTTTCGTGTAGCAAGGTCCATCGAGAGTATGCAACATGGGTACTCATTGGATGAGGAATTAAATTTTTCATCCAACGAGTACTCCCGCTCGAAATTTGAGTAAAACCTTAGGGAGATAAGTTGAAAACATGAGTTGAAAAAGTAGTTTTATTATTTTAATATTTTTTTAATCCTGTTACTTTTTTTCTCCAAAAATGGTGAATCATCCCCCATGGTTGACATCATCATCTTGATTCCTATTGGTTCTTATAATCTTGATTCTGGTTGTACATTTTTCTTAGGAGGCCCATTTTAGACCTCAAAATTCCCCTAATGCATATTCCCCTCCTTAAATTCCCTCTCTTACTTTTCCTCATGAGTCCAAGTGTAGTTATGCACTCCAACCAAGGAAGAATCAGGGTTTTCCCAAGCCTTTTTAGTCGCGCCCTTGTGTTGGACCCCCTGGCGGTATTACTGATTGGTAGAAAGTCTCATTTACTCAAGGCTTAGGAGAGAGCCAAATAGGAAATAAAGGAAGCAAAATAATGTTCTATTATTATGGCCCTTAGAGAAAATTCAACAATGTCTAAGGCTTCCCCATGAAAATTTTGTCATTCAATTATAGGGGCATTGGGGGTGTTCGAAAAAAAACCCACCCTTAAAATATTGATTGCTTCTTTCAAACCAAACTTATTAATGTTACTAGAAACTATGTGTTCTTGATTAAAGACACACTGAATTCTTGAAGCTTTCCTAAAGAATTTTTCCTTTATCCATATTAACTCTGATGGAATTTCAAGGGGTCTAATTACTGGGTGGAATTCAAATTTCAAGGCCATCTTGTCTTCTTCCTTTTGCTCAGACATTCTTGTTAAGTTGCTACATAAAGATTGATTCTCCTATTTCTTTTATAAATATCTATGGGTCATATCCTACTCGAGAGCATCTTTGGTAGGAATTGGCCTATGCAAATATTTTTATGAATTACTTTGTGATTATTGGGGGAGATCTCAATTTTACTTTGGGATTATAGGAAGTATGGGGGGAGTGTCCCCGGTTGGATCCCCTCTACAACTTTTTTTCTTCTGATTGGCTAGTTCAAAACTATCTCTTGGATAATAAAGTTTTCAAAATTTTATCAACTTGGATGAATTGTCTCTCGGATGGCAATGAGGTTTCAAAAAGACTCAATAGGTTCTTAGCTTTAGAATCAATGATGAGCTAAGACTTATATTTCAAAGCCTCGGTCTACTCAGGAGGGTTATCGGATCACAAACCGATTACACTATGCATGGATCCTCAAGATGGGTCAAAGGTGATTCCCTTTAACTTTATCCCCTCCCAGTTAAACAAGGAATAATACCAAACTTTGGTGTTAATTCTTTGGAGGTTGTTACACCAGTCAAGTTATCTTTTGTATATGGAACAAATTTTCAATAATTTGAGCTTTATTAATTTGGCTTCCAAGTCACGGGCCATAGATCATTATAAAAAAGTGTAGGATCAATTGATTGAAGTAGAGAGGCTAATTAATGATACCTTATCCCATATGGATGCCAATTCTATCACATATAATTAATTAATTATCCTTAAATCCCTTGAAGAAGAAAGGCATTCTATATTGGTGGAGGAGGAAGAGTGGTGGTGATTAAAAAACTTTGTTATATGACTTGCTTCTAAGGATAACAATATTGTTTTTTCATCAATTCTCTAATCAAAGGAAAATTGCAAACACCATTTGGGGCATTTGTGATCATAATGGAAACATCCTCCACACTTTTCCAGAAAAATCAGCGGTGGGGGTTCATCGTTTTCAAGATCTCTTTAGAGCACCTGTGGGGTGCCCTATTCAGAAAATTTTACAGGTGCTCCAAAAATTCTCCGGGGTGGTATCAAAAGAGATAAGTTATGTATTCAGAAAAAAAACCTCGGATTAAGAAATTATAGTAGCACTCTCCTCAATGCATAAATCAGAGAGCCTTGGTCCAGATGGATTTTCGGTAGAGTTCTACCTTCGTTTTTATGAGCTTCTAAAATATGTCCTCCTAAAGATTGTTCATGGGATCCCTTAATTCTACTTTCTTATACCTAATTCCAAAAACTTAGGATGGCCTTTCCTTTGATGATTATCAATTGATAATTGGTTGCAATCTCATTTATAAACACATCTCCAAGATCATTGCAATTCGAATTACTCCAGTCCTCATTTCATATAAAGAAGAGGAATAGTTTGGGTTCCTCCACAACAGGAACATTCATGAAGTTGCTCTAGGTCAAGGGGTTTTTCACTCCCTTAAAAATATCAAATTCAAGATCATCCATCCTTAAATTGGACCTGTCAAAGGCATATGATAAGGTCAACTGGACTTTCCTACAACTAGTGTTACCTCAGTTGGGATTTTCCCTTTAGGTTGTTAATTAGAAAATGGGGTATATCAAGTCGACCAAATTCATGGTTTTAATCAATGGTGTCCCTTCAGATTTTTTCCAAGCCTCAAGAGGTCTTTGCCAAGGTTGTGTGTTGTCCCCTCCACTTTTTCTTAATCATTGCAGAGCCTTTCGATAGACTAGTTTGTGAGCTTCGATCTCAAGGGCATATTCATGGGATCAAAGTGGTTGAAGGAATGACGGTCACTTACTTGTTATTTGTGGACAATTTCCTTATTTGCATAGCAGGGGATAGAAGAGATTGCTCCTTTCTCAAAGGTTCCCTAGACCTATTCTATAAAGACCCATCTATGGAGATAAATGCAAACAAGTTCTGCATTATATACAACAGGTCTTCAGCAGAACCCCTTTCTATGTTTAGGGATTATCTTCCCTTCATGGTTAAAAATTTGAATGGTGGTTTTAAATATTTGGGCTTCAACATTAAGAAAAACAAGTATCGCATCACAAATTGGATGTGGATGGTTAGAAAAGTGGAAGCCTGAATCTCAGTATGGACCAATCATTTTATATCCATTAGAGGTGGGCTTGTGCTTGTGAAATATGTCCTGGAAAATATCATTGTCTTCTGAAATTCCATAGTTTTTGCCCCAAAAGGTGTATTAAATCTAATCGAGAAAGCCACTTTGCATTTTCTCTGGTCTGGTGCTAGTAGCCTAAAAGTCCTCCCTCTTGTAATGTCCAATTTTTTAGCTCCAGAGGAGATTGGGGGATGGGGTATAACAGACTCGAATAGTTTTACACAAGCTCTAGCTAGTAAAAATGTGTGGCGTCTTACACAGGAAAAATCTCTATGATAAAAGGTGATACAATAAATAGTTTCCTAGCATGGCTCTGGTTGATTGGTTTCGAGTCTTAAATTAATCTTCTTCTGGCTCAATTGTTTGGAAAGCTCTGGTTTGAGATTTCCCACTGGTTGGCAAATGGACCACTTAGCATGTGGGAGATGGGAGGTAGATTCACCTAGGCCTCGACCCTTGCTATGGGGCATGTGAAGATTATAAGTTGTTTGCTCCTTTGTTGGATGAACTCAAGCACTCAAATACAATATTCTTAGTAGACGTCAAATCCCATGAGCCACAACTTAGGAGACATCAAGGATGGAGGTTTGCTTGAGAGTTAGGATTTTCGGGAGCCTGTGTTGAGGAATGGAAGAAGTTTGTGGATTAAGTTTTGGATAACACTATCTCCCTCAGAGACTCGAGGCGATATTATTTATGTTGGTCCAAGAATATCCATACTAACTCCTTCACTAAAATATTGGGTTATAGAGCTTAGTTCTAGGACCACATCTCAGAATGAAAGTATTGTTGGTGAAAAGTGCATTGGGGAACACATGCTCCTTTGAAAGCCATGATAAGTTCATAGCTATCTTTCTCAAACAAATTACTTACCTGGGATAATCCTGAAAAGAGGGGATGGCATGAGCCAAACCAATGCTCCCTTTACAAATCTTAAGAGGAAACCCATAGTCATCTCTTTTCACATTATTCTTATGTAGCTCAAGTGGTTTCTTTTTTATGGAAAAATTTTAAGCCTAAAACAAGGTGGGGGGCACTTGCCTTCGTGACACTTACATATTTTGGTGGCACGATAATAGGTGGTTTCTTTTAAAGCTCTCCCATGTCTATTGGTTGTTGATAATTGGCGTACTCAGAATCTAGTTGTCTTAAATCAAGATAGGCCAATTTCTCTAAAGAGGTGTGCAGCAATTGTGGTGACCCTCACTTCAGAGTTCACATTGGAGTCAAATCCAAAAAATCCCAAGTTTCTTAACATGCCTGAAAATCACTATGAATCTCCTTAGGGAATTTTCAATGGTGCCAGTTAAGGCCACCCCCCTTGACGCAGTATTGGGGTAGCTTTGTATTTTAGTAACACTCACTTCATCTATTGTCATTACTCCCCCGTCAGAGGCTCAAATGACAAAGTTGAATTAGCAGCCTTATGGTTTCTCCTAGAACTAGCTCAGGAAAAGGCCTTTCTAGATTACAGGTTTTGGGTGATTCAAAATTGGTCATTTAATGGGCGAATAAAAAGGATGAAGTAAACATTCTTGGCCTTGAAACTCTTTTTTCGAACTTCAGAGTTGTGGCGAAGTCCTTTGAACATGTCACTTTATGTCATATTTTATGTGAATTCAACATGGAATTGTATAGGTTTTTAGAAGATGTTCTTGCTCTTCCCATTGGTTCGATAAGCATGTACGAGTTCACAAATGGAGAAGAAAGTGAGTCCATGGAGAGAAATGTCTCCTTCTAGTACTATTTTTTTGGTTTTCTTTGATGTGGAGACAACATATGGTTCACATTTTAGTAGAATGTTGGAATGCTTTTTGTTGTAAAGTTTCACGTTTCTATGGATGATACTGGATGACATTTATGAGATGTCACATATGATGATAGGAAATGTATAAAGGTTTGAATGTCTTCCACAACATTTAGAGTTCATATGTATCAATTCCATTCCCTCAATATAATCATATATTTTTTGTAGTTTTTAAAGTTAATATTGGTTTATATATTTTTTATGGCCAAAATAAATCCATTGTAATCCTAGATATGGCAAGTGTTGAGAACAATCACATTTCTTAAGGTGAAAACTTCTTTTATAATGAAAATTTTGAAAAAATCCTTTTGCATCTTGAGAGGTTTGATCACTCTCGTGACTTGATAGATCTAGGCTTAAGATGGATCTGTGCTAGCTATATATGTGGGTGTGTTTATGCCATGTCTCAAATCCCAATTAAGTATAAATAGTTTTCCACTTCTCTTTGATTTTGAGTAGCATACCAATAAAATGTTTTAATCATAAGATTTATTTATTTATTTTTAATTACTATATCTATCTATCTATCTATCTATCTATCTATCTATCTATCTATATATATATATATATATATATATATATATATATATATATATATATATATGTATGTATGTATGTATATGAGATTATTTATGGCTCACTTTCTCCACATTAAAATGCTTTTTTGATAGTAGTATATTTTAAATAAACATCTCCCTCTATTGGGAACTAGAGAGCATACATCCATGTAATATGATCTCTCTCTCTCTCGCTATATATATATATATATATATATATATATATATATATATATATTCTCCAACATATTAAAAAGTAATTGAATTTTTTAAGGTATTATTTTAGTTCTTTTAATAGAACGGTATTAGACAACATCTCTCCCATATTGGGTTGTAAAAAGTCCCTATATGCAATCAAATTTAGAAAAGTGTAAAAGGCTCTATTGCTTTGTATTTATATAGTACTTGTTCTCCTTTTAATTACTATTTTGTAACTAGTTATTTTAACATTTTAGGAACTCATACGAAGTTCCAATCATGGGTTTTCAATCAACCTTACAATCATGGCATACCATGGATGTACTGTTTCATACAAAGATTTAAGATAGTATTTGTTTATACAAGTTGATAGAGTTTATGTAAAGGTATGAGATAAGTCTTCAATATTCTTTTTGTTTATTGTGGTATATAAATTGTCTTTTTAGATCTTTTAGAAAATATCTAATTTTATTTTGTCAAAATTCAAGTGCTTTCCATTATTAAAATGATTTTATTTTTGTTAAAATTCAAATGCTTTTCATTATTAGATTTTCATTAATGAAATTTTTATGTATGTGTAAAGAAAAAAAATGTTATTTATGATTTAACTTAGCATTGATCATTTAAAATATCAAATTAACAATTTGGTTGTATATAAAAATATCAAATATAACATAATCTACCATACCAATGTCATTCCTATAAATAATGATCATGATGTTGAATTTATGCATCTCCACTAAACTAATAATTTATTAAACTTCAATAACTATGAAGCTTAACTAATTTAGTAACAAACAAAATTGAACATAAATCTTCAAAACTCTTTGAAATTTAGAAGCAAGATCCCAAATAAAACGTTGAAGTTTTAAATGTTACTCACATATTGCTTAATATTATAAAAAAAACAAAACTAGCAAGAGAATATTACCTTGCCTTTCATATTAAAATTTCTTAAATTATCATAATTATCTTATAAATTAATTACATTATTTCTTAACAAATATTTTTTTGTTTCTTATATCTTAATCTTCATTATCTAAATTATAATCTCCAAAATTATAATTATAATTTTTATTTTGATTTTAATTTATTTAATGTTAAATATACACTTTAAATACTCAGAGAATATACTATAGTATATGTTATAATTTCAATATTAAAGGGATCCTCTGATCTATCTTATTCCAATTTTATTTTTTAATATAAACATTTTTTTATATAATAGTAATTTTTTTCTATTTTAATTACAATTTTTATCATCAATTACTTTTTACCTATAAAACAAATACTAAACAACAATGCTACATGTTACATTTATTTTAATTTTATGTTCCAATTAACCAAAAATTCTATCAACTTTTAAATCTATTTATCTTAAAAATAAAAATAAAAAATAAAACAAATTTGTAAGGAATTTACTTCTCCATGTTTCCTCTCCTCTGCGGCGTGGACCTTACCAAAGTGGGCTGGCAATTTAGGTCGGGGTGTCATAGAGGTGAGACTTGACCCATAAAACCCTGACCTCCTTCAACAGCGGGCTATAAATCTCACGTCACGTCGGCTAAAACGCTCACATCGGACCTTAAAGAAAACGCACAGGTTTTCCATGCCCACGCATATATATATCTATTTACACACGCTCTCTTTAAACGCTCAATACTCCACCACACTAAGAAGTCGTCGCTTCTCAGGATTTAGCTCGCTTGCTTCCCCCTTTATAGCGACGTTGATATCAAGAAGCCTGCCTCCCCCTTTCTTCATTTTTTTACTTTTATTTCTTATATTTAAATTTCTGTTGGTTCGATCTCCCGGAGGTCCGGGTTTCGATCCGTACTCTATCAGTTTTCTGCAACAATGCCTCCTCGTGTTGTCATGAAGAATACTGGGTCAATCGCCCAGAAAAAAACAGCGGCAAGGGTTCCCATCAAATTCTCCAAGACTCCGGTCAACTCCGTGAGCTCTACACTACCAAAGGCAGAGTTCGAGGCTGTCGCAAAAGCGCAGTCGAAGACCTCGCCCATCGCTGAAACTCTGAAAGTCAGAGAGAAAGCCATCGAGCCATCTAAAGATTTGAACGAGCCAATTGTCGAAACCCAGACGGAAAAAGAGAATCCCGTAGTAGATGCCAATGAGGAGTACAAAGAATCCCCCAAGGATGCTGATGATGAGCACCTTGCAAAAGGTAGCGAGGAGGGAGGCCAGCGAATAGACTTAGAGAAGAAGGAAATCGATACTGTAATGCAGGAAGCACATGATAATGAAGGTGAGGATACAGAACACCACGATGAGCTGGCTGTACATAATGTAGTCATTGGTGAGCAGAGTCATGGAAATGAAGAAGGTGTGGAAGGTGACGGAGCTGATGACGAGCATGAGGTGGAAATGCCCTCCATGGTCAAGGAACGGATAAAGCAGAGAGAGTTTGAAGTGTTTGTGAGGGGGCTTCATAAAGACGCTGATGAAGAGGATTTGAAGAAGGTGTTTAGTGAGGTTGGTGAAGTTGTTGAGATCAGATTGCCAAAGAATTCTCGGACTCAGAAGAATAAGAGCTTTGCATTTGTTCGTTTCGCGAGTGTGGAGCAAGCCAAAAAGGCAGTAGCAGAGCTCAAGAATCCACAGGTGAGAGGGAAGCAATGCGTAGTCTCAAGAAACCAAGATAATGAAACTCTTCATGTACGCAACATTTGTAAATCATGGACAAAAGAGGCTCTCCAACAGAAATTGACAGAATATGAAATATACAATGTTGAGGAGATAACTTTGGAGGAAGATCCAGAACAAGAAGGGACAAATAGGGGGTTTGCATTTCTGGAGTTCCCCACTCATCTGGAGGCTACCAATGCCCTCATCCGCTTGCAGAAGCCAGACGTTTTCTTTGGTACTGACGTTTGTGCAAAGGTTGCATTTGCCAAATCTACCATTGAGGCGGACGAGGGAGTTATGGCGCAGGTAAAGTCTATTCTTGTTGATGGATTGCCACCTTCTTGGGATGAAGAACGAGTTGTGGAGAAATTTAAAATTTATGGTGAAATTGAAGAAGTGCAATTGGCACGAAATATGCCTGCAGCTAAGCGAAAAGATTTTGGGTTCATTTCTTTCAGAACTCGTGAAGCCGCACTGGCGTGCATTGAAGGAGTAAATAAGAATGAGGTAAATGAAGAAGAAGAAGACAAGAAGGTTACTCTGAAAGCTACTCTTCGGAAACCTCAGCAAAAGGGACGATCAGTTAGGGGTAGGGTTCGTGCAGGATATGGTAGGGCTCGATTTGAGGTTTTTAGGGGAAGGGCATATGATAGGCGACCATCTGGTCCTGCTTATATACGAAGCGATCGGAGGAATTATAGAGAACAGGACGCTTATCTTGATAGGCGAACTCTACCTTCAGGTAGACGCGATGAAACAGCTAGTAGGCGATCTTCATACCGGGGAGATTATCGATATGATCGGATTCGATATTGTGAGAGCACGCCGCCACGCAGGCCTCCATACCCTGAAGATAGCTATAATTACGGGATGAATGGAATGGCAGACTATCATGATTATGCAGGAGGAGGAGTATGTGGGTCCAAGCGCCCATATTCAGTTGTAAGTAACGATCTTCCATCCCCAGCTCGGCATTCCAGGAGTCGTTTAGATTATGAGGTAGGTGCTCCAGATTCGCGTTGCGAAAGAGTGTCCAGGATAGGACAAGATTCACGATTAGGTTATGGTGCGGACAACCGAAGTGCTGCAATTTATTCAAATTCAACTGATTACTTACCCAGGAGCAATGATGTTCGAGGTGGACCGTATCCGTATTGAAAAGCTCAGCATCTTATTATTGAAAAGTTAGATAGAGACTGAGATGCAATAAAGTAGAATAGATTTATTATCAGCCAATTTTTTATATTATAATGGTAATTATTACATTTTTAGTGGCTTGATAAATTCAATAAAGTAAATTTCTTATTATGAAAATTTTCAATAATCATCATAAAATAAAATCAAATAAAAAAGTCGGAAATGCATTTATGGTATAAATTCAGAAAGTAAATTTCTTATAGGAAAATTTTCAATAATCATCCTAAAATAAAATCAAATAAAAAATAGTAAATGCATTTGCCTATGACCTTTTAGTAAAGGGATGGAAGGACGATTTCATAAAGAAAAGCTTCACGGGTTGCATGAGACTTGGCCCTTAATTTTGCCCTAGTAAGGGCCAAACCCTAGCTCAATATCACCTATTGATGTTGAGAAAGGAAGGGTCAAGACCCATTAAAGTGACTTCAAGACCAATGTAACAAGATCGACGTACAACAGAGCCTTTGCTAAAGTTGTGGGAAGTCTTGGGCACAAATATTGGCATTATTTATCTATGACAAGGCCACTAGTGTACATAGGTTGAGTCTTTGATTTGATGGGCCAAAAGGTGTAAAGGGAGTTGTTAAAAAATTTACTGCATAACATAAATAATCACTGAGAATTACTGAGAGGAATAAATATAAAAATAACCAGCAACAACCATAAACACATAAACACAAATGTCTATCTGGGAAAAACCCAACCATAATGAAATTTCATTATCCAACATAAACACAAATGTATATCCGGGAAAACCCCAAATCCGGGGGAAAACCCAACCATAATGAAATTTCATTATCCTTGGCCAAAACCCTGGCCAATCCGACCAAATGAGCCTTCACCGCTCACCTCCAGGTCTTGCATTACAATGAAGTCCTTCCAGCCTTTTATAAGCTCTATTACATATAATACCACATGCAGAATAGAGTGGATAACAAGGAAGTGGATAATCCGATAGCCCTGGTTTGGATAACAAGCGAATAGAGTGGATAACAAGGAAGTGGATAATCCGATAGTTGATTGGATTTTTAAGGAAATGGAAGGATAACAAGGGAAGTTGTTGACGTGCAATCAATTGGGGTTGGAATTGTGGTTGCATAGGTTGTGAAGATTGAAGGGGATAGTATTAAGGTTGGTATTGAGGGTATGGCTGTTGGAATTGAGGGTACTGAGGATTCCTACCATAAAAAATTAGACCAAGATGAGTTTTGGGGTTGAGGTGTCCAAGTTTTCCATGGCATGGGTGCATTCCAATTACTTTGTGGTTGTGCATATGATTGATATTGTGCATTGGGATCTTGTACAATACATGTTTGTATAGGCTGCCAAGGTCTTTTAGGAGCAATAAAACAAAGTGGTTCATCTTGACTTGTTCCAGCTTCATCTTGGAAAACAAGCTTAAGCCCAAGTATTGAGGGACATTTTTTTGTATCATGATTTTTTGCACATATATCGCATATTTCAACACTATCAAGCGGACATTCACATAGAGCATATTTTTTCCTACACCTAGAACAAAAAATAGATAATGTAACATTCTCGACTTTTTTGCTTGTTTTGTATCCTTAGAGTATCTACTTGTTCATGAAAATTTCCAAGGATATATGTTTTAAAGTTTTATCAAGAAAATTTTATAATTTTGTTCTACTTATTGTTCCAGATGCAAATTTGTGTACCCTTGACATGACTAGGTCTCTTGGGTTCATTCCATACTTTGCCTTACCTCTTGAAATTTGTTTGCACAACTCACAAATTTCATCAAATGAGTTAAGATCGATCTAGGCTGGTTTCATTCATGTGCGGCCAAGGAAAATGTAATGAAGATATTATTTTTTTTTCAATAATATGTAAATACATGTAATATTGATAAAACCATTTTAGATATGCCTGAGATTTATCTGGTCATTTTAATTTTAAATTTTCTTAGTGATGAATATTGTCAATAACTTTAATGATGAAAATTGATGAGATAACTTTTTTGAATGCAATGTGACAATGTAATAGTGTTGAATGATAGAAAATGTGAATAATAAAAATGTAGTCAATTACAAATAATCTTCATTGTGATCGTTCTCAAACTATTTTCTTTTACTATTCTTATTGTCACCCTTGTTAGTTTTGTCATATTTTCATATCGATTATATGAAAATGACAGTTGAAATTGTAAACCATTTAAATATTTAGCTCGAGTTGTTGTAGTAAACATCATACCTTGTCTCTCTTTGCTCTCGAATATTAATAGGTTGAATTAATATAACACAAAAATCATTGTACATTGTCAATAATTTTTTTTGTTTACAGTAAAATCAATGCACACTATTAATCCAATCACTTTAAAATTAATGTACCATCATACATCCAATTACATCAAATCAAAAATCAACATATACATTTAAATCAATGCATCTAATGCAAGAAATAAAATAAGATTAGAAAACAACATCTACACTGAAATCAATGCATCTAATCTAAGTAATCAAATAGGATTAGAAATCAACATCTACATTAAAATCAATGCATCTAGTGCAAGTAAGAAAATAAGATTAGAAACCAACATCTACATTGAAATCAATGCATCTAGTGGAAGCAATCAAATAGGATTAGAAATCACCATCTACACTGAAATCAATGCATTTAGTGCATGCAATCAAATAGGATTAGAAATCATCTACATTGAAATCAATGCACCTAGTGCAAGCAATCAAATATAATTAGAAATCAACATATACATTGAAATTAATGGTGAACCAATGTAGGTAATTTGTGTTCCTATTGAGGTGCTTTTTGTCAGGAGAAGATAATTTCTACTAAAAATGAACTATAAAAGTATTGATGTTCATATTGGTGGCATTTAGCATGGGGAGAATGGTGATTTTTGTTTGTTTGTTTCTCTGCTCACTAGTTTTATTATTACTTTTGGTAAATATTAATGTCCTTCCACTACATTTTGAAAACAATTTGGTGAGCCATAGGAATTTTTTATTTTAAAATTTGAACTTCCATGTAGTACTCCTAAGACATTGTGAAGTCCAAGGGACAACATACCTGAAGTTACCTACATGTGGTTCACATGATTCATTTGTCTTAACAAGAACCATAGCTATTGCTATTAGAGCTTTTCGACAAACAAAATGAACTACATCTAATGTCAGAGGCTCTAGTAATGAAATGGCTTCTCTCAATCTTATACCAGCGCAAGAAACACCCATTGCTATAGGTACTCCATACCTAACATGTGGATTGTAAGACTTGAAAAGAAAATATACAACCCGTGGTTAGGGAAAATTTTAAGGATGGAATTTTATCTTAATGTTTAGGAACCTTAATGAATATTACTAGTCTATAATAGAAAAACTATAAAATGTTTGACGATATTTTTGTAAAAAAAAATTAAATATTATTACATTATATTAGTCTATATAATATCTTGGCGATTTTTAAGGTAAAATAATTTTATACTATAAAACTTGGGTGATTTTTTTTTTAGAAAAAATGGAAATTGGAAAATCATTTTTTGGAAGAAGTATAGAAAACTAGCCCACCTGTGAATATTAGCCCCTAAAATTTTCCTTGTTCGTGGTGCCTATGAAAATACAAGAAAATTTGTCAAATAAACATAGGAAAATAAAAGCATCAGTAATGTTTCCTATATATTTATGCAAAATCATTCCACTTATGATTCTTACTGAAGAAAGATAATTATGTCGAGATGCTTTAGATTTTGAAATCAATAAAAAAGTGTAGAATCAAGAACATGGAAAGAAAATTAACTTATCTGAGGCCCTTTTAACAATTGTGTAGAAAGTAAACTTTTTCTCATTTTAGTGTATAGATTCATTCATGTTCATAATTGAAGCCCTTCTAATATTTTCATCAGATGAAAATAAACCATCCTCGCATACCCATAATTGTTTTTTAATAGCTATATGTTCTGAGAATTCCAACGAACCTAGTTTCATCAGTTCATCGGAATTCCAACAAAACCAGTTAATTTCATCGATTATCAGATATTCTAACCATGGAACAAAAAGTGTGGTAGGTATGGGAAGTTCATCAAAATATATACGCCATCATCAGAAGATTGATGCTAGCTTTCGTTGGTCTTCCGATGCCAGTTCCATTGGAATTGGAATGATGATTATTGGCATTGGAACTCCAATTAGTTCTTTTGTCAAGAAACTTCTTCTGTTTTTGATGACACGGTTCCATAAATATCGTTGAAATTCCAATGATGGTAAAAAAAATCGATAGTACAATTATACGAGAAATGATGTTTAGTGAGACCTCCTTTTGTCATCAGAGAGGTGAAACGCCATTGCAAGAATGAAAAAGTGTCATAAAAAATTGGCTCAAATTATAGTAGTGAGGAAAAGCACCACTACCTAGATCATCACGACTTGATCATTTAATAGTCGTCGATGCATAATAGGACCTACAACATCCCATCCCTTGGGTTGATTTTGTAGATATGTACAGACAAGCATTCTTAGAGGCCCACACAAACATTAGTAAACCACATAAGGGATCGACCAAGAAAAGGAAAGGGAAGGTAGTGTCCAACCCTGCAAAGCTAAAAAGGGAACAGACCCTAGAAGAAGAAGAAAAAGAGATTGCAACAACATTGGTAGGCCTTAGCACTCCTACCAAGCCCAATGCAAGTAGGCATACCCAGAAAATTATGTATACAAGGAGGAAAAGTACTAGAGTCAAGTTCAATGGGAATCAAAACCTCCTTCTACTACCTCCATTACCATTGAATAAATGCCTAGTCTAGAAGGGTAGAGGCTATAGGAGGGACAAGTGCAAGGATTACCAAAACCAAAGGCACAACAAGGAAAAATTATAGTACTATTAAGGTCAGAAAGCAACCAATACGACTACAGGGGAAGACATTCCACCTATGAGATAAAATTGTACAACTATAGGAGTAACCTATAGAACTATAAGAGACAAAAACGGAAAAAAAGAATTTAACCCCATAGAAGCCACCTTTCTTCTTCTCCTAGCTATTGAAGGTTAATCACCCTATAGTAGGAACATCGGGGAGAATCCTCCCTACACACTTGGTGCCCCAATTAATGCTTGAAGTGGATAAGGCCAAGGTAGAAACACACCGGTGGAGAAGAATAGAAAAAGACAAGGGAGTGGCTAACATTTCTAAGATGAAGGATGGAGTAAGGAAGATGAGGGAAGAGATGGCCTTGTTAAGGATAGATGAAGCAAATAGAAGAGAGCATCTTGAAAAACAAAACTAGTAGATAATAGGCCAATTGCAACAAGCACAATACTTTTTTTTTTTCTATATTAAGACTAACCTAAGTACCCACGGGGGATTTGAACCAGTGACCTATCGCAAGGAGTGCCTTAACAGCGCACCCATTCACCATCAATCCAAAACCCCGTGGGCTCAACAAGCACAATACTTGGTAAAGGAAACATATGCTCATATTTCATCACTAGAAACTTCCTTGGGGACTTATTGACGGTGCTAGACCCACCAACATTCAGGGGATCACCCCGGTATGAAGTGCCAACTAGACCTCACACCATTTGGTGTGGGAGTCCCATACAATATGATGGCCCGATTGCCATTGTCTTAAGGGTTTGCCTGAACTCTTACTTGTCAGCACAAGAGAGTGGTTCGCATGCCTGGTGAGTTTAAGTGTAATTATGTCAATGGTTCTTTCACTGTGAGGGGAAGAAGGTGAAGGTGAGTTCCGGGTTGAAAGGGATCAGTCCCAACTCGGCTAGGAACAAACAACACAAAAGGACATACACAGCTTGCGGCGAAGTAGTCCACTTGGATGTGGCAGTCACAACATACAAGGTAAGATTACACATACAACACTCATGGAACAGTCCAAACGAGTGCAATGATTGTTACAGAAAGGTTCATGTGAAAGGTCTGTCTGATGTCCAACAGAGCAGTCGACACGGACGAGACAACATTAACAGCATATACAACACATTTCCATTAATAGATTATGCATTACAACAAATGAATCAGTTCAGATGTAGAACACAGGTTAAAGCAACATGCAATATAGTTGTTAAAGATCAGTCTTACAACAAATACAATACATGTGTGAAAATGTGTTGGCCTATTAATAGGCTTCTGAATTAAGCGAAAGTTCCAAGACACATCGTTACACCATACATCATTAACCCCATCAGCGAAGCGTTGGAGCCACTACTTACTCCTCAAACAAAAGATTACAAACTCTCATAGCTATGTGGGAGTAGTTGAGGTGAAAAGTCCTTTCATGTACAAATGAGGAGGTATTTATAGCCAAGGTTGAAAGTGACCCTTGTGGATTTTTAATACCCTCATGGTCGTTCGACTTCCATGACTTTTTGACTTACATTACTCTATGTTCAACAAGTGGGTCTCTTGGACTTCCACATTACCTCACATTGATTAACAACAAGCCCATGGTGGAGATGCGGGCGACATGACTCATGACTTGACTCGACATGACAATGCTAGTACACTCATGATGTTGCTGGAGTGCATGTCGATCTATAGTGTTGTTGAGTGATGGATGTCTTCATGGTGTATCATAGCTTCACCTCCACATGTCAAAGTGCATGGAGTCTTTGATGGTACTTGGTTCGATTAATGAAGCTTTAGCATGTTGTTCCTTGCTTGCATTCTGGAAGGCTTGACAGGCTCATTTGTTCACGAAGGTGCATGTTCGTCACGTTCGTCCGCTTTGCATGCTTCATTCGTTCATCCATTGGTGAACCTATCATTCTACATGTGCTCTCTTTGGTCATCCCATTTTTCATCTTGCCATGTTCATTGGTGTACTTGTACCTGCAGTTGCTCATGATGAGACGACATCAAATCCAAAACCTCATAGTCTACCATGACACATGATCATTCGGGTATAAGTGATCGGGAGAGGCAGCAAGGCTATGATGCGTGATGATGGCTCAAGGAAACTACTGATGAAAACTGTGCAAGAATCACTGAGAGATGGAGACAGGTGATCTGAGTTGACAATGACTGTCTGCAAGGTCTGGCTCGGTTAGGAGGAAAAATTGTGCAAATCTTGGGAGGAACAATCCCGGCTGCTGGAAGGTAAGGCATGCATGCTTTGCGCCTTTTTCAGAACGAATGGGCAGCGGGCCTAGACAACTATATTTTGTGCAATTTTCCAGAGGAACAGGTCGGGCTGCATGAAGGGTCAACAATTAGGGGTTGCACAACTTTTCTGGGGAACTGCCTGGGTCATTAGCAGCCAAAACTGCATAATTCCCAGAAGGAACTAATAGTTGGATGTTGGGGTCACTGGCAGCCAAAAATGCACAATTCCTAGAGGGAACTACCAATTGGCTGCTCGATAGACTTGCAGCATAAATTGTCAAGCATCTCTGTCAACCATCTCAACCATCTCTGTGCAATTTTTGAGCTGAGCTGATTGATGGGTAGTGGAAGGCCTGCTCATGAACACTGCGCAATTTTTGAGATGAACAACTAATCGAATGTCAGGATGACTGATTGGGAAAACTGCGCAATTTTCTGAGGGAGACAGGGATGGGAACTTAGTGTATGTCTAGCCTGTTTATGCAATTTCCTCAGTCAGTTGAGCGAGTGAGGTCAGTGGCCTCTGTGCAAATTTTGAGGGGAGTTAGTGCGAGGGTGACTGTCGGGTCCGACTGTCTGGGTGACTAGCATGAGATTTGATAAGATTGCTTTCAGGAAACGCAACTTGAAAAGACTAGCTTGGTGCTTTTGCATTATTCTGGTTGACAGTCAATCGAGTCGATGGTAGGGTGATGGTCTGGCTATCAGAGGGGAGTCAAGTCATCAGAACCTTTAGCAAAAATGGTTAAGTGTGTGAACAATCGAAAGATGCATAGGTGATTATACGACACACACTCGCATGACTTGATGACGAAACGACCAAACCATCCAAACACATATGTTCAACAAGACTGACCGACGGTGTAAGCGATAAGCACGACACTCATGATTGCTCGTTCATTTATTGAGACGATTCTTGCGCAATAATTAATGTGACTCTGTGTGTGAGTGCGATAATTGCTTTCATAGCGAATACAACAAGTACATACGAAGCGAAGACTTTAAGCATAACCAGAACATGGTCGCAAGCATGACTTAAACATCAACATGCAGAGAATTGAATGCAATGAAAAAGCAAGGCAGATGTAAGGACTCACGTGAGCTCACGGAGTGAACCCAAGTGTGTGAAATCATCAAGTGAACTCTTCAAGGGAGACTCTAAAATTGGTGCATGCCAAAATTTTGGAGGGTTGTTGTAGCCACTACAACACTTGGAGACACACTGGTAGAACTCCAACTTCTCTGTTCCGGTTCATTGCTAGCACAGGGCCTCGGCCTTTTGGGGAGTATTGAATCACTCTATGGGTTACTTTAGTTTCCCCACTTACCCCATGGACATACATGGTTCACCCTTTTCCAACTCAGTTAAACACAATGAAAAGTTCAACTTAGATCTCAGTGTTTCGAATACGGGAAGGGTAGTTTAGCTCACGAGTTGAAGATTTTCAGGGTATAAGTTTTCATCTCTAGTATTCTCCATTGATAGAAAGCCTGGACAGTACCTCGGTGGAGTCACACAGGAACACACACATTGCTCCACTGCCAGCGAGTCTAGTTAGTACCCCGGTGGAGTTGCATGCTTCACCTCTTTGTGCAGGAAGCCTTTCTCTTCTTTTACCTTTGTATTTTTCAAGAGAACTGTGCATAGGAACTTATTTATTTTTGGGGCAGAAGAGGGATCCTAACTTATTGAGAGAAGAAGAGGTTATTCCTTCAGAGAAGCATGTAAGACCTCTGACATAGGTTTTCTCATTTAAATTTCCCCTCCTTCATTTCTACTACTTGGATGAGCTTGAACACAGCGCAGAAGGTTGAGTACAGGCATGGGGCTTCCCAGTGTGGACATAGGTTCACAGTTGGACCAAAACTTCCCTTGCAGATGGTTCGTATTTTTTGTCAAGACTTCATCGGCCAAAAGTTACAACCAAGCACAAAGAAGGTGGACACAAGATTGGCCAAGTGCTACAGTGTCATGAGTTTCCTCATATTTCAGCCACATACTCTATTCAAAATCCAGGACGTAGTAATTGGTAGCACTTGTTTCTAGAAACAAAAATAGTAATATATCAAACAAACAAAATGAATGTGAACAAAAATAGTAAGAAGAATCAAAGAAAGCGAAAGCAAAGATAATAAGCAAAACAAATCAAATGAAACAACAAGCAGAAAGCAGACTATGTACATGGCACGGGCGTGGCCCGACCCTCTAAAACTAATGTTTGAGGACTTGGTCGTTGACAGGAAGATTATCAATCCTCCCATCAAGTGATTGCAAATGATATGTGTGTGAGCTGAGTTTCTCGTGGACTAGTGTCGGTTCACCAGGCTCCACTACCAGAAACTGGTGGCATTCTAGAAGACCTTCAAGTGAAGACAACACCACTATTTCAAGTGTTGTGTGAAACATGGGCTTGGATGATGGCATAGGGTAGTTTTTTTATTCTAGGAAGGGTTCAAGTTTCTGAAGTCAATGCGTAAGTGGATATTCCCAGATTTCTTACGTGCAGGATTTAAATTAGAAAACCAAATATGATGACAAACTTTGTAAGTAATCCAAACACTTCAAATGTTAGTCAATCTTTTCGGTGAAAGGAGTACAAACAACATGTATGTGTTACCTATTCTTTGTTGCAAAGGCTTGTCTTCTCCTTTACCTGGAATCTCATGTTGGATTGCTAGTGTGCAGTGGGTCCTCAGGTCATCATCTACTCGTGCAGACCCATCCAGGTATTGTTCGATCAAGCGGTCAACAATTGGTTGCTGCTATAGTGTGTAACTTGTACTGAGGTTGGCCATCTTAGGATCATAGTGGATTCCTAGGTTGCTCTATTCGTTCATACTATTGGTCCTTCATGTGTTTAGCATGAGTGCTTCAGCATCATTTTTTGTGACTTCGAACTTCAAAAAGCTTGAAATCATGCATTGTCCATTGTTTTGGATGACTGAGATACACTCAGTCCTTGAGCCATCATGTGTTCTTGATTTGTCAAGAGTCATGGCCCACAGCTTATCTGTACATGGACCATTCGGCATGCTAGTATTGCTGCTACTAGCATTTTTGCTACTACCGCTACTATCGGAAAAACAAACTGTACAAGTTTCATTATCATCAGTTGGGCGAGGAAGGAGTCCCAACTGCTTGTCTGATGAGGTTGGAGCTGGCCATGCAAGATAACACTCCAATGTCTTTTCCAGGAAGCAGTTGCCAAACATGAGTTCTGCGAAGGCCAATGGTTTGTTCTCGCCGTTAAGGGGAGTGACATTATGTTTCATATACCTCTCGGATAACACTCAGATTTTGTTGCAGTTTCCCTTGTATGGAAACCACATGTGAGACTAGTCCATAGCAAAATAGCCATCTAGAAAGCTGGACCAGTCTCTGCTGAGTAGCAGCCCATATGCTTCCGGTATGTCCACAACAATTTTGTTGATGAATTGATGAACTCGACTATCATGAGATAATCAGATAATCACATCTTGAAATTCACCAATGGCTGGTACTGATGTTTTGTCAAGTTGGATGATTCTTGCGGATGTTTCGCTCCATCATGCATTGGTCTTCTTAGCAATGGAGAATGGCATGACATTCGCTCCCGCGCCAGAATCAACCAAGCAGTTGTGAATGTTGTAGTTGAAAACTTCAAATGAAAACAGGAATGGAGGGCAACCTGAGTTTCCTTCTTCTATCTGGAGTGCATTGAGCACGGTAGATAATGATCCGAGAGGTGTGCTTGCTCCCTTGCCAGTGGAGGCCGCATTGTCTGTTGTTGTTTGTACCAATGCATGGAGCAAGATATCTCACTGACTCTGGACTTTGGCTAACTTGAACAAACTGATGTTCGTTTGATTGTTCTTCATGTCATTGACTATGCTGTAATCCAGAGGTAGTAGACTCATCGAGGTGGCCGGGGTGGAACGAATGTTCGTGCTGTCCGACGGAGTGTTTTGCAACTTGTTGCTCATGGATGTATTCTTATCCGTCGTTGTCTTCCCGAACTTGCTTTGTATTTGTTACTTGGAGGCAACCGATGGATCAGCCTTCTTTATTCGTTGTCTCACTTTCTCTTGCATTTCTCTAAGTGTAGGGGGAGCCCCTTTACTTCTAAGATTGTAACAATCATTTTGTTTTTGGGGCCGCTTCTTGGTGTTCATCTTCAAGATTACTTGCAAGCACTGATATATGTTCACCACATGCCCAAAACTTGGTGCTTCATCAGGTGCAACCTCTTGGTTATCATTTGGGTCTTTCGGATGCTCCTGTATGTCGCCATCCGCATCGAGTGTATGACAACAGATAGAGGTAACAACTCGCTTCCAATCTGAACAAGAGTTCTCAAGATGAAACTCTTCGTGAAAGGAACATAAATTAGGATCAAAACACTGATCGATTTGGAACACAGGCTTCTGCGCAAATTTGGAACCGAATTGGTTGTTGCTTGATGAGCTGGTTGATGAACTACTTGCCTATCCCTGTCTGGGCGGATGACTGCTCGTGAATGTGTCCATATTTCGTTGCTTGAGTTCAGACATTTCTATGGTCAAGTTCTTGACAAGGCCAGTGAGGGTCTCAATATCAGTTGTTTCCTTGTCTCTACCCTTACTCGTCGTTGCCTGGGGCTTTCTGGTCGCATCCTTGGAGTCTTTTGTTGATTCATCATCCTTGATGATTCCAATGGAGCGCAAGTCCTTTTCAACAGCAATAACCTCTTCACATATTTCTAAAAGTGTTGGCTTCACAGCTCGCTTGACGAACTGCGCAATGGTGGTTGGCAGTGTAAACGTGCAATAATCGACAGTGATGGAGTCATGAGGTTTGTTGTCTACTGCAAACTTGTTCAAAATATGCATAAACCTCTTATTGAAGTCTTTCACTTTCTCTTTTCCCTCCATCTTGAGGCTTCCCAATTCTTTGAGTAGCATGGTTGGGGTCTTGTCATCAGAAAAATTTTCAAGGAACATATGTTTGAAAGAACCCCAGTTCTGTATGGAGTTGGGTGGAAGGTTGTGATACCAAGTAGCTGTGTGGCCGTCCAAGGTACATGGAAACAATCTACATGCTATGTCTTCATAATGTACCTTAAGGGTCTGTAGCTGTAGGTAGAATTTTTCTAAGTGGTCTTCTTCCTTCACCACGCTGTCAGGGTTAAAATTGATGTTCATTCTCTCTGCTCGCTTTAGCATCTTGTGTAGAACAGCCGGGAGAGCCAATGGTCCCTGAGTCATCCATTCAAGATTTGGGTGAGCCATCTCTTCATCTTCTTTTCCCTCTTCGTCTTCTTCCTCTCCTTCAGAATCTGATGGTTTCTGATCTAAGTCTATCAGTTCGTCTCCGCCTCTACCTCCTCTACTGCCTTCCCCTCTACCTCCTATACCAGAGTTCGATCCCAAGACCACAAGAGTGCCTTGTTCATCTTCAAAGAAGATTAGAGGTTCCTCTACATCTTTAATAACTTCTTCCAAACATTCAAGAGTAGATAGGACTGCTTCTTCCACCGATGATACAACAACTCCTGTGGGAGTGGCTTTTGGCTTTTTAGATGTATGTGGAAGAAGTTGTATGCCTGGGATCAGTCCGACTGCTTTCGCGAACTAGTGAGTGATGGGATGGACGGAGTGAAGGTGTTGATATGAAATATCACGTTCAATTCTAGGAGGTGAGGAGTAACCAACTGCAGAGTCGTGAGATAGGGGTTGCAAGTTACTACCTTGACCAGATGGTTGATGAGTGAGTGTGAGGGGAATTTCAGTCATGTACAACTGGCTTCCTTCCTTTTAGCGCCAGAAATGTTGACGGTACTGGACCCGCCAACATTCAGGGGATCACCCCCGTATGAAGTCCCAACTAGACCTCACACTATTTGGTGTGGGAGTCCCATCCCATATGATGGACCGATTTCCATTGTCTTAAGGGTTTGCCTCAACTCTTGCTTGTTAGCACAAGAGAGTGGTTTGCTTTGTCTTCGAGAAGTGAGGTTCGCGTGCCTGGTGAGTGTAAGTGTACTTGTGTCAATGGTTCTTTCACTGTGAGGGGAAGAAGGTGAAGGTCAATTCTAGGTTGAAAGGGATCAGTCCCAACTCGGCTAGGAACACACAACACAAAAGGGCACACACAACATCCAGCGGAGTAGTCCACTTGGATGTGGCAGTCACAATGTACAAGGTAAGATAACACGTACAACACTCACGGAATAGTTTGAACGAGTGCAATGGTTGTTACAGCAAGGTTCATGTGAAAGGTTTGTTTGATGTCTGGCATAGCAGTCGACACAGATAGGACAGCATTAAAAGCATATACAACACATATCCATTAATAGATTATGCATTACAACAAATGAATCATTTCAGATGTAAAATGCATGTTAAAGTAACATGCATTACAAGTGTTAAATATTAGTCTTACAACAAATAAAATACATGTGTGAAAATGTGTTGGCTTGTTAACAAGCTTCTGACTTAAGGGAAAGTTCCAAGACACATTGTTACACCATACATCATTAACCCCGTAAGCGGGGCATTGGAGCCACTACTTACTCCTCAAAGAAAAGATTACAGAATCTCTTGGATATGTGGGAGGAGTTGAGGTGAAAATTCCTTTCATGTACAAATGAGGAGGTATTTATAGCCAAGGGTGAAACTGACCCTTGTGGATGTTCGAATACCCTCATGACCATTTGACTTCCATGACTTTTTGACTTACATGACTCTATGTTCAACAAGTGGGTCTCTTGGACTTCCACGTTACATTACATTTATTGACAACAAGCCCATGGTGGAGATGTGGGTGACATGACTCATGATTTGACTCGACATGACTTGACATGACAATGTTGGTACACTCGTGATGGTGCTAGAGTGCATGTCGAGCTATAGTGTTGTTGAGTGATGGATGTCTTCATGGTGTATCATAGCTTCACCTTCGCATGGCAAAGTGTGCAGAGTCTTTGATGGTACTTGGTTCACTTGATGAAGCTTTAACATATTGTTCCTTGCTTGCATGCTGGAAGGCTTGATAGGCTCATCAGTTCACGAAGGTGCATGTTTGTTACATTCGTCCGCTTCGCATGCTTCATTAATTCATTCGTTGGTGAACCTATCATTCTGCATGTGCTCTCTTCATTCATCCCATTCGTCGTCTTTCCATGTTCGTTGGTGTACCTGTACCTGTAGTCACTCATGACGAGATGAAATCAAATCCAAAACCTCCTAGCCTACCATGACACATGATCATTCGAGTACAGGTGACCGAGATAGGCAACAAGGCTGTGATGCAAGATGATGGCTCTAGGAAAATGCTGATGAAAACTGTGCAAGAGTCACCCAGAGATGGAGATAGGTGATCTGAGTCGATAGTGACTGTCTGCAAGGTCTGCCTTGGCTGGGAGGCAAAATTGCGCAAATTTTGGGAGGAACAGTCCGGGCTGCTGGAAGGTAAGGCAGACATGCTTTACGAATTTTCATAACGAAGGGGTAGTGGGGCTATGTAATATCCCTCCCCTTAATAATAAATAATAAATAATAATAATAAAAATAATAATATAATAATAATTAATAATTAATAATAGAAATAATAAATAATAATAAATAAATCACTTAATAATAAATAATAAAAATAATAAATCATAAATGTTAAATAATAAATGATATTAAAAATATATTAAAAGAAAATAAATAAAAGTAATAAAAATAAAAATAGTAATAACCATACTAAAACTCTAAATAAGAATATGTCAGGCCAGGGTAACTCCAGCAATGAGCGCAAGAAACAATTGAATGATTTTATTCATTAGACGATTATTATTTATACATTTACAAAACGGATCAGTTCATCTTCTAGATGACTGTCCGGCTTCACCTCATCCGTTTCGGATTAGGTGTCAACATTCCCCCCCTTAATCTGAAGGGATGTTGGTGAGTCCAAGCATCATTCTGAATCTTTCAAGCTTTTCTCTTCCAAGCGCTTTGGTGAAGATGTCTGCAATTTGCTCGTTTGTGGAACAATGACGGAGATGGATTGTTTTGGCCTCAACATGATGTCGGATCAGATGATATTTAGTATTGATGTGCTTAGTACGATCATGGAACTTTGGGTTCTTGGCCAACTTTATTGCAGAGGTGTTATCAATCATGAGTGGAGTAGATTGTATTTGTTTTAATTGCAAATCTTCAAGAATTTTCCTGAGCCACACAATTTCTTTTGCTGCTTCAGCTGCTGCCACGTATTCTGCTTCTGTTGTGGAATCTGCTGGTACTGATTGTTTGCGTGATCTCCAGGAGACAGCTCCCGATCCAAGACTCATAGCATATCCTGAAGTAGATACCCCAGTTTCTTTGTCTCCAACGAAGTCTGAATCAGAGTATCCAATCAAGTTGAAGTCGTCCACCTGTGTATACTTGATTCCAAGGTCTTGAGTTCCCTTCAAGTACCTTAGAACTCTTTTTGCAGCAGACCAATGTCCCTCACAAGGCTTTTGCATAAATCTGGAGAGGATTCCAACAGCAAATGAAATGTCTGGTCTGGTAGTAGTGAGGTAGATGAGACTTCCTACAAGCTGTCTATACTTTGTTGCATCCTCAAATTCCTTTCCTTCAGTAGATGTGAGCTTCAAGTTTTGTTCCATTGGAGTAGAAAGGGGATTGCACTCTGTCATGCCAAATCTGTTTAACAAATCTCCAATGTATTTCTTTTGAGAAAGAAATATGGACTTTGGACGTTGGGTTACTTCAATGCCAAGATAGTAATGAACATAGCCCAAATCAGTCATTTCAAAAAATTTTCCTAATTCTTTCTTTATGGATGCAATATAGCTTTCATTGTTCCCTGTCATTAAAAGATCATCTACATATACCACAAGATATACAACTGTTTTGCCAACTTTCTTGACAAATAAAGTTGCATCATCAAGATCAAAATGTTTGAAATTGAGTTTCAGAAGATGCTCAGTTAGTTTTTCATACCAGGCTCGTGGTGCTTGTTTGAGGCCATACAAGGACTTCACAAGTTTGCATACTTTGTGTTCATGTCCTTTCACAGCAAATCCTTCAGGCTGGGACATAAAAACATTCTCTTTTAGATCTCCATTCAAGAATGCAGTTTTTACATCCATTTGATGGACTTTCCAACCGTTCTGAGCAGCTAGTGCAAAGAGTGTCCGGATGGTGGCCCATTTTGCTGTGGGAGCAAAAGTTTCCTCATAATCGACCCCTTCCTTCTGTGCAAAACCTTTTGCCACAAGCCTAGCTTTGTGCTTGTCAAGTGAGCCATCAGCTTTGTACTTGTTCTTGTAGACCCACTTGCAGCCAATTGGTTTGGTTCCAAATGGAGGATCAACCAGCTTCCAAGTGCCATTCTTTATGAGGGCATCATACTCCTTCCGCATCGCTTCTTTCCATTCATCATGAGAAGCAGCTTCTTTGAAGGAAGTTGGTTCAAAATCTGTAGACAAGTTCAATTCACAATCATAAGTAACATCCATATCAACAGGTGAATTAGAATTATCTACATCACCTCCATCTTGTCGGTTTGAATTTCTGGTTCCTGTTTTTCCAATTTCATCAGGATGAACGCTTTCAAGTGTCTTTGTCAGCCATTTTGGGGGACCTTTCTGAGATGGTCCAGGCTGTTCTGTTGATTGAGTTGGGTCTGAATCAAGATTGAGTCTCCCAATTCTATCAATTACATCACTTAAAGCATCATCCGTTGTTGGAGTGTCATGCAGGGGAGATTGTTCTTCAGAAGAAGATTCCACATGTTGATCTAGTATAGGAATCCCCCCTTCAAGATGTGGAATCTGATTATCAAACTCTTGAAATGATTTCGGTTTTGTGAATCTATCCAAGCGATCAAGTTGCCGCTCAACAACACTGTCAGATTTGGATGATTCAAGAAAAATGACATCTCTAGATAAAACAAACTTTTTATTTACTTCATCATAAAGGCGGTATGCTTTAGATGTGTTTGAATACCCCAGGAAGATACACTTGCGACTTCTAGCACCAAGTTTGTTTCTATGTACCTTTGGTATTAAAGCATAACAGGTGGAACCAAATATCCTGAGATGTTTTACCGAAGGAACATGTCCATACCATAATTCATAAGGAGTCTTGTTTCTTATAGCACTAGATGGACATCTATTCTTTATATATGCAGCACATAGAATAGCATCAGCCCAAAACATTGTCTTTACATTTTTGAAGAAAAGCATGGATCGTACCATATTCAAAATTGTTCTGTTCATTCTTTCAGCTACACCATTCTGTTGAGGATTATAAGGCACAGTTGTTTGATGTTTAATCCCATGTTGGCGAAGATAGTGTTCAAATTCATTTGATGTATATTCTTTTCCATTATCAGTGTGAATAGACCCAATATGAGATTGTGCATCATTTTCAATCCACTTATGAAAATTCTTAAATGTTTGAAAAGCATCAGATTTGTTCTTCAATAAGTAAACCCAACACATTCTGGTGTAATCATCAATAAATGTCATGATATATTTATTTCCATTTGCAGAAGGAACAGGCATTGGACCACATAAATCTGAATGAATAAGTTCAAGCTTCCTATGTGCTCTTGAATGTGAATCATGAAAAGACTGTTTGCTATGCTTTCCTAGAATGCAAGCATCACATTGTTTATGTTTTCTAGGAATTGTAGGCAAACCAGCAACACCATTTTTCTTCAACAAGCGGAGACTATCATAGTTTAAATGTCCAAATCTAGCATGCCATAATAAACTTGATGGAAGTGCACCTTCTTCATGATGAGAAATATATGAGAAATGCTGTGCATGAGCAGAGGTTCCTTGCAGTTTAAGGAGTCTTTCTTCTTCTATGCCCCTCATGACAAGTGAGTGGTCAGATGCCTTTCTTACCTCAAGCTTGCCATCAAACATGTGAATGGAGTGACCTTGCTGGCGGATGTGGACCAGGGACAGCAAGTTTCTCTTCAGCTGTGGGAGGTATAGAACATGATCCAGAAGAAAGTCTGGAAGACCAGGCAGTTTAAGCCTGATTGTGCCAAGCCCTGATGGCTTGATTTTTGACTGATTTGCAAAGTATACTGCTCCATCAACATTGTCAGTGAAATCTTCAAAAAATTCTTTCCTATAAGTCATATGACAGGTTGCTCCTGAATCAAGCAACCAGTCATTTTTCGAAGAAGCAAGTGAAGCATTAAACAAGTCTTCATTTACTCCAATGTTACATTGTGCCTCAATATAGTGAGCGGATTCAGGTGCTTTACCTTTGTCTGTGTCATCAGTTTTACCTTTCTGCTGATTTCTTCTCTGCTCAACTTTGTCCCATGGTAGCTTGCATGTAGAAGCATCATGTGATCCATTTCGTTTGCAGTGAATGCAATGCAGATCTGTCTTTTCTGCTTGAGGATGTCTGCCCCCCCTGCCTCTGAAGTATCTTCCTCTTCCTCTTCGTCCACCTCTTCCTCTTGTAGAATCTTGAGCAAGCTGCTTTTCTTTATGAGCAAGGCAAACAGTCTCTTCAGAAGATTCAGGGACTGTTTTCTTTCCAAAGGCTTTCTCTCTTTCAGCAAACTTTTTCACAAGAGTGTCAAAGGTTATATCTTTAAGATTTCCATTTGCTTGTAAAGACTCAAGATAGTTAGAGTAGGTAGGATAGAGTGCTTTGAGAAAGGCAATAAGAGAGATATCCAGCTCAACCTTAGTGGATTTAATGTCATGCACTATAGACTTTATTTCAGAAGCAAGAGTAAGAGGATCATTATTTTTCAGTTCAAGAGTGAAGAGTTTAATCATGAGCTGAACAACTTCAAGTGCAGAATGTGTATCATAGAGTTCTTTGAGCTTTTGTAAAGCTTCAAAGGCAGTGGAATAGGATGAAATATGACGACTTACTTCCTCATTTACAGATGCTGCGATCAATGCAAAGGCTTTGTTGTTCTTGTTTTCCCAAATGGCGAGTTCTTTGTCTGATGTGGGCTGCACAGGGTCTCTGTCTTCTTCTCCGACACACACACCTTTCCACAGCTCATTGTAGATGAGGGTGTGTTTCACCATCCGAGACCATTCAGGATAGTTCTCCTTGCCAGTGAGAACTATTCCGACCATTGAAATGATTGAATGCATTCTGTAAAAAAAATTATCTCTGCCAAAAACTTCTGTTGATAGAAAATTTCTGCTGGGAAAAAAAATTCTTATGTCACAGCAAGACTTCTGCTGGAAAAAAAATCTTATGTAATAGCCTTATGCATTTATTTTTCTTCTAACATTCCATAGCATATATATATTACTGCTCACATATATATCACAGTTCAACAAAACCAAGGGTGCTCACTGCTTACATATATCAATATCTCAAAAAAAAATCAAGGGCGCTCACTGCTTTACATATATCAATATATCAACAAAGACCAAGGGCGCTCACTGCTTATATATCAATATCTCACAACAAAAACCAAGGGCGCTCACTGCTCATATATCAATATATCACAACAACTCATATATCAATATATCACAACAAAAACCAAGGGCGCTCACTGCTCATATATCAATATATCACAACAACTCATATATCAATATATATCACAACAAAAACCAAGGGCGCTCACTAGTGTCTGACAATGAATTGCTGGAATGAACGCTGGATGTTTACAGTCCTTTATACGTGATGTGCAATGAGATCGACCCTTGTGGGCTCGCACCAACATCATGGGTTCCACACTTCCGCAGGCAGGCAGAAGAGCTTCTGAAGCAGGCGTCTGATCGGCCCGGCTATGGTATCACCATTCTGTAGCTTCTTTCGGAGGCTTCGGTGGATGAACAAGTTAGACAGGCAGCCGCAGTGAACATATCACCGCATCAGGTCGAGAGATCGCCTTTCTCAGTCTCGGCTGCAGCAGAAGACAGAAGGTCTCATGGTCGTTTTTTTTTTTTTTTGCAAGATGGTATTCGCAGTGATGGTCGCCAGTTACTCGAATGCAGAAGGGAATGAGAGCAATCAGTGATAGAAACGCTCAACAAGAAAACGCTCACATTCAGCAGCCCATTCCACGCTCACCGCACTGAGGGGCTCAGGTATGTCAGAGGCAGCACAGAGAGGGGCAGCGAATTGCCTGAATAAAACGCATGACAGAGGCAGACTATTCAGGTCAGAGAGCGCAGAGGCAGAGGCAGGAGTTACAGCTAATTTAAGGGACCTGGGCTCTGATACCATGTCAGGCCAGGGTAACTCCAGCAATGAGCGCAAGAAACAATTGAATGATTTTATTCATTAGACGATTATTATTTATACATTTACAAAACGGATCAGTTCATCTTCTAGATGACTGTCCGGCTTCACCTCATCCGTTTCGGATTAGGTGTCAACAGAATAAATAGAAATAAAACAAAAAAAAACTATCAAAAAGAAGGAAATAAAACAAGAAAAGCTAAAAATCAAAAGAAAAGTAAAGAAATAAAACAAGAAAGCTAAAAATCAAAAGAAAGTTGCATGTAGACACATGGAGTGTGTGCATGTGGTTCCCCTTCCAATGTTGTTCTATTTAATAGATGGTGAGGAAGATGAGAAGCATTCCTGCATTCCATCATTCCGAGATTCTATCTTGCATTCTCTTGGGAGAATGGTGTTCTAAGACTTAGGAGTCACTGGCAGTAGTACGTTGATTGAGGGCTCGGGGGTGGCCAGTTGTAGCAAATCCTTGCACAATTAAGCCTACGGTTGGGTGGAGAGTCGTCCCCAAAACCTTGTTGCGGTAAGCCTACTTCTACCATAGGTAAGCATAGGTAAGCACTATTCATAGTTTGAATTTAGTTAATTAATTACATGTTTATTTGGCTAGGTAAGGGCCACTCTGATTTAAGTTAATGTTAATAAGTTAATTAGATATTTATTTTGGGCTATTACAGGCTAGACAACCATATTTGTGCAATTTTCCAGAGGAATGGGCTAGGCTGCATGAAGGGCCGACAGGCAGGGATTGCGCATTTTTTCTAGGGAATTGCCTGGGTCACTAGCAGCCAGAACTGCGAAATTCCCAGAGGGAACTACCAATTGGATGATGGGGTCACTGGCAGCTAGAACTATGCAATTCCCAGAGGGAACTTCCAGTTGATTGCCCGGGAGACTCGCAACAAAAACTACACAATTCCTAGAGGGAATTTGTAGTTTGTTGGTGGGGCTGCTGGGAAGGAAAATGGCACTAAGGTCAAGAGGCCATCCTACTGACCATCTCTACGCAATTTTTGAGCTGAGTTGACTGATGGGCAGCGGAAGGCTTGCTCATGAACACTATGCAATTTTTGAGATAAACAATTGGTCGACTGTTGGGATGACTGACTGGGAAAAATGTGTAATTTCCTAAGGGAGACAGGGACGGCCACTCGGTGTCTGTTTGGCCTATCTGCGCAATTTCCTCAGTCAGTTGAGTGGTTGAGGTCAATGGCCTCTACGTAAATTTTGAGAAGAGTAAGTCCCGGGGTGACTGTCCGGTCTAACTGTCCGGGTGACCAGGATGAGAGTTGATAGGATTGCTTGTAGGTAGCGTAACTTGAAAATACTAGCTTGGTGCTTCTGCATTGTTCTAGTTGAGAGTAGATTGAGTTGATGGTAGGGTGATGGTTCGACTATCAGAGGGGAGTCAGATCGTCAAAACCTTTAGCAAAAATGGCTAATTGTAAACAATCGAAAGATTCATAAGTGATTATACGACAGACACTCGCATGATTTGACGACGAAACAACCAAACCATCCAGACACATACGTTCAACAACACTGAACAACGGTGTAAGTGACAAGCGCAACACTCGTGATTTCTCGTTCATTGATCGAGACGACGCTTGTGAAATAGTGAATGTGACACCATGTGTGATTGTGACAGATGCTTTCATAGTGATACAACAAGCACATACGAAGCGAAGAATTTAAGCATAACCAGAACATGGTCTTAAGCATGACTTAGACATCAACATGCATAGACTTGAATGTAATGAACAAGCAAGGCGGATGTAAGGGCTCATGTGAGCTCACGGAGTGAACTCGAGTGTGTGCAGTCATCAAGTGAACTCTTCAAGGGAGGCTCCGAAATTGGTGAGGGCAAAATTTTGGAGGGTGGTTGTAGCCGCTACAACAGGACTATGGCACACCTCTCCTTGGAAGTAGGTAGTTGCTAGTAGCCTTCAAGGGCTTATTCACTATTTTTTAAGGAACAAAGGTGTATGTTTTAAATAAACCAGATATCACAAAGGGGGAAAATATAACTAAAAGAGACTAAGGAGTTCATTGATTTTTTCTTGCAATGAAACATGGAGGACAAAGCTAAGGTTGTTGAATTCAACATCCACAAACTTGTGCTTACCAACATGCCCATATGGGATCCAAATCCATACCTAGGGTATGTACAATTGTTATAACTGGCATCCTAGTTGAGGCATGAGGAAATCGGGGCAAAGGAAGCGAATTCAACGTTGGATGTGTAACTAAGAGAACCATTATAGATCATACCTAATCATCCAAACCCCTCCATGCTTACCACAATTCGTGCCATCCTTGTGAAGGACCTTGATATAGTGGACAATTGGAAGTCATCCTCCATTTCAAAGACACTTTTATACCATTAGGGGAGGAGAGCTCACAATATTCTCAAAGAAGATGGAAAGGGTTGCCCCATAGCGTGAAAATTAGAGAATTCCACTCTCCTAATTAGTTGTAGGAAGCACTAACAAAATATCCCCTATACAAAAGGATCATCGAGAGACTTGGAGTTCAATGGATAGGGATTAGGTTCAATCCACCCTTCCTACTAGAGCTCCAAGAAAACCAAGATCAGAAATAAGAATCTAAGGAATAGAAGTCTATAAACGAAAATGCAAAATTCTACCCAGCAGGTGCAACCACCACTAACTCAGCTTGGGATATCAAGAAGGTCATCATGGAGTTGAATGAAAAAGATCGAAGAAGAGTAAGTTTCTCAAGAGTGGGAAAGAATTACAGTAGGGGGATATGATGGGCCTCTAAAATAGCTAAATTATAAGGCCCATATCCACTCTTGAGCACATAAACTATATTGAACCCACCTTTTGCACTTAATGATACATTTTCTTAGCTAAATGGGTTCTTCGAAAATTCAATGATGTTTTTCATATTATATGTGCCTAACATGTTTATTATGTAGGATTTGAAGAGATATTGCACGTATTTCAAGAGATCTAGCATTAGAGCTATTCTTAGGAATTGTTCCCTCCTGTAGGAAAGCCTCAACTTAGTTGGATAAGGGAGTTTAATGCCACTTCCTATTGCTGCAAGGTGGACTAGGAGAAGGATCCCATTTTATAGGGATTTGTGGAGGTAAATGAAGTCCTCTCAAGCAGGTTTCTCCCCACTCATTATATAAATAAGAGGCTTGAGTAACCCAGTAGATAGATAAAACATAGTGTGAAGAATAGGAGGAAAGACTAGATTTGTATTTCCAAGCAAGTTTTGCAATTTTGTAATGTGAAAATAATTTCTCAGTCAATGGAAGTGGTGTTCTATTTCATCTCTTATTTTGGATTTCCTCTAAGGAATCTAAGCACCCTTTTGCTATGCCTGCCTTAGGAGCTTTAGATCCCTCCTTTATTTTTTTGTTAGTGTTATGATTTTATTTATTTTTCCAACATTTCTGAAAGTTTCCTTTCCATAGCACTTATGCATGGTTAAATAGAATACTTTTGTGAACAACTCTTTTTGTATGTTATTCATGCATTTTATTATAGTATTAGCACTAGTTAATGTCGTTTTATATCTTCATTCCATTTTATTTCTCTTGTTGTTGCAACTTTATTGTTCACTATTTTCTTCTGTTGTGTAACTAGTTTTGCAGCTACAAGAAACACATAAAGTTTTGTTTTACTAGACTAAATTTGCACTAGGTTGTCTCAAATCTTTGATCAGGTCAATATTATCATTTTATAACATTTCCATAACTTCTTTGCCTCTAAAAACTGCATTCTACATGGTTTACATGCTCGCTAAAGTGTCTCCTATAGCAAAACAAAGATTCCTATAAAAATGTGTAACTAGGCCTCCACTCCCACTCGACTTTGTAATAAATTCATGATTCGACTTCTTTAGCATATTAAAAAACTCCTAGAATACTCATAATGGAACTTGGAAGTATAGATAGCTCGTATATGCTTTTGTTAATTTTCTACAAAAAACTATTTTTCCTGCAAATTAGGGTTTTGAATTCATAGTCTTTCGTTTCAGCGATGTGATTTTCCATTCCTTGCAAATAGAATAGAAGACTTGTGCAAGTGTTCTTTTCCATTCATTACGGGTAGTATAGAAGTGTGCAAATGTACTTTCTTTCATTTCAATTAGCTTAGATTTGCGTTCCATTTTTCTTTTTGTAAGTCATTTTCTACAATTGTATTTTTCCTATAGCATAGATTAGTTAACTCATTCTATGTACATCTAGCCTTCATTTCAATACTTTCAACTACATAAATATCAACAAGAGAAAGAGATATTTCCTACTACACATACAGTGTTAGGTCTTCTTAATTTTGTATGGACCCCAAGTTGATAATTAAAGCTTAGATCCTTGGAAGTTATAATGTTGTTGTAGCAATATTGAGGGTCATTAGCTGACCTTTGTTTTCTGGACAAAGGAAGATTGCAAACTTATTCTAAATAATAATTGGAACTGGGGAAAGGAGGGCCTACATCTAAAACCATGGTCCATCGAATTTGACCCAGTGTTAGACTAAGGAATACATTGAGAGGGGGGAGGGTGAATCAATGTAATGGCCAATTTTCATCAATTTAACCAATTTAGTAATCAATCAAAATTGCAAACATAATCAGGCATCATTAAATAACATCATCAAATCATGATAAGAGAACATCAGATGTACGCGGAAACCCTTGTGGGAGAAAACCACAATATTTTTTTATCTTCTTCAGTTTTGATTACATAGATTTGCAGGCATCATTGAGTTAGAGGCACCAACCCCCAATTTATTTATTTATTTTATTTTATTTTTTTTCGCAGGAACCAACTTGTTGAAGGAACCTACCCCCAAAATGTGCAAATATAGTCTTACAATAGGTTACAACCTGATTAAGGTGCCATCATTGATGATATGCAAGCACTGAATTGTAGTAGGCTTCAATTTGCTTGAGGCACCAACCTCGATGGAAGCACCCACCTCCTTCTTCAATGGTCCACTTTTCAAAATATTTCAAACTAAATCCACAAGCTCAAATCATAACCAAATCAACATATATTTTAATCATCAATATTCTACAACTTCTTCATCTTAAAACCTTTCATAAGTTCATATTGACAATTACCATGACACCCTATTCTCAAAAACCATTTGGAGCTCCCGTCTTTCCAATTACAAAATAATTCCAACCATAACCCATTTTTCAAATTTCATTTTTCCTTCAAATTAACCCATAAAAACACTTAAGATTAATTGTTTTACAAATTTCACATTTCTAGTTCGCTACTTATAATATGCACTTTTCCAACAATTGTTCTGCAAAATGCACACATATAGGCTACTTAATTATTCTACAAAATTGCAATTTGTGGGAAATAATAATAATAATAAAAATTTGGTCTACCCTACTATACTTGAACCCACAACCTCCTAAGGTGTCACAACATGCTTCACAACTACAAGTCTATTGTAAAGCTTGTTTAAACTCTACAGAACATATTTATGTCATTGTTTCTTAACATACTAAGTCGTGCCAATCAAGCTGCCCAAACGAGGAGCCACATTACGCCATGTATCCAATTAGATATGGCTACAAAATTCCATGTCATGTGCCAGTTATACTCATATGTGAGGCCCACATCAACCTACCATAGTGGCCAAACCATACTTTTAGGGCTAATCACTATTGTCCTGCCTGTAAGACCCTATCCTGTAAATTTGTCCCATAAGAAATCATATCTACTATATGATTCACCTGCACTCTTCTGCTAAGAGAATCTACAACCTTGTTCTCTTTACCCTTAATATAACTAATCTCGAAATTAGACTCATTGATTGTGGCCAATCATCTAGATTTCCTGTCATTCAGATTCAGTTGGTCAAACAAGTATCTCAATCCACTATAGTCACTTATCAGTATAAACCTCCTACTAAGAAGATAATGCCTCCACATATTCAAAGCATGGATGATCGCTACCAACTCAAGATCATGTGTAACATAATTATGCTCATGCTCCTTCAATTTCCTTGATTCATAGCATACCACATGTCCCTCCTGCATTAGGACTCCACCAAGTCCTCTCTTGCAGGCATATGTACACACCAAAAACTCTTTATCTATATTTGAAATCTTAAGAAGTAGAACATTTGTCAACAACTGCTTCAACTATTCAAAACTTGTTTCACATTCCTTTGTCCATTAAAATTTATTCCCTTTTCATTACAATGACGTGATAGGATATGAAACCTGCAAGAAGTTCCTAGTGGACCTCTTGTAGTAACCTGCTAACCCCATAAATGATCTTACCTCATCCACATTCCTAGAAGTTGCCCATTCCATAATAACTCTTATCTCTTCTGGATCCAGTACTATGCCTTAATTGGAAAAAACATGTCCCAAGTAATGTACCTATGTATGAAAGAAATTGTGTTTGCTAAGCTTGGCATATAATTGATGCTCTCTTAGCAATCTCAACATCGCTGCTAAGTGTTTAGCATGTTATTCCTCATTCTTAAACTATATCAATATAGCATCAATGAACACAATAACAAACTTGTCCAAATAAGCACGAAACACACTATTCATCAGGCACATAAAAGTAGTTGGAGCATTAGTCAAACCAAATGGAACTACAACAAACTTAATGAAGCCAAGGATAGCGTTAGCACAGGAAACAACATTGACTTTAAAAAACCCTATAGTAGTAGAAGCATCAATAAAGTCAAGGATAACATTAGCACAAGCAACAACATTGACTTTAAAAACCATATAGCAGTAGAAGCATCAATGAAGCAAGGGATAACATTAGCACAGGAAGTAACATTGACTTTAAAAAACCATATAGAAGTAGAAGCATCAATGAAGCCAATGATAGCGTTAGCATACGAAACAACATTAACTTTAGAAAACCATATAGCAATAGAAGCATCAATGAAGTCAAGGATAGCGTTAGCACATGGAACAATATTGAGCACAACAACAACACCAAAGAAAGATGAGGAATCAACAGGAAAGAAATCGAAATCAAAGGCGGTAATATTTATAGCAAGGATAGTAGCAACTTAGAACACATTGGGTCTTCCAGCAAGGAAATTGGCATTCAGATATCAAGTTAGGCCAGAACAAGCTCGGTTAGTGATCCAGGAACTAGGAATTCGATGAGTGGAAAATTAGGATCAAAGAGTGATGAGTTAAAAAATGAATTTGAAGTGGAGAAATTGTTACAGTCCATATTATATTCGGTTTTTGGCTTAAAATCCGAGGGTTCGATTAGTGAATAAGAAAGATCTAAACGTTATTCGGAAGATAAGCTTAATTTCATTGGGAATGACTCTATAAGCAAGGGAAGTAAGGTTATCTCAGATAATTTTGATAGAAATTCCTTTAGAATTAGTAGCGTAGGTTCCAGAATAACATTAAGAGTTAAGCCTAGAAGGAAGCTAGTTAATTTGTCATCTTAGGAATTAAGTTCAAAAATTATTAATGTTCTCAACTAGGGTTTGGGGTTTGTGGTTGCACCTAAGAACATTCTAGTAGAGAGTACCATTTGTAACATTGAGGATGGGATTCATGGTCTATATTTTGAAGACAAGGAAGTATTAAGGTAGGAATGTGCCCTTATAATGAGAAAGACTAAACCTCCTAAGAGTTATTTAAATAAGGAGGATCAAATTGCTTTTAAATTCCTTCGTAATAATGACAAAAGTGTGGTTCTTAAGGTAGATAAGGGAGGGGCAACAATTGTTTTGGACAAGGAGGATTATATTTGTAAAATGAATGAGCATCTTAACTATGGAAGTTATAAGAAGCTTAATGCTAATCCCATTCCCAAGGTCATAAAAGAGGTCAAGAAGGAAATTTTAGAGTCCAACCTTGATGAGAAATTAAAGAAATGATTTACTCCTACCTGTGAAATTATCCCTAGAATTTATGGGTTGTCAAAGATCCACAAGGAATGGGTTCCTATTAGACCAATAGTCAATATTATTGGATCCCCAACCTATGAACTGGCAAAGTATGTTGCCAAGATCTTAAAACCTCTTGTTGGAAACACTGATTCTTTTATTAAGGACTCCAATGATTTTGTAAATCTCATCAAAATTGAAAGGGTGGATCAAGATGACATCCTTGTGAGTTTTGACGTAGTGTCCTTATTTACCAATATTCCATTGGATGAGTTTGTTCGAGTTATTAAGGAGGTTACTGATCTAGAAACTGCAAAGCTTGTTGGGATTTGTTTGTGTTCAACTTTTTTCATTTTTCAAGGAAGTTATTATGAGAAGATATTTGGAGTGGAAATGGGATCACCTCTCTCACCAATTGTGGCTAACTTATACATGGAGTACTTTGAGAAGAAAGGTCTTGAATCCTATCCTTTAAAGCTAGCTCGGTGGAAGAGATTTGTTGATGATACCAATGTAAAATGGAATCATGGTAGGGAAGAGCTTGATAAGTTTTTTAGACACCTTAATTCTATTTGTTCTGAAATAAAGTTTACAATGGAGCTAGAACAAAACAAGAGCATTCCATTTTTAGACATCCTTATTATCAGAAAAGAAGGTGGTAATTTGGGTCATAAAGTCTTCAGGAAGACAACTCACTTAGAAAACTACCTCCACACTAAATCTTATCATCATCCTTCTCAAAAGTTTGGTGTCCTTAACACTCTTGCTATTAGAGTCCTTACAATATCTAACTCTTAGCATCTTTAGGAAGAGAAAAAGCATTTAACCTCAATATTTAGGAGTATACGCTATAAGGAGAATGAAATTAAAAAGCTATAAAAAGAGATGAAAGGAGGGATATCTCCCAACGCCCTCAAGCTCAAACTCAATGTGGTAGAGTATTCCTACCATACATTCAGGGGGTAACACATAAGATTGAAAATATCTTGGGTAAAAAAGACATATTCACTCAATTCACAGCACAAGGAACAATAAAACAAGGTATGAGGTCTATTAAGGATAATATTGATTAACATAAACTCAAGGGAGTGTATAAGATTGACTATTCTTGTGGAAAAATATATATTAGAGAGACATTGTGCTCATTACAAAGAATATTGAAAGAACACTGAGTTGATATTAAGAATGGAAGATCGCGCACTTCGGCCCTTATAGAACACTCCTCAAAAACTAAGCACCATGTTTGCTTGGAGAATGCCTCAATTATCGCAAGGGAAGAGCCTTATTAAAAGAGGAAAATTATAGAGGCTCTTGAGATTATGAAGCATCCATGTAATCTCAACATGGACAGTGGGATCGAGATCAGTGGAAATTGGCTTCCTTTAATCAGACATATTAAGTCCTCCAGTTCTTCTTCTCATGTATAACATCACAAGTGTAGTATTCTTTTCCTATCTTATTCAATACAATAAAATAAAATAATTATTAAATATATTTATTATAAATAAATAAACAAATTATTATTATTATTATAAATAAATTGATTATTTATAATAATTAATTAATTAATTAATTACAATAATTTTTCATCTTTTAGATTAATAATTCTAATAATATTAAATTATTATAAATAAACAATTATTATTAATAATTAATTGTTTATAATAATAGTTAAATTATTGTAAATAAATAAATATTATTAATTTATTTATTTTTAATAATAATTATTAATTATTTATTTAGAACTATTGCTTCATCTTTTAGGTTTTTATTAAGTATTTTAATATTATTATTTTATTTTTAGTTTAGGTTTGATTTTACTAATTGTATGAATTTAGGTTTAGTTTAAGTTTTATTGTTAGTTTTAGTCGACCTTTTAATTTGTTCATTTATTATTTATTGATTCATCTTTCTTTTTGGCTCTTCTATCATTCATTCATAGTCTTGATGATGGATCCCCTTTGGATTCAAAACATTGACAAATTATGATTACTAGTGTGGATATTTCGAACTTTCATTCAATAGAAATTAACCACAGAAGTATGAAATCTAAAAAAATCATAATGTCCATACTTGGTTTGGAAACTAGCCTTGTAAATATCCTCTTCTTAGATGAGTACGTGATGGTATCTTGATCTAATATCAATATTCAAGAACACTACTGTTCCCTTCAACTGGTCAAACAAATCATCAATCCTCAACAACGAGCACTTATTCTTGATGGTTACCTTGTTCAACTACCTATAGTCAATGCACAACCTGATAGTACAATCCTTCTTCTTTATGAACAACACTGGGGCACCCAAGATGATACACTTGGCCTGATATATCGCTTGTCAATCATTTTCGTCAACTACAACTTCAACTATAATAAGTTTGGTGTGCTCATTCTGTATGGTGCCTTTGATGTTGGTGATGTCCCTAGTACCAACTCAATGGAAAATTCCGCTTCCCTATGAGGCAGAAACTTTGAAATATTTGCAATAAATACATCTTGAAACTACTATAAAACCAAGTACTTTCTCATTACCTCAACATCTTCAACATTCTTACCTTTATCACTGGAAATATGTACTGCAAATAACATACACCCTTTCCTGCGATTGTGCTTTCTTGCATAGTTGTAACAATTCTAACTAATGTTGCCTTCTTCTTACCCTACAAGATCCTTTGTTCTCCATTGTCATCCAATAACTCAATGGCCTTGTCATAACAATCCACCTTGGTCTTGTGAAGATACAAACATTCCATACCCAGAAGCATATTGTACAAATCCAACGGAAGAACATTCAGATGTGTTGATGTAGGAATATTGCTTAACTCAAATGCACCAACTCTTACCCAATGATGGAATCTCTTCTTAGTACTTGTAGGAAATTACACTAACCTATAACCTGTAACCTGTAACTACACCTGTAACCTACAACTTGCAACCTACAACTTGTCACCCGCACCTATAATTTGTAACCTGTAATCTGTAACCTACTATCACCTTTGTTCTGCTACTCTTTACTCATGCACCAAGCTTCATCCAGGTCTTACATTACCTATTGGGTTTCATTCAACTTTCCCTGATATCCATTAACCTTATTCTTTCCACAACCAATTCCCAAGAACCTCAATACATAAAAGAAAAGAACAAGAGACAAACAAGAATAAAACCATGAAAACCAATAACAATAGAACACCACAACAAAATGACATGGCCATGCACCAGGCAGAAACAAAATTTCAATTCAAACACAAAAAAATCACATAACATTGAAAGCACAAAACTAACAATAGACACCATGACTCACCCCCATGGGTTCCCAATGCTTCCACGGAAAGCTCAACTTGAGTCTTCTTCCTTCCAAGCAACCATGTCTCTGCATCTTGCAGTTTCTTCATATCTCCATTGAATGTAGGTGGTTTTGATTTCTTGAAATCATCCAGAAAATATCCCCTATCATTCCTATTGTAAGGATGATAACGATGATGACCACGGTTCCTGTCAGATCCATAACTAGAATAGAACCTGTGTTCATCACCTCTCCCATATGGTGTATCCAAGAAACTCCCATCTCTGATCATGTCATCTTTATCCGACCTGTGCCCACAATGAGATCTACTACCATATTCCCCGTTAGTCCTTTCCTCCTATCCATGACTGATCCTAAGCAATCCATATCTCAACAAGCATAACAAACTCTGAAGGATAATTGCATTAACCTATGCTTGTTTCTCTTGTGCCTGGATGATTCTGTCATTATCTGTGTTGCAACTTCTTATTTCTTCCTTCAAACTTCTCAATGTGTCTGCTATGTGAGGGGAGTACTCATCACCATGTTGCTCATATGATCTATAGGGAGAGTTTCGTGAACAATAGTCTACCATTTTTCTAGTCATCTTTGATCCTTTTCCTTCCTACCAGTATACAATCTTAACTAAACCAAACATAAACATAATCATCATACCTCAGTGAAGTTCAGGGGAGGATATCTTGTCTGCAAGATCAACCATATTAGCATGATACATGTATAATCATAATAATATATAGACATCATGCATGACAATATAAAATCCATACCATGACGTCACACATGACAACCATTCCCATAACAATGCATGCATAACAACATATAGACATTGGCATGCATAACAAATGCATATACAACTGAAATGCATTCATGACCAACACATCCCAACAACAACATCATCAACTCCTACATGGAAACACAACTGTAACAATGAATACCACCATGCATACATAACAAGCACATATACATCCTTCATGCATGCATGAAAAAACAATTCTGCCCATCTAGTCCAAGTGTTGAACCATACTCTAATACCACTCTGTAACACCCTCCTCCCACATTTACCCAGTCTAATAGGTCCACTGGGGTAAACATGTGACGAAGAGTTACTATGATATGATTCGACTCCCCAAGTAGAGTTAAGGAAGTGGAATTGACAACCCAAAAACAAATTGACCTTCCTTAAAAGCTACAAGACCCCTAGGAGCTAACCAACTATTGGCTTATGGGGGCCTGACCCAGGTTCAACGTTAGTTAGCCAAACAAATCCCTACACTACTGGCCCTTTCAGCACCAGTGCGTGGAGCGCAGACTGAAGTCTCACCCGAAGCAATATGGGGGGGTGACGGAACCAAGTTTCCGCACCCTTGAGATGGTTGTGAGTCGGTTTATTCCAACTATACCTGCCTTTGTGTAGGTCGCTTCACACTCTGTTCCACCCTTCAGTACCTTCGTGATCTATTATAATCGGCTTTCGCGCAGTCCTAACAAGGGGCTGAAGTCCTTTCATGCTGCTAGGGCAACGAACTGTGATATCTCCCAAACTAGGCTAAGTATCTTACTTATCTTATTAATAGACCTTAGTTAGCTTTGTATAAGTAGATGTTCTTACCTGCATTTACTTAACCAATACAATTATACACATTCGTGCATCATATAAGCATTAGAAGTGAAATTCATATCTGATATAACAGATGCATAAACATGAAATAATTACGCAAAAATGATAGAAAGATTCTCTTTATTAATACTTCTAGATGATTATAGACTCGAGTCGCCCTGCGCACTCAGCTGCAGACTACTAGGCCTCTGCACACTCAGCTGCAGAGCCTCTACCTACGCTACGACCCAAAACTTAGACTTTTACTTATAGCTATCTCTCATACATCAGATCTTCTTCATGTCGTCTTATATCTAACTACTTAGAGCTTAGCTCTATTTATACAATTCCATGGTCCATGGACCATGGGTAGATCTTCTACAGCCAACATCATATTATCAAAATAAGGGAGGAGAAACCTATGACTCTTTAACAACTATGTGCTCCACGCCCACAAAATGCAGAGTCTTTACATTGGAATTGCAACATTAGACCAAAATCTAGGATCTAAGCCCCAAAACTGCCCTTGGGGGATCCCGTGCCCAACAGGACCCCAACACAAACATCGTGACTCACCCTCGAGTCACTCTACAAGTGTGGAGATCTTAGCATGAAGAACCCCCAGGTCTGTTTGGATTGCTGCAAGTTCGGCAGCGCACTGAGCAGTTGCCTGCTGGACTTCCTCCACGCATTGTTCGGTGACCGCTACTGTTGAACTGTTGTCCTGAATCCTCTCTTGAGTTGCTTGCAGTTGCATGAGCTTTGCTTCAATTGAGTCTTTAATTGTATAAGCCTCGTCAATCCATGGTTGTATGCGTGCTTTCAAGACCGCTTCTTTGTGCCGAGTGGCATCCACCTGTTCCTTCAACGCGTTTTCTTGCTACATCCGTGCAAGCCTTTGTGTAAGGGAAACCATCTACGCAATCCCTTTTACCTCATTGTATTTCTATTGCAGTTTGCACACCTTTGTCTCTAGGTGCTCCACATTCAGGTCCTCCTGCAGGGTGGTTAGGACCTCGAATGACTGTTCGAATAGCTTCATGCAATCTGTCACTACAGTATCAACTGTCGTGATTGCTGTCGTAATCGCGGTGGTACGTTTTTCCTTAACCTCCGATGGAGTTGCCTTCAATTGTAGTTCTACGATATGTAGGTTTAGCTCCAGCTAAACCCTAGCCATTTCTGCTCTTGCATCATGCACCCCTATGGCTAACTTACGAATGCGCGCCTCCACCATTTCCTCTACTTGAATGGCCAACTCTGGGACCATCTGGCGGGCTTCCTCCACAGCCTGCATTATCTATTTTTTGTTCTCCACTGCTCGTTGCATTGCAGGCTCAACTGCTCAATGTTGATGCACTGCTCACTCATTACCTGTAGAGAGTGACTCTCCCTGGCCCTGAGTTCTGTGGTGAATCCATCCTGTAATAGGTAGAGCGTCTCCTGAGGGAGCGCAGCCATGTTCAATCCTACCCCTTTCAAACTGCTCACCATGGTTCTGTCAGCTTCCTTATCTACAGTAAGTGCCCCATTTGGTAGCACTATCATATTGGTCACCCCACCATGCAACATTTCCTCGGCAGCTGAAGTGCCGACTGCGAGGTTGGTGGACACTGTGCCAGCCTGTGGAGTGCGCACCTGCAACTCCTATATTTCTTTCCGCAGAGCCCCCAATACTAATTGTTGTTGTTCCTCAAACTGCTGGAGGGCCTTCGTCGTGACATCCCTCACCATCTCACCGATATCATGAAAATCCCCCTCAGTGAGGGTGATTGGGTCGAACGAAGTCTTTGATGCCTTTGTCTTCTTGCATGACACTATCTGCTCTCATGGTCACGAACGCTTGAGCTGGGTGGACATAGTCTACGGGTTTGCGCCACCTTGCTCTAAAGGTGACTTCTGTCGTTCGTGCTCTTTGTATGTTGTTTTTTGCTGCTCCTCCAACTTCACAGCGCCGTGCGCTACCTGGGCCTTAGCCGTTGCTTCTTATTTCCTATGCTTTTCCTCCAGCTAGGCCATCCGAAGTTTTGTCTCTTCCTTATTGTGTTGCACGACGGACTTCTCTGTTTCCACCGCGGAGTCAGCTGGAGCATGCCACTCTGGTGGCCAAGACTCAAGGACTGCGAATATCACATCGTCAGTCACCAAATATGATAAATCATGCCACATCTTTGTAGGGTCCTTCCGCGCCTTGATGAAGACATGGTGGAAATTTGCTTTGAACTGTGCAAAGCTCTACAAAATGTTGTAGACTGTGGGTGATAACCGTGGCTTGTGATTGATCCCCATCCAGATGTTCATCTCCATTAGCACCCAAAATATCTTGCTTTCTTTGATCCATCATGCATCCTTGATCACCCACAGCGAAGCGTACTTCGCTGCCTCTAGAAGATCTAGCACGACCGAAGGGAACTAGCTATCTTCGGGCAACTCCCATGCCACCAGTACAATCGACAACAGGAGCCATGCATAATAAAATGTTTTTCCCTGCTTCTGTGCCTTGAGACAGTTCGCAAGGAACTCACTGCATAGATAATTCGCCCAGTTGAACTAGACCCCTTCTTCACATTGCGCCGCTAGTGCAACCACTGGCGTGGGCACCTCAGCCACGCGGCACTTCCGCATCACCTTCCCCTACGAATATTTGTGTCACGACCTTGACTACAGGGTTTCTGATGCTGGAGATGGCATACCCTCGCTTCTTCTTCTCCAACTTAAACTTCTTTTTCATTGCCTCCGCGAGGATCAACTCGCCACCTTTTCCCTCTAAAATGTTTGTTGGATCCTCACCTGAGAAAGGTAGCCGTGTAATTTGGTGAATCAGATGGTCTATGATGGGGATGGGCTCCTCCAGCCACAAGCACCCATCGTGCACCAAGCAGAGAAGCTTCCTGATGACAAAAATGGTCATTGGGGCGTGGTGGTAATGCGACACCTAGAGCAAGTTTAGCAACCTTGCTTTCTCGACACATCTGAGCCATTTGTGCAGCTCCAATTCAATCATTCCAGTCATCGCATCCATCTTCTGGGGCACTAGCTTCATAGTTGCTAAATGTGGGAACTTCTCATGGTTTTCGAGGTCCCAATCTTCAAATTTCAACATGGGGACCCGCCCCAGGTACGGTCCCTCAAAATAATATCGTCTAGGAGCAGCGAAGTTTGTAGAGAAATCTTGATATCATCTATGTCGTTTGACAACTTAGATTTACCCTTGCGTGGAGGAACATATTCAGGTAACCAGGTAATAAGGTTTGTACCTTAGGTTTCAACGTCCATCTCTACATCCTCCTCCTCCACCAGGATTTCTTCAAACTCTTCCTCCTCATCGACCTCCAGATTAATGACCTTCCCCTTTTCCTGCAGGGTGAGCTTGGTCCTTAGTGGGTTTGTGGGTGAGACGCACACTGGTATCATGGCCTTCTTATCCTTCTTAGGTCTTAGTGTTCACGGTGATTTAGGGACCTCAACGATTATTCTGACGCTCTCTAGGGCTTCCACTTCCGCAATTTCCTGCGCGGCTTCCTTGGCTGTCACTACTCCTGTGTCCATGGCTTCTTTGGGTGCTAACATAGCGCTACTCCACAGTTCTTTCAGTGTCTTGGGTAGTTTCTCAAATAACGAATTCACTTTCAGAGTCTTGAATAAGTCTCGGTTCATGAATACTTGAGCGTGCAACAACTCAGTTCTCAAATTGCCAAGTGTTGTTTGTTGGACAACCATTTGTAATTTATAGCACCTTTTGAATTTGAATTCGACCATTCCCCCCACATTTGGTCCATTAATGCTAGATTGGCAACAGATTTTCAAGAATATAGCCCATAAATATCTCAGAAAGATACCTCCACATTGAATTTTATCATCATCCTTCTCAAAAGTTTGGTTTCCTTAACACCCTTGTTGTTAGAGCCCTTAGAATATCTAACTTTAAGAATCTTGATGAAGATAAAAAGAATTTAACCTCGGTATTTAGGAGTATAGTCTATTAGGAGAATGAAATTTAAAAACTATAAAGAGAGTTGAAAGGAGGGTTTTATCCCAAGGCCCTCAAGCTCAAACTCAATGTGGTAGAGTTTCCTACCATACATTCAGGGGGTAACATATAAGATTGCAAAGATCTTGGGTAAAAAAGACATATTCACTCAATTCACAACACCAGGAACAATAAAACAAGGCATGAGGTATGTTAATGATAATATTGATCGACATCAACTCAAGGGAGTGTATAAAATTGATTTTTCTTGTGGCAAAAGTTATATTGGAAAGACGAGGTGCTCATTACAAAGAAGATTGAAAGAACACAAAGCTGATATTAAGAATGGAAGATCGCGCACTTCGACCCTTGCATAACACTCCTCAAAAACTAAGCACCATGTTTGCTTAGAGAATGCCTCGATTATCGCAAGGGAAGAGCATTATCAAAAGAAGAAAATTAGAGAGGCTATTAAGATTATGAAGCATCCCCATAATCTCAATAGGGATAGTGGGATCAAGATCAGTGGAAACTGGCTTCCTTTAATCAGACTAGTCAAGTCCTCTAGTTCTTGTTCTCAGATATCGCATCACAAGTATAATATTTTTTTCCTATCTTTTTTAATAAAATAAATAAATAAATTATTAAATCTATTTATTATGAATAAATAATTATTATAAATCAATTGGTTATTTATAATAATTAATTAATTATAATAGTTATTTCATCTTTTAGATAAATAATTATAATAATATTAAATTATTATATAATAATAATTAATTAATTAATTATTTGTTTATAATAATAATTAAATTATTATAAATAAATAATAACTATTATATAATAATAATAATAACAATTTATTAATTATTTGTTATTATTAATTATTATTAATTAATTATTTAGAACTATTGCTTCATCTTATAGGTTTTTATTAATTATTTTAATAATACTATTTAAGGTTTAGTTTAGGTTTTATTATACTAATGGTATGAATTTAGGTTCAGTTTAGGTTTTATTGTTAGTTTTAGCCAACCTTTTAATTTGTTCATTTATTATCTATTTATTCATCTTCCGCTTTGGCTCTTCTATCATTCATTCATAGTCCTGATGATGGATCCCCTTTGCGATTCGAAACGTCGACAAATTATGATTACTACTGCGGATATTCTGAACTTTCATTCAACAAAAATTAACCACATAAGTATGAAATCCAATAAACTCATAATGTCCACACCTGGTCCAGAAAGCAGTCTTGTAAATATCCCCTTCTTAGATGAGTACCTTATGGTATCCTAATCTCAGATCAATCTTCGAGAACAATGTTGCTTCCTTCAACTGGTCAAACAAATTATCAATCTTTGGCAAGAGATACCTATTCTTGACGGTTACCTTATTCAACTGTCTATCGTCAATGCACAACCTGAGAGTACCATCCTTCTTCTTTAAAAACAAACACTAGGGCACCCCAAGGTGATACACTTGGCCAAATGTATCCTTTGTCAAGCATTTCCTTCAACTGCAACTTCAACTCTAATAACTTTAGTGTGCTCATTCTGTATGGTGTCTTTGATGTTGGTGTTGCCCCTAGTACCAACTCAATGGAAAAGTCCACTTCCCTGTGAGGCAGAAACTCTGAAATATCTGCGAAAAATACATCTTGAAACTATTGTAAAACTGAGTACTTGCTCAATACCTCTGCATCCTCAACATTCTTACCTTTATCACTGGAAATATGTATTGCAAATAACACACACCCTTTCCCATGATTGCACTTTTCCAACATAGTTGTAACGATTTTAACTAATGTTGCCTTCTCCTTACCCTACAAGATCCTTTGTTCTCCATTGTCATACAAGCACTCAATGGCCTTGTCATAACAATCCACCTTGGTCCTGTGAAGACACAACCATTCCATACCTAAAAGCATAGTGTACGAATCCAATGGAAGAACATTCAGATGCGTTGACGTAGGTATATTGTTTAACTCAAATACACCAGTTCTTACCCAATGATGGGATCTCTTCTTAGTACATTTAACAAATTCCACTAACCTATAACCTTTAACATGTAACTACACCTATAACCTGTAACTTGCCACCCGCAGCTATAATTTGTAACCTGTAATGTGTAGCCTACCATCACCTTTGTTCTGCTGCTCTTTACTCATGCACCGAGATTCATCTAGGTCTTACATTACCTATTGGGTTTCATTCAACTTTCCCCGATCTCCATTAACTTTCTTCTTTCCCCAACCAATTTCCAAGGCCCTTAAAACATAAAATAGAAGAACAAGAGACAAACAAGAAGAAAACCTTGAATACCAATAACAATACAACACCACAAAAAATGGCATGACAATGCACCAGAAATAAAAAATAAGTTCAATTCAAACACAAACAAATCACAAAACATTGAAAGCACAAAACTAATAGCAGACACAATGACTCACCCCCATGGGTTCCCAATGCTTCCAAGGAAAGCTCAACTTGCACATGGGAAGGAAGGCCTTGCCTATGGGAATAAAAACGTGTCACACCCACTACTTTTACCCAATCCACATGCTTTCCTCTTTGATGGATACTTCTTTTCAAAAAACCTCAGGAGCCTCTTGCGGGTGCGTCCTTGTCTACACCGAGCTTCTTAGAAAGCGCAAGTAGGGATTGAAACTTTCTTCCTGCAACAAATCTTGCCAAGTAAGATTTTTCCAACCATTCAGTGATTGGATCGTAAAATTCATGATAGTCGTCTTCAAAAGGCCTTGTGATCTCCGAAAAGTTGAATTTTATATTCAGGAAGCAGAATCACTTTGGGAATCTTATAAAGAGAAATATATATGATCATCCTCAATGGTCATGCCAAGGCAGTGAGGGCCTGCCATAACCATCAGCAAAGGCTGAAGTGCCTCACCCACTTGACAGAAATATGGAGTGATCTAAATTTAAACAGGAATGCAACAAATTACATAGATAACCATAAACACAGAGATGCAGTGGAAATAATACTTCATTTCATTAATGTAAACTACTGAAATATGCTTACACATGGGAATGGAAATAAACCAGCTAGGGTTATGGTAGCTTATCTCTGAGAAGAGATGTGGCAGCTACATGCCTCTGAACTACCTTACAATGAGACTCGAGGGCCTTTTTATTATTGAACAATAAGAGCAAACCCTAAACAACCAAAACCATAACCCGAGGAGATGTAACACTAAGAGTTTATGGGCCTCGTTGGGGTGAGTTGGACAACTAACTTCTTGGGGTCGCGACTTGGTCATATTATCTCCGTTTGACGTGCATGATATCCCGTTGGAAAGATCTCTCTAAGGACTACGATGGAAAATATGTTTTTAGAAGAAAAAAAAATCGTTGGCGGTAGATTTCCAAAAAAACGTCGTTTAGGGCCTCAAAACGGCTTCGGAAGTTTAGGACCCAAAAAACTGCTAAAAATAGTAAATTGTGCTATAATTAAGGAAACTGAAAAAACTGAAAGAAGAAATGTTGGGGGTCCAAGTGGAATTTGTAGGTGGCCACCAATATCCACCTGGATCGTTCCTCCCCCCTTAGGAAGAAATAGTCCCCATTACTTTGAGTTCCTCCATGAGATGAGTGAACTTCTGCTGAACTTGGTCCCTAGTGAGCCACTTGCCCTGGTGAAGGAGTTGGCCTAATTTGACAACTCGATACAGTTGGATATTCTATTGGTGAGTGTTCTTGATCTTTGTGTCCATGATTCGATCAATTGTAACTTGTTCCATGCAATCTGGATTTAACTCTGTGGGTGTGATATGTTCTACAATGTCGGATGTGTCTAGTAATGGGGGAAAGTATGGCTGAAGGCGGTCCACATTGAACACTGGGTGTAGGCCAAGGAATGGGGGAATGTTGAGCTCAAATGAATTTTCTCCCATAGCCTTGGTAATGGTGTAAGGACCATATTGGAGTGGTCTAAGTTTCCAATAGGCTCCGGTAAGGCATTCCTTTTGCAAATGCAACCAAACTTTGTCGCCCACCTGAAACTTGTGTGGCACTCGATGTTGATCATGTCGCTGCTTGTACTTGGCATTTGATTTCTCCAAAATGTTATGGACCTGATGGTGAATATGTTGGATGTGCTCAATGAAGTTGTTTGCCTTATTTGTTTCAGACTAGACATGAGCCGAATCTGTGTGAGTAGCTGCAAATGGCCTGGCCACATCAATGGGACATAGTGGCTGGAATCCCAAGCCCACTTGAAAAAGGTTGTGGCCAGTCGAGCTGTGGAGAGCTCGGTTGTAGCTGTGTTGAACATAGGGGAAGCTCTCGTCCCATGTACATGGATGCTTTGAGTTGTACATGCACAGAATGTGTACAATCATCTTGTTGACAACCTCTTTCTGGCCATCAGTTTGAGGATGGAAGGTTGTGGACTTAGTGAGTTTGGTGTCCAACATCGACCAGAGACTGGATCAAAATGTATTGAGGAACCTGCTATCCCGATCTAAGATGATAGACTATGGGATCCCAAAGTGTACCCACACTTGTTCAAAGAAGAGTTTAGCAGTGGCTTTTGTTGTGATATTTTTCTTGTAGGCCGCCATAATGGACATCTTCGAGAACCTGTCGATGACCACAAAAACACAGTCATTTCCATGCTTAGTGGAAGGAAGGCCTGACATGTAATCCATGGAGATGGATTCCAAAGGTCGACTAGGGGTGGGCAGCGGGGTATAGAGGCCTTGCTTCTTGATGGTTGGTTTGGCAATGGCACAGCCAATGCATGATCTGATGTACTTCCCGACATCCTGTCGAAGATTTGGCCAATATAAATACTTTTTCAATACTGCCACCATTTTCTCAACCCCGAAATGCCCAGCAGCCCAACTGTAGTGTGCTTCCCAAATCATCTTGGCGCACTCACTTTAAGGAAGACAAAGGTGACGTAGGTGGCATAACACAGCATCTTGGAGGTGAAAATCTGGAACATGCTAACCCTCCAAGAGTGTCTAGTATGTGTGGACGAATTCTGGGTCGCTTTTGTAGAGAAGTGGCCAATCAGAAGTCTCGTGCCCACAAGAGTTGAGCACGGTGGTTAACACCATGATTGGTGGTTGACTCAGGAAATCTGCAACATTATTGGTGCTGCCCTTCTTATACTTGATATTCAAATGGAACTGTTGCAGGTATGTGGACCACTTCTGATAGCGATCGTTCTACAATTTCCCTTGGGTCTGTATAAACTACAGGGGTTGGTGGTCTGTGTGGATGATTGTTTCCTTCCCCAAAATGTAATGCTTCCATTGTCAGCAGGCATGCACAATGGAATACATCTCTTTTTCATGAGTGGGATAATTCCGGACAATGTCTGAAAGTGTCTCACTGTGATATGCCATTGGATGCCCGTGTTGAGTAAGGACTGCCCCAATAGCATAGTCAGAGGCATCTGTCTCGACCTCAAATGGTTGTTGCAAGTCTGGTAATGCAAGCACTGGTGCCGAGCAAAGGCAATATTTCAACTCTGTGAATGCCTTTTGTTGAGATTCAGACCAAAAGAATTTTGCTTTCACTCCTCCCTTGGTGACTTGACTCAGGGGCCAAGTGACATGAGAAAACCCCAACACGAACCTGTGGTAGAAGTTGGCAAGCCCTAGAAAGTTGTGAAGCTCTGTCAAAGTGGTTGGAGACGGCCAATCCCGAATGACTTGGATCTTGGTTAGATCCACATGCACCCCCTATTCATCAATAATGTATCCCATATATTGAACTTAGGTCATGCCAAAAGTGCATTTCTCCAAATTGGCACGTAACTTGTGTTGCCGCAATGTTTGGAGAACCTGTCGGATGTGGTGGAGGTGCTCTTCCCAACTCTGGTTGAAGATGAGGATGTCATCCAAGTATACCACTGCAAATGAGTTGGTGAATGGCCGCAAGATGTCATCCATTAGCCTCATGAAGGTTGCAAGAGCATTCGTCAATATGAAAGGCATAACCAACCATTCAAAAAGGCCCTCCTTGGCTTTGAAGGCAGTCTTCCACACATCAGAGGGTTCGATTCATAACTGGTGATATCATCACTTCAAATCGATCTTGCTAAAATATTTTGCCACCTTCAATTGGTCCATGTGGTCATCAATCCATGGAATCGGGTACTTATTACAAACAGTGATATTGTTCAGCACCCGATAGTAAATACAGAGTCTCCAAGTCTCATCCTTCTTTTGTACCAACACAATCAGGCTCCCACAGGGTGATGAACTTGGACAGATGTGACCTTTTTGCAGTAGCTCTTGAATCTGCCTCTTGATTTCGTCATTCTCCATAACAGAGCGCCGATAGATTGGTCCATTGGACAGCAGTTGACCTGGGGTCAGATCGATGGAGTGCTTGACCTGATAGTGCAGAGGAACCTCTGCAGGGGAGGTGAAGATGTCCTCGTACTCCTCCACGACCTTGTCCATTTGTAGTTGTCGTGCGGAGGGGCCCTATTTGGAGGTCGTGGCCACCGTCTTCTTCTTTCCTTTAGGGTGTATCGTCAAGAAAACAAATTTCCCAGTTTTGGAAATGAGCTTACTACATTGTTTTGCAATAACCAAAGAGATGGTGATAGGTGGTGCTACCTCTGGTATCCTATACAACTTATTTCCAAAAGTAACAATAACAGCATGAGGCCTTGATTCATACACAACATGTCAATTCCACAAGTATGGTTGTCCTAATAATACATCACAAACTTCAAGGGGAGCAATGTCACACAATACATCATTCGTGAAGGGCTTGATGTTGTATGGAAGGTGACACTGCTGGCTCACGCGAGGATCTCGTCCTTGGCGAAGCCACCCGATGGTGTACGGTTGTGGATGTGCTATGGTCGATAAGCCCAGCCACTTCACTACCTCTACTAAAATGAGGTTCTTTTGGCTCCCGCTGTTGACAATGAATTGTAGTAGGGAGCCCTTTACCCACATCTGGGAGTGGAAGAGACACTCCTCCTCCTCTGGATCTTCGGGTTCCTCCTTCTGGATCTTTGTGGTGGCAACGATGGCATTAGGCTTTGCAACGATAATCTGCTTCCCTTTGTCATTCCCCTTATCGGGTTCTGACTCAGAGTTGGAACATGCATCTAATTCTGAAACCTTTAGCTTAGCCACCAGTGACTTCTTGGCCCGACACTCACTTGTGTTGTGAGTGGAGCTTTTATGGAACTCACACCACTTTCTCGTGTCCTTTTTCGGTTTTGCGGCGTTGTTCTTTGCTTGCAACTTTGGCGGGTTGTCTTGGGTCGCCCCGCCTTGGCATTGTCCTTTGTTCTGTGGTTTGGGGGCACCTTTCCCTTCCTTCGGATTTTCAAATCCAAAGTCTCACTTCTTCTGTTTAAACTTTTTCTCGACCTTGACGGCATATCGATATGCCGTACCGAGCAAGGAGATGTTCAAGAATTCTATTTCTTCCTGGATGTACTTTTGTAGGCAGCCACGGTATTTGAGTACCAAATGCAACTTCGTATCCTTGATACCCAACTTTGAGTGAAGGGTATGGAAAATATTGGTAAACTCCAACACATCTTGGTCCTTTCCCTACCGCAGCATGGTCCCCTTTATATATTGATCCTCATAGCTTCCGACAAGGTAGTACTACTCTTTGATGGCATCCCGAAATGAGTTCCAAGTGTGTGTGGTTGAAATTAGTGAGCCTATACTTTCATCCTTCTGCTCGTAGTAGGTTTCCCACCAATCCTTGACGTAGGGGGCTGCTTTGAGAAGAGAGAAAATAATATTTTCCCGACTAGAAAAATCATGAACAGAAAAATAACCCTCTAACATGTTTAACCATTTATCTATGGCATCTGCGTTTATCTGACCCTCTAATATGGGGATTTCAAAATTAACTTGTACCTTAAATGGTGTGGCATTTCCAGAGTAGCTATTGGAAGCCAATGTGTCGCCCCTGGGTAGCCGCTGAAGGATCTGGGCAAAGTTGTCCATGATCGCATTCCTTTATCACTCGAGGGCTTCTTCGAGCAATATTTTGATAGGATATCCTGCCCCCTCATCTTTCTTTTCATCCACCATGGGAGGCCTTCGGGATTTGCAAGGTTGGTCTTGCAAAGGTTCGACCAATTCAAGCCCTAACTCGTTATATCCCGACCTCGTTAGGGACATGCAAAGAAAAACAAAGAAAAAAATTAGACCACTCTGATACCATTGATTCACATTTAAACAGGAACGCAACAAGTTATAGAGATAACCATAAACACAAAGATGCAGCGGAAATAATACTTCATTTCATTAATGTAAAATACTGAAATATGCTTACAAATAGGAATGGAAATAAACCAGCTAGGGCAATGGTAGCTTATCTTTGAGAAGAGATGTGGCAGCTACATGCCTCTGAACTACCTTACAATGAGGCTTAAGGGCCTTTTTATTATTGAACAATAAAATCAAACCCTAAGCAACCAAAACCCTAACCCGAAGAGATGTAACACCAAGAGTTTATGGGCCTCATTGGGGTGAGTTGGACAGTGAACTTCCTGGGGTCACGACTTGGTCATATTATCTCCGTTTGACGTGCATGATAGCCCGTTGGAAAGATCTCTCCGAGGATTACGACGGAAGATATGATTTTAGACAAAAAATCACTAGTGGTAGATTTCCAAAAAACGTCATTTAGGGCCTCAAAACGGCTTCGGAAGTTTAGGAACCGAAAAACTGCTAAAAATAGTAAACTATGCTACAATTAAGAAAATTGAAAAACTGAAAGAAGCAATGGTGGGGGTCCAAGTGGAATTGGCGGGTGGCCACCAATATCCACTTGCATCAGAGAGAGATTTTAAGAAATGAAGATTAGAGAGCACGAAGCACCTATCATCGGATGTGCTGATGGGAAAATGATAAGCCGAATGATAGTCACCCAAGACAGAGAAATGATCAGATGATCTAGTTGAGATGTCAGATTCCCAGTTTGAAATGAACAAAGAAAAATTCAATTGAATAATCTTGCGAACACTTTGAACAATGGAACCACGTTTTTTGTGAGCTAGATATGACATACCACCTTCCTGCAACTGGTGACCAATTGTGCAAGCATCATAGTCATCACAAGAGTTTAAGAAGGATGTTAGCACTGTGAATGCATGAAACCAGTTGAGGCATGGTGAATGGAGAGGAACTTGATTCGTGTGACAACTTGTGCGTTCATCATCACATAGGGAGATTTTTGGTGTGATGAGAGGACAAATTTGCAGTACAAGATTCGCAAGAAGACCGAGGAGCTAACCATGAAGGGGGAAATTTGATAAGTATGATTGCAGGAAAAGATAGTCTTTGAGATGATCAACTTCACAATTCCATGACTTCATGAGAGATAGACATTCCCAACCCGAGTTTGACGTGAGAGATTTGCATGAAGACAGATGCATTGTAACAGATTCGTGAATTCGATCATAAGTGAAATTTTGAAAATTTGAGAGATCACACCTAGAATACCAAACATTTTTCACACAAGAATTCACATCGAGTGCAACCATGCAGATAGACAGATTGTGCATGAGAAACCAAATCTGATTTGGTTTGGGGAGCTTACCAGAGTCGCGAAATCCTAACATAACCATCAATAGGCATTGAAGTGCTTCGACTCCTTGGCACGTCCTAGAACTTTCCAGAATTGTAGAATCACATTTTAAAGCTTGAAATGTTAATCTAGGTTGTCATTGATGTCAATATGGCGTTGTTGAAAATGGCAAATGTCCTCGTAATACATGCCCTAAAACTTGATGAAACCCTAGCCCTATCATAGATTATTAAAACCCCAAATTTATATCTAAACCCTAATGGCTAGTGAAAGCCCTAAAAAGCTGCAACCCTAAAAACCTAACCCTAGGTGCAAAGCCCTAAGATCTAAGTCAACCCCTAATTGAATCCATCCCTAAAAACCCTAGCCAAACCCTAACTCTAAAAACCTATACTTTAAAGTTATTACATGAAATTCTAAATACATATCCTTTTTAATGGGACCCATTAACTCTTACCACAAATTTCCTAATTCATCAATTTACTTAATAAAACCAAATCACGTGACACTTTACCAATTTAAAAAAAAGGGGAATTTAAAAAATATATTAAAAGGCCAAACGATTATATACATAAGCCTTTTATTTTGGGCGTAAATTTTTAATCCACATTGAATGACTGTAGACAACATTTACACGTCGGCATGACAAGTTGGCTCCACCTCTGGACATAGACAACATTCTACGCATATATATTGGGACACAATTTTAGTTAAAAAGCATAGGAAAATAACGAAGATTACAGACAACGGAAGACAAGATTCACATCTCGTGAACGTAAGAAAAAGAAACTAAACCACATATCTCAAACCGTGTGCTAACAAATGTTTACATCTAGGCAAAACGGTTATTTCTGGATAAAAGACAGTGAACACATATTTCTGAGTTAACCAAGTTGTAGGAAGTGTGAACAATTCGGACGACCTGCAAATGAAGGAACATCGAACGGTTCTTTTTTTTGTGCATCGTTACATAAATTCAGAACCAAGCAATGGTCCTTGACACCTCTTCTATTTACACGTCAACAACTGGTTGAGTAGTTACATTACCTCATTTAGATTTACACTGAGGAGCTGATACTTTGGTCATTACAGAAATCCTTATTTACAACTATTGACTGCTATTTTATAGCTCGAACTGTTGGTGCCTCGAACTGTGGTAACTCATACATTGTAGAAGATCATAACCTACTGTTGACTATAATATTATAAGCCTAGACAATGAAGAGTTCTTCCTTGAACAACAAACAATGAAGTAAATCAAGGAAAAAGCAGATCCAAAGTGTTTTTCATTGTTGTAGTAGTGAAAACGTTGAAGAATATACCAAGAACACTGAAGTAAGTACCCTACACATTCTCTATTTAACAACAGGATTGGTGTCCTTGGAGTTGGTGCTCCTAAACACAAGGTAGATGCCTTGGATTAGATAGGGTCAAAGCCCTAGAGGTCGGAGCCTCATCAAAACCAAGTTGTTGCTTGGGAATAATTATCATAAGTTGTATCTATTCTTTTATACTCAATAAAATTATTCTTATAAGTTTCACTGATTAAATTGTGAATAATCTAACTAGTAATAATAACAATTGAAAGAAAATACTGATTCACCCCCCCCAGTATTTCCAACAATTGGTATCAGAGCCAGCTTCTTCATAATTAGCCTAACAGGTGGAAGAAGGATTCTTAGTCACAATGAAAAATCAAGAAGTGTCAGGAAGGCTTCCTTTGTTTGATGGCAAAAATTTTGGTTTTTGGAAAAAAAGAATGTCCTACTACTTAATGTCCCTTGGACCTAAAGTTTGTCATTCAGTTTTAAATGGGTACACAACTCCTTCCACTCTTCTAACTGATCAAGATGAAAGAAAAGCTTACATTGCAAATGCAAAAACCTCAAATTCCATTACCAGTGGAATCAGTGACTCAGAATTTACAAAAGTCATGAATTGTGATTCGGCCAAAGAAGTATGGGATAAGCTGGTTAGCTTATACGACGTTGACTCCAAAGTTAAGAAGGCAAAGCTTCAAACTCATAGAAGGCAATTCTAAAGTCTGAAAATGGATGATGAAGAAGACATTGCATCATACTTTCTCCGAGTATTTGAAGTGGTCAAATCTCTTAAAGGATTGGGAGAATAGATTGAAGAAAGCATTGTTGTTTAAAAAGTCTTGAGATCTCTCCCTGACAGATTTGACTCTAAAGTAAGTGCTATAGAAGAAATGAAAGATCTAGATACTCTCAAGATGGATGAACATCATAGAATCCTCATTGCCTATGAGATGAGAAAAGGAATCCCAAGTTCCAAAGATGTAGCATTCAAGGCCTCAAAATCAAAAAAAGGGAAAGGATGGAATACCAGCAGTGATGACTCCAATGTTGAATCTGAATTGGCACAATCTATACAAGGACTAAAGAAAGGATCCAAGTTAAAAGGTAGGTACCCTATTATTCTTTTCAAATGTGGAAGAATAGGTCATTATGCTGCAAAATGTCCTCTTAAGCATGATAGTGATGATGAGGAGGATTCTAAAAGGATGGCATACAAAAAGAAAGGGTTCAATAAGAAGAATTTCTTCTCCAAGAAAGAAGAGTCTGATGAAGATGGATTTGTAGTCATCAAAAGAAAATCAAATAATCATTTCCCTCATTGCAAAGGAGGTGATGATGAACTAGATGATGAAGATGACTATGTTCAAAGCCAAGAAGTATTATTCATGGCATTCACAAATGATGATGATTCAAGACTAGAAGGAGATGTAGATGAATTGTTAATAAGTGCCATTGAAAAAAATGAGAAATTACGTAATAAAATCATTCCTCTCAAGGTAGAAATTGAGGAAGCAAAAAGAAGGGAAGACTTCTTGAAAAATAAGCTAAAATAAAAGGAAGAAATATGTGAAAATCATGAAGCTGAAATAGTATCTCTGAGGAAGGAATTGGAGCAAGTAAAAAAGAAGTGGGAAAGCTCTCAAACACTTGACATTATCCTAAATATTCAAAAACCTCAATATGATAAATATGGGATAGGCTTTAAAGGAGAATCATCAAGTACTAAGGATAATTCAAAAAGTTGTGCCGACATACTTTCCAACAACCCAAAAGAAGAAAAATCATTTCATCAAAGGCCCATCTCAAATCCAAAGAATGAAGAGAGAGTAACTCCAAGGAAGAATGTTCATTCAAATCATGACTATTACAACACATACAAAACTATCTTTTTGGGCATTGTTATTATTGTAAAAATTTTGGTCATCAAGCTAAACATTGCATGGCTCGTAAGAATGAAACACAAAAATTGAAGACTCAAACAGACAAACCATATGGTCTTAAAGGACAAGGACAAATCAATACCTACAACTCTTTTGATCTCTTGGCCAAATTTGATCCAATTTTCTCATTATGTAATGATAATGGACATAATGAACAAAATAATTTCCCCCTCAAAAGAAGAGAAGCAAAAAATGAGAATACCAATACAGATAAATGTGGCCTAGCTCTCTTTGCTCATAGTGATGAAAATCATTGGTTTGTGGATAGTGGTGCTCTAGACATATAACAGGTGACAAAAGGAAGTTTGTCTCATTGAACAAAAAAGAAGGAAATGTATCCTTCGGAAGTGGATCTGCCAAAATTGCTGGAAAAGGAATTGTTACTCTTATAAATGGAAAAGGGAAGGCTCAAAATGCTTTGCTGGTAGATGGCTCAAACACAATCTTGTAAGTGTTAGCCAAATCTGTGATCAAGGACATAAAGTTGTCTTTAACACTAAGTATTGTGAAATAAGGAACTCATCCTCAGGAGAACTGGTAACAAAAGGAGTTAGAACATCAAATAACATCTACATTTTGAACAAAATTCAAGAAGATAAATGTTACCTAAGTCAAACAGATGAAAGTTGGTTGTGGCACAAGCAATTGGGACATATAAGTTTCGATAACTTGATCAATATCAGCAAGATCAATGTAGTACGAGACATCCCAAAGTTATTCAAGCCAAATCAAGGTGTATGTGGTCCATGTCAACATGGAAAGCAGACTAGAACTAGCCACAAGAACAAGGAGTTCTCTGCATCAAAACCTTTGGAGATCATTCATGCTAATTTATGTGGACCAACTAGAACTCTGACACTCCAAGGAGAAAGGTACTTTGCTTTACTTGTTGATGACTATACTAGAATGATGTGGTTATATTTCATAAAATATAAATCTAAATCATTTGAATGTTTTAAGAATCTTAAAGCTCTTGTAGAAAATGACAAATATTCTAAGATTAAATGTCTTAGAACAGATAGAGTCACATCAAAAGAATTTGATGAATTCTATAAGGTACATGGAATCGAAAGAGAACTCTCTGCTACTAGAACACCCAAGAAAAATGGGGTAGTTGAAAGAAGAAACTGAACTGTCCAAGAAAGGCAAGAATAATGTTAATAGCAGCTGACTTGCAACCAAAATTTTGGAGAAGCAGTCGGGAGAACAGTTTATACCTTGAATCGAACTCAACTAAGGCCAAATAATGAGAAGACTCATGAATTATGGAAAGGAAGACTTGCTTCAGTAAAATACTTCAAGATTTTTGGAAGCAAATGCTTCATAAAAATCAATGATGACTCACCAGGAAAATTTGATTATTGGGTTGACGAAGGAATATTCCTCGAATATTCTACTAGGAGCAAAGCCTACAAGTGCTTGAATAATCGACTACAGAAAATAGTGGAAAGCATTGATGTGAAGATTGATGAAAATCTTCCAGAAAAGGAAATTGAAGATCATGCAGTTGACCCTGTCATTGAAGAAAACGAAGAAGAACTTGAAAAAGAGGAAAAAGATCAAGAAAAACTAAAGGAAAAAGAACCATCTCAAACCCCTTCAAAGATAAAATTCCTCCAAAAACATCACCTGAAGAACAGGTTATTGGCAATGTAGACAAGGGGATACAAACTCGATGAAGGATGACATGTACACCAAGGAAAAATGATGTTGGTCTCCTATCTATGATAGAACCAGAAACTTTTACTCAAGCAAGTAAGGACGCTCATTGGGTAAAATCCATGGAAGAAGAAATGTCTCAAATCGAGAAAAATGAGACATGGGAGCTGGTCCCTCGACCAAAAGATAAAATATAATTGGAACCAAGTGGGTGTTCAAAAACAAAATGAATGAAGATGGACAAATCATCAAAAACAAGGCAAAGCTTGTCTGTAAAGGTTATTCACAAATTGAAGGAATCGACTTTGAAGAAACCTTTGCACCAATAGCTCGTATGGAAGCTATAAGGATGTTCTTGGCATTTTATTGCTCCAAAGGATTCAAAATCTACCAAATGGACATAAAATCAGCATTTTTGAATGGGGAACTCAAGGAAGAAGTCTACATGGAGCAATCATAAGGGTTTAATCTAGAAAAAGGAAAAGACTTTGTTTTTAAGTTGAAAAAGGCACTGTATGGGTTGAAACAGGCTCCTAGAGCTTGGTATGCAAGATTGGATCACTATCTACAACAACAAGGCTTCAAGAAGTGGGTGGCAGGAAGTAATCTCTACATGAAGATGGGTGAGGATAAGTTACTAGTCACTCTTGTCTATGTTGATGATCTAATCTTTGCTAGCAATAATGATGAGATGAGCCATAAGTTTGCTCAAAATATGTCAAAAGAGTTCGAAATGTCGATGATAGGAGAATTATCTTACTTCCTTGGACTACAAGTATCTCAAACCATAATAGGGATGTTCATATCTCAAGCAAAATATCTTAATGAAATGCTTAAAAGATATGGAATGGCAGACTATGCACCCATGAGCACACCTATGACCAAAGATTGCAAATTAAGTAAAGATGATGACGCTCCTCCGGTAGATGCAATTCATTACAGGTCAATAATTGGAGCTCTCCTATACTTAACCACTACAAGACTTGACATTATGCAAGCAGTAGGAATGGTGGGAAGGTTTCAATCAGCCCCTAAACAATCCCATTTGTTAGCTGTAAAAAGAATTCTCAGTTACTTGAAAGGAATACCTAATTTTGGACTTTGGTACCCTAAGAGCTCAACTCTTATTGTGACTACATACACCAATGTTGATTGGGCCGGAAGTGTTGATGATTGAAAAAGTACTAGTGGAAATGCATTCTTCCTAGGAAATTGTCTAGTATCTTGCGTCAGCAAAAACAAACATCCATATCACTATCCACAGCTAAAGCCGAGTATATAGCTGCTGCAGATTGATGTACTCAAATATTATGGATGAATAAGCTCTAAAATATGTTAACATAGATACCAACCAACCAATCACCATCTATTGTGATAACACAAGTGCTATCAGTCTTAGAAAAAATCTAGTGATGCACTCAAAGACCAAACGTATACCAATCAAGTATCATTTTCTTCGTGAACAGGTAGTTGAACAAAACATAAAGCTTGAATATATCAATACCAAGGAGAAAATCGCTGATATCTTTACAAAACCTTTTCCTTAAGAAGCATTTGAACATCTTTGCCAAAATATGGGGGTTATTGCTCTTGCATCACATTAAATAATCATATTCACAAAAGTAGGACACCATGACAGGGGGAATAACATACCTATGAAGAACTATTATTAATAAGAAGCAGCGTGAGAAGGGGAGTACTTGACACCCCATTTTCCATTGATGTCAAAGGGGGATATAATGTTGAAAGGGCAAGAATATTGCCATCAATGACAAAGGGGGAGATTGTTAATCTAAGTTGTCATTGATGTCAATATGGTGTTGTTGATGATGGCAAATGTCCTAGTAATACATGCCCTAAAAATTTATGAAACCTAACCCTATCATATATTATTAAAACCTTAAATTTCTATCTAAACCCTAATGGCTAATGAAAGCCCTAAAAAACTGCAACCCTAAAAACCTAACTCTAGGTGCAAAACCCTAAGATCTAAGTCAACCCCTAATTGAATCCACCCCTAAAAACCCTAGCCAAACCCTAACTCTAAAAACCTATACTTTAAAGTTATTACCTGAAATTCTAAATACATATCCTTTTTAATGGGACCCATTAGCTCTTACCAAAAGAGGGGATGGCATGAGCCAAACCAATGCTCCCTTTGCAAATCTTAAGAGGAAACCCATAGTCATCTCTTTTCACATTATTCTTATGTAGCTCAAGTGGTTTCTTTTTTTTGGAAGAATTTTAAGCCTAAAACAAGGTGGGGGGCACTTGCCTTTGTGACACTGACATATTTTGGTGGCACAATAATAAGTGGTTTCTTTCAAAGCTCTCCCATGTCTATTGGTTGTTGATAATTGGCGTACTCAGAATCTAGTTGTCTTAAATCAAGATAGGCCAATTTCTCTAGAGAGGTGTGTATCAATGGTGGTGACCCTCACTTCAGAGTTCACATTGGAGTCAAATCCAAAAAATCCCAAGTTTCTTAACATGCCTGAAAGTGACTATGAATCTCCTTAGGGAATTTTCAATGGTGCTAGTTAAGGCCACCCCCCTTGATGTAGTATTGGGGTAGCTTTGTATTTTAGTAACACTCACTTCATCTATTGTCGTTACTCCCTCGTCAGAGGCTCAAATGACAAAGATGAATTAGCAGCCTTATGGTTTCTCCTAGAACTAGCTCGAGAAAAGGCCTTTCTAGATTACAGGTTTTGGGTGATTCAAAATTGGTCATTGAGTGGGTGAATAAAAAGGATGAAGTAAACATTCTTGGCCTTGAAACTCTTTTTTCAAACTTCAGAGTTGTGGCAAAGTCCTTTGAACATGTCACTTTATGTCATATTCTATGTGAACTCAACATGGAATTATATAGGTTTTTAGAAGAAGTTCTCGCTCTTCCCATTGGTTCGATAAGCATTTACGAGTTCACAAATGGAGAAGAAAGTGAGTCCATGGAGGGAAATGTCTCCTTCTAGTACTATTTTTTTGGTCTTCTTTGATGTGGAGACAACATATGGTTCACATTTTAGTAGAATGTTGGAATGCTTTTTGTTGTAAAGTTTCATGTTTCTATGGATGATACTAGATGATATTTATGAGATGTCACATATGATGATAGGAAATGTATAAAGGTTTGAATGTCTTCCACAACATTTAGAGTTCATATGTATCAATTCCATTCCCTCAAGATAATCATATATTTTTTGTAGTTTTTAAAGTTAATATTAGTCTGTATATTTTTTATGGCCAAAATAAATTCATTGTAATCCTAGATATGGCAAGTGTTGAGAACAATCACATTTCTTAAGTTGAAAACTTCTTTTATAATGAAAATTTTGAAAAAATCCTTTTGCATCTCGAGAGGTTTGATCACTCTCGTGACTTGATAGATCTATGCTTAAGATGTATTTGTGCTAGCTATATATGTCGGTGTGTTTATGCCATGTCTCAAATCCCAATTAAGTACAAATAGTTTTCCACTTCTCTTTGATTTTGAGTAGCATACCAATAAAATGTTTTAATCATAAGATTTATTTATTTATTTTTAATTAATATATATATATATATATATATATATATATATATATATATATATATATATATATATATGAGATTATTTATGGCTCACTTTCTCCATATTAAAATGTTTTTTTGATAGTAGTATATTTTAAATAAACATCTCCCTCTATTGGGAACTAGAGTGCATACATCTCTCTCTCTCTCTCTCTCTCTCTCTCTCTCTCTCTATATATATATATATATATATTCTCCAACATATTAAAAAGTAATTGAATTTGTTAAGGTATTATTTAAGTTCTTTTAATAGAACAGTATTAGACATCTCTCCCATATTGGGTTGTAAAAAACCTCTATATGCAATCAAATTTAGAAAAGTGTAAAAGGCTCTATTGCTTTGTATTTATATAGTACTTATTCTCCTTTTAATTACTATTTTGTATCTAGTTATTTTAACATGTTAGGAACTCATACGAAGTTGCAATCATGGGTTTTCAAGCAACCTTACAATCATGGCATACCAAGGATGTACTGTTTCATACGAAGATTTAAGATAGTATTTGTTTATACAAGTTGATAGAGTTTATGTAAAGGTATGAGATAAGTCTTCAATATTATTTTTGTTTATTGTGGTATATAAATTGTCTTTTTAGATCTTTTAGAAAATATCTAATTTTATTTTGTCAAAATTCAAGTGCTTTCCAATTCAAGTGCTTTTCATTATTAGATTTTCATTAATGAAATTTTTATGTATGTGTAAAGAAAAAAAATTGTTATTTATGATTTAACTTAGCATTGATCATTTAAAATATCAAATTAACGATTTGGCTGTATATAAAAATATCAAATATAACATAATCTACCATACCAATGTCATTCCTATAAATAATGATCATGATGTTGGATTTATGCATCTCCACTGAACTAATAATTTATTAAACTTCAATAACTATGAAGCTTAACTAATTTAGTAACAAACAAAATTGAGCATAAATCTTCAAAACTTCTTTGAAATTTAGAAGCAAGATCCCAAATAAAACATTGAAGTTTTAAATGTTGCTCACATATTGCTTAATATTATAAAAAAACAAAACTAGCAAGAGAATATTACCTTGCCTTTCATATTAAAACTTTTTAAATTATCATAATTATCTGATAAATTAATTACATTGTTTCTTAACAAATATTTTTTTGTTTCTTATATCTTAATCTTCATTATCTAAATTATAATTTTATTTTTTATTTTAATTTTAATTTATTTAATGTTAAAAATACATTTTAAATATACTATAGTATATGTTATAATTTTAATATTAAAGAGATCCTTTGATCTATCTTATTCCAATTTTATTTTTTAATATAAACATTTTATTATATAATAGTAATTTTCTTCTATCTTAATTACAATTTTTATCATCAATTACCTTTTATATATAAAACAAATACTAAACAATAATACTGCATGTTACATTTATTTTAATTTTATGTTCAAATTAAACAAAAATTCTATCCACTTTTGAATCTATTTATCTCTTAAAAAACAAATTTGTAAGGAATTTACTTCTCCATGTTTCCTCTCCTTTGCATCGTGAGTGGGCTAGCAATTTAAGTCGGGGTGTCCTGGAGGTAGGACTTACCCATACCCATAAAACCCTGACCTCCTTTGAAGCGGACTATAAATCTCACGTCACGTCGGCTAAAACGCTCACATCGGACATTAAAGAAAACGTACAGGTTTTCCATGCCCACCGCATATATATATATATATATATATACACACGCTCTCTTTAAACGCTCAATACTCCACCACACTAAGAAGTCGGCGCTTCTCAGGATTTAGCTCGCTTGCTTTCCCCCTTTATAGCGACGTTGATATCAAGAAGCCTGACTCCCCCTTTCTTCATTTTTTTATTTTTATTTTTTATATTTAAATTTCCGTTGGTTCGATCTCCTGGAGGTCCGGGTTTCGATCCGTACTCTATCAGTTTTCTGCAACAATGCCTCCTCGTGTTGTCATGAAGAATACTGGGTCAATCGCCCAGAAAAAAACAGCGGCAAGGGTTCCCTGCAAATTCTCCAAGACTCCGGTCAACTCCATGAGCTCTACACTACCAAAGGCAGAGCTCGAGGCTGTCGCAAAAGCGCAGTCGAAGACCTCGCCCATCGCTGAAACTCTGAAAGTCAGAGAGAAAGCCATCGAGCCATCTAAAGATTTGAACGAGCCAATTGTCGAAACCCAGACGGAAAAAGAGAATCCCGTAGTAGATGCCAATGAGGAGTACAAAGAATCCCCCAAGGATGCTGATGATGAGCCCCTTGCAAAAGGTAGCGAGGAGGGAGGCCAGCGAATAGACTTAGAGAAGAAGGAAATCGATACTGTAATGCGGGAAGCACATGATAATGAAGGTGAGGATACAGAACACCACGATGAGCAGGCTGTAAATAATGTAGTCGTTGGTGAGCAGAGTCATGGAAATGAAGAAGGTGTGGAAGGTGACGGAGCTGATGACGAGCATGAGGTGGAAATGCCCTCCATGGTGAAGGAACGGATAAAGCAGAGAGAGTTTGAAGTGTTTGTGAGAGGGCTTCATAAAGACGCTGATGAAGAGGATTTGAAGAAGGTGTTTAGTGAGATTGGTGAAGTTGTTGAGATCAGATTGCCAAAGAATTCTCGGACTCAGAAGAATAAGAGCTTTGCATTTGTTCGTTTCGCGAGTGTGGAGCAAGCCAAAAAGGCAGTGGCAGAGCTCAAGAATCCACAGGTGAGAGGGAAGCAATGCGTAGTTTCAAGAAACCAAGACAATGAAACTCTTCATGTACGCAATATTTGTAAATCATGGACAAAAGAGGCTCTCCAACAGAAATTGACAGAATATGAAATATACAATGTTGAGGAAATAACTTTGGAGGAAGATCCAGAACAAGAAGGGACAAATAGGGGGTTTGCATTTCTGGAGTTCCCCACTCATCTGGAGGCTACCAATGCCCTCATCCGCTTGCAGAAGCCAGACGTTTTCTTTGGTACTGACGTTTGTGCAAAGGTTGCATTTGCCAAATCTACCATTGAGGCGGACGAGGGAGTTATGGCGCAGGTAAAGTCTATTCTTGTTGATGGATTGCCACCTTCTTGGGATGAAGAACGAGTTGTGGAGAAATTTAAAATTTATGGTGAAATTGAAGAAGTGCAATTGGCACGAAATATGCCTGCAGCTAAGCGAAAAGATTTTGGGTTCATTTCTTTCAGAACTCGTGAAGCCGCACTGGCGTGCATTGAAGGAGTAAATAAGAATGAGGTAAATGAAGAAGAGGAAGACAAGAAGGTTACTCTGAAAGCTACTCTTCGGAAACCTCAGCAAAAGGGACGATCAGTTAGGGGTAGGGTTCGTGCAGGATATGGTAGGGCTCGATTTGAGGTTCTTAGGGGAAGGCCCTTTTTAGATGAAAGACGTCAACATTTTGGAAGGGCATATGATAGGCGACCATCTGGTCCTGCTTATATACGAAGCGATCGGAGGAATTATAGAGAACAGGACGCTTATCTTGATAGGCGAACTCTACCTTCAGGTAGACGCGATGAAACAACTAGTAGGCGATCTTCATACCAGGGAGATTATGGATATGATGGGATTCGATATTGTGAGGGCATGCCGCCACGCAGGCCTCCATACCCTGAAGATAGCTATAATTACCGGATGAATGGAATGGCAGACTATCATGATTATGCCGGAGGAGGAGTATGTGGGTCCAAGCGCCCATATTCAGTTGTGAATAACGATCTTCCATCCCCAGCTCGGCATTCCAGGAGTCGTTTAGATTATGAGGTAGGTGCTCCAGATTCGCGTTGCGAAAGAGGGTCCAGGGTAGGACAAGATTCACGATTACGTTATGGTGCGGTCAACCGAAGTGGTGCAATTTTTTCAAATTCAAGTGATTACTTACCCAGGAGCAATGATGTTCGAGGTGGACCGTATCCGTATTGAAAAGCTCAGCATCTTATTATTGAAAAGTTAGGTACAGACTGAGATGCAATAAAGTAGAATAGATTTATTACCAGCCAAGTTTTTATATTATAATCAGCGGTTAAATTTGACAGGTGACCCTACCCGTCAAGGAAATTTTTTATGACGTTTTTATTTTTAAACTGCCCATCATATAACTTTTAAAATTTATTTGTACAAGTTTTATCTGTGCTCTGTGAACTGATTTGTTAAAAATAAAATCAAACATAGCATATTTTTTAATGGATTATTTATTTATTTTTAAACTGCTTCATACTCATATACTATATCCTAATGGATTATTTATTTTTTTAATGGATTATTTATTTATTTTTAAGCTGCTTATTACCCTCCATTTATATCCTAATTCCGAATACTGTTTTTCTGAATATGTACATAGAGTTCCGATACTACAGAATAACTGAGGGGTATTGAAAGATTTGTTCAGCATACCAAACCCAGCGGAAATGAAACATTTATCCTCCAGAAAATACACAACCGACTAAGTTAAAATGGGCTATAGCAACTGTATTGACTTGAGCAGGTAATAATAATAACGAGCAGCGATCAGGAAAATATTTTCTCATAAAGCTAGATTAAATCCCATCGTCTAAATTACAAAAAGAAACAAATCAAAGAGTATGTAAAAGATAAAATGGCATATATACTATGTCAATGTCTTCTGAAAAATCAAAGAGTATGTAAAAGATAAAATGGCATATATACTATGTCAATGTCTTCTGAAAGTAGCTCCAAAGCTATTTCAGGAAACATACCTCTACAAATTAGCTCAAAACCCAAACGCTTTTCGCAAACATATTTTGGCAACTTTCATTAAATAGTTTTGTTCCGATGGCGTTGCGATTTGATTCACGTTTACAAGAAATTCAAATGCTCGGAGATATTTCGTTAATAGATAATTGAGAACTGAAATTACTGCTAGTATAAATAATGAAGGAGAGAAGAAAACCTTGAAATTCTGTAAAAGTCTGAGTCTCGCGGAACAGTTCAATCATGTTCTCCGATTCCACGACCGAGCCCAAGAACTTCAAAAGCTTCCCTAGTCCCTTGACTCGGAGAAACGAATACTCAGCGGTGGCATCCCTTAGGGTGGTTCTAAGGGCGAGAGTGATCTCTCTGTAGAGCCTCTGCTTGTTCAGCGATTTTACCAAATCTACGACCGCATTGGGGATTCGGTGGTAAATTGATAGATTATTTCCCCGCGGACAGTCGGACAGGGACTCATTAATGGAATTAAAGTTTACAGGTGGTAGCCCAATGCGAATTGAAGGTAAAATCCGCACCGCAGATCCGATCACTGTCACACGGTACACTATATTAAAAATGCCAACCATCCGATCATGTCACAGGTACACCATATCAAAAATGCGATAGGTTATAAACTTATATTTATATATATATATATATATATATATATATATAATTTATAAAAAAAAAATTTAAAACTTTTAATTTTTAAACATGCCCGTCAATATGACGGTTTTGAAAATGAATGACAAGTTGCGTATGACGTGGAGGTTTTAAATTAAAACGTATTTTACGGGGAAAAATGCCAAATACGGGCATACGGGCGTCAAATTTAACCCCTGATTATAATGGTAAATATTACATTTTTAGTGGCTTGATAATCATTTCTTCCCATCACTTGGTATAAATTCAATAAAGTGAATTTTTTATTATGAAAATTTTCAATAATCATCCTGAAATAAAATCAAATAAGAAAAAGTCAGAAATGCATTTATGGTATAAATTCAAAAAGTAAATTTCTTATTAGGAAAATTTTCAATAATCATCTTAAGATAAAATCAAATAAAAAAGTAGCAAATGCATTTGCCTATGATTTTTTAGTGAAGGGATGGAAGGATGATTTCATAAAGAATAGCTTCAATAGTTGCATGAGGCTTGGCCCTTAATTTTGCCCTAGTAAGGGCCAAACCCTAGCTCAATATCACCTATATCTCTTCATATAAGTTTTGTAGACTTTTTCTCTTGTTTGATGTTGAGAAAGGAAGGGTCAAGACCCACTAAAGTGACTTCAAGACCAATGTAACAAGATTGACTTACAACAGATCCCTTGCTAAAGTAGTGGGAAGTCTTGGTCACAAATATTGGCATTATTTATCTATGACAAGGCCACTAGTGTAGATAGGTTGTGTCTTTGATTTGATGGGCCAAAAGGTGTAAAGGGAAGGATAACAAGGGAAGTTGTTGACTTGTAGTCAATTGGGATTGCATTAGTAGGTTTGAAGAAGATTTTGTGGTAAAATTCTAAGGTTGACGTGGACTGTCCTCAAGCACTAACCAAGATTGATAATCTTCCATGGATTGTGCATGAGTTGAAGTGTCATCAAGGGAGGAATGCTTCAACCCGGATGAAGAAGAGGTTTGGTAGCCTTGGTTTGGATAACAAGTGAATAGAGTGGATAACAAGGAAGTGGATAATCCGATAATTGATTCCATTTTTAAGTTAATGGAAGGATAATAAGGGAAGTTGTTGACTTGCAGTCAATTGGGATTGCAATTGTGGTTGCATAGGTTGTGAAGATTAAAGGGGATAGTATTTAGGTTGGTATTGAGGGTATGGCTGTTGGAATTGAGGGTATTGAGGATTCCTACCATAAAAAATTAGCCGACCATGTGACCAAGATGAGTTTTGGGGTTGAGGTGACCAAGTTTTCCATGGAAGGGGTGCATTCCAATTACTTTGTGGTTGTGCATATGATTGATATTGTGCATTGGGATCTTGTATAATACATGTTTGTATAGGCTGCCAAGGTCTTTTAGGAGCAATAAAACAAAGTGGTTCATCTTGACTTGTTCTAGCTTCATCTTGGAAAACAACCTTAAGCCCAAGTATTGAGGGACATTATTTTGTATCATGATTTTTTGCACATATATCACATATTTCAACACTATCAAGAGGACATTCATGTAGAGCATATTTTTTCCTACACCTAGAACAAAAAATAGATAATGTAACATTCTCAACTTTTTTGCTTGTTTTGTATCCTTAGAGTATCTACTTGTTCATGAAAATTTCCAAGGATATATGTTTTAAAGTTTTATCAAGAAAATTTTATAATTTTGTTCTACTTATTGTTCCATATGCAAATTTGTGTACCCTTGACATGACTAGGTCTCTTGGGTTCACTCCATACTTTGCCTTACCTCTTGAAATGTGTTTGCACAACTCACAAATTTCATCAAATGAGTTAAGATCGATCTAGGCTTGTTTCATTCGTGTGCGGCCAAGGAAAATGTAATGAAGATATAATTAATTTTTTCAATAATATGTAAATACATGTAATATTGATAAAACGATTTTAGATATGCATGAGATTTATTCGGTCATTTTAATTTTAAATTTTCTTAGCGATAAATATTGTCAATAACTTTAATGATGAAATCTGATGAATAATAAAAATGTAGTCAATTACAAATAATCTTCATTGTGATCAATCTCAAACTATTTTCTTCTACTATTCTTATTGTCACCCTTGTTAGTTTTGTCATATTTTCATATCGATTATATGAAAATGACAGTTGAATTTGTAAACCATTTATATATTTAGCTTGAGTTGTTGTAGTAAACATCATACCTTGTCTCTCTTTGCTCTCGAATATTAATAGTTTGAATTAATATAACACAAAAATCATTGCACATTGTCAATAATTTTTTTCGTTCACAGTAAAATCAATGCACACTATTAATCCAATCACTTTAAAATTAATGTACCATCATACATCCAATTACATCAAATCAAAAATCAACATATACATTTAAATCAATGCGTCTAATGCAAGAAATAAAATAAGATTAGAAAACAACATCTACATTGAAATCAATGCATCTAAGTAATCAAATAGGATTAGAAATCAACATCTACATTAAAATAAATGCATCTAGTGCAAGTAAGCAAATAAGATTAAAAACCAACATCTACATTGAAGTCAATGCATCTAGTGGAAGCAATCAAATAGGATTAGAAATCACCATCTACACTGAAATCAATGCATTTAGTGCATGCAAACAAATAGGATTAGAAATCATCTACATTGAAATCAATGCACCTAGTGCAAGCAATCAAATATAATTAGAAATCAACATATACATTCAAATTAATGGTGAACCAATGTAGGTAATTAGTGTTCCTATTGAGGTGCTTTTTGTCAGGAGAAGATAATTTCTACTAAAAATGAACTATAAAAGTATTGATGCTCATATTGGTGGCATTTAGCATGGGGAGAATGGTGATTTTTGTTTGTTTGTTTCTCTACTCACTAGTTTTATTATTACTTTTGGTAAATATTAATGTCCTTCCCACTACATTTTGAAAACAATTTGGTGAGCGATGGGAATTTTTTATTTTAAAATTTGAACCTCCATGTAGTACTCCTAAGACATTGTGAAGTCCAAGGGACAACATACCTAAAGTTACCTACATGTGGTTCACATGATTCATTTGTCTTAACAAGAACCATAGCTATTGCTATTAGAGCTTTTCGACAAACAAAATGAACATCTAATGTCATAGGCTCTAGTAATGAAATGGCTTCACTCAATCTTGTACCAGCACAAGAAACACCCATTGCTATAGCTACTCCATACCTAACATGTGGATTGTAAGACTTGAAAAGAAAATATACAACCTGTGGTTAGGGAAAATTTTAAGGATGGAATTTTATCTTAATATTTAGAAACCTTAACGAATATTACTAGTCTATAATAGAAAAACTATAAAATGTTTGATGATATTTTTGTAAAAATATAAAAATAAATAAAAATAAATTATTACATTATATTAGTCTATATAATATCTTGGCGATTTTTAAGGTAAAATAATTTTATACTATAAAACTTGGGTGATTTTTTTTTTATAAAAAATGGAAATTGGAAAATCTGTTTTTGGAAGAAGTATAGAAAAGTAGCCCACATGTAAATATCAGCCTCTAAAATTTTCCTTGCTCATAGTGTCTATGAAAATACAAGAAAATTTGTCAAATAAACATAGGAAAATAAAAGCATCAGTAATGTTTCCTATATATTTATGCAAAATCATTCCACTTATGATTCTTACCGAAGAAAGATAATTATGTCGAGATGCTTTAGATTTTGAAATCAATAAAAAAGCATAGAATCAAGAACATGGAAAGAAAATTAACTTATCTGAGGCCCTTTTAACAATTGTGTAGAAAGTAAAAATTTTCTCATTTTAGTATATAGATTCATTCATGTTCATAACTGAAGCCCTTCTAATATTTTCATCAGATGGAAATAAACCATCCTCACATACCCATAATTGTTTTTTAATAGCTATACGTTTTGGGAATTCCAACGAACCTAGTTTCATCAGTTCATCGGAATTCCAACAAAACCGGTTAATTTCATCGATTATCTGATATTCTAACCATGGAACAGAAAGTGTGGCAGGTATGGGAAGTTCATAAAAATATATATGCCATCATCAGAAGATTGATGCTAGCTTTCGTTGGTATTCCGATGCCAATTCCATTGGAATTGGAATGATGATTATTGGCATTGGAACTCCAATTAGTTCTTTTGTCAAGAAACTTCTTCTATCTTCGATGACACGGTTCCATAAATATTGCTGAAATTCCAACAATTGTAAAAAAAAATCGATAGTACAATTAGACAAGAAATGATGTTAGTGAGACCACCTTTTGTCATTAGAGAGGCGAAACACAATCGCAAGAATGAAAAAGTGTCATAAAAAATTGGCTCAAATTATAGTAGTGAGGAAAATCACCACTACATGGATCATCACGACTTGATCATTTAATAGTCGTCAATGCATAATAGGACCTACAGCATCCCATCCCTTGGGTTGATTTTGTAGATATGTATAGACAAGCATTCTTGGAGGCCCACACAAAAATTAGTAAACCACATAAGGGATCGACCAAGAAAAGGAAAGGGAAGGTAGTGTCCAACCCTACAAAGCTAAAAAGGGAAGAGACCCTAGAAGAAGAAGAAAAAGAGATTGCAACAACATTGGTAGGCCTTAGCACTCCTACCAAGCCCAATGCAAGGAGGCATACCCAGAAAATTGTGTATACAAGGAGGAAAAGTACCAGAGTCAAGTTCAATGGGAATCAAAACCTCCTTATACTACCTCCATTACCATTGAATAAACACCTAATCCAGAAGGGTAGAGGCTATAGGAGGGACAAGTGCAAGGATTACCATAACCAAAGGCACAAGAAGGAAAAATTATAGTACTATCTAAGGTCAGAAAGCAACCAATACGACTACAGGGGAAGACATTCCACCTACGAGATAAAATTGTACAACTATAGGAGTAGCCTATAGAGCTATAGGAGACAGAAATGGAAAAAAATAAATTAACCCCATAGAAGCCACAATTCTTCTTCTCCTAGGTATTGAAGGTTAATCACCCTGCAGTAGGAATATTGGGGAGAATCCTCCCTACACACCTGGTGCCCCAATTAATGCTTGAAGTGGATAAGGCCAAGGTAGAAACGCACTGGTGAAGAAGAATAGAAAAAGACAAGGGAGTGGCTAACATTGCTAAGATGAAGGATGGAGTAAGGAAGATGAGGGAAGAGATGGCCTTGTTAAGGATAGATGAAGCAAAGAGAAGAAAGCAGCTTGAAAAACAAAACTAGTAAATAATAGGCCAATTGTAACAAGCACAATACTTGGTAAAGGAAACATATGCTCATATTTCATCACTAGAAACTTCCTTGGGGACTTGTTGACGGTGCTAGACCCACCAACATTCAGGGGATCACCACGGTATGAAGTCCCAACTAGACCTCACAACATTTGGTGTGGGAGTCCCATACGATATGATGGCCCGATTGCCATTGTCTTAAGGGTTTGCCTCAACTCTTGGTTGTCAGCACAGGAGAGTGGTTCACTTTGTCTTCGAGAAGTGAGGTTCGCGTGCTTGGTGAGTTCAAGTGTAATTATGTTAATGGTTCTTTCACTATGAGGGGAAGAAGGTGAAGGTGAGTTCCGGGTTGAAAGGGATCAGTCCCAACTTGGCTAGGAACAAACAACACAAAAGGACATACACAACTTGCGGTGAAGCATTCCACTCGGATGTGGCAGTCACAACATACAAGGTAAGATAACACATACAGCACTCATGAAACAGTCCGAACGAGTGCAACGATTGTTACAGAAAGGTTCATGTGAAAAGTCTGTCTGATGTCTGAAAAAGCAGTCGACACAGACGAGACAACATTAACAACATATACAACACATTTCCATTAATAGATTATGCATTACAACAAATGAATCAGTTTAGATGTAGAACATAGGTTAAAGCAACATGCAATACAATCGTTAAATAGTAGTCTTACAACAAATACAATACATGTGTGAAAACGTGCTAGCCTATTAATAGGTTTCTGAATTAAGCGAAAGTTCCAAGACACATCGTTACACCATACATCATTAACCTTGTCAGCGAAGCATTGGAGCCACTACTTACTCCTCAAACAAAAGATTACAAACTCTCATAGCTATGTGGGAGGAGTTGAGGTGAAAAGTCATTTCATGTACAAATGAGGAGGTATTTATAGCCAAGGGTGAAAGCGACCCTTGTGAATGTTCAAATACCCTCATGGCCGTTCGACTTCCATGACTTTTTGACTTACATGATTCTGTTAGGTCCCTATAATGCTAGTGATTACCCCATTACTATTGTAGTTGTATCCCTTATTAATATTGTTGTGCCCCTATTGTCCCCATATTGTTATTACTGTGCTCCATAGAATCCCTCTATTGTTATTTTTGTGGCTTTATATTATTATTGTTAGGTTGGCTGGGTTATATTGTGACTCCTTAGACTCCTATATATAGAAAGGAGGTTTTGTCATTTGAATCATCAAAGAATTGTTCATTTATGTAATGTAAAGGAGGTTGCCCCCTCGAAGAGGCTAAATTCTAAGGCATTGATCTATCCATTCTATCTTTTTTTGAGCTGGTTTCATAACATTTGGGATCAAAGCTTTGGATTCTAGGGTTTCGCTGCTCCAAATAGGTGATCGTGGCATTTTCGCTATAACTTTCTTCTTCAATATTTCAGAAGCTAAAAAAAAAACCCATTTGAGAAGAAATCACACTGAACCTCGGGTCCGAATTTCAGAGCTTTTCGTGCTATAGTTGCGGAGATATGATATGAGGAAGTTGGTTTTTTTGCAGACTCTTGAATTACATTCCAAACAGGTGACTTGGGGAAAATCATCATAACTTTCTCTCTGAGCATCGGATTGAAATTTCGTAAGAAGGTACAGAAAGAGGACAGACTGTAGTTTCTTGTATATATTTTTTAGAGAAAAAGGTCGAAATAGTGACTCGTGGAATGTCGTACAAGTTCGCACTACTGAACTAGTCTATAATCAAGTCACTGTGGGAGATTTGGCATAACTCTTCCTTGGAGAATCCAATTTGGATCAGACTGGTGGCATTGGAAAGAGGACACAGAGGACTACTGCAAGTTGCAATTTCAGAATTGGATGATCCGAAATTACAGAGATACATCAGAGGCAATATCGAACTCCTACAAAGTGAAAAAAGGTGTGTAGATTTTTTTTTAATTTTTTCTTAAGCTTGGTTTCCAAAATTATTTTGAAGGATTCAAAGGGCATAGTAGAGCATTATTATCAGTAACTGATGCCCCGAGGAAAGAAAATGAAAAAACCTAGTTTCTTTGCCTCGAGGAAAGAAAATGCAAACACCTAGTTTCTTTGCCCCGAGGAAAGAAAATGCAAACACCTAGTAAGCAACCTGAAAGCCCTAGCATGACTCATGAAGAAGAGAAAGAAATGCTAGATGATATATCAAAATTACAAGACCAAGTGCAACAAATGTCACTCTCACAAAAGCTAACAGAAGCTAAGATAAATGACGTGGAATCTAAGATAAATGGCGTGGAATATAAGATAAAAGGCGTGGAAGCTAAGATGAATGGCATGGAAGCTAAGATGGACGATTTGAAGATAGATTTGAAGACAGGCATGGAAGATTTGAAGATAGATTTGACAAAGTTTCTACAAGAAATGCTTACTAATGGTGAAAGGGTAGTAAAGAAAACTCATGATAAGAACAAAAGAAATGTTAATCATGATTTCATAGACTCTAATGTTGGATTGAAGACCCACCATATTCCAAAAATCGATATGAGGAAGTTTGATGGCAAGGATCCCGCAACATGGATATTACAAATGGAGCAATTTTTCGATCTCAATAATGTGCAAAACACACAAAAGGTACGTATTGCAACTTTATATTTGGAACCAAATCAGTTTGTATGGTATCAATGGCTTTGCTCTCGTAAACAAATTATCACTTGGGCAATTTTTACAGAAGAATTGACAGCACATTATGAGGATACCAAAAGCAACACTTTTTTTAGCCAATTGATAAGTCTCAAACAAAAGGGTTCAATAATGGAGCACATTAAGGAGTTCCAAAAATTGAACATAAGGGTAAAAAATATTCCAGAGGAGCATAGGATTGATGTGTTCATAGGGACTTTAAAGGATAATATCCAACATGATGTTCGCCTTTGGGAACTTGATTCATTAGAGAAGGCATTCAGGTTAGCAAGAAAAATGGAAAGCAAAATTATGGCAACCAGGAAGCATACCACTCACAACTATAAAGATGGAAGTGTTGTTTCCCCTAGTCTTCCACAACCTATAAGGTTGACACCACAAAAATTGGAAGAAAAAAGAGCAAAAGGGCTTTATTACAATTGTGATAGCAAATCCACTAAAGGTCATAAGTGTGCTGAGAGGAAATTATTCTACATCGATTGTGAAGAGGAAGAAGAAAAGGAGCAAGAAAGGTCAAAAGAAGAGGATATACTCCAGGAACAAAGCCTAGATAAAGAAGAAATGAATCTAACCATATCTTGTAATGCATTGGTTGGAATTACTACCCCTCAAACCATCAAGATAGAAGGACAAATCAAGAAGAAAAAGGTAATAGTGTTGATTGATTCAGGAAGTACCCACAATTTTATTCATTATAAGATAGCAAAAGAATTGAATTGCTTCCTATATCCAGCACCAGAGTGTCAAGTGATGGTTGCAAATGGAGGAATGATAAATTGCTCTAGAAAGTGCCATAATATCAAGCTATTCATGGGATAATATGTATTGAATAGCCCAACGATTTCCATTCCAATGGGAGGTGCTGATGTTGTACTAGGAGTCCAATGGCTACAATCCTTGGGTACAATAGCTTTTAATTTTTAAGAACTTTTCATGAAATTTTCTGTGGAAGGAAAGGAAGCTGAATTAAGGGGTATTACAGGGAAACCAGGAAATATAATCAGCTCTAATAGTATGACAAAGCTTCTAAAAAATGAATAAAGAGGTGTAATTGCACAATTATGTTCGCTAGATGTTTCCACATTGGAATCATCTATTTCTCCAGATCTCCAAAACGTCTTGGACAATCATTTCAAGGTATTTGAGACTCCAAAAGGTCTCCCACCTATTCGTGATCGTGATCATGAACATGCTATTCATCTGATTCCAGGAAGTGTTCCTCCAAACATCAGGCCGTACAGATATCCCTATGCCCAAAAGAGTGAAATTGAACGTATGGTTGCAGAAATGATAGAGGCGGGTATAATTCAACCTAGTCAAAGTTCTTTCTCTGCTCCAGTAGTATTGGTGTACAAGAAAGATGGATCATGGTGCATGTGTCCAAATTATAGGGAGCTCAACAAGCTCACTATTAAAGATAAATTTCCCATTCCTGTCATTGATGAATTACTGGATGAATTGCATGGATCAATTTACTTCACCAAGTTGGATCTTTGTTCAGGATATCATCAAATTAGAATGAAGACTGAAGACATTCTGAAAACAATATTTAGAACTCATGAGGGTCATTATGAATTTTTGGTCATGCCTTTTGGCCTTACCAATGCACCTTCTACATTTCAATGTTTGATGAATTCCATTTTTAAACCCACCCTTAGAAAATTTGTGTTAGTATTTTTTGATGATATGCTAATCTACAACAAGTCTGGAAGGATCATGTTGAACATGTTGACAGGGTGCTACAACTATTGGAGGAGAAACAATTATATGCAAAAAGATCCAAATGCTTCTTTGGAGTACAAGAGGTGGAATATCTGGGTCGTATTGTATCTCACGAAGGAGTTAAGGTAGACCCTAGAAAAGTTAAAGCCATTAAGGAATGGAAGATCCCAACATCCATAAAGCATCTGCAAGGATTTCTCGGGTTGATAGGGTATTATCGGAAGTTTGTTAAGAATTATGGGAGAATAACAGCACCTCTAACAACATTATTGAAGAAAGATGCATTTTCATGGACTCCAGAAGCAACAAAGGCCTTCGAACATCTTAAAGAGGAAATGTGCCAAGCACTGGTCTTAGCTACATCGGACTTCACAAAAACCTTTATTGTGGAATGTGATGCTTCAGGAAATGGAATTGGTGTTGTTTTAATGCAAGATGAAAGACCCATTGCTTTTTAAAGTCGTCTAATCAAGGGAAAGTTCTTACATAAAGCTATTTATGAGAAGGAAATGTTGGCAATACTCCATGCACTTAAGAAATGGCGACCCTACCTAATGGGAAGAAACTTCAAGGTAAAAACGGATCATAATAGCCTTAAACACTTCTTAGAAAAAATATTATCCTTTGAAGAGCAACAAAAGTGGGTCACAAAGATGTTGGGTTATGACTTTGAAATCATCTACAAAAAAGGGAAGCAAAATGTGGTGGCAGATGCACTCTCAAGAAAGGATGAGGATGTTGAAGCATTGTTGTGCGCCATTTTTATTATCCAACCAGATTGGATAAACGAATCAAGGGAGGAATGGAAGAATGATGAAGAAGTGTTGGCACTTATTCGAAAGTTACAACAATATTCTGGTACATCTGATACATTTTGCTGGAAAAATGATTCATTATGGTACGAAGATCGCTTATACCTCTGTAAGAATTCCCAACTAAAACAAAATATTCTTATGGAATTGCACGCTTCTCCCTTAGGAGGGCACTCAGGATTTTTAAAAACTTACCACAGGGTTAAGAAGGATTTTTTTTGGGATGGCCTTAAATCGGATATTCAAAATTTTGTGGCGGAATGTTTGGTTTGCCAACAAAATAAAGTTGAAACAATTAAGACATCGGGTCTATTACAACCTTTATCCATTCCAAGCCAACGTTGGGAGGAGGTTTCAATGGATTTTATCACAGGTTTACCCAAGTCTGAGGGAAAGAGTGTCATCATGGTGGTAGTTGACAGACTTACCAAGTATGCACACTTTTGTGCATTATCACATCCATTTAAAGCCAGTACAGTTTCTACTGAATTTATGGAAACAATTCAAAAGCTACATGGAAACCCAAAGATTATTGTAAGTGACAGAGATCCCACTTTCATTGGAAATTTTTGGACATAATTATTTTCTTGTCTTGGTACTCAATTAGCTCATAGCTCATCTTATCATCCTCAATCTGATGGGCAAACTGAGATAGTAAACAAATGTTTGGAAGGATATCTTCGTTGCTGTGTATCTGATAAACAGACATAATGGGTCAAATGGTTTCCTCTGGGTGAATGGTGGTATAACACTTCCTTCCATACAGCAACAAAAATGACCCCATTTATGACACTTTATGGATATCAGCCACCATCCATCACATCATATTTAAGAGAAAATTCTAAGGTTCAAGTAGTGGAACATCACATCGAACATCAACAACAAATCCTCCAACTCTTAAAGGATAACCTCGTGTTAGCACAGATTAGAATGAAACAACAGGCAGATCAACATCGCAGCGAAAGAAGTTTTGATGTAGGTGATTGGGTATTCCTACGGCGACAACCATATAAGCAAATGTCCCTCAAGCAAGCTAAGAAGGATAACAAATTATCACCAAAGTATTATGGTCCATACAAGGTGTTGCAAAAGATTGGTACTATGGCTTACAAATTGGAGCTTCCTGCAACTTCTCGCTTGCACCCAGTTTTCCATGTTTCATGTTTAAAGAAGGTTATAGGTGACAAGTTCCCAGTTCAAACAATATTGCAAGAACTTGACGAGGAAGGAAAAATTATATTGGAACCGGAAGCAGTCACAGAAACAAGAACTCAACAGCTATGAAATCGATCAATTTCAGAGTATCTTATCAAGTGGAAGAACTTATTCGCTGAAGATTCCACATGGGAGGATGAAAATTTTATATAGAAGCATCCAGAACTACTCAAGCGTTGAGTACAACACTTTTTTGAAGGAGAGGGGCATGTTAGGTCCCTATCATGCTAGTGATTACCCCATTACTATTGTAGTTGTATCCCTTATTAATATTGTTGTGCCCCTATTGTCCCCATATTGTTATTACTGTGCCCCATAGAATCCTTCTATTGTTATTTTTGTGGCTTTATATTATTATTGTTAGGTCGGCTGGTTTATATTGTGACTCCTTAGACTCCTATATATAGAAAGGAGGTTTTTTCATTTGAATCATCGAAGAATTGTTCATTTATGTAATGTAAAGGAGGTTTCCCCCTCGAAGAGGCTGAATTATAAGGTGTTGATCTATCCATTCTATCTTTTTTTGAGTTGGTTTCATAACAGACTCTATATATATATGTTGATAGAGTTTATGTCAAGGTATCATATAAGTCTTCAATAATATTTTTGTTTACTAGGGTATATAAACTATCTTTTTAAGTATTTTAAAAAACATCTAATTTTATTTTGTCAAAATTCAAGTGCTTTCCATTATTAAAATGACTTTATTTTTGTTAAAATTCGAGTGTTTTGCATTATTAGATTTTCATTAATAAAATTTTGATGTATGTGTAAATATATAAAAAAAAGATGTGTTATTTATGATTTAAATTAGCATTGATCATTTAAAATATGAAATTAACAATTTGGTTGTATATAAAACTATCAAATATAACATAATCTACCATACCAATGTCATTCCTATAAATAATGATCATGATGTTGGATTTATGCATGCTGACACCTAATCATGGGGATTGGGTGAACATTTGTAAATAATGGAAAATGAAGAGTCATCGACAGGTGAAACCCAAGAGCCACTCCCTCATGTATATAACAAAGAGTAATCTTAATGAATAAACATAATTGATTTGGGGAGTTACCTTTTGGTCTAACATGGTATCAGAGCCAACTCCCAAATAAGTTTATGTGTTGTAACCCCTGTTAGTTCTATGCCATATTCTGTTCCTATATTTTGTATATTCCCTGCAATATTTTTTGCAAGATTTTATACATTTATATTCATCAACGCTACAACGAATACCCACTCGTATTTATTCCAGTTGGCCTGCACCGGTCTCACATGAGTTACCTCTTGCGTACCTCGGCTCCGGTCTATTGTGGTATACCCATCCATTGTTTAGCGCTGCCATAATGCATAACGTTAAGCATGCATGGAATCTCGTTTTTTTTGTAAATGCTGCCACACCTCGGCCCCAGTTCATATGCTCCTCACTATTCTGCATACAGGTTTTCTCCCACTGTCTCCTCCCTTCCCGATTTCGAACGCTGCCATCTAACGTTGCTCCTCCATACAAATACGTTGCCATATAAGCGTTTCTCCTCCATACAAATACGTTGCCATATAAGCGTTGCTCCTCCATATGTTTCCATATAATCGTTGCTCCTCCATATAAATACGTTGCCCCTACGTTGAATGCTCCTCCATATACATATGTTCCCTACGTTGAATTCCCTTCCCCATATAATCCTCCCCCCATTAATACCTTCCCATATATTATTTTCGCCATATAACCCTTCCTCACATAATACCTCTGTCCAAAAATAAAAATAAAAATACACCAGAATAGAAGTGAATTTTTTTCATAGTATATTAGTAGCAAAGGTGCACTTTTATATAGTCCATTGGCAACAAAAGTGTTTTTTTATAGTACGCAGATTTTAAAATGCATTCATTGATATCTATTATGGGAGTGGTTCTCACCGAGAAGGAGAATTATCCAGAATGGTCATGGAAGATCGAACAGATTGTCATTTTTAATGCGCTGTGGAAAGGAGTTTGTGTTGGAGAAGGGGACAATGAACCAACAAAGCCTACCTCAGACAAGGAATTCACCATTTGGGAAAACAGACAGCAAGGCCTATGCCTTGATTGCAGCATGTGTAAATGAAGAGGTGAGTCCCCATATTTCACCATTTTCGAATGCTTTTGAAGCCTTACAAAAATTGAAAGAACTCTATGACTCACACTCTGTGCTTGAAGTTGTCCAACTAATGATTAAATTGTTCAGCCTTGAACTACAAAATGATGATCCTCTTACTCTTGCATTAGAAGTAAAATCTATTATGCATGATATCAAAGTCACTAATGTTGAACCAGACATTCCTCTGATAGCTTTTGTCAAGGCAATTTATCCACTTATTCAAATTATTTTGAGTCATTGCAAGCAAATGGAAACCTCAAAGAAATTACCTTTGACTCCCTTGTGAATAAATTTTCTGAGAGAGAGAAAGCTTTTGGGAAGAAGATAACTCCTCAGTCTTCTGAAGAAGTTGGGTGTCTTACACATAGAGAGAAGAATCATGCTCAAGGTTCTTCTAGAGGAAGAAGAAATTTTAGAGGTAGGGGGGTAGACACTCTCAAGGAGAAAAGTCTGATCTTCATTGCATACATTGCAATAAAGATGGATCACATGATGCATCCACATGCAAGTTGCCTTGGGACAAAATTGAGAAGGAAAGAAATCAACCCAAAGGTAACACCAATGACAAAGAGAAAGGTAAAGCACCTGAACCTGCTCACTATGTTGTTGCACATTTTAGTATTGGAGTAAATGAAGACTTGTTTAATGCTTCACTTACTTCTTGGAAAAATGATTCGTTGCTTGACTCAGGAGCAACTTGCCACATGACTTTTAGAAAATATTTTTTTGAATAATTTACTAACATTGTTGGAGTAGTAGTATACTTTGCAGACAAATCAAAACTCAAGCCATTAGGGCTTGGCACAATTAGGCTCAAATTTCTTGGTTTTCCAGACTTTCTTCTGCATGGTGTTTTATATCTCCCACAACTGAGGAGAAACTTATTGTCCTTGGTCCACATCTACTAGCAAGGACACTCCATTCATATGTTTGATGACAAGGTTGAGGTGAGAAGAGCATCAAATCACTCACTTGTTATGACGGGGATAGAAGAAGAAAGGATTATCAAGCTACAAAGTACCTCTTCTCGTGCAAAAAATTTCTCATACAATTCTCATTATGATGAAGGTACATTTCCATCAAGTGTATAATGGCATGCTAGATTTGGACACTTGAACTATGACAACCTTCGCTTGTTGAAGAAAAATGGTGTTACTAGTTTGCCTACAATTCCTAGGAAACTTAAGCAATCTAATGCCTACATTCTAGGAAAACATAGAAAAGAACCTTTTTTTGATTCACATTCCAGAGCAAATATTATAAAACTTGAACTCATTCATTCAGATTTATGTGGTCCAATGCTTGTTCCTTCTGCAAATGGAAGTAAATATATGATGACATTTATTGATGACTACACCAAAATGTGTTGGGTTTATTTATTGAAGAACAAATTTGATGCCTTTTAAACATTCAAAAACTTTCATACATGGATTGAAAATGATGCACAATCTCATATTGGCTCTATTCGAACTGATAATGGACAATAATACACTTCAAATGAATTTTAAAACTATCTTCACTAGCATGGGATCAAACATCAAACAATTGTACCTTATAACCCCAACATAATGGAGTAGGTGAAAGAATGAATAGGACAATATTAAATATAGTACGTTCCATGGTGTTTTTCAAGAATGTAAAATTGATGTTTTTGGTTGATGTAGTTCTATGTGTTGTATATGTAAAGAATAGATGTCCATCTAATGCTATTAGAAACAAGACTCCTTATGAAATGTGGTATGGCCACATTCCTTCGATAAAAGTATCTCAGGGTCTTTGGTTTCACCTGTTATGCCTTGATACCAAAGGTACATAGAAACAAACTTGGTGCAAGGAGTCATAAGTGTATCTTCTTGGAGTATTCAAATACCTCCAAAGCATACAATCTCTATGATGAAGTTAATAAAAAGTTTGTTGTATCTAGAGATGTAATCTTTCTTGAATCTTCCAAAGCTAACAATGTTGTTGAACAAAAACTTGATCGCTTGGATAGATTCGATCATGCAAAATCATTTCAAGAATTTGATAATTAGATTTCACATCATGAAGGGGGGATTCCTATACTCGATCAATCTGTGGAATCTTCTTCTGAAGCACTCTCTCCCCCACATGAAACTCCAACCACTGATGATACTTTGAGTGATGTGATTGACAGAATTGGGAGACTCAACTCAATCAACTAAGCAGCTTGGACCATCTCAGAAAGGTCCCCCAAAGTGGCTGACAAAGACACTTGAAAGTGTTCATCCTAATGAGGTTGGAAAGACAAGAACACGAAATTCAACCAAGCAAAATGGAGGTGATGTAGATGACTCTTATTCACCTATTGATATGGATGTTTCTTATGATTGCGAATTGAATTTGTCTACAGATTTTGAACCAAATTCCTTCAAAGAAGCTACTTCTCATGATGAATGGAAAGAAGCAATGCAAAAGGAGTATGATGCCTTAATAAAGAATAGCACCTGGAAGCTGGTTGATCCTCCATTGGGAACCAAACCAATTGGCTGCAAGTGGGTCTACAAGAACAAGTATAAAGATGATGAATCACTTGACAAGCATAAATCCAGGCTTGTGGCAAAAGGTTTTGAACAGAAGGAAGGGGTCGATTATGAGGATACATTTTCCCCCACAGCAAAATGGGCTACCATCCGGACCTCTTTTCCCTAGCAGCTTAGAACAGTTGGAAAGTCCATCAGATGGATGTAAAAAATGCTTTCTTGAATGGAGATATGAAAGAAAATGTTTTTATGTCCCAGCTTGAAGGATTTGATGTGAAGGGACATGAACATAAAGTATGCAAACTTGTGAAATCCTTGTATGGCCTCAAGCAAGCACCGCGAGCCTGGTATGAAAAGTTAACTGAGCATTTTCTGAAACTCAACTTCAAACATTATGATCTTGATGATGTAACTTTGTTTGTCAAGAAAGTTGGCTAAACAATTGTATATCTTGTGGTTTACGTATATGGTCTTTTGATGACAGGGAACAATGAGAGCTACATTGGATCCATAAAGAAGGAATTAAAGAAAGGTTTTGAAATCACTGACTTGGGCTATGTTCACTACTATCTTGGTATTGAAGTAACTCAACATTTGAAGTCTATATTCATCTCTCAAAAGAAGTACATTAGAGATCTATTGAACAGGTTTGGCATGGCTGAGTGCAATCCTCTAACTACTCCAATGGAACAAAACTTAAAGCTCACATCCATTGAAGGAAAAGAATTTGAGGATGCAACAAAGTATAGATAGCTTATAGGAAGTCTCAACTACCTAATTACTATTAGACCAGACATTTCGTTTGCTATTGGAATCCTCTCCAGGTTTATGCAAAAGCCTTGTGAGGGACATTGGTCTACTACAAAAAGAGTTCTAAAGTACTTGTTAGGGAACTCAAGACTTTGAAATCAAGTATACACAGGTGGGCGACTTTAGCTTGATTAGATACTCTGATTCAGACTTCAATGGAGACAAAGAAGCCGGGGTATCTACTTTTGGTTATGCTATGAGTCTTGGATCAAGATCTGTCTCCTAGAGATCACACAAACAATCAGTTCCAACAGATTCCACAACAGAGGCAGAGTATGTGGCAACAGATGAGGCAACAAAAGAAATTGTGTGGCTCAGGAAAATTCTGGAAGATTTGAAGGTAAAACAAGTACATTCAACTCCACTCATGATTGACAACACCTTTGCAATAAAGTTGGCCAAGAACCCAAAGTTCCATGATCGAACGAAGCACATCAATACAAAATACCATCTGATTCGACATCATGTTGAGGCCAAGACAATCCATCTATGCCATTGTTTCACTAATGAGCAGATTGCAGACATCTTCACCAGAGCGCTTAGAAGAGAAAAACTTGAAAGATTTAGAACGATGCTTGGACTCACCAACATCCCTTGAGATTAAGGGGGGGAATGTTGACACCTAATCATAGGGATTGAGTGAACACTTGTAAATAATGTAAATAGTAAATAATGGAAAATGAAGAGTCATCGCGAGGTGAAACCCAAGAGTCAATCCCTCATGTATATAACAAGGAGTAATTTTAATGAATAAACACAATTGATTGGAGGGGTTACCTCATGCATCTCCACTTAATTAATAAATTTTTAATTTTTAATAACTATGAAGCTTAACTAATTTAGTAACAAGAAAAATTGAGCATAAATCTTCAAAACTTTTTTGAAATTTAGAAACAAGATCCCAAATAAAGCATTGGAGTTTTAAATGTTGCTCACATATTGCTTAAATACTTGTTTACTATTACAAAAAAAAAACCTAGCAAAAGAATATTACCTTATCTTTCATATTAAAACTTCTTAAATTATCATAACTCTCTTATAAATTAATTACATTATTTCTTAATATATATTTTTTAGTTTCTTATATCTTAATCTTCATTATCTACATTATAATTTCCAAGATTATTTTTTAATTTTAATTTATTTAATATTAAATATACACAAGATATACAATTGTAAATTTATTTAATATTAAATATACACAAGATATACAATTGTATATGTTATAATTTCAGTGTTAAAGGATCCTCTAACCTACCTGCGGTATTCCAACTTTAATTTTTAATATAGACATTTTTTATGTTTTTTTACTTCCAAGAAAAAGAAGTTGGAAGACCGTAGAGAAAAAAAAAGAAAGCTACAACACTAATCTCGCCAAGAAAGACAAGGAGCCAGATAATTAAAAACTAAGAAAATTATAAATCCGATAGACCAATTTGGTTTCAGTGGACACTAATCATCATCATCATCATCAATTTTTTTCTATCTGAGTTACAATTTCTATTATCTATTATTTTATTTTATTTGCATAAAAAACAAATACTAAGCGACAATACTACATATTACACTTATTATTACACTTATTTTAATCTTGGAAATTTTCACTCACCTTTTAAATCTATTTATTTAAAAAAAAAAAATATTAAGCAAATTTGCAAGGAATTTACTTCTCCATGTTTCCTTTTTTTGCGTCGTGGACCCTACCAAAGTGGGCTGGAGCTAACCAGCCATATATTGGGTATTTAATGCTCTCATAGCAGCACGCCACTTAGCCCGATAACAAGGGAGCGGGCAAATATTATTTAATGCCGAATTTGCCCGCTCCTGTGTTATAGCGTTAGGTGGCGTGCTGCTCTGAGGGCATTAAATACCCAATATATGGCTGGTTAGCTCTTTCGGCCTGCCTGCCCCTTTCTTCATTTTTTATATTTAAATTTCTGTTGGTTCGATCTCCCGGAGGTCCCGGTTTCGATCCGCACTCCATCAGTTTTCTGCAACCATGCCTACTCGTCTTGTCATGAAGAATACTGCGTCAATCGCCCACAAAAAAAACAGCGGCAAAGGTTCCCAGCAAATTCTCCAAGACTCCAGCCAACTCCGTGAGCTCTACCCTACCAAAGCCAGAGCCCTAGGCTGTCGCAACAGCACGGTCGAAGACCTCGCCCATCGCTCAAACTCTAAAAGTCAGAGAGAAAGTCTTCGAGGCATCTAAAGATTTGAACGAACCAATTGTCGAAGCCCAGACGGAAAAAGAAAATCCCGTAGTAGATGCCAATGAGGAGTACAAAGAATCCACCAAAGAGGCTGATGATGAGCCCTCTGCAAAAGGTAGCGAGGAGGGAGGCCAGCGAATAGACTTAGAGAAGAAGGAAATCGATACTGTAATGCAGGAAGCACATGATAATGAAGGTGAGGATACAGAACACCACGATAAGCTGGCTGTAAATAATGTAGTCATTGGCGAGCAGAGTCATGGAAATGAAGAAGGTGTGGAAGGTGACAGAGCTGATGACGCTTATGAGGTGGAAATGCCCGCCATGGTCAAGGAACGGATAAAGCAGAAAGAGTTTGAAGAGTTTGTGAGAGGGCTTCATAAAGACGCTGATGAAGAGGATGTGAAGAAGGTGTTTAGTGAGATTGGTGAAGTGGTTGAGACCAGATTGCCAAAGAATTCTCGGACTCAGAAGAATAAGAGCTTTGCATTTGTTCGTTTCGCGAGTGTGGAGCCAGCCAAAAAGGCAGTGGTAGAGCTCAGGAATCCACAGGTGAGAGGGAAGCAATGCGTAGTTTCAAGAAACCAAGATAATGAAACTCTTCATCTACGCAATATTTGTAAATCAAGGACAAAAGAGGTTCTTCAACAGAAATTGACAGAATGTACAATATACAATGTTGAGGAAATAACTTTGGCGGAAGATCCAGAACAAGAAGGACAAATAGGGGGTTTGCATTTCTGGAGTTCCCCACCCATCTGGAGGCTACCAATGCCCTCATCCGCTTGCAGAAGCCAGACGTTTTCTTTGGTAGTGACCTTAGAGCAAAGGTTGCATTTGCCAAATCTGCCACTGAGCCGGACGAGGAAGTTATGGCGCAGGTAAAGTCTATTTTTGTTGATGGATTGCCACCTTCTTGGGATGAAGAGCGAGTTCTGGAGAAATTTAAAGGTTATGGTGAAATTGAAGAAGTGCAATTGGCACGAAGTATACCTGCAGCCAAGCGAAAAGATTTTGGGTTCATTTCTTTCAGAACTCGTGAAGCGGCACTGGCGTGCATTGAAGGAGTAAATAAGAATAAGGTAACTGAAGATGAAGATAATAAGGTTACTCTGAAAGCTACTTTTCGGAAACCTCACGAAAAGGGACGATAAGCTAGGGGTAGGGTTCGTGCAGTGTATGGTAGGGCTCGATTTGGGCATATGATAGGCGACCATCTGGTCCTGCTTATATACGAAGCGATCGGAGGAATTATAGAGAAGATGACGATTATCTTAAGAGGAGGCGAGCTCAACCTTCAGGTAGAGCCGATGAAACAGCTACTAGACGATACCAGCATGACTATGGAAATTGATATTGTGAGAGCATGCCGCCAAGCAGGCCTCCATACCCTGAGGATAGTTATGGTTATCGCATGAATGGAATGCAAGATTATCATGATTATGCAGGAGGAGTATGTGGGTCCAAGCGCCCATATTCAGTTGTGAATAACGATCTTCCAAACCCAGCTCGGCATTCCAGGAGTCGTATGCATTATGAGGTAGGTGCCCAGATTCACGTTCCAAAAGAATGTCCAGGGTAGGCCAAGATTCACAATTAAATTATGGGGCAGGCAACCGAAGTGGTGCAATTTATTCAAGTGATTACGCACCTGGGGCAATGATGTTGGAGGTGGACCATATCCGTATTGAAAAGCTCAGCATCTATTATTGAAAAGTTAAACACAGATGATTTATTAAAATGGTCGATTTATTAAAATGGTTTAAGTGAATTTTCTATATTTTAGAAAGAATGACACAAAAATATTTTAAAATTTATTTGATGTATTTGGCTATTGACATTTTCTTGTGAAGCTTCACAATAAATTTTTCTAGTTTTTTTTGTTGTCTTTGAAGGCTTCATATTTTAAAATAAAGTCCTTGTTTCACAAAGGAGTTGATCAGAATTAGTTGATAAGAATTATATATATGGGGTAAATATTTCATTTTTATTCGCTTGATAATCATTTCTTCCCATCACTTGGTATAAATTCAATAAAATCAATTTCTTATTATGAAAAATTTCAATAATCATCCTAAAATAAAATCAAATAAAAAATTTAAATTATAATCCACATTAATTTATTATTTTATAATTACAAATTTTGATAATAAAATCATATTATTTAAATTAATTGGAGGGTTATTGGCTTGTAGTAATTTTGTGGGAGTAAAATGAATTCTTGAGGAGGGAGGGGTGAGAACCCCTCCTTCAAGGAACTTGTTGACGAAAATATGCAAAAAGATGGGGGGAAGGGGACCAAAAAGCCTTGGTAACGGTAGCACATCCAAAGAATCTCTGGTTTTAGGGGCATAATGGTAGCTGAGACTAAGGGAAAAATGCATCCCCAAAGTGGCTTAAAATTCAAAGTTTGGAATCCCACCAAAAAAATTAGAGGAACATAGAAAGCAGATTAAGGATCACACCTTCATATGCAAGTTTGTGAGGAGTTCGCCAAGAGAAAAGTGTTGAAATTTGGGGCAGCTATGGAATGAATTTCCCATGAGAAACCCACATATCCCTAAAGAAACCCATCCTGCCCGATGGCTTGGCACTTTTATTTGATGTGACATATTTATGTGGTCAAGTAATCCTCAAGATGTTTTTTGGTAAATATATTTAAAAGAGTTTTTATTAATTTGTAGTGGGCTAATTGGTAAAATGTTCAAGTCAACTTCATCTCATAAGCCCCTCTTGTCTCCTCCATTGTTTGGTATAAATAGACCTTCATATGCAAGTTTGTAAGGAGTTGAAGTTTGGGGCAGCTATGGGATGAATTTCGCATGAGAAACCCATCTATCCCTAAAGATGTTTTTGGTAAATATATTTAAAAAAGTTTTTATTAATTTGTAGTGGGCTAATTGGTAAAAATAGACCCTCTTGTCTCCTCAATTGTTTGGTATAAATAGACCTCCTTGGAGCTCATTCAACGCACCACATCACTTGATTTCTTTTGATATGAGTTGTGTATTGTCTCTAGAAGCTGCAAATGCCTTTGTGTAATATATTTTAGTGAAGGGATGGAGGGACGATTTCATGAAGAAAATCTTCACTAGTTGCATGAGACTAATTTTTCCCGAATAAGGGTTAAACACTATCTCAATATCTCCTATGTCTCTTCATATAAGTTTTGTAGACTTTTTCTCTTGAGAAAGGAAGGGCTAAGACCCATTAAAGTGACTTCAAGGCCACTGTAATAGGGCACAAATATTGGCATTATTTATCTATGACAAGGCCATTAGTGTAGATAGGTTGAGTTTTAGATTTGATGGTCCGAAAGGTTTAAATGGAACTTGAAACTAGGTTGCATTAGCCTAGAACAATAACACAAGAATGGAGGACAGAATAGACGTGGACTATCCTCAAGTCCTAACCAAGATTGAGAATTTCCCATGGATTGTGTATAAGTTGAAGTGCCATTAAGGGAAAACCATGGTTGTCCTTCAAGGTATGTGTTAGAATTTTTTGTTGATGATTTTTGTATATATTGTAAGGCAATTATGTACAAGTGTATAGCCTATTAGAAGGTGTTTTGCAAAGCCCTTAGTATTTTCTCTTGTAAAAGCTAATGAGAGAAGATGCTTTGTAATCTAGATCTTTGATATCAAGTGCGAAAGGATGATGTTAAGAATATTGTGACTTATACTCTAAGTTCATTGAGTTGGAAGGGCTATCTTCAATTATGTGTGCAACAATGATATTTTGTGCCTATAATAATGATGGTTGGGCAATGGTTCCCATCCTTAGGACGATGATGAATTGCAGTGCCTCCATGATAGTGATGTGTTCCTTCATGACAAAAATATGTGCCTATATGACAATGTTGTGTGACATAACTCTATGACAGTGATATTGTATGCCAGAACCTTATGATAGCAATCTTTGATGTATGGGAGTGTCTTTATGATGTATAGTAGTGACCTTATAACAATGGGATATATGGAAGTGTATTTATGACAGAGATGTGTAGTAGTGTTCTTATGGAAATGCCCTTATGACTAAGTTGTATGGCAGTATCCTTGCATAGCAGAATCTATATGATAGCATCAATGAAGTATGGAGTGCTCTATGACAGTGATAGTGATGAATGTTGTGCTCATATGAAAATGTGATAAGGAGGCATGTGTATACATCTCTAATATACTTGTTTGTTGTTAGGTTGGCCTTATGAAGCCTAACATGATTTATGATGAAAGATATATGTCCCATTCTTACTATACTTTGTATCTCATTTGAACATTGATGAATATCTAATAGAAGAAGAAGAATTGATTTATGTGTTCCCCCCTTGTAGGGTTTTCCCTTGGTCTTCGACCAAAATCCTGGTGTCTCTATTATGTATGTTTTTCTTCTGTTATTCCTTATCATTCCATTGCATTGTTGATTTTATTGTTCTCTCTACATAATTTTTAGTGATGATATGATGTTATGGGGTGAATGTAATGTGAAAATGTTGAAAAAGTTTAAAAATGAAATTATCTACAATAGAGAACAATCTAGCCCTAAGAAATAACAAAAAGGAAATTGAAAAGTGGATTCAACAAAAATGGCAGCCAAAAAGGGAGGTGGATTGAGGCTAGGCCCTAAAGGATTTTTTATGGTGATTTTCTCTGACATAGAGGACAAGGCTAGGGTTATTGAAGGAGGTGGCATACTTCATGAACAACGTGGGTTTATATATTAGGCACTGGGAGGAGTGCTTCAACCTGGATAAAGAAGAGGTTTTAGCAGCCCCAGTTTGAATAACAATCGAATAGAGTGGATAACAAGGGAAGTGGATAACCCAATAGTTGATTGGATTTTTGAGGAAATGGAGGGATAACAAGTGAAGTTGTTGACTTGCAGTCATTTGGGATTGGAATTGTGGTTGCATAGGTTGTGAAGATTGAAGGGGATATTATTGAGGTTCATATTGAGGGTATGGTTGTTGGAATTGAGGGTATTGAGGATTCCTACCATAAAAATTTAGCCAACCCTGTGACCAAGATGGGTTTTGGGGTTGAGGTGTCCAAGTTTTCCAAGGCATGGGTGCATTCCAATTAGTGTGGTTGTGCATATGATTGTTATTGTGCATTGGGATCTTGTACAATACATGTTTGTATAGGTTGCTAAGGTCTCTTAGGAGAAATAAAACAAAGTGATTCATCTTGACTTGTTCCATCTTCATTCTAGAAAACAACCTTAAGCCCAGGTATTGAGGGACATTCTTTTGTATCATGATTTTTTGCACATATATCACATATTTCAACACTATCAAGAGGACATTCACATAGAGAATAATTTTTTCTACACCTAGGACATAAAATAGATAATGTAACATTCTCAACTTTTTGCTTGTTTCGTATCCTTAGAGTATCTCGTTGTTCACTAAAATTTCCAAGGATATATGTTTTAAAGTTGTCAAGAAAAAATTATAATTCTGCTCTTCTTATTGTTCCATATGCAGATTTGCTTACCCTTGACATGACAAGTCTCTTGGGTTCATTCCATACTTTGCCTCACCTCTTGCAATGTGTTTGCACAACTCATAAATTTCATCAAATGAAAATTGAGAGACATCTCCTTTTCCCATTGAATTGAGAGAATCAATCCACTCATCTCTTATGGCTTTTAACAAAAGGTTTTTTAGTGTCTCTTCATCTAAATTGTGCATTTTATCCCTTTTGATATTATAGGTAAACCTTTCCACTAGATCTTCAAGGTTTTCATCCTCTTTTTGAACCATCATAAATACTTCATCCTTAAGGTTATGGTGCATACAACGATCTTTGTTTTTTTCTAGGAATATTCTTTTCATATCATCCCATGTTCTGATAGAATGTGTTCCTAGACCCATGAACCATTTAAGGGCTCCATCTTTTAGAGTGGTCGGAAATAATTTCAATTTTTGAGTATCAAGTAAATAATCACATGATCTACATAATATTTCAAACTCAAAAAGAAATGTTTCAGGATCCTCAGTTCTTAAGCCATGAAAATTAGGGAGGATATAAGGTGAGATATTTTTCATGATAGTAGTGGTATCTGTATCTAAGATAGGAAAACCATAAGGATCTTCTTCATGATGGTCTCCATCATCTGCTCTTACACCTCTACCACCTCTACCACCTCTACCACCTCAACCTCCTCTATTTCCTCCTCTACCTCTTCCTCCACCAATACTAAGTCCATCATCTCCATTGTGTACTTGTCCTTCCCCTTCTCTTACCATTGTAGATTCCTTGGAGTTGATATAAGGTTCAACAATAGGGTCATCTACTTCTTCCTTTGGTTCTTCTACTAATGGTATGTCAGAAAAAAATTTCCACTCTTCTTCACTAAGCACTTCTAACTCTTTTCCTAAGAGTTGTTCTCCTGTTGAAGAGAGAAATATGACTCCTTCAGTAGGGGATGTCGGTTCTTCAACTACGACTTTTGTGGATGAGGTTGGTGAGTCCCTAGGGTAAGTTTCAGACCTAAGTACTTCAGGAAGTCACTATGTCTACCTGCGATGTTTATCCGTAGAATCTCATTCTCTATCCATGCATCCTAGATTATTTTAATATGATTTTAATTATGCATCTAGAGAATGAATGCATCAATTATGATATGCAAATAAAAAATAAAGTCTTATATAGACTTCCCTAACAATGGAACCAAAATTTTTGTGTAATATAATTGCTAGTTAAATTACGTGATTAAATTGTCAAACCAAAGTTCGTGTACTTGTGAAGTGCATTTGCACAATATATGCTAGGAGTTAAATTTGACATAATTATATTTTTCCAGTCAAAATCATAAGTAGAATGATTTCACTAAACTGAAATGTTTTCTTGATATTGTTCCAGGCATCAACTAGAGAAAATAATTCTTAATAAGCGTGAGGATACCATGAGTACGATGGGTGCAATTTTGGATTTTGGTATTTTAGATTCCGGTGGAAGGAATGTAACTATTAAATTACTTTCTAGGTCAAAGCATGATAGAATGACCATTTTTATTAGAATGTTAGTCTTCACATAGTTTTGGTATTGGTATATGCTTCTCTACTTTTTGAGATTGTCTTTTGCGCCAACTACTTTTATTGGGATTAACTATGAATTGAAGACCCCAAAGTTTGAATTTATATCTAATGTAAAAACTTCAATGTTTGAGTATCCTCGCCCAATGGCACCTCCAACAACCACCTCAACTGCAAAGTTTCCAACAACTATTTTGTCAACATCAGTAAGGGATAAAACGAGAGGAAAAAAAGAAACAGATAATAAAAGTACAATTGAAAAATTATTTGGTGATGATGGTAATACATCTGTATCTGCTAATGGTGTTGTGTGCTCTGGAAAGGGCCCAAACTCTAGTGATAAGGATGGTGAACCAATGCAGGTAATTATTGTTACTATTAAGGTGCGTTTTGTTAGGAGAAGTTTTTATTAAAAATGAATTATAAAAGTATTGATGAACATATTGGTGGCATTTAGTATGTGGAGAATGGTGATTTGTGTTTGTTTTTATTATTACTTTTGGTAAATAGTAATGTCCTTTCCCTTTTGAGGAACTAAGCATCATGCAGATCCAAATTTGGAGATTATTATTGATTAAAAAAAAAGATAAAAATTTTGATTCATCTTATGCATAAATCATCCCGTAGTCGGCCGCCCCGCCCCCCCCCCCCCCCCCCCAAAAAAAAAAATATTATGGCGAATTATACATTATTGCAGTTGAAGTAGCTAGTGCTCTTAAGTAGTATCAATTTCAACATTAAGTTAACTCATGAAAGAATATCAAGAAAACATCTCAGTTTAGTGAAAATTGAAATAAATGTATATATGGATATTTTGAAAACAATTTGGTGAGCCACGAGAATATTTGCTTTTAAAATATGAACTTCCATGTAGTACTCCTAAGACATTGTGAAGTCCAAAGGGACAACATACTTGAAGTTACCTACACGTGGTTCACATGATTCATTTGTCTTAACAGGAACCTTAGCTATTTCTATTAGAGCTCCTCGACGAACAAAATGAACTACATCTAATGTCATAGGCTCTAGCAATGAAATGGCTTCACTAAATCTTGTACCAACACAAGAAATACCCACTGTTATATCTACTCCATACCTAACATGTGGATTGACCCGGAAAGAAAAGATACAACCCATGGTCAGTGAAAATTTTAAGGATGGAATTTTATGTTAATGTTTAGAAACCTTGGTGAATATTACTAGTCTTTAATAGAAAAACTATAAAATGTTTGATGATATTTTTGTAAAAATATCAAGAATTTTTATTACATTATGTTAGTCTATATAATATCTTGGCGATTTTTAAGGTAAAATAATTTTATACTATAAAATGTGGGTGAATTATTTTTATAAAAGATTGAAATTGGAAAATCATTTTTTTGGAAGAAGTATAGAAAATTAGCCCACCTCTGAACATTAGCCCCTAAAATTTTCCTTGCTCATGGTGCTGGTTAAAATACAAGCAAATTTGTCAAATAAACACAAGAGAATAGAAACATCAGTAATGTTGCCTACATATTTATGCAAAATCATTTCACTTATGACTCTTTACCAAAAAAAAGAAGAAAGAAAGATAATTATGTCAGAGATGCTTTAGATTTTGAAACCAATAAGAAAGCGTGGAATCAAGAACATGGAAAGAAAATTTACCTTTCTAAGGCCTTTTTAACAATTGTGTAGAAAGTAAACTTTTTCTCATTTTAGTGTATAAAGTCATTCATGTTCATAACTGAAGCCCTTATAGTATTTTCATCAGATGGACATAAACCATCCTCACAGAACCATAATTGTTTTTTTATAGCCAAGAGGTTATGGGAATTCCAACGAACCCAGTTTCGTCGGTTTGTCAGAATTCCAAAAAAACCGGTTAATTTCATCGATTATTTGACATTCTAACCATGGAACAAAAAGCGTGGCAGGTATGGGAATTTTGTCGAAATATATATGCCATAATCGAAATACTGATGCTAGCTTTCATTGGTCTTCTGATTCTAGTTCCATTTGCATTGGAATGATGATTATTGGCATTGGAACTCCAATTAACGCTTTTGTCAAGAAAATTCTTGTCTTCGATGAAATAGTTCCATAACTATCGTTGAAATTCCAATGATTGTGAACTATCGTTGAAATTCCAATGATTGTAAAAACCGTCAATAGTATTATTATACCATAAATAACGTTTAGTGAGACCTCGTTTTATCATTAGAGTGGTGAAACGTCATTGTAAAAACGAAAAAGGGTCATAAAAATTTGGCTCTATTTATAGTAGTGAGGACAACCACCACTACGTGGTTCATCACGACTTTATCAAGTTAATAGTTGTTGATGCATTAGAGGACCTACGACATCCCATACCTTGGGTTGATTTTGTAGGAATAAGAGGTCCAGTAAAAAATTAGTAAAGGAATAAGAGGCCCACGTAAAAAATTAGTAGACCACATAAGGGCTCAGCCAAGAAAAGGAAAGGGAAGGTAGTGGTCAACTTTGCAAAGCTGAAAAGGGAAGACATCCCAGAAGAAGAAGAAAATGAGACTGCAACAACATTGGTAGGCCTTAGCATTCCTACCAAGCCCAGGGCAAGTAGTCTTACTCAACAAATTATGTATACACGAAGGAAAAGTACCAGTGTCAAGTTCAGTGGGAATCAAAACCTCCTTCCACTACCCCCATTACCATTGAATAAACACCTAATCTAGAAGGGGAGAGGCTATAGGAGGGACAAATGAACGGATTACCAGAACCGAATGCACAAGAAGGAAAAATTCTAGTACCACCTGAGGTCACAAAGCAACCAATACGAATATAGGGGAAGACATTCCACCTGCAAGAGAAAATTGTACAAGTATAGGAGCAACCTATAGATCTATAGGAGACAAAAAAGGAAAAAAATATATTAGCCCCCCAGAATCCACCTTTCTTCTTTTCCTAGTCATTTAAGGTTAATCATCCTGCAGTAGGAACATCAGGGAGAATCCTCCCTACACACATGGTGCCCTAATTAATGCTTGAATTGGATAAGGCCAAGGTAGAACACACTGGTGTAGAAGAATAGAACAAGACAAGGAAGCGGCTAAAATTGTTAAGATTGAGGATGGAGTAAGGAAGATGAGGGAAGAGATGCCCTTGTTAATGATAGATGAAGAAAGCATAAGAGAGAATCTTGAAAAAGAAAACCAGTAGATAATAGGCCAATTGCAACAAGCACAATAATTGGTAAAGGAAAAAGATGCCCATATTTCATCACTAGAAACTTCCCTAGGGACTATGGCACACCTCTCCTTGGAAGAAGTCAGTTGCTAGCAGCCTTCAAGGGCTTATTCACTATTTTCTAAGGAACAATGGTGTATGTTCTAAATAAACCAGATATCACAAAGGGGAAAAGTATAGTTGCAAGAGACTAAGGAGTTATTTGATTTTTTCTTGGAATTCAACATGGAGGACAAAGCTAAAGTTTATGAATTCTACATCCACGACCTTGTGCTTACCAACATGCCCATATAGGATCAAAATCCATACCTAGGGGGTGTACAACTGTTAGAATTGACATCCTGGTTGAGGCATGAGGAAACTGGGGCCGAGGAAGTGAATTCGCCATTGGATGGGTAACTAAGAGAACCATTATGGATCATACCTAAGCATCCAAACCCCTCCATACTCACCACAACTCATGCCATCCTTGTAAAGGACCCCAAGATAGTGGACATTTGGAAAAAGAGACAAGTGGAAGTCATCCTCCATTTCGAAGACACTTTTAGACTATTAGGGGAGGAGAGCTCACAAGCTTGTCAAAGAAGATGGCAAGGGTTGCCCCATAGCATGAAAATAAGAGAATACCACTCTCTTGATTAGTTGCAGGAAGCACTAGCAAAAACTCCCTTATACAAAAGGATCATCCAAAGACTTGGAGTTCAGTGGATAGGGCTTATGTTCAATCCACCCTTGCTATTAGGGCTCCAAGAACACCAAGATTAGGAAGAAGAATCCAAGGAATGGAAGTCTATAAAAGAAAATGTAGGATTCCACCCAACAAACCACCACTAGATCAACTTGAAATATCAAGCAGGTCATCAGGGAGATGAATAAAAAAGAGCGGAGAAGAGAAGAAGAGTAAGTTGCTCAAGAGTGGACAACAATTATAGTACGGGGAGATGAAGGGCCTCAAAAATAGCTAAATTATAAGGCCCATCAATCCACTCCTGAGCACATAAAAACTATATTGAACCCACCTTTTGCACTTAATGATACATTTTCTTAGCTTAATGGGTTCTTAGAAAATTCAATGAGGTTTTTCATATTTTATGTGCCTTAACATGTTTACTATGTATGATTTTAAGAGATATTGCACATATTTCAAGAGATTCAACACTAGAGATATTTTTGGGACTTGTTCCTTGTTGTAGGAGAGCCTCAACTTGGTTGGCTAAGGGCATTTAATCCCCCTTCCTATTGTTGCAATGTGAACTAGGAGAAAGATCCCATTTTCTATGGATTTTGGAGGGAAATGAAGTCCTCCTCTCAAGGAGGTTGCTCCCCATTCATTGTATAAATAAGAGGCTTGAGTAGTCTAGTGGATAGATAAAACATTGTGTGAAGAATAGGAGGAAATACTAGATTTGTATTTCCAAGCAAATTTTGTAATTTTGTAATGTGAAAATAATTTCTCAGTCAATGAAAGTGGTGTTCTATTTCATCTCTTATTTTGGATTTCCTCTAAGGACTCTAAGCACCCTTTGGCTATGCCCACCTTAGGAGCTCCAGATTCCTCCTTTATTTTTTTGTTAGTGTTATTCTTTCATTTTATTTTCCAACATTTTTGAAAGTTACCTTTCCATAACACTTATGCATGGTTAAATAGAATACTTTTGTGAACAACTTTTTTTGTAGGTTATTAGTGCATTTTATTATAGTATTAACACAAGTTAATGCCAATTTAGATATTCATTCCATTTTATTTCTCTTGTTGTTGCAACTTTACTGTTCACTATTTTCTTTTGTTGTGTAACTAGTTTTGTAGCTACAAGAAACACCCACAATTTGGTTTTACTAGGGTAAATTTGCACTAGGTTGTCTCAAATCACAACCCACATCCTGCTTGGGTGCCACTCTACAGAACATATCTATGTCATTTTTTCTTATCATACCAAGTCATGCCAATCAAGTTGCCCAAATGAGGAGCCACAATATGCCATGGATCCAATCAGATATGGCTACAAAAAGCCATGTCATGTGCCAGTTGTATTCATATGTGAGACCCACATCAACCTACCATAGTCATCAAACCAGACTTTTAGGGATAATCATAGTGAGGCAATTCAAACTGCCATGAATAAATTACAGAGATCCAATTCAAATTTCCACGAAAAAATCACACAAAGCCAACTTAAACTGCTACGATCCAATCACAAAGAACGAATTCAAATTGTTATGAACCAATCTTAAATATCCAATTCAAATTGCCAAGAACCTACTCAAACTGTCATGAATCAATCATAGAGATCTAATTCAAACAACCATGAACCAATCATAGAGAGCCAACTCAAACTACCACAAACCAAACACAGAGAACCAATTCATATTTCCATGAACCAATCACAAAGAGGCATCTCAAATTTCCATGGTGAACCAACTCAAATTTCCATGAACAAATCAAAGAGAGCCAATTCAAATTGCCATGAACCAATCATAGAGAGCCAATTCAAACTTCTACACAAGCTAAGTTAAAACTTGTCATGTGCAAATCATAGAGAACCAATTCAAACTACCATGGACCAATCAAATTACAACAAGAGTTGAAACATAGGGATTGTTTCGAATCCTCGACCTCCAAGTCTGTATTCCTCATTCAAACCACAAATTCAAAGGCTTCACATGCTGTTCCACATCATTCCAGTTCATATGACCTATATTTATATACATGCAAGGGTCTAATTTTGCATGGGGGCCAACGTTCGAAAAACTTGATGTGACCATGCCATGTGACCTAGACCTAGGGGTCAATGGTCACCTCATGTTGATGTCATCATGACATCAGAACTTCCATGTGGCACTCTGTGAGTGGTATGTGTCACCAAAATTTTACCCTATTGGCCAATCGAAATGTCATTTCAACATGCCATGTGTCATCATTTCAGGGTACCATGTCATCATCCTTTAGCCAGTCATTATCCACCATGTGTCACTTATCCAACCATCTTTCAATCCTAATCTAGCACCTCAAATTCCATGTCATGGGTGTCAAGTCACTCTTACTTGTGCCGGCGGGTCCACATGGCATTCAAACATGGGCTTGTACTGACACTTTCCATGTCTCATTGCTTGAATGGACAATGTGGGGGAGGGGGCCGGGGGCACATCCTTCATTAAACTTTGCACAAATTAAAGCTTCATGCATAGTTCATGTGATTATCAATGGCCATATCTTTCCAAGGTTGCTCAAAGGTTAACCTATTTAAATAACAAAGAATTTCATACGCCATCCACCTTTGATTTCCCTCAAAATTATGGATTTGATCCAAAGATGAACTATATTGAACAATTTGGTGTTTTTTCCCCTTTTTCTATTGCCAACTTTAAATTGTCATATCTTCTTATCAAGGAAGAGTTTGACCAAGTGTGATATACTGTTGGAAATGTCTCGAAGAGGACTATCCAACCATACCATCCATAGACTCATTTCAGCACCATAACGTTAATTCTTTTTGATAAACTTCAAGCCACTTTGGCACCATTTGATGTGATCTTGTCAAGACATCAGACTATCATATTGCTTTCTTTGTCTTATCTATTGACACCAATGATACTAGTGCTTCTTTTGACTTATATTTTAATGTCAATGATAGTGGTTTTCATCAATGAAAACACTATGTCCAACAATATCCCTCTCTGTCATTGATAGCAACACCATAAGATATTGATGGTTGTTTATGGAAATGGATTGAACTCCCTCTATCATGTTGCTGGTAAGTCCCTTTTCAAGTTGTTGGCTACTTGCTCCTACTTTATTTCTCAGTATCTACTCTTTCTCATCCAATGCCTTCTTTCTTCCAAATTCTTCCTGGTACTTCAATGTCTTATTTCTCTCCCCCTTTGACATCAATGGCAAAGTGGCATGTTGATGATGGATGCTTACTAGGTGAATGTTTGTCAATGCTACATAATTGTTCTTGTATCTTCCTATGGAATTGATCCTTTTGTGAATGAAATATCCCCCTAAGGATATATCTACTGCCATGTGAATATAATCTCCACCTATCAAAGACTCTAGCTATATACATATTCCTCCTATAAATACTTGTTATCATATTTTTTTGAAGTCATCCCTGCATTTTATATCTGAGATATCACCTCCACAAATCCTTTGATCTACTTATAATTGCTCTTTTTTTTTATGGATGCTTACCATCATATGGCCATATTCCCCTTGCACATATGTAACATAACTTTCTTGGTCTGCTCATAAAATGGTTTCTTCCTTACGTATGACAATTCAACATTTATCCTGCATAATATTGCTTCTTCAAGATTTATTACAAACATCTATATTCTTGAAGAAGTTATCACCAATGGATTAGATTTGAGTGTTCATATCTAACCTTGGTTCTTCCTATTTTGTTCTCCATTCCTTGGTGTTCATTCTTGAGTTAATAGAGATTCCTTCTTCCTTAAACCATCTCAAATTGATCCATCAATCACATGTTATATGTCCTTCATTATGACAATTGTAACATTATAAATTGGTAAGAATGGCCCATATGACATGTTGTCATAACTTCTGATTTGATTTCCCATATACATGTTCCTATGAGTTTCATAATATCCTCTATACTTGACATAATCATAGGCTCTTCAATCCCCTGCTTTATGTCCAAATTTTGTGCATGTGTAACAATGACCAAAAAAATATTTTGATACTTGGTTGCATGACATTGTCTTGATGAAGCATATATTTTGAAGTTTCCCCTTGGCAGACATTCATCTCTTTGTTTATCTTTAACTCTTGTTCCGTTCCTACTTGTAGATTCATTGAGAATATTTTTTGTGATAGTGGGCCTTATATTTTCATTTTGGCTTCTTTCCTTACTTAGGCTAGTTGTATCTTGTTGGTTTTTGGTGAATTTTTTAGAGTTAGTTGAGATGTTGAAATAATGATTGGTTTTATTCATCACTTGCTTGGAATCTTTAATTATGTCGCTAATGAATGTATGGACATGAATCTTAGGATGTTCTCCATTTGGTGTCCTTGATATATCTTCATCTTTGGATGTCTCATGATAACTAATACTTGTTTTGTTGAGGGGAGATATTTAGATGTTGAGGATGTGATTTAATGACTCAGAACCTTTGAGAAGATTCAAGTTTCTATTGAGTTGATCTAATTTTCCTCTCAAATTCATAATTTCTTCTTCTGTTTTTTCACAAAGTTCCTCCCCTTTGTTCAGTTGTTCCGAAAAAAAAATCCTTTATCCTTTTGATTTCTTCTAGATTAACTTTGAGAGAAACAATGGAGTCTTCATCCCAATATTTGAATTTCATTTTTCTTTCTAGTTGATCCAACATCTTATTTAGATTTTTTGTTTCTTTCAATGAAATGATAAGTTATCCTTCATAATCTATTTCTATGTCAATCCCTTCTTCTTCAGATGTAACACCCTCCTCCCACATTTACCTAAGCTAATAGTCCACCAAGGTAAAAATATGATGAAGAGTTACTATGATATGATTCTATTCCCCAAGTACAATTAAGGAAGTGGAATCAACAACCCAAAACTACACTGACCTTCCTCATAAGCTACAAGACCCCTAGGGTCTAACCAACCACTCCAGGTGCCAAACCCCTGAGTTAACATGATTTCTAACTAAACTAGACCTCCAATCGCACCCATGACAAGCCCTCCATGCGACTGATACCCTCCAGTCACTCCTAGAGTAAGGCATTCATGCGGCTATAGCCTTTTTCAGGCAATTATGTGCCAGTGACCCTGGATTCTGAGTCACTTTTTTAAGGGCCATGACTCATGCCTCAACCCAGATCTTGAAGAAACTCTCAGAAATGATAAATATCAATATGACAATGCCTCTAAGGCAAAAATTGAATAAGGACATGACCTGACAAGGCCTAGCCATGACAGACATTCCGTTAAACACATCATGAACATGTAATCTACAGGTCATAAACATATTTGAACATAGGGACCTCATACTTATCTGAGATTCATCAAGAAGATCTGATGCCTTCTCACCATAGCTTCAATATCATCTATTAGGTCACTCATTCATTAACATTCCATTTACTAATAAAAACATGATGAGATCCATAACTCAAGTTTTTCATAAACCATGCTTATAACGAACATATAACCAACATAATAACAAGGATATAACAACTATTAAAAGCACATATTAACAAGTACATTTACACATGAAATACAAGGGAAAAATAACTCTTATTAACATATTCAAAAGCCAACCAAGTCAAGGGCTTCCACGTATCACCTGACCATAGATTGGGTTGAACCAAATCTTTCTTTTAGCCAATCACCCCTGTACCTTATTCCAAGCATGAATGTGGTACTTACAATAAAATAACTAGGGCTTCCTCAGGCTTTACCGCAATCCACCAAGGGATTCCTAGGCCCAATCCGTCAAGTATACAACCAGGATTTACCACAATCCCACCAAGGGGTTCCTAGGCCCAAGCAAGAAACATACACTACCAGGATTTACCGCAATTCCACCACATATCGGTCCAGGGATCATTAGGACTATACAAGCAAGGATGCCTCCAGATATATCCACCTAAACCATGACGAATTTTTCTGTCGCCACCCTCTACGCTTTATTCTATCTCCCACCATTCACTGGTTGAGGATTCTTAAGCCCAACAAGGGTACACACAACCAAGATTTACCACATTCCTACCTTCACAGATCCAAGGATTCCTAGGCCTTGTGTTTCCTCCTAAGACCATCCCACTCAGTTTCAAAACCATCAGGAAATCCATCTCAACCAAGTAATAGAAACCCCATCACACATGACTATCTAGAAATGGCAAAGCAAAGCTGAAAACCATTGTCACACCTGGCAAAACCCATGCCAATGACAACAAGAGAACAAAAAACACACATGCATGTACCATGCATGCTAAAAATATCAAGGAAATCATACATGCAACTCAATAACTGCAAGTAATCTTGCTATAGCCACTTGATCCCACTCTTGCTTGGTTGATATTTGTTCACTTTGCTTTCTTGTCCTTCCTTTGGCTTCCTTCCTCCAATGCTAGAGTGCTCCAAGAATAGTCCAAGTGTATGAGAGTACGAGAGAGTAGAGAGAATAGAGAGAGAGCTCCAAAACTAAACCGACAAAAGTTGTGAACTGATCCTCAAAATCATTTTTATTAATGAGGCCTTTATTTTCTTCATTTTCCATCATTTTTCCTTCAGTTTCCTCCTCACATACAACCTTTCACCTTTTACCTTCGTTTTCTCCCAATTTCCAATTTTTTCATAAATAAAATGCCAATTAATTCCTCTTTTCCTTTCCAAATCTTTTGTCATTTCCTTTGCCAATTTCCCTTAGCCATAATAAACCAAATGAGCACCCACACTAGGATGTTTTTCTCAACATTCAGCTTGGAATACATGTTCCATAACCTTGGTCTTATTTTCCTTTACTAACTTTACTACATGGCTTTTTAACCTAGGGTTTTTACAAACCCCTCCCCCTTAGGGGAACACCGTCCTTGATGTTCAATGACACCTACAACCATCAAGACCATTGAAAAACAAAATATACTGCCCATGGAGCTTTATAACTTAGCTCTGTGTAGTATTTATAATGATCAATTTGCTGAAAAGAAAACCAACATGATGCCCATACCGCTTATTGGAGCCTTATAACATATCTCATTGTGGTATTTACATCCATATCTCTCTCTCTCTCTCTCTCTCTCTGTCTATATATATATATATATATATATATATACCAAAACTGCTTTGCCTCAACCGAAAAACAAGGAAGGATACATAGCCCACATTTGATCAACCATCTCCCATGTAGCTTCATCAGGCCCAAAGTGCTTCCACTACACTTTAACCTACTCGATTTCTTAGTTCTAGAGAATGATCATCTTTCTCTGCAAAATACACCGAGTTTCTAGCTGGAATTCTCCTTCTGGATTCACTTGCAATACAGACCAATCAATAACATAATCAACATATTTTACATATTTTTTAAGCAAGGAAACATGGAAAACATCATGGACTTTCACTATTGGAGGGAGTGCAAGTCTATAGTCCACTGGTTCAATCCTCTTAAGGATCTCGAAACACCCACAATACTGAGGTGCCAGATTCACACATGGCCCAATCCTGAAGGAGCTCTTCTTGGGCTTGATGGACAAGTACACATGTTCCCCAACCTGAAACTCCTTAAAAACCTATGTTGATATACATAATTTTCCTTCTTGTCCCGCGTTTCCTTTAGATTCTTCTTGATAACCTACATTTCTTGTTCCATCTCTACCAACATGTCCAGTCCTATCAACACCCTGTTCATTAGATCACTCCAACTAATGGGAGTATTATAATGCCCATAGAGTGCCTCAAACAGACTCATCCTCAATGACTCCTTATACCCATTGTTGTAAACAAACTCAACCAATGGAAGATACTCTTCCCACTTCCACTGTTGATGCATCACATACATCCTCAACATGTCCTCTAGTATTTTTTTGACCCTCTTTGTCCATCCATATGTTTGTGGAGGATAAGTTGTGTTGAAGGCCAACTCTATACCCAAACTTGCAAACAACTCTTTCCAGAATCTGGAAGTGAACTTTGCGTCCCTATTTGACATAATCTTATTTAGAACACCATTCAACCTCACTACATCTCTAATGAAGACCCATGCTACATCATTAGCTGAATAAGTATACTTCACTGGAATGAAGTGTGCTACCTTTTTCAACCTGTCCACCACAACCATGATAGAATCATGTTGTCTAGTTGTCCTCGACAAAACTATAATAAAGTCCATGGGAATGACCTCCCAATTCCACTATGGAATCATAATCGGCTGTAGTAATCCACCTGTATGCTTACACTCTACTTTTAACTATTGCAAATCCAAGCATCTAGCCATAAACTCTACCACTTCCTTCTTCAAATTCGACCAATTCTTCATCGATGTCAATGTCTTCTTATATCCTGGGTGACTTGAATACGACTTGACATGAAACTCCCTCAACATAAGCTTCTTGAGCCCATTGTCATCCGGTACATAGATCATGCCTCTGAATCTCACTAAACCATCTGCCGTGAGATGATAGTCCACATCTTGATCACTTGTACCCTGCTGTAACCTGTGCCTAATCTCCTTATACCTATCATCATATTGTCCTACCTATAAGATCATATCCTGTAAATATGTCCCATAAGAACTCATAGTTGTTATATGATTCACCTGCACTCTTCTGCTAAGAGCATCTGCAACCATTTTCTCTTTACCCTTAATATACCCTGATCTCAAAATTAAACTCACTAATTGTGGCCAATCATCTAGCTTGCTTGTCATTTAGATTCGGTTAGTAAAAAAAGTATCTCAATCCATTATGGTCACTCATCAATGCAAACCTCATACTAAGAAGACAATGCCTCCACATCTTCAAAGCATGGATGATAACTACACCCTCAAGATCATGTGTAACATAATTCTGCTCGTGCTCATTCAATTTCCTTGATTCATAACATACCACATGTCCCTCCCGCATCAGGACTCCACTGAGTCCTCTCTTGCATGCTTCTGTACACACCACAAACTCTTTATCCAGATATGTAATCTTAATAAGTAGAGCATTTGTCAACAGCTTCTTCAACTATTCAAAACTTGTTGTACATTCCTTTTGTAACAGCCCTGGTGAAAATTCCATGTAAAAATATATAAATACCACGGATGATGGGACACATATTCTAAGATGAATGGTGGGTGAAAACATCCAGTGGGTGTTAATACAGTTTATTATGGCTAAGGAAATTGGAAAAGGCAATGGCTAAGGTTTTGGAAAGGCAGGAGGCATTAATTGGCATTTTATTTATGAAAATAATGGAAATTAGGAGTAAAGGACGGTGAAAGGTCGCAGGTTGCATGTGAGGAGACAATTGAAGGAAAATAATGGAAAATGAATAAAACAAAGGCCTCATTGATAAAAAGGCTTTTGAGGATCAGTGGGCAAGCTTAGTCAGTGAAGACTTGGTCAGTTAAGTTTTGGAGCTCTCTCATTATTCTCTCTCTCTCTCTCTCTCATACTCTTGGATACTTAGAGTTTTTCCTGGAGCACTCTTGGAGGGTGTGGCATACTTGGATTCTTGGAGTAAGAAGGCAAAGGAAGAGCAGGAAAGTGCAAGAAGGCATCGGCATCAGCAGCTACATCATATTTTCTTGCAGGTACCGAGTTGCATGTATTTCTTCACTAGTTTTGACATGCAAGGTACATGCATGTCGTTTCTTGGTTATGATTTGTCATTGGCATGGAGGATGGTCGGGATTGACAATAGATTGCCTAGCCTTGCCATTTCCTGGATAACCATGGTGTTAATGGGTTTTTGAGTTACTAGTCCTTGAAGCCCTGGCTGAACAAACGCTCTGGAAGCCCTGTAACAGCTTTGGTTGAGTTGCTAGTCCTGGAAGCCTTGGTTGGACAAACACTCTGGAAGCCCTATATAAGTTGCGGGTTGAGTTACAAGTTTTGGAAGCCTTGGTTGGATAAACACCCTGGAAGCCCTAGAAGGCTTGGATGGAGACCAATCTGGTGATGGTTTTGGTGATGTTTGACCATGAGGTGGAATCACTATTTTATGGATTAAGGTGGATGGCCTCTGGAAGCACTGGATGAGTTTTGATTGATGTGTTCTATGAGATTGCACATTCATGCTTGGAATGTGGCACGAGAGTGAATGATTGAAGAGAGATTTGGCTCAGCCATTCTACGGTCGGGTGGAACGTGGTAGTCCCATCTCCAGTTGGTTCATTTCATTCATTAATGAGAAATCCATTCCATTTATTTTCATGTGTAAAGGTACTGATGTATTTATGGATTTGATGGCTAATATGTTTATTGTATTTATGTTCCTATTATGCTAGTTATATGCACATTTCATGACAATAGCTATGTATGGCTCTCAACATGTTTTTACTTGTATATGAATGGATAATGTGTTTATGAGTTAATGGAGGATAATGCAGCAAATGGCATGAGGGAACAATGGTTCATAGCGATTCTCAGATAAGTATGAGATCCCTACACTTAATTATGTTATTTACACCTGTAGGTTACATGTTGATGATATGTTTGACGAAATGTCTGTCATGGCTAGTAGGGTTTTGGTTATGATCTTGTTCATCTTATCACTTTTGCATCCTTGTTTCCTTGTATCCTTACTAATTCTAAGTGATCATTTCATTCTGGGCAGTGTCCTGATCTCTGTGCCGAAAAAGGTGGCTCAAATCCTGGAATGCTAGCAAAACAGAGCGTTAGTTTGAGACTAACTCGCCTAGGTAGTGTCTGGGAAGCATTATAAAGCACCTAGCCAGTGTCTGGGGAGCATTAGTCCTAATACTAACTCGCCTAGGCAGTGTTTGGGAAGCGTTATAAAGCACCTTGCCAGTGTCTGGGGAGCATTAGTCTTGATACAAACTCACCTAGGTAGTGTCTAGGGAGCATTACCCTGCGCTAAGTTTCTCAAACAACAGTAGGACTTAGGGTTAAGCAATCCGAGTGGTTGATTTTTCTCATGAAGGTTATTTGGATGATGTTGGATGACTGTGTGTGATGTTCTACCGATTCCATTTCCTTAAAGTCACCAAGGAGGTTGAATCTTATCATAGTTTCCTATCATCGCATGTTTACCTCGGCTGGCCGATTGCTGGGGTAGATGTGGGAGGAGGGTGTTACAGAGTGGTATCGGAGAGTGGTTGCGCTCTCCTTGGGTTGTGTGTTGGTCATGCATTCATGATTGGTTGTATATGTGTTCCTTATGCATGTAGTCCATGTGCTTGTTGCATTTGCATGGTGTTGATCATTGTTGTAGTGATGTCGCCATGTGAAGGTTGAAGGGTTGTCATGGAGTATGTCTTCATGTGTGTATGGTCAATTATGCAATATTAGGCACGTTAGTGGTTCACATGTTATCAAATGTACGTGAGGTGGTTGTTGTTGTCATGCATGAGGTCATGGTTTGTGTAGTTGATATGGTCATGCATTGATGACTAGACTCTAGCTAGAATGATGTGTATATGGTTTGGTACTCATTTGTTATGTGTGTATATGCAGTTGTTAAGCATGTATGGTCTTGGTTATGATTATGCATGTATAGTAGGTCAAACATGCCTTGTGAAGTCATTGTATGCAATTTAGGTTATCATGATGCTATTGGTTGTTATGATGCTAATGTGTTGGCTGAGATAGAGTAGGAGATGCAGATCATCATAATGAGGTTGTAGCATTGGACTTTGGGGTAAGAGCAGATTGTCATACATGTATCGTATGTTTGACATGAAGGTATGTTAGTTAATGTATTTTTATATGCGTTAGGGTTATATACATTAGGTTTATGTACATTTATTTTGATGTTATGGTTACATACATGATAGAAGATAGTTGATTAGTATAGTTATATGCACATGTGTCAGATAGGCATGAAAGAGAGTAACATGTGACTGTATGCATTGCTTATTGTTGTTATATGATATTAACTTGATGATTAGGGTTATTTCATTGAGCTCTTGATGTTGTAATTTGGATTGGTCATATGCATGATGGTTATGCTCATTGCATTGAATATATTGATGTTATATGTATTGTGTTAACTTGGTTTGACCTATGTAGATGGTTATGGTTGTGATATTCAGGTATGAGTCAACATATTTGTGATATGGTGATGTACTAATCTAGATTGACTTTGCATATGTGTGAATGATAATTGTGTATGAGCTTATGATGTGAACATGTTAGCTAGTGACTATTATGGATATCCTGACCTTATTTATGGTTGAGTTGATATGTTGTGAATTTGTATCGTGCTAACTAGATCGATTGTGCAGACAAGATTGCCTCCCCTGAGGTACACTAAGGTATGATTTTTCTTATGTCGTATATTTGGAACTTGGTTGTTTGATTATGACGTCTATTTGGTGTTTGAGTGTTTGGTGCCTAGTTAATTTATTTAACATGGTATGTCGCCAGTTGGTTGAATGTTTGATGAATTGCATAATATGAGTATGTGTTCAAATGACCTTGTTTTAAGATGATGGTACTAATACATATGTGTTAAGATAGTTGATAGGAACTTGAGTGTAGTAGGTGATAGCTTTAGTGTTATGCCTAATGACTATGAGTTGACTATGGGTTATGACATGTTTATTAGTCTTGCTAAATGTTGATTTCAAATTGATAGATATGATTGTCTTGATATTTGGAACATGTGGTTGACATGTGTCAGAAGTTGTAGGAAACATGCTTGGTAGTAGCATGACAAGGTAATAGTTGATGTGTTTACATAACTAATAGTTGTGTGATGTGACATCGCATAGTAAGCCTCGATTGTAACAAGGTAAAAGGGTAAAAGAAAGGAATTGGGCAAGAATTCCTTGGTTATGTTTGGAAACCCTAATTTCAAACGAATGAGTGCTTGGCATACAGGAAGTCTTCTTAACCTTGATTTTGTCTGACATTATGTGGATATGTGCTAGATGCATGAACTTGTACATGATAGGTATATTAGCTAGTCTTTAGTTACAGGTGGATCTATCAAAGGATTGGAGTCCCTTGAGAGATGGCGTGGATGTGTTCAGTTGTAGGCAACATGTTTGGCACAACAGGATAAGGTAACTTATGTATTATTATGTTTATTTATACACTAACAATTATGTGTTTATGGAAATATGATGCAGGAGTTGCATGGCAAGAGAGGTTGCCATGAAATCTTGAAGAAGGCTCAGGTTGAGCTTTCCTTGGGAACAATGGGGATTGAGTCATGGTGTTTGTTTTTAGTCTTGTGATTTTGGTCTTTTGTTATTTGCTTGCACTTGATTTGTAGTTTTGTTATGTCTAGTGCATGATCATGCCACTTTGTTGTGGAGTCGTGTTGTTATTTTTTTCGTGGTTTTCTTCTCATTTGTTTCTTGTCTTTCCTTTTATGTTTTGAGTCTTGGGAATTGGTTGGGAAAGAGAACAGTTGATGGAGCTTAGGGAGAGTTGTGTGGTACCCAAAAGGTAATGTAAGATTCCAATGAAGCTTGGTGCATGAGTAAGCACAGTAGAAGGTAAGACTATGACAGTCGGTTGGACTGGCTAGGTCCATTGTGGTAAATAGATGGTGACGGTATAGTCATGAGAAAGGTAACAGGAAAAGGTAAAGTAAATGGATTTGAGGCATCATATGCCTTGGCTTTTTTGGGAACAATTATTCTCAATGTTGTGTATGAATAAAGGAATTTCTCTTAACCTAGACCTTATGTTATCTGGTAATTATGTTATGTTCATGATTATGTTGATGTTTATATGTATATATGTGTATGTATGCATATCGTTGCCTAACATGATCATGACTGTTTACAATAATGTTTGTATATGTGTATGTATCTATGTCACGATCTGATAGGGTTGTGAAGGATCATTCTTGCGGAGGAATGATTGCCTATGCAAGAGAATGGCACGAAGAGATTCCTTGTCTTATGAGGAATCAAGTGGGAAGAGTAGTCATGAAAAATATATGAGGTCAGTATCATGTGGTTATGAGTTGATATTATGTGATTATATCATGTCTATGTTATGGACATGTTATACCAAGGGATACATCAGCGAAATGAAAGCAGTGTGTCTACGACATGCTAGGATAAGCATGAATAAGACACTGGAAGAAAGGTTTTTTGGTAAGGACAGTGTGGTTTCGAATGTGTGGTAGTATTGTTTTGCATATGTTGTATATGTTGTACATGTTTCATCTGTGATGATTGTGCACATGCAGTATTGTGCATATGTAGTGTGTGTACATGATGTTTATGCAATATTATGTATAGGGTGTTAGTATAGATAGTGTTGTATGAATGTTGCATATTCAATGTTGGGTATATATGGTGCTATGTACATGTTGGATATACGGTGCTTTGTACATATTGTACTGTGTGCATGATGGATATACGATGTTGTGTGCATATGGTGCTTTGCGCATGTTGGATATGTGGTGTTGTGTACGGATGATGCTATGTACATGTTGGATATGCAGTCGTATGCACATGTGGTGTTGCGTGCACATTGTACATGTGGTGCTATGTACATATGGTGTGGTGTGCATGATTGTAGAAGTGGTGTTGGGTGCATATGGTGTTGTGTACATGTTGTACAAGTGGGGTTGTGTGCAGACGGTGCTATGTATATGTCGTGCATGTGGCATTGTGTACATGTGGTGTCGCGTACATGTCGTGCATGTGGTACTATGTACATGTGGTATTGTGTACACGTTGTATAGATGGTGCAGTGTACATGTGGAGTTGTGTACATGTTGTGCAGGTGGTACTGTGTACATGTGATGTTGTGCACACGTTGGTGGTGCAGTGTACAAGTGGTACTGTGTACATGTTGTATATATGGTACTGGTGTACGTGTGGTATTGTGTGCATGTCATATATGTTGTGTTGCGGGCATGTGATACTATATATGTGGATTGTGTAGTTGGTGTTGTGACATGTGTACTTGTTGTGTTGTACTCTATGTGGGTACATGTATTGTGTGGCGTTGTACATCGGGTATATATGTATGAGTTGTGTTGTATATTGGGTGTATGTGTATGCATTTTGTGGCATCACACGTTGTGTGTGGATGCATGTCTTGTGATGTATATTGTGTATGTATATGTACGTACACTGGGTGTAGGTGTATGTGTTGTATGTCAGGTATAGGTGCATGTGTTGCATGGTGGTTGTATGTGTGTGATGCACACTATGCGTATGTGCACTTGGTGGAGGAGAAGGCACTAGGTGTTTGTTGGGTGTGGCAACCGATCTAGTGTGTGTATAGAAAGAAAAAAGGCAAAAGTAAGGATCGATGAAGGATAAGTATCAATATATTATTTCAGTTTTATTATGCATGTGATTTATGATTATGGTATATGATGATTATATATGATCTATGATTCTGGTTTATGATGATTACATGTGATCTATGATTTTGGTTATGATGGTTACATGTGATTTATGATTTTGATCTATGATGGTTATGTTTTGAGCTAACCTAACGAGATATTTTTATACATGTTGATTTGGTCAAATATGCTAGTTTGACTTGTTGTGACAGGAAGTGAACAAGATTGCAAATGTACCTTATTGGCGAGCTACCAATGAGGTATGAAGTGAATTTATTTTAATTTATTTTAAAATTGGTGGAATCTATGCGTGATATAGGAAGCATGAACATGCCTGGTTCGGTAGTTGAAATCAAGTACAAGAATTAGCAGCAAAGGAATTGAAACAGGAAATACTATGCTGGTAAAGCACTTCAGGACCAAGGGCCATTGTGGGACACTGGTACCCAATAGTGTCCATTGATTGCCATGAGCATTCTATGATGGGTATGATGTGTTGAGGTAGGTATATGCCTTGATTGTTCTATCTTCTGATGGGAGGAAGCCTTGCCAAGAGATGGACTGCCTGGGATGGGGGTGCCAGCAGAACTTGGAAGGTGAATGACTGCACGGAAGGGGTGATCGGATTCCCGAGGGACTGTGTAGCAGAGAAGGAAAGGTCACAGATGGATTTGTTTTGGTCATTAGCATTGCCAAATGGAATCAGATGCACATTGGGAGTGTGCCCTGGAAGAATGAGATGGTAACTATTCACTGAGAGGACAAGTGGTGCGGGATTATAGCACTAGACATTGGATGTAGATTTGAGTTTGTAGTGGATTCTAGACTTCCTGGGAAGGAGGTGGATCTTGGTATTACTTTGAGGGTGGAGGTGTGAGCCTTTAGATTCCCTTGTTGATTGATACGGGCATCATATCTTTTATTTGTTGGTTAAGCAAATGTGCATATGTGTATATGTATATGTGGTTATTTTAACTACCGTAATAAGCTATGTTATAAAGCTCCACTATGCGGTATGTTGTCATGTTGTCATGATGTTTTGATTTTGAGAAGATCTTTCATTGTAAATACTGCAACAAGCTATTTTATAAAGCTCCATGGGCAGTATGTTTTCTTTTCAGTAGACAAGTTGGTTATAGGTGTCATTGAACATCGAGGACAATGTTCCCCGAAGGGGGAGGGTTATGTAACAACCCTGGTGCCATGTAAAATTATATAAATACCACGGATGATGGGACACATATTCCAAGATGAATGGTGGGTGAAAACATCCTAGTGGGCATTGATTCGTTTATTATGGCTAAGGAAATTGACAAAGGAAATGGCTAAGGTTTTGGAAATGCATGAGGCATTAGTTGTCATTTTATTTATGAAAATAATGGAAATTAGGAGAAAAGGAAGGTGAAAGGTCACAGGTGCATGTGAGGAGGAAATTGAAGGAAAATAATGGAAAATGAAGAAAATAGAGGCCTCATTGATAAAAAGGCTTCTAAGGATCAGTGGGAAAGCTTGGTCAATGAAGACTTGGTTAGTTAAGTTTTGGATCTCTGTCATTATTCTCTCTCTCTCTCATACTCTTGGATACTTAGAGTTTTTCCTGGAGCACTCTTGGAGGGTGTGGCATACTTGGATTCTTAGAGCAAGAAGCCAAATGAAGAGCAGGAAAGCACAAGAAGGCATTGGCATCAGCAGCTACAAAATATTTTCTTGTAGGCACCGAGTTGCATGTATGATTTCTTCACTATTTTTGGCATGCATGGTACATGCATGTCGTTTCTTGGTTATGATCTGTCATTGGCATGGAGGATGGTCGGGATTAACAGTGGATTGCCTAGCCTTGCCATTTCTTGGATATCCATGGTGATTGTGGGTTTACTTTCATTATTTTGTTTTGGTTGTTCTCATGTTTCCTTAGCTTGGGTTGAGTTACTAGTCTTGGAAGCCCTGGTTGAACAAATACTCTGGAAGCCTTGTAACAACTTGGGTTGAGTTACTAGTCCTGGAAGCCCTGGTTGGAAAAATGCTCTGGAAGCCCTTGGTGGGTTGAGTTACTAGTCCTGGAAGCCTTGGTTGGAAAAACGCTCTGGAAGCCCTATATAAGTTTTGGGTTGAGTTACTAGTTCTAGAAGCCTTGGTTGGACAAACGCTCTGGAAGCCCTGGAAGGCTTGGATGGAGACCAATCTGATGATGGTTTTGGTGATGTCTGACCGTGAGGTGGAATCACTATTTGATGGGTTGAGGTGGATGGCCTTTGGAAGCCCTGGATGAGTTTTGATTGATGTGTTCTATGAGATCTCACATCCATGCTTGGAATATGGCACGAAGGCAAATGGATGAAGAGATATTTGGCTTAACCATTCTACGGTCGAGTGGAACGTGGTAGTCCCATCTCTGGTTGGTTCATTTCATTCATTAATGAGAAATCCATTCCATTTATTTTCATGTGTAAAGGTACTAATGTATTTATGGATTTGATGGCTAATATTTTTATTGTATTTTTGTTCTTATTATGCCAGTTATATTCACATTTCATGACAACAACTATGTATGGCTCTCAGCATGTTTTTACTTGTATATGAATGGATAATCTGTTTATGAGTTAATGGAGGATAATGCATCAAATGGAATGAGGTAAAAATGGTTCATAGTGATTCTCAGATAAGTATGAGAACCCTACACTTAATTCTGTTATTTACACCTATAGGTTACATGTACATGATATGTTTGACGAAATGCCTATCATGGCTAGTAGGGGTCTGGTTATGATATTTTTCATCTTATTTCTTTTGCATCCTTGTTTCCTTGTATCCTTACTAATTCTAAGTGACGATTCCATTATAGGCAGTGTCCTTGGGTCTGAGCCGAAAAAGGTGGCTCAAATCCCAGAATGCTAGCAAAACAGAGCTTTAGTTTGAGACTAACTCGCCGGAGCAGTGTCTAGGAAGCGTTATAAAGCACCTGGCTAGTGTTTGGGGAGCATTAGTCCTGATACTAACTCGCCCAGGCAGTGCCTGGGAAGCGTTATAAAGCACCTGGCCAGTGTTTGGGGAGCGTTAGTCTTGATACTAACTCACCTACGCAGTGTCTAAGGAGCATTACCCTGCCCTATGTTTCTCATGAAGTAGTAGGACCTAGGGATAGGTAGTCTGAGTGGCTGACTTGTCTCCTGAAGGTTATTTGGTTGATGTTGGATGACTGTATGTGATGTTCCGTTGATTCCATTTCCTTAAAGTCACCAAGGAGGTTGAATCTTATCATAGTGGCCTCTCGTCGCATGTTTACCCCGACTGGTCAGTTGCTAGGGTAGATGTGGGAGGAGGGTGTTACACCTTTGTCCATTCAAATTTATTCCCTTTTCGTTGCAATGATGTGATAGGATATGCAAAACATGAGAAGTTCCTCATGAACCTCCTGTAGTAACCCTCTAACCCCATAAATGACCTTACCTCATCCACATTCTTAGGAGTTTCCCATTCCATAATAGCTCTTATCTTTTCTGGGTCCACTGCTATGCCTTATTTGGAAACAACATGTCCCAAGTAATGTACATATGTATGAACGAAATTGCATTTGATAAGCTTGACATACAATTGATGCTCTCTTAGCAATCTCAACACTACTACTAAGTGTTCGACATTCTCTTCCTCATTCTTAGACTATATCAATATACCATAAATGAACACAATAACAAACTTGTCCAAATAAGGATGCAACACACTATTCATTAAGCACATAAAAGTAGCTAAAGCATTAGTCAAACCAAATGGAACTACAACAAACTCAATGAAGCCAAGGATAGTGTTACCACAGGAAGAAACATTGACTTTAAAAAACTGTATAGCAGTAGAAGCATCAATGAAGCCAAGGATAGCGTTAACACAGGTAGCAACATTGACTTTAAAAAAATGTATAACAGTAGAAGCATCAATGAATCCAAGGATAACATTAGCAAAAACAACAACATTGACTTAAAAAAACTGTATAACAGTAGAAGCATCAATGAATCCAAGGATAGTGTTAGCACATGTAGCAATATTGACTTTAAAAAAATGTATAGTAGTAGAAGCATCAATGAAGCCAAGGATAGAGTTAGCATAGGCAACAACATTAACTTTAGAAAACCGTATAGTAGTAGAAGCATCAATGAAGTCAAGGATAATGTTAGCATAGGAAACAACATTGAGTGTAGCAGCAACACCAAAGAAAGATGAAGAATCGGCAACAAAGACATCAAAATAAAAGGGAACAATATTTATAGCAAGGACAGTAGCAACTTGGAACTCATTGAGTCTTCCAGCAAGGATATTGGTGTTAGGATATCAAGCTAGGCCAGAACAAGCTTGGTTAGTGATCCAAGAACTAGGAATTCGATGAGTGGAAAAGTAGGATCATAGTGCGATGAGTTAAACAATGAATTTGAAGTGGAGAAATCGTACCGGTCTAGATCATATACGGTTTTTGCCTCAAAATCCAAGGGTTCAATTAGTGAAGAAGAAATATCTGAACATTATTCGGAAGATAAGATTAATTTCATTGGGAACGACTCTATAAGAAAGGGAAACTAGGTTATGTCAGATAGTTTTGATAGGAATTCCTCTGGAATTAGCAGTGTAGGCTCTAGCATAACATCAAGCATTAAGCCTAGACAAAAGGTAGTTAATTTGTTATCTTAGGAACTACATTAAGAAATTATTAATGTTCTCAACAAGGGCTTAGGGTTTGTGGTTGCACCTAAGAACATTCCAGTTGAGAGTATCATTTGTAACATTGAGGACGAGATTCATGGTCTTTCTTTTGAGGACAAGGAAGTATTAAGGTAGGAATGTGCCCTTATAATGAGAAAGGCTAAACCTCCTAGGAGTAATTTAAATAAGGAGGAGAAAATTACTCTTAAATCCCTTCATAATAATGACAAAGTTGTGGTTCTTAAGGAGGATAAGGGAGGGGAAGTGATTGTTTTGGACAAGGAGGATTATATTTGTAAAATGAATGAGCATCTTAACTGTGGCAGTTATAAGAAGCTTAACGCTAATCCCATTCCCAAGGTCATAAAAGAGTTCAAGAAGACAATTTTAGAGTCTAGTCTTGATGAGAAATTAAAGAAAAGATTAACTCCTACCTGTGAAATTATCTATAGAATTTATTGGTTTCCAAAGATCCACAAGGACGGGGTTCCTCTTAGACCAATAGTCAATACCATTGGATCCCCAACCTATGAATTGGCAAAGTATGTTGCCAAGATCTTAAAACCTCTTATTGGAAATAATGATTCTTTTATTAAGGACTCCAATGATTTTGTAAATCTCATAAAAATGAAAGGGTGTATCCTTATGAGTTTTGAGGTAGTGTCCTTATTTACCAAGATTCTCTTCGATGAGTTTGCTCAAGTTATTAAGGAGGTTACCGATCTAGAAACTGCAAAGTTTGCTGAGAGTTGTTTGCATTCCACTTTTTTCAGTTTTCAAGGAAGTTATTATGAGAAGATATCTGGAGCGGCAATGGGATCACCTCTCTCACCAATTGTGGCTAACTTATACATGGATTACTTTGAGAATAATATCTTGAATCCTATCCTTTAAAGCTAGCTTGGTGGAAGATATTTGTTGATGATACCAACATAAAATGGACTCATGGTAGGCCAGAGCATGATAATTTTTTTAGACACCTTAATTCTATATATTCTGAAATAAAGTTTACAATGGAGCTAGAAGAGAACAAGAGAATTCCATTTTTAGACGTCCTTATTTTTAGAAATGAAGACGGTACTTTGGGTCATAAAGTCTTCAAGAAGATAACTCACTTAGAAAGCTACCTCCACGTTGAATCTTATAATCATCCTTCTCAAAAGTTTGATTTCCTTAACACTCTTGTTGTTAGAGCCCTTAGAATATCTAACTCTGAGCATATTGATGAAGATAAAAATAATTTAACCTCGATATTTAGGAGTATAGTCTATAAGGATAATGAAATTTAAAAACTATAAAAAGAGTTTAAAGGAGGGTTTTATCCCAAGGCCCTCAAGCTCAAACTCAATGTGGTAGAGTATTCCTACCATACATTCAGGGGGTAACATATAAGATTGCAAAGATCTTGGGTAAAAAATACATATTCACTCAATTCACAATGCCAGGAACAATAAAACAAGGTATGATGTATATTAAGGATAATATTGATCGACATCAACTCAAGGGAGTGTATAAAATTGATTTTTCTTGTGGCAAAAGTTATATTGGAGAGACAGGGTGCTCATTACAAAGAAGATTGAAAGAATACAGAGTTGATATTAAGAATGGAAGATCACGCACTTCGGCCCTTGCAGAACACTCCTCAAAAACTAAGCACCATGTTTGCTTGGAGAATGCCATGATTATCGCAAGGGAAGAGCATTATCAAAAGAGGAAAATTAGAGAGGCTCTTAAGATTATGAAGCATCCCCATAACTCAACTGGGACAGTGGGATAGAGATCAATGGAAACTGGCTTCCTTTAATCAGAAATATAAAGTCCTCTAGTTCTTCTTCTCAGATATAACATCACAAGTATAGTATTTTTTTTTCCTATCTTATTTAATAAAATAAAATAAAATAATTATTAAATCTATTTATTATAAATAAATAATTAATAATAATAATAATTATAAATAAATTGATTATTTATAATAATTAATTAATTATAATAATTATTTCATCTTTTAGATTAACAATTCTAATAATATTAAACTATATATTAATTAATTAATTAATTAATTGTTTATAATAATAATTAAATTATTATAAATATATAATTATTATTATATATAAATAATAATAATAATAATTTATTTATTTATTTATTAATTATTTAGAACTATTGCTTCATCTTTTAGGTTTTTATTAATTATTTTAATAATATTATTTAAGGTTTAGTCTAGGTTTTATTATACTAATTGTATGAATTTAGGTTTAGTTTAGGTTTTATTGTTAGTTTTAACCGAACTTTTAATTTGTTCATTTATTATCTATTTATTCATCTTCTACTTTGGCTCTTCTATCATTCATTCATAGTCCTGATGATGGATCCCCTTTGGGATTCACAATGTCGACAAATTATGATTAGTACTGTGGATATTCTGAACTTTCATTCAACAGTAATTAACCACAAAAGTATGAAATCCAACAAACTCATAATGTCCATACCTGGTCCGGAAAGCATTCTTGTAAATATCCTCTTCTTAGATGAGTACCTTATGGTATCCTGATCTCAGATCAATATTCGAGAACAAATTTTCTCCCTTCAACTAGTCAAACAAATTATTAATCCTCGACAACAGATACTTGTTCTTGATGGTTACCTTATTCAACTACCTATAGTCAATGCACAACCTAAGAGTACCATCCTTCTTATTTACAAACAAACACTGGGGCACCCCAAGGTGATACACTTGGCTTGATGTATCCCTTGTTAAGCATTTTATTCAACTGCAACTTCAACTCTAATAACTTTGGTGTGCTCATTCTATATCGTGCCTTTAATGCTGGTGCTGCCCCTAGTACCAACTCAATGGAAAAGTCCATTTCCTTGTGAGGCGGAAACTCTGAAATCTTTGCGAGAAATACATCTTGAAACTACTGTAAAATTGAGTACTTTCTCAATACCTTTGCATCCTCAACATTCTTACCTTTATCACTGGAAATATGTACTACAAATAACACACACCCTTTCCCACGATCGCGCTTTTCATGCATAGTTGTAACCATTTTAACAGATGTTGCCTTCTTACCCTGTAAGATCCTTCTCCATTGTTATTCAAGCACTTAATGGTCTTGACATAAAAATCCACCTTGGTCCTATGAAGATACAACCATTCCATACCCAGAAGCATATTGTATGAATCCAACGAAAGAACATTCAAATGTGCTAATGTAGGAATATCGTTTAACTCAAATGCACCAACTCTTACCCAATGATGGGATCTCTTTTTAGTATGTTGGGAAAAATACTGAGAGGGGGGGGGGGGGGTGGTGAATCAGTATTTACAAATCATCAATAACTTTTCCATTTCGTATTCAGATTTCTATACACGACTTTACTGAATCAAACCTGCATGTGCACGCGACTGTTCTTAAGAGAACTAGCATATATCCAATGAACCTATAATTCAGTTAATCCATCATATGTTTTTCTTCATCTAGTGAATTCGTACTTTATTAACTATTAGATAAAAAGTAACCAGGTGCAACAATAACAGAATAAACCATCACACATAAGCAACACACATGAACGCCAATATTTAAGGTGGAAACCCAATGCGGGAGAAAAACTACCTGATGTTGTCGTCCCTGACTTCTTTTAATATAAATAAAATATGTTTACAATCTTGTACTGGTGCAGACTCATACCAGTATGCAGGCACCCACCTGCAGAAGGCTACAAGCTTCTCTCGTTCTCCAGCTTCTGCTGGAGGGGAGCTACAACCCCCTTGCTCTTGTACAGGTTTATATGTTTACCAATATGTAGGTGCCAACCTACAGAAGGCTACCACCTTCAATCATTATCCAATTGCTACTAGAAGGGAGCCCCAACCCCTTAGCTCTTGTATTGGTCGATATTTTTACCAGTATGTAGGCGCTGACCTACAAAAGGCTACTACCTTCACTCTTCCTCCAAGGACCACATTTCATAAATTTTCAGACCGGATACTCCTGGTTCACAAAAACACAATACGTAGACCACGTTTCATTAATTTTTCATACTGGACCCATCAGTAACATTGAAGCTAAAAATCAATCACCACTGCAATACAACCAATCAATAAAACACATCAATACTGAAGCAAATCACAATCAATCAATCTGAACAATTAGATCACCGTCACCAGAACACAGAGATGAACCCAGAACTCCACATCAACAACCAACACTAACTGCAACTTCAAAGAACATATGTCATAATGTATACGCTACTTCAAAGTGTTAAACCAGTGTGTATACGCACCTTCAACAAGGCGAACCAATGTATAGATCTACAGATAATAACTTATAACTTCGCAGCTATTCCAGACTTCACATATACTTAGATCATAGCATATAAAGGATAAAACATGTGTTAGCAATCGGATCTGGATTGCCCATTATCAAACCACATAATGATAATTCATTTCAGGTATTATCATCCTGATCCATCATTAGATCTCATCCATCATCAAACACTCAGGTGCATACTTAGTTCAGATTAAGCACAACATCTAAAACCCATAACATGCATATTTTATTTTGATCTAACTCTTCATAAGATATTCATTACTTGCACACATAGCCCTTTGATCTTCTCCTTCTTATATACTTAGAGCCTTTTTCAATACCTCGGACCAAAACATAGTTATGCTGTTGGTATTATTTGATGTTATCAATATTCTTTGCCACGCTCATTGCCATGGGTCAATACCATGGTAGGAATTCCTTGTATTCATTAACCTTAATTTTCCATCCCATATGCGCTTTTCCTCTTGTGAAAGTGCGTGTGTACATATACGCTCCTTTTGTACTGTGAAATCGCTTGTATATGCTACTTGGACAAGGTGAACCAGTGTATACAACTTAAACCATTCTCTTTCTTCAATTTCTAGAGTCTGATCTGTAATCCTTTGTTGTTACCTCTGAATTGACCTGTTGCATTGTGAACTGCCATCATACATCACTGAATCATTTCTAGGTATCATATATGTGAGTTTCCATCAAGGACAACACCTGTACCATAATGCCAACAATCTCCCCCTTTGGACTTGATGGCAACCATATTGGTGTTGATTACTTCAAGCTATAGAACCTGTTAGATATATCAAGAAACAGCAAGATACTCTCCCCCTTTGACATCAAGGGCAAAGGGAAAACCAAGATATTCTCCCCCTTAGGGATGTTCTGCACATGCTTAATTCTTTGATCATGCTCCCCCTGAGATTTTACTGAAATCTCTAATGGATGTGAAATGAAGTACATGACTCTATCACTCAACTATGTGAGTATGACCTTCCTATCACCAATGACTCATACATACTTCAATCATCCAACCAAGTGGGGATATACCAAATGTTCATACATGACTGAAAAATTTCAATTATTGCATCATCCTTCCCATGCATAGTGGGGTTACAAATTCCATCATAGGTCTTTACATGACCTTTACATCAAATGATGACATTTAAAACCTAGGACTAAGACAAGACCATGATAGTTATCAGCAACTATCATACATAATATATGATCTACACCATAAGCATATGTCAACAACATTAAGAACAACAACCTGTATATGTCCATCATCAAAAGAGTCATCTGAATCAAAACAACTATGTGGCTCAAGCAATATAAGTATCATCTGAGATTTCATCATAGGCCACCTATGTCTGCAGCATAGTATGATGCATCATTTCAACAACATAAGCATCATTATGTACCAAGGTCTTCTAAAGAAAAACATAATGCCAACAATGCATTATTAGAAGCATAGCATATGCTCCCCTTGAACCTGTGCCAACTGTTCATTGTTAGATCTGATCATTGCATTTGTCAGTAAGAATCATCAGGGTATCATCATCAACCAGTTATTTGTCAAGTCATTAACAACTTATGAGGGCCAAAAGAACTTCTACATATCATCAACAGACTGTAATCATCATCAATTAGAACAGAAAAGATAATTGATAATTGACTAAACCATATCAGACCCCTTTTCCTGAGTCTGTCCCACTGCTTCTTCATCAAAACAACATATATGCGATTGTGCAGCTTCTAACTCACGTATATACGTGACTTGTATTCATAATAATTATGTATGATAATTGGAATACTGAAGTTTCATACTTTCAGCTCCCCCTGAGTCTGTTATGTTTGTATACTGAGCTATGCCACATCTTTCTGACTGTAATTCCTTCTTCTTCCATACCTTGGAGTGTGATGATGTTTTCTCCTTTTGGTATGTTAGCCGAAATTTTCTGCTGCATTATTTTGCTATATTCCCAATCTTGTTACAAGCATAACATATTATATGTTTCACATTCCTTCTATAACAATCAAGGGCTCTGTGGCCAAACATATTGCCAGAAAAATAATATCCCTTAAAGTACTTGGAAGCTGATGATCTTTCTGTGTGATGGTTATTAGCTTGAAACATTCTACTTCTGCATCTGGATGCAACATGTCCAAAATTATGACATCTAAAACATTCAACTTTATTCATCAGAGGAAAGAATCGATTAACATTTCCATAGTTAGGAGTAAGTGATTTTCTTTGAAGAATTTCTTTCCTTGGTTGTTGATGGGTTTGACCTCTTATCTCCTTATTGAGTATTTCAGATTTTGCATTAGAGTTCCTTACCTCTGCTTGTGAGCTAGATTCGCCTTCAACAGTTTCATGAAAACCAAGACCAGAATTGATGGTAGGAGACCTTTTACTACTAAGAATATTATCTAGAATCTTATTACTATCTTGAAATCGTAACAGTTTATCATTTTATTCTAATATACCTTTTAAGATATTTACCTCAACTTGATATTGCTCTTCCTTTTCCAGACGCTTCTTCTTCATGATTTATTCAAATTTTCTTCCTTCTTCCACTTGTTGTCTTAATTTGAGAATCTCATTTTCTTGCTCTTCAAATGCTTGAAGTAGTTCTTCGTTCTGCTTATTTGAATTTTCAAGATCTTCTTTTAGAGAGATGACATCAACTTCAACGCCTTCATAGTAATTGGTTCTTTCTTTAAGTTCCTTGGTTGTTGTATCCTTTTTATTCTCTTCATTTCTCAATGATATCACTTCATCCTACAACCTTTGACATTGATCTTCCTTTTCCTTGTACTGCTTCCTTATTTTGTTTCCTTCCTCCAACTGAGTTTTTAACCATGTAACCTCTTCTTTGTAGGAACATTCCATTTTATCAAATAGATATTGTTAATCTCTAACTTTATCTTTGAGCCTTTTAACTTTTTCCTTCATTAGATTTGTCACACATTCACTATCATTCATATAGCAGAGAAAGGGATCACCTGCAGACAAAGAATCAATACCTGATAATTCTTTTGCTTGTTCATCTTCATTCTAAGGTGATTCTAAATACTTTCTTCCACCTAATAGCAAATTGTCTCTAACACTGTCACTATTTCTTTGAGTTGTATTCTTCTTTTGCTTCTTTCCCATTGTTACAATGGATCTCCTTTAAGCGATCAAGCTTCTGCCAAAGGACCTGCTCTAATACCAATTGTTGGGAAAAATACTGAGAGGAGGGCCGGGGTGAATCAATATTTACAAATCATTAATAAATTTTCCATTTCATATTCAGATTTCTATACGCGACTTTACTGAATCAAACTTGTGTGTGCATGCCACTGTTCTTAAGACAACTACCGTATATCCAATGAACTTATAATTCAGTTAATCCATCATATGCTTGTCTTCAGCCAGTGCATTAGTACTTTATTAACTGTTAGATAAATATTAATCAGGTGCAACAATAACATAATAAACCATCACACATAAGAAAAACACATGAACACCAAGATTTAAGGTGGAAACCCAATGTAGGAGAAAAGCCTCTTGCTGTTGTAGTCTCTATCTTCTTTTGATATAAAGAAAATCTATTTACAATCTTGTATTAGTGCATACTCATACCAGTATGTAGGCACCCACCTGCAGAAGGCTACAACCTTCTCTTGTTTTCCAGCTTCTACTGGAAGGGAGCTACAACCCCCTAGCTCTTGTACAAGCTGATATGTTTACTAATATGTAGATGCCAGCCTAGAGAAGACTACCACCTTCACTCATTCTCTAGCTTCTACTGGAAGGGAGCTCCAACCCCCTAGCTCTTGTATTGGTAGATATGTTTACTAGTACGTAGGCACCGACCTACAGAAGGCTACTACCTTCACTCTTCCTCCAGGGACCACGTTTCATAAATTGTTAGTCTGGATACTCTAGGTACACAACAACATAATATGTAGGCCACGTTTCATCAAATTTTCATATTGGACCCATCAGTAACATTGAAGCTCAAAATAAATCACCACTGCAATACAACCAATCACTGAAACCCATCAACACTGAAGCAAATCACAATCAATCAATCTGAACAATCAGATCACTGTCACCAGAACATAGAGTTGAACCCAGAAATCTGCATCAACAACTAGCACCAACTGCAACTTCAAAGAACATATTTCATAATGTATACGCTACTTCGAAGTGTCGAACCAACGTGTATATGCGCCTTCAATAAGGCGAACCAACGTATAGATCTGCAGATAATAACTTATAACTTCACAGCTATTCCAGACTTCACATATACTCAGATCATAGCATATAAAGGATAAAACATGTGTTAGCAATTAGATCTAGACTATCCATTATCAGACCACATAATGATAATTCATTTTAGGTCTTATCATCCTGATCCATCATCAGATCTCATCCATCATCAAACACTCAGGTGCGTACTTAGTTTAGATTAAGCACAACATCTAAAACCCAGAACATTCATATTTGATTTTGATCTAACTCTTCATAAGATATACATTGCTTGCACACATAACCTTTGATCTTCTCCTTCTTATATACTTAGAGCCTTTTTCAATACCTCAGACCAAAACCATAGTTATGTTGCTGGTATTCTTTGATGGTATCAATATTCTTTGTCATGCTCATTACCATGGATCAATACCATGGTAGGAACCCCTGGTATTCATTAACCTTAATTTTCCATCCCATATGCACTTTTCCTCTTGTGAAAGTGTGTGTATACGTATACGCGCCTTTTGTATTGTGAACCCACTTGTATACGCTACTTGGACAAGGTGAACCAGCCTATACAACTTAAACCATTATCTTTCTTCAAGTTCTGGAGTCTGATCTGTAATCCTTTGTTGTTACCTCTAAATTGACTTGTTGCATTGTGATTTGCCATCATACATCACTTAATCATTTCTAGGTATCATATATGTGAGTTTCCATCAATGACAACACCTGTACCATAATGCAAACATAGTACCTGTAGCCAATTCCAATAACCTGTAACCTATAACATGTAATTGCACCTGTAACCTGCAACTTGTCACCCACACCTATAATTTGTAACATGTAATACGTAACCTACCATCACCTTTGTTCTACTACTCTTTACTCATGTACCGAGCTTCATCTAGGTCTTGCATTACCTATTGGGTTTCATTCAACTTTCCATGATCTCCATTAACCTTCTTCTTTCCCCAACCAATTCCCAAGGCCCTCAAAACATAAAATACAAGAACAAGAGACAAACAAGAAGAAAACCGTGAAGACAAATAAAAATACAATACCACAACAAAATGGCATGGAAATGCACTAGACATAAAAAAGGAAAAAAAAGAAAAAAAATCCATCATAGAAAACTGAAGCACAAAACTAATAGCAGACACCATGACTCACCCCCATGGGTTCCCAATGCTTCCAAGGAAATCTCAACCTGAGCCTTCTTCCTTCCAAGTAACCATGCCTCTGAATCTTCTAGTTTCTTCAAATCTCCATCAAATGTAGGTGGCTTTTCTTTCTTGAACTCATCCAGAAAATATCCCTTGTCATTCTTCCTGTAAGGATGATAGCGATGATGATTATGGTACCTGTCGGAACCAGAACTAGAATAGAACCTATGTTCATCACCTCTCCCATCTGGTGTATCCAAGAAACTACCATATCTTATCATATCATCTATATCCAGCCTGTGCCCACCATGAGACCTACTGCCATATTCCTTGTTAGTCCTTTCCTCTTATCCATGACTGATCCTAAGCGGTCTCTGTCTCTACAATTTTGACAAACTCTAAAGGATAACTGCATTAACCTCTACTTGTTTCTCTTGTTACTGAATGATTTTATCATTATCTGCTTTGAAGCTTCCCAATGCGTCTGCTATGTGAGGGGAGTACTCATCACCATGTTTCTCATATGATCTATAGGGAGAATCTCGTGAACTATAGTCTACCATTTTTCTAGCAATCTTTGATCATTTTCCTTCCTACAAGTATACAATGTTAACTAAACCAAACATAAACATAATCAACATACCTTAGTGAATTTCATGGGAGGATATCTCATTTGCAAGATCAACCAGATTAGTATGATACATATATAATCATAATATTAATAATATATAGACATCATGCATGCAGGGAAAATTTTAAGGATGGAAATTTATCTTAAAGTTTAGAAACCTTAGCGAATCATACGAGTCCCTAATATGCAGACAATAAAAATTTTGGTATCATTTTTTTAATGATATCCAAATCTCTAATGACTTTATATAGTCTCTATAATATTTTGACGATTTTTAGGATAACAAAATTTTATACTATAAAATTTGGGCAAATCACTTTAGAAAAAATTGGAAATTGGCAAATCTTTTGTTTGGAAAAACCATGGAAAATTAGCCCGCCTGCAAATATTAGCCCGCAAAAATTTACTTGCATGCATGACAATATAAACTACATACCATGACCTCACACATTACAACCATTCCCATAAAAATGCATGCATAACAACATATAGTCATTGACATGCATAACGAATGCATATACAATCGAAATGCATTCATGACTAACGCATCCCAACAACAACATCATCAACTCCTACATGGAAACACAACTATAACAATGACCACCACCATGCATACATAGCAAGAACATATACATCCTTCAAGCATGCATGACAAATAAATTACGCCTATCTAGTCCAAGTGTTGAATCATGCTCTGATACCACTATGCAACACCCTCCTCCAACATTTACCCAAGCTAACTATTCCACCGGGGTAAACATGTGATGAAGAGTTATGATGATATGATTCGACTCCCAAATTACAGTTAAGGAAGTGGACTTGACAACCAAAAACCAAACTGACCTTCTTCAGAATCTACAAGATCCCCAGGGGCTAACCAACCACTCTAGGTGGAAAACCCCTAAGTTAACTTGCTTTCTGACTGAACTAGACCCCCAATCACACCATGACAAGACCTCCATGTGAATGAGACCCTCTAGTCGCTCCCACAACAAGGCATCCATGAACCTACAACCTTTTTCAGGCAGTTCTGTGCTAACGACCCCTGATTCTGAGCCACCTTTTTCGGGGCTAGGAATCAAGCCTCGGCCCAAAACTTGTTGAAACTCTCATAAATGATAAATAACAAGATGAAAATGCCTCTAACGTAAAACTTGAACAAGGACCTAACCTCACAAGGCATAGCCATGAATTACATTTTGTCAAAGACATCCTGAACATGTAATCTATAGGTCATAAAAACATTTCTGAACATAGGGACCTCATACTTATCTGAGATTCGTCCCGAAGGTTTGATGCCTTCTCACCATAGATGCAGTATCATCTATTAGGTCACTCATTCATTAACATTCCATTTACTAATCAAAACATGATGAGAGCCATAACTCAAGTTTTTCATAAACCATGCTTATAACCAACATAATAACAAGGATAGAACAACCATTAAAACCACATATTAACCAGTAAATTTACACATGAAATACAAGGTAAAAAGAACTCTTATTAACATATGAAAAATTCAACCAAATCAGGGACTTCCATGTACCACCCGACCATAGATTGGGCTGAACCAAATCTTTCTTTCTGTAGGTTTTAACCCTGTACAGAAATTACTTGCATACAAGTTCTAAAACACAAAAAATAAACAATGCGAGAGCATAACACATAAAACACATATACATAGAGATTTTCCCCTGGATCCCAAAACTTGGACTACCAGCTTGATTTTTCGTTATGTTCCTTTCAAATTTCAAATACATATATATAAATGCAGAAGCATCCAATACCATGGAACGAAAAACCATCATGCCAAAAGCCAAGTGTGAAAACCATGCACAAAACTATAGGTAGGTACGCCCACCTAATATAGGGTCAGAAAAAAAAATTCCATAGGGCGCTGCCCCGGACCCCGTAGAGGGGGGCTGACTGCCCCACTCAAACCCCCTGTGCCCCCCCCCGGTACAAAATCGGTGCAACGAAGGGGGGGCTCCGCCCCCCCTCTAACCCCCCAGTTAAACTAGGGGAGCTACTCGTGGAGAGAATATAACACAACCCAACACTTTCAGCCAATCACCCTCATTCCATATTCCAAGCATGAATGTGGGAATTACAACAAAAGAACTAGGGATACCTCATACTTTACCGCAATCCACCAAGGGATTCCTAGGCCCAATCCCTCAAGTATACAACCAGGTTTTACCACAATCCCACCAAGGGATTCCTAGGTCCAAGCAAGAAACATACACTACCAGGATTTACCGCAATCCCACCACATACTGGTCCAGAGATCACTAGGTCTATACAAGCATCGATGCCTCCATATCTCTCCACCTAAACCATAAGGAATGTTTCCATCTCCACTCACTAGGCTTTACCATATATATTTCCATTCATCGGTCTAAGATTCCTAGACCCAATAAGGGTACACAAAACCAGGATTTGTTTCCTCTTGGGACCACCCCAATTAGTTTCAAAACCATCCGACAATCTAGCTCCACCAAGTAAGAGAAACCCCATCACACCATGGCTAATTGGAAATGGAAAGGTAAGGATGAAAACCACTATCACACATGAAAAAACCCATGCCAATGATAGCAAGAGAACCAAACACACACATGCATGTACCATGCATGCAAAAACTAGCAAGGAAATCATACACGAAACTCAATACTTGCAAGCAATCCCAGTATAGTCGCTTGATCTGGCTTTCCTTGCTTGATCGTTTCTTCCATTCACTTTCCTATCCTTCCTTTTCCTTCCTTCCTCCAATATTAGAGTTCTCCAAGAATACTCTAAGTGTATGAGAGTATGAGAGAGTAGAGAGAATAGAGAGAGAGCTCCAAAATTGAATTGACAAAAGGTTGTGAACTGATCCTCAAAAGCCTTTTTATTAATGAGGCCTCTATTTTCTTCATTTTCCCTTCATTTTCCTCCTCACATGAAACATGCGACCTTTCATCTTCCTTTTCTCCTAATTTTCATTATTTTCATAAATAAGATGTCAATTAATGTCTCTTTGCCTTTCCAAAGCCTTTGCCATTGCCTTTGCCAATTTCCCTTAGCCATAATAAACCAAATGAACACCCACACTAGGATGTTTTGCCCGACATTAATCTTGGAATACGTGTCCCATGACCTTGGTCTTATTTTCCTTTATTAACTTTATTACATGGAATTTTAACCTGGGGCTGTTACATCAGATATGAACAATATTTCTCCTCTTTCATCATCTAATATTCTTTCATTACTTTCGTAATCACTCTCTTCCTTTGAGTACAACATTTTCTTTTTCGAATTTCATATTTTCTTATGATCATTAGATTTGAATTTCACTTCATCATCACTATCATTCATATTTTCATAAGGACATTAGAAACATAATGTGCCATTTCTCCACATTTAAAACATTTAAAAGGAAGCTTAACTTTAAAATTTCCAGTCCCCTTCTTTATCTTTTTGAAAAACTTGGCTTCTTCTTCAGCTGATCCATGATTGAAGTCTTCTTGACTCTCATGATTTATTCCTTCCTTGGCTTCTTTAAATGCCACTTATTTGATTCCTAACTTGTCCTTTTATATCCTCAGCTCATATGCAGTGACAGTTTTGTGAATCATATCCATGTTCAACCTATCCATATATGAAAGATATTCAAGGGATGATACTTTGAGGTTGAATCGTGAAGGGAGTGATCTCAATATTTTCTGTACAATATCAACTTCGTTGACTTCTTCACTAAGACCTATTATAGAGTTGAAAATATTATCTACTCAAAAAAAATATGAAGCAATTTTCTCAAGGATCACTAGGCCTATACAATCATGGATGCCTCCGGACCTCTCCACCTAAACCATGAGGAATTTATCTGTCTCCACCCTATAGTATTTATCGTCAAGGATTCCTAGGCCCAACGAGTGTACACACAACTAGGCTTTATTGCAATCCCACCTTCACCAGTCAAGGGATTCCTAGGCCTTGTGTTTCCTCTTGAGACCACCCCACTTAGTTTCGAAACCATCCAGCAATCCAACTCAACCAGGTAAGAGAAACCCCATCACAGCACGGTTATCCAAAAATGGTAAGGAAAGGCTGAAAACAATTGTCACACTTGAAAAAACCCATGGTAATGACAAAAAGATAACCCAAAACACACATGCATGTATCATCCATGCTAAAACTAGTAAGGGAATCATACATGCAACTCAATAAATGCAATTAATCCTGTTATCACTCCAGGAAGCTCTCCTAGGTTGTAGCTCGGAGATGCCTGGTAACATATAAATCTTCAATATTGTTCTCTAAACTATTGGAATGGATGATGGTTTGGATCAAGTCAGATGACTATTTCAACTCTGTTTTCACTCAAGACATGCATGAACACCCTCATCTTTACAAGGCTTTAGACCGCTAATGCTCAATAGTTTATAGATTCAATAGATAGATGGAGAATATTGACTGTACCAACAGATGCATACATAAACACATATGAATGGCTAGCTACAGGAAGCAAATGAATCTTGCAAATCTAATTTATCAACGTAGAGATAAGATGACAATTATCTGGCATTAGACACATAAGAAAACATGAATAACCTATTCAAGTGCAAGCTTAAAATAGAAGAGAAAATGGGAATTGAACATGTAACAACAAATGAAGCTTATATTGCTTGAATGAAGATGAGAAGCTAGAGGAGCAGAGTATCCATAGTCTCCAAAAGTTGAATCTCTCATACTTCTAACTTTCAACCATTTATAGGCTTTTTTACAATGCTCCTGAGCTCTCAAAGGCTCAAAGTGTCTTAATCTATCCTCTCTATCTCTTCAACAACTTGATGCCATGACTAGACATGCATGTGCTTGGAGGTTTCTTTTCTAATAGTAGAGTAACCACATTCTGGTAATTTGCTACGTTATCAGGGAGCTCGCTCATGCCAACGATGCTTCATGATCACTTATGTTGGTTTTGGCTGCATCGTGCTGTGGATTTTTATCCCTCCGGCCTCTATTTGGATGAGTGCATCGGACCTTTGAAATCCTTTAAATGGCCGCTTTCTGTTAATACGGAGAAATGCTGCAACACTGTGAAACACCGCCAAAACACAGTTCATTTCAAACCTCAAAAGCCCTCAAATATGGTCTATTCCTCTATCGGGTCCGCCCTTAATCGCTATCGCAAGTCGCTTCGGCTTTGTTTCCAAGGTTTCCTTTCGTATTTTGAAATACGTTAAAAAACACTAAAAATCCTGAAAAATGGCTTTGGCGGATCTGAAATATTATATATTTTCATTCCCGAACCCCTTCGGGTCTAGGTTTTATTGCATCGGTACTGTCCCTTTATATTTTGTTAAATAACAAAATATGTGAAAATACATTAACAAATGCCTTTCAGTGGATCTGAAAATCTATTCAATAATGCCTATATAGCCATCAGGTCCGGCTAATCGCATCGCACATATACATGTATAAAGGCCCTGCTCCATAATGTTTCCTAGATTGCGATCCGCCGATGCGATTGATCGCAATCACATATCGCTCATGCCCCAGGCCAATGGTGAGCGCTCTGTTGTGTTCTCCAATAGCGATCCTGCGATGCAACGTGGGTCGTCGATCTGCGTGCTTGATCGACGGTCCTAGTTGACTCCGTCGATCGCCATTGCAAGTTTCATATGGTTCGTCCTCAATCCGCCGATTGCGACCTGTCGATCAAATCTGGACCGTTGATCAACTAGATATAACGATTGCTATGCATTTCGCTGTTCAGACCTCCTATACTCAGTTTTTTCACTGTCTCCTTGGGTTTTTTCCTCCGGATGGTGTTTTTCTGCCATTCTAAGGGTTCTTCTCCTGCGATGGTTTTGATCTTTGGCATGATTTTACTAGCTTTTGAAGACTTAGAGAGCATATTTGGATCCATTTGGATCAGGACCCGATGCAATTATAGATGCAAGAGTAATATTTTTAAGTCTGGCTTATGGCCAAAGCGGAGCAGAGGAGATGTGGTCGTCAGAACTGAAATAGGGGACATTTCTGCTAAAAATAGCAGCACTGTGCCTTAGGGGCTAACACTGGTCCCTTCTGGGGATGAAAGCCTCCCTGTGAGGTTTCAAGAACCACAGACCAATACCTTTCCTGTAAAACCAAAATCAAATCTATCTCCTAGTGTTCCATTGGGCATGGAGTTTATTTTGCATAGAAAATAAAAACTGAAAAAAAAATATTTACAATATCAAGGATTTAAAGCCTTAAATGAAATAAAGTTTCAAGAACCGCCCATTGACTGGGCTACCAAAAACATCTTCTCCTTCCAGACTATGTAGAATAAAGTTATTGTTCAGCTGAATTTGAGAGATGACAAATGAACCTATCCATAAGGAGTCAAACTTACCATGATTACCTTTCTTTTCCTTCAATGCATCCCATTTGAGAACCCAGTCACCAACTTGGAAATTTTCCACTTTTGCCTTCCTGTCAAAGGTTTCTTTGATTTTCTTCTGATGAACTTTTGACTTCTCAACTAGCTGCTCTCTGATTTGCTGTAATTCAACCAGGTTATTCATTCTCCTTACCATGTCATTCATTTCATCCTGTTCTTCTTGAAAGAATTTGGCCACAGGGAGAAATAGTTGGATAGGAAAAACAACATTAGCACCATAAACCAGCTTAAATGGAGAATTTCCTATGGACTTCTTGTTGGTAACTCTGTCAACCCACAGTGCAAACTTCAACTTGGAATCCCAACTCTTTTTGTTGTCCTCCAACAATTTTTTGATTATCCTTACAAGACTCTTGTTAGATGATTCTGCCAAGCCATTACCTTGAGGATAATATGAGGTAGAATGCACCAATTGAATGCCCATGGATTCACACATGTCCACCAATTCTTCTGCCCTAAAAGCTGCTACATTATTAGTGACTAGTTTGGTTGGGCAACCAAATCTAATGAAAATATTGTCATTCAAGAACTTTATGATAACCTGAAGATTAGCATTTTTAGTGGGTACAGCCTCAATCCGTTTGGTGAAATAATCTATGGCTACCAAGATCCATTTGTGCTAGCCACTAGAATGTGGATTAATCTCACCTATGAAGTCCAAGCCCCACTGCTGGAAGGGACCATTGACATGTACTGGCTTCAAGGGCAGAGATTTTAGCTGTTATCTTCCTGCAAACCTCTGACATTTGTCACAAGATTTCACAAAAGAAAAAAAATCAGAGAACAGAGTAGGCCAATAATATCCAACTCTCAGGATTTTGTGGGCTGTGGTTTTCCAATAATGATGCCCTCCATAGATGCTAGAATGGAATTGGTGCATGACTTCCAAAGATTATCCTTTATCTAGACATCTCAAAAGGATTCTTGATGGGTCTTTCCAATAAAGCAGGGTCTTTCATCTTGCATTAGAACATCACCAATTCCATTTCTTGAAGCATCACATTCCACAATAAAGGTTTTTGTGAAGTCCGGTGTAGCTAAGACCAGTGCTTGGCACATTGCCTCTTTAAGATTTTCAAAGGCCATTGTTGCTTCCGGAGTCCATGAAAATGAATCTTTCTTCAATAATGTTGTTAGAGGTGCTGCTATTCTCCCATAATTCTTAACAAACTTGCAATAATACCCTGTCAACCCAAGAAATCCTCGCAGATGCTTTATGGATGTGGGGATTTTCCATTCCTTAATGGCTTTAATTTTGCTAGGGTCTACCTTAACTCCTTCATGAGATACAATATGACCCAAATATTCCACCTCCTAGACTCCAAAGAAACATTTGGATCTTTTTGCATATAATTGTTTCTCCTCCAATAGTTGTAGCACCCTGTCAACATGTTCAACATGATCCTTTCAAGACTTGATGTAGATTAGTATATCATCAAAAAATACTAACACAAATTTTCTAAGGAATGGTTTGAAAATTGAATTCATCAAACCTTGAAATGTTGAAGGTGCATTGGTAAGGCCAAAAGGCATGACCAAAAATTCATAATGACCCTCATGAGTTCTAAATGCTGTTTTCAGAATTTCTTCAATCTTCATTCTGATTTGATGATATCCCGAACGAAGATCCAACTTGGTGAAGTAAATTGATCCATGCAATTCATCAATGACAGGAATGGGGAACTTATCTTTAATAGTGAGCTTATTGTGCTCCCTATAATCCGGACAGATGTGCCATGATCCATCCTTCTTGTGTACCAATACTACTGGAGTTGAGAAAGAACTTTGACTCAGTTGAATTATACCAGCCTCTAGCATTTCTGCAACCATACGTTCAATTTCACTTTTTTGGACATAGGGATATCTGTACGGCCTGATGTTTGGAGGAACACTGCCTGGAATCAGATGAATAGCATGATCATGATCACGCATAGGTGGGATACCTTTGGGAGTCTGAAATACCTTGGAATGATTGTCCAAGACTTTTTGGAGATCTGGAAAAATAGATGATTCCAATGTGGAAACATCTAGCGAACATAATTGTGCAATTACACCTCTTTGCTCCTTTTTTAGAAGCTTAGTCATGCCATTAGAGTTGATTATCTTTCCTGGTTTCCCTGCAATACCCCTTAATTCAACTTCCTTTCCTTCCGTAGAAAATTTAATGAAAATTTCTTGAAAATTAAAAGCTATTGTACCCAAGGATTGTAGCCATTGGACTCCTAGTACAACATCGGCACCTCCCATTGGAATGGAAAGCATTGAGCTAGTCAATACATATTCTCCCATGGATAGCTTGATATTATGGCACTTTCCAGAGCAATTTATTGTTCCTCCATTTGCAATCATCACTTGACACTCTGGTGCTGGATATAAGAAGCAATTCAATTCTTTTGCTACCCTACAATGAATAAAATTGTGGGTGCTTCCTGAATCAATCAACACTATTACCTTTTTCTTCTTGATTTGTCCTTCTATCTTGATGGTTTGAGGAGTGGTAATTCCCGCCAATGCATTACAATATATGGTCGGATTTATTTGTTCTTCATCTAGGCCTTGTTCCTGGAGCATATCCTCTTCTTTTGACCTTTCTTGCTCCTTTTCTTCTTCCTCTTCACAATCTATGTAGAATAATTTCTTCTCAGCACACTTATGACCTTTTGTGTATTTGCTATCACAATTGTAACAAATCCCTTTTGCTCTTTTTTCTTCCAATTGTTGTGGTGTCAACCTTGTAGGTTGTGGAAGACTAGGGGCAACAACACTTCCGTCTTTATAGTTGTGAGTGTTATGCTTCCTAGTTGCCATAATTTTGCTTTCCATTTTTCTTGCTAACCTGAATGCCTTCTCTAATGAATCAGGTTCTCAAAGGCGAACATCATGTTGGATATTATCCTTTAAAGACCCTATGAACACATCAATCCTATGCTCCTCTGGAATATCTTTTACCCTTATGTTCAATTTTTGGAACTCCTCAATGTGCTCCATTATTGAACCCTTTTGTTTGAGACTTATCAATTGGCTAAAAAAGGTGTTGCTTTTTGTATCCCCATAATGTGCTATCAATTCTTCCGTAAAAATTGCCCAAGTGATAAATTGTTTACGAGAACAAAGCCATTGATACCATACAAACTGATTTGGTTCCAAATATACAGTTGCCATACGTACCTTTTGTGCGTTTTGCACATTATTGAGATCGAAGAATTGCTCCATCTGTAATATCCATGTGGCGGGATCCTTGCCATCAAACTTCCTCATATCGATTTTTGAAATATGGTGATTCTTCGATCCAACATTAGCGTCTATGGAATCATGATTAACATTTCTTTTGTTCTCATCATGAGTTTCCTTTACTACCTTTTCACCATTAGTAAGTATTTCTTGTAGAAAATTTGTCAAATCTGTCTTCAAATCTGCCATGCCTATCTTCAAATTTGTGTTCAAATCTATCTTCAAATTGTCCATCTTAGCTTCCATGCTATTCATCTTAGCTTCCACGCCATTTATCTTAGCTTCCACGCCATTTATCTTAGCATCTGTTAACTTTTGTGAGCGTGACATTTGTTGTACTTGTTCTTGTAATTTTGATATATCATGTAGCATTTCTTCCTCTTCTTCATGAGTCATGCTAGAGCTTTCAGGTTCCTTACTAGGTGTTTGCATTTTCTTTCCTCGGGGCATCAGTTACCGATAATAATGCTCTACTATGCCCTTTGAATTCCTTCAAAATAAATTTTCAAACCAAGCTTAAGCAAAAATTTAAAAAAATCTACACACCTTTTTTCACTTTGTAGGAGCTCGATATTGCCTCTGATGTATCTCTGTATTTTCCAATCATCTAGTTCTAAATTTGTGACCTGTAGTAGCTCTCTGTGTCCTCTTTTCAATGCCACCAATCTGATCCAAATTGGATTCTCCAAGAAAGAGTTATGCACAATCTCCCAAGATGACCTAATTATAGACCTTTCCAAAAGAGCGAAGTTGTATGAAGTGTCACATGTACAATTTTTGATATTTGGTTCTGAAAAAGATATACAAGAAACTAAAGTTTGTCCTATTTCTGTACCTTCTTACGAAATTTCAATCTGATTCCCGGAGAGAAAGTTATGACAATTTTCCCCAGGTCACCTGTTTTGAATGTAATTCAGGAGTCTGAAAAAAGACCAAATTCCTCAGATCATATCTCCGAAAATATCACGCGAAAAGTTCTGAAATTTGGACCCAAGGTTCAGCGCGATTTCTTCTCAAATAGGTTTTTTTGGTGACTTCTGAAACGTCACAGAAAAAAAGTTATAGCGAAAATTCCACGATGACCTGTTTGGAGCAGCGAAACCCTAGAATCCAAAGCTCTGATACCAAATGTTATGAAACCAGCTCAAGAAAAGATAGAAAAGATAGATCAACGCCTTAGAATTCAGCCTCTTCGAGGGGGCAACCTCCTTTACATTACATAAATGAACAATTCTTTGATGATTCAAATGACAAAACCTCCTTTCTATATATAGGAGTCTAAGGAGTCACAATATAATCTAGCCGACCTAACAATAATAATATAAAGCCACATAAATAACAATAGAGGGATTCTATGGGGCACAGAAATAACAATATGGGGGTAATAGGGGCACAACAATATAAATAAGGGGTATAACTATAATAGTAATGGGGTAATCACTAGTATTATAGGGACCCAACAGGTTGATCTAAGCTTAATGGCCTGGGCTTGACTTGAGCTAAGCCCTGGAGGGACTTCTAGCTTTAGCAAAAAATGAACTATACTAGAATACCATTCACATGTGGCTAGATTTTTAGCCAAAGACTGATTCTGCTCTTGCTCTTCTGATGCTTCCTCTGTCTTCTCATCACCTGAATTTGAACCCATGCAATTTATGTCTAACAAACTGAAATTTTCCTCAGCCATAAGTTTAGCCAAGCCCTGACCTTTGACAAGCTTAGTGGGCTTCACCTCTATGTTAAACTCTATGAATTTTGCAATCCATTTAGCTCTCTTTCCATCAATATCTAGCTGAGTTAAGACATCTTTTACTAAGGCTGAAGGTACATATGCAACCACTTTGGAATGCAGAATATAAATTCTGAATGCCTTTAAAGATTTTATGAGAGCATAAGCTTGTTTTTCAATAAGGTCATACCTTAGTTCAACATCCCTCAGAGTTTTGCTGAAAAAGGCCACGGGGTGCTCTATGCCTTCATTATTTTTCTGCAACAGAACGGCTGCAATTGTATCATAAGAGGCAAAAGAGAATATATAAAACTCCTTGGTGTAATCTGGGCTGATTAGAGTGGGAGCTTCCATGATAGCTTGTTTGATGGCTTCGAAAGAGCTTCTTGCAACATCTGTCCATTTTATTTCTGATCCTTTCTTCAACATGGAAGTGATGTGCTTCACTAGCACTGCAAAGTTTGGAATGAACCTCCTTACAAAGTTAATCTTACCCAGGAAGGATTGAATGTCCCTTTTTGACCTTGGGATGGACAATGTCTGAATTTCTTGAACTCTTGCTGAATCAATCTTTACACCTTCAGCAGAAACAATATGTCCCAGAAGTTTTCCTTCTTCTAGAGCAAACTGTGTCTTCTTTGGGTTCACAGAAATTCCAAACTGTCTACACTTTAGAAACACCTTCTTCAAATGCTGCAAATGGTCCTTGTGAGTGCTGGAAAAGGTTGTTATGTCATCAAGGTAAATAAGGACAAACTTGTCCTTCTATCCCACAAAGGCTATGTCCATGGCCCTCTGAAAAGTAGCCCCAGCATTCATTAGTCCAAAAGGCATCTTGGAGTACATGAAAGTGCCCCAAGGAGTAGTGAAGGTAGTCTTTTCCTAATCTTTTGGATGTACAACAATTTAATTGTAACCTGAAAATCCATCTAAGAAATACATGACTTTAGCCCCTGAAACATTTTGCAGCAAGTGCTCCATCTTAGGTAGGGGGTAGTTGTCTTCTTTAGAGCATTTGTTCAGATTCTTGAAGTCAACACAAAGCCTAATTTCCCCATTCTTCTTTCTTACTACCACAAGGTTAGCTATCCACTTTGAATACCTTAGGGGAACTATAATCATGGCATCCAACAGCTTCTTGATTTCTTTCTCAATCAAAGGCAATAAGAGAGGGCTGATAGGTCTTAATTTCTGCTTAAAAGGGATGGTGTTGTTTTCTAGTGGAATCTTATGTTGAATGATGTTTGTGTCATAGGTTTTAAGATCATTGTATTCCCAAGCAAAAATATTAGCGAATTGCTTCATTAGGGTGCAATACTCGGAACTATGGGCAGAAGAAAAGTGAGTGGACAGATTTATATGCTTTGCATGAGCTGGACTCCCTACATTATGTTTATGAACAACAAACTCATTTTCTTTTTTGGTAGGCTTATAAGGTACATTGTTATGATCAAACAGCTTCTCTAGGGGCACCAATCCTTTGGGTATATGGTTACTAGGAAGATGAACAATGTTGTCCTGACCAATCTCGTCCTTTAGCTTGGACTGGTTGCATTCTTCCATGGTTTCGTTTTCTTGGTCGATGTGCATTTCAGAAAATTCATCAACGACTTGTAAAAACCTATTAATTTCATCATCATCTTCAAAAAGTTTCCAGTATTTGACATTATTAGGTAGAGATGGTCTATATTTCACCTGAATTTCATAAGTCAACTTAGGAGGCAAAGGATGAATAAACGTGCTAGCAGACACAACAAGGGAATCAACAAGCTGGTTCTTCATTCTTGGGATGTAAGAAATGCTAAAAGTATTAAAAGAGTCCTTGAGCTTTCATACCTCATCTCTGTATGCTTTCAGCCTTGAATGATTTGCTTGGAAAGTTTCATTGACCTACTGAATGGTAAGGTCTACATCTCCAAACACTTTCAGACCTTTGATGCCCATTTCTTTAGCAGCGTTTAAGCCCAATATCAAGGCTTCGTACTCTGCTATGTTATTTGTGACCTGAAAAGTTAATTTGAAAGATAAATGAATGCATTCCTGTGTGGGGGACACAAGGACTACACATGACCCGCAGCTTCCTTAAAGCAAGCTCCATTAAAGAACATGTCCCAAATTTGTGGGCCTTCTTCCTCTGTGATCTAGAAAACTGGTTTCTTAAGCTGCGTGGAGGCCAACTGGGATTCTTCAATCTGAAGAATAAAAGCTCCAAAATTAGTGTCGACAACATAGATGGGATGATTAGTGGGATTCCTTTCATCACTGATAATATAAGCCAACTGAGCTTCTCTGTATAATCTCCTGCTCTCACCTCCAAAAATTGGGACAGTAGCATAGGACAGATCATTTTGTAATGTTCCACCTAATCTCTTGATCCAACCTTTGGAAAGAAACATGCCAAACTTGGGGGGTACATCTGCTACCACAATATCCATCATCATGCTCTTCATGGGCAGCTGAGACAAAGTGATGGCTAGGTCCTTGATTAGTCCCAGACATTTCACTTTTCTAGAGTCAAAAGAAAACAGGTCATGATAAGGCTTGGTAATGTCAAGATCCAACTCATCCATGATAGCCTTGGGCATTATATTATGGCTGGCTTCAGTGTCTAGAAGGCAGTTGTGAAGGATTTTGTCATGAATAGTCAAAGAGACATAGAATGATGGAGAGTTGTCATCATAATTTTCAATCATTGGGCTGAGAAAAACAGCTGGTTTGTCATCTTGTAGATTTACATATTAGGTGGAGGCTTGGATGGCATTAGGCTCAAGGCCCTCAAGGATAGATCTCTTGAAGGACTCATTCTTCACTAGTCCAATCGGAGGTATAGGTATTCTTAACTTCTGAATTTTTGATTGAAAACTGAAAGGAGAAGGAGACTTGTCAAGGCCTCTTACCTCGTGAGCTGGAGCTTTGAGGATGATGGGATCAACTACCGGTCACTTCTGCTTATTAGCTTGTTGTATTGCAGGGACAGCAACTCTCTGAACAGGAGTTTCCTTGGCATTATTCATCTTCAACCTTAGATTATATCTGTGCTGATCAGCAGTTTGCAGAACAACTTCACCATCCCATTCTTGGTTGATCTGGTCATTGAATAATGACTTTTCATAGGTAGCTGAGGTAAAAAAGGAGGCACTGCCTTTGTCTTCCAGACAATGGATCTCATCATCTTCTTCAAACTGCTCTTCTTCCATGACTACATTCTGGAAAGGGGTCTTCACCCTTTGGTCTTCATTGGCATCTTTGCTTCTTTGCAAAATCTGCAACTGCTCATTAGCTCTTCTATATGGATTTCGATTTCTAGGAGCAAAGGTATTAGGAAATCTTGCTTTCCCAGGGTGCTGCTCAACCTTTAATTTGGAGATTTCAAAGGCTAATGACTCTATCATCTTGGTCATTTTATCTATCTTGGGATCTGAAGATGATGAAGACTCACCCCTCTGTCTCCTTCTATCAACATTTCCCTTGAGCTTCTCTGCAACCATGATGTTTGATTCTACTTCCAAGGCTGCATCCTGCATATCAGCCAAAGTAGCACATCACCTCTCCCTCAATAGTAGACAGAAGTCAGAATCAAAGGCATTGGCATAGGTGAGTTTAGCAGAGGTAGTGGTGGGTTTTACTTCAGCTGGTATCTTGTTGTACATGCGGTTAAACCTCTTATTAAAATCAGACAACAACTCACCATTTTCCCTCTTTAAGTTCCCAAACTCGGTGTGGTAGTAGAGTAGATCCTTATTATCCCCTCAATGCTTTAAGAATGCATCATCTAAAGCCTCAATATCTGCTATAGACCTTGGGGTCAGTTCTCTGAACCATTTTCTAGCCTCTCCATCTAGACTTTGGACAAAGACTCTCATCCATACGTCATCTTCACTAATGTCCAGGTTATCAGCATAGCTATAGAATGATTCAAGATGTTCCTCAGCTGAAACACCTTCAATCCCAATGAACTTAGGCCTATACTTCTGATATTCTCTAGTAGGCATGGCATTTAAAGGAGTGGGTAGTACTAGAGGTCCATACCTAGCAGCTATGATTCTTTCCATTTTGGTAGGTGCTTGTGGTCCTGCCATAGCTGTGGTGGCTATAAGGGTACTAGAAATCTGAATGACAGGGGGTTGAGGAGTGACTGATAAGACTAAAGGGATATGAGGGATAGGAGGAGAGGTTTTCTTTAGGCTTGCAACAAAAGGAGAACCTAAAGAATAAGGAGCTCTATGAATTTCTGAGATTTTTTCTTCACTGCTAGTATTAGATGCTATACTCTCAACATGTATTTTTTCTATTACAGGATTTTCGTGAAGAGGTATAGAATATTGTTTAGAGCTACCTAAACCTGATGCTCCTTTCTACAATGCCTTTCTTTCTTTGATGATTTTTCAGGGTCGGATACTGGGTCAGCTTGTGGCTTCTGAGGATTTCTCTGAGTATGCCTCACAAACTGAGCCAGAACTATCAAGTGGAGTCGCCAAGAGGTTCTTCCTCCAGTAGAGTCTCCAGATAGATGATTACAACTAAAAAAGTGCCCAGAGTTTGTTTATCATCAAAGCTGGATCTATGTCATCTCCCATGGAAGTTGAGCTTCAGTCCCCTCTCCCCGGCAACGACACCAATTATGTTATCACTCCAGGAAACTCTCCTATGTTGTAGCTCAGGGATGCCTGGTAACATAAAAATCTTCAATAGTGTTCTCTAAACTATTGGAATGGATGATGGTTTGGATGAAGTCAGATGATTGTTTCAACTCTGTTTTCACTGAAGACATGCATGAACACCCTGAGCTTTACAAGGCTTTAGACCACTAATGCTCAATAGTTTATAGATTCAATGGATAAATGGAGAATACTGACTGTACCAGCATATGCATACATAAACACATATGAATGGCTAGCTACAAGAAGTAAATGAAGCTTGCAAATCTAATTTATCAATGCAGAGATAACATGACAGTTATCTGGCATTAGACACATAAGAAAACATGAATAACCTATTCAAGTGCAAGCTTAGAATAGAAGAGAAAATGGGAATTGAACATGTAACAAAAAAAGATTCTTATATTGCTTGAATGAAGATGAGAAGCTAGAGGAGCAGAGTATCCACAGTCTCCAAAAGTTGAACCCCTCATACTTCTAAATTTTAGCCATTTATAGGCTTTTTTACAATGCTCCTGAGCTTTCAAAGACTCGAAGTGTCTTAATCTATCCTCTCTGTCTTTTCAATGACTTGATGCCATGACTAGACACACATGAGCTCGGAAGTTTCTTTTATAACAGCAGAGTAACCACATTCTGGTAATTTGCTGCGCTATCAGGGAGCTCACTCATGCCAATGATGCTCCATGATCACTTCTGTTGGTTTTGGTTGCATCGTGCTATGGATTTTTATGCCTCCGGCCTCTATTTGGATGACTGCATCAGGCCTTTGAAATCCTTTAAATGGTCGCTTTCTATTAACTTGGAGAAATGCTACAACAATGTGAAATTCTGCCAAAACATAGTTCATTTCAGACCTCAAAAGCCCTCAAATATGGTCTATTCCTCTATTGGGTCCGCCCTCAATCACTATTGCAAGTCACTTCGGCTTTGTTTCCAAGGTTTCCTTTCATATTTTGAAATATGTTAAAAAACACTAAAAATCTTGAAAAAATGGCTTTGGCAGATTTGAAATATTATATTTTCATTCCCGAACCCCTTTGGGTCCAGGTTTTATCGTATCGACGCTGTCCCTTTATATTTTTTTAAATAACAAAATATGTGAAAATACATTAACCAATGCCTTTTGGCGGATCTGAAAATCTATGCAATAATGCCTATATAGCCATCGGGTCCAGCTAATCACATCGCACATATACATGTATAAAGGCCCCGCTCAATAATGTTTCCCCGATTGCGATCCACCGACACGATTGAACACAATCGTATATCGCTGATGCCCTGGGCCAATGGTGAGCACTCTGTTGTGTTCTCCGATAGCGATCTTGTGGTGCAACGTGGGCCGTCGATTTGTGCGCTTGATCGATGGTCCTAGTTGACTCCATCGGTCGCCATCGCAAGTTTCATACGGTCTGCCCTCAATCCGCCGATCAGATCTGGACCGTTGATCGGCCAAATCTGACGACTGCTGTGCATCTCATTGTTCAGACCTCCTATACTCAGTTTTTTCACTGTTTCCTTGGGTTTTTGCCTCCCGATAGTATATTTCCGCCATTCTAAGTGTTCTTCTCTTGCGATGGTTTTGATCTTTGGCATGATTTTACTAGCTTTTGAAGACTTAGAGAGCATATTTGGATTCATTTGGATTAGGAATTGATGCAATTATAGATGCGAGAGCAATATTTTTAAGTCTGGCTTATGGCCAAAGCGAAGCAGAGAAGATGTGGCTGTCGGAGCTGAAACAGGGGACATTTCCGCTAAAAATAGCAGCACTGCACCTTAGGGGCTAATAAATCCCACTATAGTTCTAGCTCTTCCTTGCTTGACTTTTGCTTCCCTTTGCTTTCATGTCCTTCATTTGCCTTCCTCCCTCCAATGCTAGAGTGCTCCAATAATACTCTAAGTGTATGAGAGTGTGAGAGAGTAGAGAGAATAAAGGGAGAGCTCCAAAACTGAAGTAAAAAAAGAGTTGTGAATCGATCCTAAGAAGCCTTTTTATTAATGAGGCCTCTATTTTCTTCATTTTCCATCATTTTCCCTTCATTTTCCTCCTTACATGCAACTTGTGAAATTTCATCTTCCTTTTCTCCTAGTTTCCACTAGTTTCATAAATAAAATGCCAAGTAATTCCTCTTTACCTTTCCAAAGCCTTTGCCATTGCCCTTTCCAATTTCCCTTAGCCATAATAAACCAAATGAACATCCACACTAGGATGTTTTTCCCAACGTTCAACTTGGAATACATGTCCCGTGACCTTGGTCTTATTTTCCTTTATTAAATTTATTACATGGATATTTAACCTGGGTTTGTTAGATCAAACATGAACAATATTTTTCCTCTTTCATCATCTGACACGATTTCATTACTTTCGTAGTCACTCTCTTCCTTTGCGTAATTTTTTTTATTTTTTGCATTTCATATTTTCTTATGATCATTAGATTTGAATTTCACTTCATCATCACTATCATTCATTTTTGCATAAGGACATTTAGAAGCATAATGTCCTATTCTTCCACATTCAAAACATTTAAAAAGAAGCTTACCTTTAAACTTTCCAGTTCCCTTCTTTAGCTTTTTGACAAACTTGGCTTCTTCTTCATTTGATTCATGACTGGAGTCTTCTTGATTCTTATGCTTTCTTCCTTCCTTGGCTGCTTTAAATGCCACTTCTTTGATTCCTAACTTGTCCTTTTCTATCCTCAACTCATATGCAGTGAGAATTATGTGAATCTTATCCATTTTCAACTTATCCATATCTAAAAGATCTTCAAGGGTTGATACTTTGAGATTGAATCGTGAAGGGAGTGATCTCAATATTTTCGTAACAATATCAACCTCCTTAACTTATTCACTAAGACCTATTATAGAGTTGACAATATTGTCTACTCGAAAAAATATATGAAGTAATGTTCTCATCATCATTCATTTTCAAATTTTCAAATTGATTCTATAAGTTTGTAGCTTAGCCTCCTTAACTTTCTTGTCTCCTTCATAACAGTCTTTGAGTTTGTCCCATAGATCATGGGATGACTTGTAATACATTGAAAAATTCAATATCTGATAATCCACTCAAGATGACATGCTTAGATATTGCATTGGATGTATAGAGAACTTTACCATCTATATTAGAAGGAGGGGTAGCAGGAACTTGGTAGTCATTCTCAACATCTATCTAAACATCCATACCCAAGGGCATGATGTAGGTTTCCATTCTTATCCTCCATAAGGCATAGAATGTTCCATGAGAATGAAGAGGCTTGCATGCCAATATGAAAGAGACCATCTTCAGTGTGATCAACCTTTTAGTGATTGATTGTTACTAAAGCAACCTAGTTCTTATAAAAATTGTTAGACTATGAATTACATTGAGAGGGGGGGTGAATCAATGAGATGACCAATTTTTATCAATTCAAGCAATTTAGTAATCAATAAAAATGTGATAATAATCATGCATCATTAAAGAGCATCATCACATCATCATAGGAAAATATCATATGTACATGGAAACCCTTTTCGGGGAAAACCACAAATTCTTTTTATCTTCTTCATATTTGATTACATATATTCGTAGGACCCAACCTACTGGAGGCACCAACCTCTAAAATGAGTAAACATCGACTTGAAGTAGGCTAAAACCTATGTGAGGCACCAATCTTAATGATATGCAAGCACTGGCTTGTATTAGGCTTCAACCTAATTGAGGCACCAACTTCCTTCTTTAGTGGACCACTTTTCATAGTATTTCAAATTGGATCCACAAGATCAAACCATAACCAAATCAACCTTTCTTTTAATCATCAATATTTTGTGATTTCTTCATCAAAAACCTATTCATAAGTTCATATCGATAATAACCACAACCCCCTATTCTCAAAAACCATTTGCAACTCCCTTCTTTCAAATTACAAAACAATTCCAATCATAACTCCTTTTTAAAAATTCAATTTACCTTCAAATCAACCCACACAAACATTATAAAGATTAATTTTTCTACAAATTGCACCTTTCCGATTGATTGCCTACAAATTTCAATTTTCAGGTATATGTTCTTGTTGGGGCAGGGTCCTCTATGGTCAATTTTGGGGAAAAAGCCCAAGTTTTGGGGCAAAAAGCCCAAGTTTTTGTTATGTAAAGTGTAAATTCTCCACAAGTTGTGGTCGCAGAGCACGTAGATAGTAAGTGTCATAAAGGGATTTTCCCTTCTTTTATGTAAGTTGTGTCAGCTTTAGTAGATCTACCCATGGTCCGCGGACCATGGGATTATATAAAAAGGAGAGTCTTAGAGAGTCTAAGGCAGTTCAGTGCAGTTAAGTTCATAGGTGATGTGATGGGTCATTAAGAAGTGAAGAGTTAAGAGTCTTAGAGTATAAGAGAGGCTCTGCAGCTATGTGCACAGAGGCTTAGAGTAGATTCCACAGCTGAGTGCGCAGACCCCTGCAGCTGAGTGCGTAGGGTAGTTTGATTCTGTAAGCAAATCTGAAGTATCAATAAAGAGATTATTCTGGAAATACCTGTGTTTTGTCCATTTACTTCTGTTATGAATGAATTCATTTATGTTATGATGAATATTGGGCTTACGATTTAATACTGTAATGATGTGCAATTCTGCATAGTTTACATTGTTATATGAATGCAAGTAATAATATCTATTTACGTGAAGAATATATTAATGCATGCTAAAGATATTAGACACTTAAGCCGATCTGGGTAATAACAGACTTAAGAGTGATTACAAAGGTGCATAAGTGGTTGATTTTCCTATTTAGGGTCCACAAAAGACAGTCATAGACCTTCTGTTGGCTTGATGGGCCCTGACCCAGGTTCAACGTTAAGCAGCCAAGCAAATCCTTACACTACTGGCCCTTTCGGCATCAATCTGCGGAGTGCGGATTGAAGTCTCAGTTGAAGCAATATGGGGTGATGCAGGAACCAAGCTTCCACATCCTGAGATGGTTGTGATGTCAGTTATATGCCCTAACCTTTCTTCGCACAGACCGATAAGCCCTTTAGGGCTTATCAAAGTACATCTCTTATTCGTCCCTGAAGCCTTCGCGAAAGTATCGGATCGTTCTTCACGGACCCTATATAGATAGGTTACACACCTCTATGATTACTCTTACTTTTGTATTTACCCAGATTCGCTTAAGTATCGGTTAAATTTAACATGCATTACGGCTATCTTCGCGTAAACAGATATTCTTACTTGCGTTCATATGACAAAGTAAAATACATAAATTCACGCATCAATATAGCATTAATTCATAACCCAGTATTCAATATAACATAATCACAACATTCATAACAGAAGTAAAATAATGCATACATAGATAATTCCAAAATACTTCTCTTTATTGATAATACAAATTTCTAGTACATACTCTGACTACCCTGCGCACACAGCTGTAGGGGTTTGCGCACTTAGCTGCGCACTTCTACCCTAGGCTTCTGCACACTTAGCTGCAGAGCCTCTTCCTACGCTAAGGCTCTTCGCTCTTAGCTCTCACAGACCCATAAACTTAATTAGAACTCTACCAAGAACTTATCACTTCGCTGCCCTAGACTCTTCTAAGACTCCCTTCTTATACAATCCCATGGTCTATGGACCAAGGACGGATCTCATCAAGCCAACACAAACTATCTAAACTAAGGGAAAAAACCCTTTTTGACTTCTTACATCTTCACGCTCCGTGGCCACAAAATGCGGAGACTTTACATTATTTACACGACACTTGGGCCTTTAGCCCCAAAACTTGGGCTTTTAACCCTAAAATTGACCCCTGGAGACCCGTTCCCTACAAGCCCCCAAAACAAATCTGGTGACTCGCCCCCCGAATCACTCTGCTGGCGTGGAGATCTTGTCATGAAGACCTCCCAGCTCCACTTGTACCACTGCAACTTCGGTGGTGCACTGTGTTGCTGCTTGCTTCACCTGCTCAACTAGCTGCTTCGTCACTGGATCTACACTATCTGCCTGTATTTTCTGCTGTGTCGTCTGCAGACTGGCCAATTTCCATTCAATGGAGGCAGTGAGTACATAGGCCTCCTCTAGCCAAGGCCCCAATCTGGCCTTGAGTACTGTTGTTACACAAAAATATCGTCACCATGATTATTTGCAGTCAGTATGGGTCTATCATCACTTGTACTGTCCTCCTAAGCAAGTCTCAGACCTCAACTCTTCAAATCAAGCTTTGGAAATGAGAGAAAGACATTAAAAATCAATGTAACTCTGGTTCCGCACTTTCTCTCACGGTCACCTGCGGTCCCACACCTTCTGTGTACAAAAACTGCGGACCTGCCCGCTCTGTCCCTAACGGTGTAGGTGCAGACCCCTGTGAAAGTCAAAAGGCGCAAGTTTTATCTTAAAAAACTCACTTTGGGTTAATTTTAGAGGTTTCTAGAAAGAATTTTGACGTGGATTGTTTGCTCTGAGGTGGTTCATGCATCCCAAAAGAGAAGGAGCTAATCCCTTGATGAGAGGAGCTATCTCTTTGAAGGAGGGCTTTATCCCTTTGAAGGAGGACCTAGTAACCTCCCTCCATTGCACTATAAATACAGGCATTGGGCTGGTTGCTGGGGAGGTTAGAAGCTGAACATTTTTGAGGGTATATGCTGGTGAAATCAAGACTTCCTAGTTAAGCCTAAGAGGAGAGATCACATACCTTTTTGGTTTCATTGGGGAGTGAGTGAAACTTGTCAAAGTAGAGGAGACTTCTTGCTGGACCCTGGGAGGAGCTTGTACAGCGTCAAGGCAAAGGTTGTAAAGTTCTTCTTCTTTTGAATTAATACAATCAAACTCGTTTTTCTCAACAAGTATCTCATGTTATTTGTTTCATGGACTCCTTGACTTTCATGTTAAATATGTTTTATGCAATTGGATTTTCAGGTGCTATTTAATTTGTTTGCCTTGTTTGTGTTTGCAGATTCGCGAAAAGGAGCTCATTTGGATCAAAGGAGTGAGGGCATCCACAAGCTTGCGTTGGACCTAAGGTAGGCCCTAAAAACACTTGTTTGCTATTGTTTATTAAAGCATATTTAGAGAAAGATAGTGTCTGGTTGGTTTGCTTGTCATTAGGTCTTCTTTAGATTCTAGGAAGGTCTATCTTGTCTGCAAGATCGACTTATTCCGTGCGACAAAATGGCGACCATACTGGGGACTTGATTGTTTTCCTTGTCTTTACTTTGACCTGAGAAACTGTTTTTTGTTTCTGTTTTTGGCTTGTTGTGTGTAAACTTGGGTAGAGTTTGTAGATCCAGGGTTATTTTTCGTTTTTCATAGCTTTGGGAGAGGACCGCACCCTAGCCGTTTGACACAGTGCGTACTTACCCGCAGCTTGGCTTTTAGCACAGAGCGGGACCGCACCTGTTTCAACTGTGGGCCTGCGGACCCTGTCAAAATTTTGAAAAACCTAAGATTTCCTCTGTTAGTCAGCTTAGTTTTTGTTTAGAAATTGTTATCTACTGCCCAGACCTGCATATAACTTGTCAGAAGCTTTCCTTAGATTGATTTCATTAGTGTTAGGGTTTTAGGTGAAATTCCTAGGAGTTTTGCTTGTTGGGTTTGTTTTTCATTTTGGTTGTGTAGTGGCTCTGAGCTTAGAAGCTATAGGGACTTCAGATCACCTTAGTGTCTATCAGCCTTCTTATGAGTCTGACCATTTATGAAATCTCCCCTTGTTTGAGGAATCCGCTTTGAGTTTTCTCTTTACAAAACTTCGAAAAGCTTGTATTTAAAAGTTTGGATTTTCATTTTCAAAAAGAAAACAAAATTGGTTGTTCTTGACTGATTTGTGATTCTACATAAATTAGTCCTTAGCTTACATCTAGCTAAGTAAAACATCCTTAAAAAAGACTTTTAGTAGGCTTTGACTTCAAATAGGTTTTTATAGTTTGTAGATCTCAAAGTTAGTCATTTTCATTAGTTTTGAGTGTTTTATTTAAAAAATATAAAAATCTCTTTTGGAAAAAAGTTTGTTTTTTGTAGTGATTGAGTGCTTTGAAATGAAAAAGGGAAATTTTTGTGAAATAACTAGTTGTCTCGTTTTGAGTGCTTTGGAAAGAAAAAAACTCTTCTTTTAATTTGTTGAATTGAGAAAGATTTGTGTTTATAAAGTATTTGCATTCTCAAACTCTTTCTTAGTTTAGAAGTTCATCGAAGAGAAAAAGATTGTTTAGATAATCTTAGGTGCATTTTTAGTGATTTGAGTCGAGTCTTCATACCACGAGTTTCATCTCCACACCTTTTGACTTAAACAAAAACCAATAAAAATTAACGCTTAAAGTAAAATTCACCTAGTAACATTTTTATTTCTAGGGCTCTGATACACCAACTTAGCTTAGGCTAGTGTCTTGGAGTAGGAGAGTAATTAACTCTCCAAGACAGTAAAAACAAACAAGTAGCTGTATCTTGTGGTAGGGAAGAAATCCAATTGTTGCATTTATGCTCTGGGAAAGCTCCTCTTAATGGAGAAGCACGAGATCGTGTCCGAACCAGTGTGGGAATCAATCATTCCTCATTGGGAACGACGCCAGATATTCACGTATTAAAAACGGTAAACCTCGGATTAACCATTGTCGAGGAGCCTGGGGTCACTTGTTGGTAAACCTTGGATTATGTCAAGGAGCCTTCAAGGGGATTGAGCTTGCTACTCTGCCCTTGCATGCGTATCAGATCGTAGACTGTTCCCCCAGGTGTATTTGTCTCAGTTGGTAACCTTAGTGGCCATATTCTTTAGGACTCTTCCTGAGGTGACAGTGGTGGGAAGATCCCACTGTACCTGGAGCAGACGTCGGCTAGACTCACTTGGATTTTCTGGGGGGTTCTCTTCACTTGAGATGGTTAAGTGGAGGAACTTGTGCCAGTCTATTCATTAAGCAGGTTGCTGGGGTAACTGTTCCAACCGCCATTTCTGTATTGAACTCTGCGACGTTGGATTTCATCACCAACTAGTGTTTTCAGTACGCGAAGTTACTGTTTGCGTGTGTTTGATCTCCTAGATTCTTTAGGCGTGTGATTAAAATTTGTTTGGTTCTTTAGAGACTTTAGGTGCTTTTCATTGAGATTTTACTTTGTTTGTGTGTGAAGTAGTTAAAAGTTTTCAACTGTGGCTGAATTACCAAGGCAGTCCCGTAGACTTCGGGGCCAGTCTCCTGAGTTTGTAAACGTGGCTGAGTTACTGAGGAAGTCTCGTAGACTTCGGGGCCAACCTCCTAAGGAAGTACCGAGCCAGCTTGAAGGCTTGAAAGTCCTCGTAACTCCTAGAGACAGTAGAGTTGGGTCACCTGAAGAAGGAGAATCTTCTTTGATAGTACATCCTGATTTTCAACCGTTAGTAGCAGATTATAATCCACAATCAGTGTCTGTTTCCGAAATTGCTGGTAGCTTTTCATCCACTAGTGATATAGGTGAGGAACCTGAAATATCCGAGCCTGAAAGTGAATTTGCTGCTACTCCAACATCGGGGTTTGTTTCTCCAACTTCTAGTGGTCCTGGTTCACCTAGGGTAGAAAGAGTAATCACCCAAGATCTTCCTTCTGGACTTATTGCCATTGAAGAACTTGCTCTGGAAGAAGAAGTAGGCATCCCTATCCCTGAAAATCAACCTGTTATTGAGCTAAGGGAGCGTGAATCAATTTTTTACAGTCCACCTAGGAGTAGTTCTTGGTATCTTTCTTTGACTAATTTTTTAGAAAACTCAGGGTTAAGTTTTTCACCACCTCGTGCTCCTTATCACCCAACACCTAGAGGTTTTTATACTCCCGTAAATATGTCAGGACAGTCATCCATGTTTACTCAATCGCCTGAATCTTTTTTGTACGGTGGTCCTTCTATTCCCTCTGGGTATCAGTCACTTTCTGGTACTTTTTTGGGAGCATCTCCTCAACCCATTGAGCAAGGGTTATTAACTGGAAGCAATGGTACTAAACCGTTGAGCGTGGAAGACATTCTTATGATGTCAGGTTCTATTCCCAATCCTCAACCTCAAGGTGGCCAGTTACCGCCTGGGGAGCAACCTCAATTAACGCCTGGGGGGAAACCTCAAGGTACAAAACTTGCATCTGGGGGGCAACCTCAAGGACAGTACACACCTACGGGACAGTACGTTCCTCAAGGTCAACCCCAAACTCAATATGTACCCCAAGGTCAACCTCAGTATCAATTTATACCTCAAGGTCAACCCCAGTATTAGTACATGCCTCAAGGGTATCAACCCCAAGGTCAGTACTCGAACCAAGGTTTCCAACCACCCTTTGGTCAAACGTATGTTCAAGGAACAGGAAATGTACCTTTCAATTATCAGTCCTACCCTCAACCTGGTTATGGTCCTGAGTATTCTCAACCTGTTATGGGTCAGTACCCCGGAATGAACATAGTGTGGGATCCATCAAAAACCCAACAGGTGTTGCAGCCAAGTGTACAATTGTCATCTCAAACTGGACAACCACTAGTTTCTGGTACACCCCAGCAACCAGTCCAGTCTAAGATTCAAACTTCTGTACCTTCGGTAGTTTCTCAGCCTGGGCCTAGTACACCTCGTACTCCGCCCCAAATGACTGCTACATCTGCCGCAACATCTGTTCAATCTACCCCACCTACTTCTGGAGTATTGACAACTCCAGTTTCTACTATTCCTGTATCTACTCCTCAGACATCTTTACCACCGTCTGGATCTACGATTCAAACTTCGGTTTAGATGCCTGTAGGACAACCTGGTTTAAGTACGGTTATCACAAGTCAACCACAATTCACTTATCAACTGTACCAGGGACAGTACCAATTCGGTCCTGCTGTGCAGCAGCCAGTCTATCAGTATCAACCGTACCCTGGGTACACTTATCAACAACCTCAACAACCCCAGTACGGTCCGGTTAATCCTAGTTTTCCGGGAGGATACAATATCCCGAACGCAATTCCTATTCCTAGTTATCCTGGATATCCTCCTCCTGGGGCTGGTCTCATGACCCAGAGTTTTAGGGATCCTAATCGGCAGTTACCATTTATCGCAACTTTGGACTTGCCTGACTTGTCGCGCCTAATGAACGATCCCATTAATTATATTCCATTTTGGCCGCCAATGCCGAATAAGTTTCCCAATGACATTCCCAAGTTCGAAGGTAAATCAGGAGAGGACCCGTCGAACCATGTGATGACTTACCACCTCTGGTGTGTGTCTAACTCCATTTCAGATGATTCGATCCGTCTTAGACTTTTCCAGCGCACTCTAATTGGTCTCGCGGCCAAGTGGTACATTGAGTTATCATGAGGCACTTTTTATAATTTTAGTCAGTTAGCTACCTCGTTTTTAACTCATTTTTAGTTGCCAGTCCGATATGACAATGGCACGGAATTGTTAACTTCGTTAAAGCAATCGACATCCACTTACATTTCAGATCATATTCATGAGTGGAGACGTCGACGGCGTTTAGTAAAGGTATTTATTCCGGATCAGATCTTGGCTGAGTGGTTTGTAAAATCTTTGTTGCCAAAGATCACTGAAGATGTTGCTAAAGCCGGAGTTGTTACTGAGGAGCAAGTAATTGCTCAAGCACAGTACCTTGACTTGGTCTATACTCAGTCAGGTACGTTACACGAGAAAATCCCCGATCTTCCCAAGCAAAATCAAATCGCTGCAGCTCCTTCGGGATCTCATGCCGCTGATGGTATGATTGGCACGGTTAACACTAAAAGTAAGAAGAAATCTTCCAAGAATTATTCTCCCATCATAACCTTGCCTGATTCCCCAACAGGAGATTCTTCTGCAAAGATTTCCACCGATATTCACGTTGTAGAGTCATCTACAGCCAATTAAAAATTCGGTGGGAAGAAGAAAGGAAAGAAGAAGAATAAAACGGACAAAAGTTCAAAGGAGAAACCTGAAAAGGCGAAATCCAATGATGAAAAGCGCAAAGCTTGTTATCCTTGTCTCATTTGTGACGATGAACATTTTACAAGAGACTGCCCTCATCGTGCAGAGGTTCCGAAGATTGTCAAAGGTTCCCAAACTCCTGCTGTTTTGAAGGATCCTTTTCCGGCTCAAGACAGCAAGATGATAGGTTCATCCTCGAATGCCAATGGAGAACCCATACTGATGATGTCCCATGTTAGGATTGCGACTTGATCGCAAGATTATGGTAGTAAAAGTCCTGTTGATGGTAAAGAAGCAGAATCTTCTCATTCTAATCCATCAACCTCAGCTCCCGGTTTCGATCCACTACAGATTGAGAAACCTAATCTAGACTTGGTAATCAAACCGCCCGCCAAGGGTATACTTCGAAAGTCAACTTTCAATCCACATGCGAGAGCGGCTCAGAATTATAACATTGTTGAGGATTTAGTTGTTTCACCCTCAGCAATGTCGGCTTTGGAAGTGCTGCAATCATGTCTAGCACAACGTAAATTACTTTTGTCGGCTATAGGAGCTGTTGACGTTTAGGACCCGAACCTAATAATTTTCGATCTAGAAAATAGTACACCGCGTTTGCCTCATCAAATGGCTTTCCAGATCCAGTGATAGTAAAAAACAAGCCTATTCATCGGACTGTAATTGATGAGGGAGCCTCAACGTGTATTATGTCGATACAGTGTTGGAGATCGCTTGGTTCTCCTTCGCTAAATCAATCCTTGACGATTCTAAAGGCCTTTGATGGCCGTGGGTTTCATCCTTTTGGCATTCTACAGGATTTGCCTATAGGGGTTGAAGGAAAAACCATTAGTCTAGATGTGGAGGTGGTTGACACCCCTCTAGATTACAACCTTCTCTTGGGTTGAAGTTGGTCTTACGCTATGACAGCGATCGTTTCATCGGTATTTCGAGTAATAAAACTCCCACATAATGGAAAGATCGTAACCATAGACCAGCTGGCTTACTTTTCATCCAACCCAGCCTCTTCTGAGAGTATTCAGCATGTCGGTAAAACGACTATCCCGTATAAGGATGTTGGAGTAGGACTAGTTAAAGATGCCGGTTTACTGGGAACTTTTCCTTTTCCTCCGATCAACGCATTGTCTTCATTCGCAACCATTCATATGATTACATCAGACACCATTGTTTATGATGATCCTTGGATCGTTCCTTCTGAATCTGAGATAGACTTATTTGGTAATGCCATGCCTTTGAGTCCATATGAAATTGCCTATGAAGCCGTGCAGTCGTTTGCCGACCCATCTTCAACCGAAATTGACTTCATGAATGTGGTCCGTGAGGAATCAATTTTCACATCAAACTCGGATTTAATCACGTTTTCTGAACTTGTTCACTCTGATGAGAAAATTTGCGAAATCCTATGTGTAGATGATTTACCATGGGAAGATCTCTATCACAGATCTTCGTTTTTACCCGAGAATGATCATTTTGAAAATGATTTCTCATCAATTTTTACGACTGAATATGTCAAGGAACCTCAGAATCCAATGAAACATCCTGATTCAGAGTTAAATTTGGGAAACATCTCTCGAACTATTCCTATTGACATTTCGGTTAAGCCCGGAATTGTTGAGAACATTCATATAGGTTCCTCGTGTACAGATGACGAAATTCAACTATATAAGGCCCTATTTCAAGAATTCTGCGACGTGTTTGCCTGGTCTTATGAGGAAATGCCAGGAATTGATCCCGCGATTGTTGTTCATGAGATCAAGACTTACCCGGACGCTAAACCTATCCGGCAACGTTTGCATCAGATTCACCCACGAAAAGTTGCTGCAATTAAAGCAGAAGTTGAAAAATTATTGAAAGCAGGTTTCATTTATCCGATCCCGTTAACGGATTGGGTATCGAATATTGTTCTGGTTAACAAAAAGCAGGGAACAATAAGAATATGCATCGATTATAGGGACATTAATCGAGCCTGTCCAAAGGACAATTACCCAACTCCCTATATCGATCAAATCATTGATGATTGTGCCGGCAGCGAAATATTCTCCTTTATGGACGGTTTTTCCGGATACAATCAAATCAACATTCTACCTGCCGATCAACCAAAAACGGCTTTCATTTGTCTATGGGGGACATTTGCTTATTGCAAGTTACCTTTTGGGCTTAAGAATGCCGGAGCAACTTTTCAAAGGGCGATGTCTTATGCATTTCATGACATCAAGCACATTGTGCAACCGTATCTCGATCATTTGCCTGCTCATTCATTACATCGAGCTGATCACCTCGTCCATTTACGAGCAATCTTTATGAGGTGTAGGCATTATCGTATTCTGTTGAACCCACACAAATGTGTCTTTTGTATAGAAACAGGTCGATTGCTAGGGTTTGTAGTTTCGAAAGCCAGCATTCGCGTTGATCCCTCGAAGGTCGAAGCTATCATCAAATTGCCTCCTCCTTCGAGTCTTCGCCAACTCCAAAGTTTGCAAGGGAAAGCAAACTTTTTACGATGATTCATTCCTAACTACGCCAAGGTTACAAAGGGTTTTACCCGGTTGTTGAAGCAGAATACTCCATTCTATTGGGATGAGATAGCTCAGAAATCTTTTGATGCACTCAAACACGCGTTGACCCATGCACCGTTGTTACATCCTCCCAACTACAACCAGGATTACTTCTTGTATCTCGCCGCCTCTCATTCCACCATTGGAATGGTCTTAGTTCAGGAAGATGAATCAGGAACTGAACATGTGATATATTACCTTAGTCGAACTTTAAATCCAACTGAGATAAAATACTCACATGTGGAGAAATTGGCATTGGCAGCTGTTCAAGTTGTCCAACTTTTTCGTCACTACATTTTACTACGTAAAACTACGGTAATTTCGGATTGCAACCCTATGATCTACATTTTGACCAACAAATTGCTAGGGGGCAAGTACTATAAATGGATCGTTATCCTGCAGGAGTTCGACTTGGAATTCGAGAAATCCAAGTCTAAGAAATCTTTAGTTTTTGCGGAGTTGATGTGTGACTTCCTGCGTGCTGACACGGAAACTATGGCGGAGGAGCCCATTGTGGACGAATCCTTGTTTCTAATCAGCACTTTAGATCCGTGGTATGGGGATATCATCGTTTATCTCCGGACCCAATCCTTTCGGCCAGAAATTTCACGGTCAGAACGTCGAAAGATTCGTTTCCAGTCCCAACAATTCAGGATTATTGGGGATACTCTTTATCGCCGTGGGGCGAACTCTGTTTTTCAACATTGCTTAACTCACGAGGAAGCTGAAAGGGTTCTAAATGACTGTCACTCTGGAGCGTGTGGCGGTCATATGTCTGGGTATGCCACAGCCCAAAAGATATTGCGCGCTGGCTACTTCTGGCCGTCTTTATTTAAAGATTGTATTACGGCGGTCCGAAAATGCCACAACTGCCAAATTTTTGATCGAAAGATGCACGCTCCACCTACTCCTCTCCACCCTACAATTGCTGTTGGTCCTTTTGCCAAATGGGGTATCGATTTTATTACATGTAACCCTCACTCGCCTGGGGGGCATGCGTATATCATCCTTGTGGTAGATTATTTTACTAAGTGGGTCGAGGCGATGCCTACATTTGAGGCAGACGGCAAGATAGCTACAATTTTCGTGTTCAATCATATAATTGCTAGGTTTGGTGTCCCATAGGCGATAATCACTAATCATGGGCGTCATTTTCGAAACATTATGATGACCGAACTTACAGGCCAGCTTGGTTTACGTCACGATAGTTCAACCCCTTATTATCCATAAGCGAATGGTCTGGTTGAATCCATCAACAAAGTTTTAGTTATCATGATCCGACGAATCATTGGGATTCATCGGTCGAATTGGCACAACATGCTATTTTCAGCGCTTTGGGCGTATCGAACTTCAGTAAAAACATCAACAGGGTTCACTCCTTTCCAACTAGTCTATGGTTTGGAAGCTGTGTTACCCATTGAATGCGAAATCCCGTCGCTGCAAATGGCCATCGAGTTACTTCCAGCCACTTCTGAAGAGGAAAAGAGTTTGTTATACTTGGCTCAATTAGATGAGAATCGATGTGATGCTGCATTGGCGATCGAGACTCACGCAAAACGCATGAAAGATTAGTATGATCGAAATGTGACCCCTCGAAATTTTTCGGAAGGAGATCTAGTCTTGGTTTACGATCAAGCTAATGATAAATTAGGCGTTGGAAAATTCATTCCTATGTGGCATGGTCCCTATGTTGTTAAGCGAAAGCTAGCAAAAGGGGCCTATGAATTGGTAGACTTTGACGGGGACTCTTTGGGTAAACCCAGAAATGGTCTTTACTTGAAGAGGTATTATGCTTAAAGAATGGGTATGGAGATTTTTAGTTAGGATAGTTTTTCTTTCTAGCAGGTGTGTTTTAGTTTAAACAGTGTGCTTAGCTTAGAGAGTGTTTTTTCGTCATTATTCCTGCTTATCTTGGTTTTACTCTTGATATTGCAGATGTCGATGCCTCTCCAAACATACATTGGTTTCGCTGATGGTGCTTGTCGTAATGCATGGAACATCTCTTCCGCAGCTTGGGTTATTTATTCGCCCTCTGACGAGTTAGTATCTATGCATGGGGTAAGCCTCGGTCAAACAACGAACAACATTGCTGAGTATAGTGCAGTGATTGAGTTATTATCTGAATCTATTTCATTTGGGATTCGGAGTTTGATAGTGAGGTTAGATTCTGAACTCGTTGTATTACAGCTTAATAGAGTGTACGCCATTAGAAATACAGTGTTATTAAGATTATTTTTGAGAGTGCGTCTCTTGGAATGTGAATTTGATTACATTGAATATCCGCATATTCCAAGATCTTTAAATACATTAGCAGATGCAATTGCTTCTCGAATGTTAAATAGACATTTGCAATAACCATACATGTAAATTTAAAACCATTCCATAACATGATTTACAAGATAAGCCGGTAATAGTGATATATATATATAGGAGTGTGTCAAAAAATACATCGTCTTCGATCATAGGTTGAAAAACACCTTATGATCGGCAAAAATGATAAGTACAAAAAACAAAAATGTCATATGTGCCCACAATAGGCGATCATCCTATCACTGATGATGATCTCTGTAAGAAACCACTGCACGGGCCACCTTGCAAAGGAACCTCCTAAAAGGTCCCAGGACTCCAATCACATAGCACTGAAGTCGACGAGGAATGTCATCTATAGTGGTCTCGGGAATATCTCCTGTCAAGCGCTCGAGATGACCCTCCAACTCGGCCAAAACCTCTGCTGATTCGTCCTGTGGGGCTGGCGTGGGTGCAACTGGTTGTTTCCTCTCGAAAGGCCGGAGAGTGGCTGGTCACTGTGGACCCACATCTGCATTTGAAACTTTTTCTATCAGTTTTGAGACGATGAAAAATAAAAAAAAATAAAATAAGAAAAATGTTGAAAAGGATTTTACCTGACTCATCCCACTGCTCTCCGGGTGGAAGAACCATGTCTGGGTCACCACGAAAATCTAGCCCAGCATAAGGGAAGTCCTGAATAGAAAAGACCTGGTTTTCCAGCCATTAGAAATACTCAGGTTTGAATCGAGCAACCTCTGTCCTCTCGTCCGGGTGACGGGCCATAACTGCGACCCATCGCATCAGTTTGGGCTCTTGAGGAAGCCCAGCTCCAACAGTAAGGTGCTGTGGGATCAGCATAGGAAACCTCTCTAGGCAAAAACTCATGACCAAAGCCCCATAACCAAAGGTCTTTAGTCGTCTGTTCTTGGCCCTGGTCAGTTGGCCTTTCACATTGGCCAACACAACATCGCACCAGTTGAAGATGGTGCCTCGAAAGCAATCAACCGCCATACGCATCTGGGATCCTGTGGCAATATGTAATGTGGCAGCCCCGCAAAGTCTGGTGACAGTGAACGCAATCACCATGAGTTCAGGATGGGATATGGTCTTTATGTCTATCCCTTTGTCTCTAGCCTGGCTGTTGCAGTACTCTAGCCTGAGGCTATCGACAGACTGGCCACCTGCCCTAGCCCTAAACAGAGTCAAGTCTTCGCCTCTCTTAGGCAAACCAGTCAAGAAATATATGTCCGCCAGCTCGATTTCGAGCTGGTGGCTGCCAATGAAGAAGCACTGGTCCTGTACGCTCCATCTGTCAACCAGCCACTGCAAGAAATCCACCTGAGCCCTCATGCCAGGAATGGCCCAGAATTTGTACAAGCTACACGCACTCAAAGCATCAAGTGAAGGCTGATGATTCCATTTGGCAGCATCCATGTCCTCATGCTCTCGTTCATGCCAATCTAGCATGATGTACTCTCTGCATCAAGTATAAGGATAAATTAAATTGCTAGAAATTATTTTGTTTGGTCCATTTTGAGAATTTTTGGGTTAAAAACCCTTGTGGCGGGGACCGCACCCTTCGGGTTAGACACAGTGCGTGGGACTGCACTTTGTCTACATGGAAGGTGCGGACCCTGAGCTTTTTCCCAATGGAGAAAAAGTCGGGGTCCGCAGGCCCGCAATGGTAAACCTGCGGGCCCCCGCGCGCGGGTTTTGTGCCTAAAAACCCTCCCAAAAATGAAATAAATGACTAAAACAAGAAATGAAATGGTTAAAAATGAAGAGTAGGATGATGTGGATTACCTGGAGAAGGTGGCGTTCGATTCCGACAGTTGGATTTTCCGCAATCTTCACAGGAAGTTTTTTGAGCAAAAGCACTATTTTCTGACCCAAACTCAAACGGTAAAAATGAATTGACAAAGGCCCTTTTTATAAGTTTTTTGAGTAAATAAATTGCAAATTTGTTTATGTTTCACTTTGAAAAGGTATTTTTGTGACATTTTTATCCATTTCAAACAGGTATGAGTAATGTTTGTGTTTTTGTGCAGAATAAAGGATTATTCAGGCGAAATCTATCATTTTCAATGAAAAAACATTTAGAGTCACCTTTAAGCTCTTTTCTGACTCCTGAAACATGAAAAGATTGCCGAGTGTTTCTTTTAAACTCGTTAAAATGGAATTAAAAGACGGTCCACTTATAGCTCTTTTCCGACCATAAAAACATGAAAAGATTTCCGGATTTTTGTCATTTCAAATTCGATATTGGTTATAAAACGATGTGTTGTTGATCGCTTTTTTACTTTTTCGGGTCAAGGGCACTAATAATGAAAAGTACTCCTTGGTCGTAAAAGGTCAAGTGGTTCTCTCAAGTATTATTTTATACTTTTTCGGGCTTGGGAGACACAAATTTATGAAAAAGGTCAACCCTGGAGTCTTCTTAAGTTTTTTCAGACTCTCTAAAATTGAAAAACACCGAGTTTCTCCTATACTGGACTCGTTAAAATTTCACAGTAAAGGACCTGTTCAATTACAAACAGGAACGAACCACTCCTTCTTAGGGTTCGAATTTAAACTAAGTTGGACTCATCCGAAGGATGAGCTTATAATCAAACAAATGTTATCCTCGTCAAGCTTGTCAAAAATAAAGAGGTACTTGCCAGAAATGGTGGGGGAGAATAGATAAAAATGAGCCTGTTTGTCATACTTTGTAACCACTCTTGGACACGACACTTTTATTCACCTGGGTTGGGAAATCCTTTGCCTAACAATTGATCAAACCACATTGAAAGTCTTCAGCTGGTTTCTGGGTATTAACTTTGGGTCAATAGTCACCAAACCATCTGTTGTGTCGTTATGTGTTCAAGAGGTCACTGCCAATAAGCCATTCATCTGCAAAATATCTGTCATCCATCTTGACCATCCCTGAGTCAGTCCTTACAACTAAATTTCTTCAACTTGATCTATGATTTTGTGTTGTGGGCTTGCCTACGACGGATCACTTTCTATCGACATCAGCTCATTATCTAGAAAGATGATCTAGAAATTGTTAGTACCTTGAAATCTGCATGCCTCAATGGCAGGTTTCTCGCCTTTGACGACAGTTTACATCATTGACTTTCGATCAAAGGATTCCATGACATGTTCGACATCAACACATTATTCACATATCATGGATTGTACTGGGTACTTTGAGAGCCATTGACATCACTGGTGGTTTCTCTCAAACTTGTTAATAGTTTACATCATTGACTGGTAATCAAGTGGTTTCTACCATGTTCGACATCAACACATTCATTCGCATGGATAGAATCGTACTGTTTCGGGAAGTAGAAATAAAGACCCTGGATCTTGTTTCCACAATCCAGGCTGCGAGGAATTTTGTATTCATTATATAATGGACTATTCATAAACAGATGGCTGCGTCCATACTGTGTCCACATGAGTCTATACTTGTGATGTTTTACAAGATCATTCCTGTATCAGAGCAGTAGTTAGTCTTTCTAGTCAGTTTTGATCTGAGTATGGGAATGCCTACCTCAACGATGATATGATCTCATATATATATCTTGCATTGAATGTTTTTACAGGTTCCAACCGGGCTCTCCACAAGATGATCCTCGAAATGATAAAGTACTTCACTCTTCCTAAATGATAAGAAATCCTCATCTACTACAGACTTCGCACTTTAGGGGGCAATCTGTTACACAAAAATATCGTCACCATGATTATTTGCAGTCAGTATGGGTCTATCATCACTTGTACTGTCCTCCTAAGCAAGTCTCAGACCTCAGCTCTTCAAACCAAGCTTTGGAAATGAGAGAAAGACATTAAAAATCAATGTAACTCTGGTTCCACACTTTCTCTTACGATCACCTGCGGTCCCGCACCTTCTGTGTACAAAAACTGCGGACCTGCCCACTCTGTCCCTAACGGTGTAGGTGCGGACCCCTGTGAAAGTAAAAAAGTGCAAGTTTTATCTTAAAAAACTCACTTTGGGTTAATTCTAGAGCTTTCTAGAAGGAATTTTGACGTGGATTGTTCGCTCTGAGGTGGTTCATGCATCCCAAAAGAGAAGGAGCTAATCCCTTGATGAGAGGAGCTATCCCTTTGAAGGAGGGCTTTATCCCTTTGAAGGAGGACCTAGTAACCTCCCTCCATTGCACTATAAATACAGGCATTGGGCTGGTTGCTGGGGAGGTTAGAAGCTGAACATTTTTGAGGGTAAATGCTGGTGAAATCAAGACTTCCTAGTTAAGCCTAAGAGGAGAGATCACATACCTTTTTGGTTTCATTGGGGAGTGAGTGAAACTTGTCAAAGTAGAGGAGACTTCATGCTGGACCCTGGGAGGAGCTTGTACAGCGTCAAGGCAAAGGTTGTAAAGTTCTTCTTCTTTTGAATTAATACAATCAAACTCATTTTTCTCAACAAGTATCTCATGTTATTTGTTTCATGGACTCCTTGACTTTCATGTTAAATATGTTTTATGCAATTGGCTTTTCAGGTGCTATTTAATTTGTTTGCCTTGTTTGTGTTTGCAGATTCGCAAAAAGGAGCTCATTTGGATCAAAGGAGCGAGGGCATCCACAAGCTTGCGTTGGACCTAAGGTAGGCCCTAAAAACACTTGTTTGCTATTGTTTATTAAAGCATACTTAGAGAAAGATAGTGTCTGGTTGATTTTCTTGTCATTAGGTCTTCTTTAGATTCTAGGAAGGTCTATCTTGTCCGCAAGATCGACTTATTCCCTGCGACAACTGCCTCCTTGCGCTGAGATGCATCCACTTGTTCCTTCAGCACCTTTTCTTCCTGCAGCTTCGCTAACCTTTGTGTAATGGCGACTATGCGCGCCGTTGCTTTAACCTCATCATATTTCTGCTGTGTGCTCCCGCACCTCTGTTTCCAGCCTCTGAGTCGTGGGATCCTCTTGTAGGTTGGTGATTACTTCAAGCGACTGCTCAAAGAGCATAGTGCACTCCTTCACAGCGGCATCTATAGCTACTACGACATCTTTGACAGTGACCTCATGCTATTCCTTCACCTCTAGCGGAGTCGAAGGCTGGGCCCGCAACTCGAGTTCTGCAATCTTAAGGTTCAGATCAAACTGAACCTTAGCCAATTCTATTCGCCCTTCACACACTCCAGAAACGAGCTTTCGAATTCTCACGTCCACTGGTGCATCTTCAGGAATATCCAGCTCTGGAACAGTCCTGAATGCCTTAGCCACTACCTTGATCATCTATTCATTCTTGTCCGTGATGGCCTTAAGAAGATCAATGGAAGAATTCTTCTATGCAGCCATCTGAGCTTTGGTAACCCTCTTCTCACTGATAACATGTAGTGTGCACTGTTCGCAGGCCTAAAGTTCCGTGATCACACCATCCTGCAAAGTGTGAAGGGCTTTACTTGGAAGTGCGACCAAATTGAGTCCAACCCCCTTGAGGGAACTAATAGTGGCCTTTTCATCATCTGCTTCTATGGTCAGCACTCCGTCCAATAGTGCTATTGCCCAGGGATCCAATGTGCACACCATCCCTGCTGCTTCTAAGGTGCCAAGCGCCAAACTAGTTAACGCCGCACTGCTCCATCCCACACTGGTCTATACTTGCAATGCTTAGATTTGCAGCTCACGCAGACCTGTCTGAATGGCACCAGAGGTATTTTTCTGATGCTACTCGAACTGCTGCAGCAGTTCCGTGGTCGTATCCCTTGCCGCATCACCAATGTCGTTCAAATCACCTTCAGTCAAGGTGATTGGGTCGAGGGAAGTCTTGTTGGCCTTAAACTTCTTCCATGGCCCTACTTTCTCCTATTCCCTGTTGCACTTAATCTGGAACGGAGTAGTCTCCAGGTTCAATCCTCCCTTCTCTGATTTCTGTTCTTCCTCCTTTGTCTCTGGGGAAGGTGACTTCTGACTCTTATCAGAGCCATGCTCCTCCTCTTCTTCCTGTCCTCCTGTTTGCTTCACGGTAGCATGCTCCACCTTGGTTTTATCCTCAACCTCCTTCTTCCTTTTCTCGGCCAGTTGTTCCATATTTAGCCTGGCCTCTTCCTTTTTTTGCTTCATTGCAAACTTGCTAGACCCAGCTGTCAAGTCCGAAGCGGTGCACCAATCTGTCAGCCAGCGGTTGAGGACCGCTGCGATCGCGTCGTCTATGGCCAGGTATGGAAGGTCATACCACTTTTGTTCAGGATCCTTCCGCGCATGCATGGAGACATGGTGGAAGTCCGCGTTGAACTCCACATACTCTATTAGCTAATCAAAAAATTTTGGCGACAACCGCGGCTTACAGTTGATGGCCATGTGGATACTCATATCCATGAAGATCCAAAAGACCTTGTTGTCCTTGACCCTTTGGGGGTCCTTCATAGCCCAGAGTGAAGTGAACTTCATGACTTCCGAGAGGTCCTGTGAGATTGGAGGAAACTAACTATCCTCTGGTAACGCCCATGCGACTAACATTATGGACAACAACAACCATGCATAGTGAAACGTTTTGCTTTGGACTTGCACCTCTCTATAGTTTGCGAGGAACTCGCTGCAGAGGTAGCATGCCCAGTTGAATTGTATGCCCTTCACACACTAGGCCGCTACTGACACTACTGGTGCCGGCACTTCATCTACGTGACACTTCCTCATAATCTTTCCTGGTAGGATCTGAGTGGCTACCTTGACTGTGGGGTTAGTTATGCTAGTGATGGAGTAGCCGCACAGCTTCTTAGCGAGCTTACATTTATCCTTCATTGCTTCGGTGAGGTTGCGCTCACTTGTCTTTCTGCCATATGCCATGGCCAGATTTTCTCCTGCGTGCAGCAACCGAGTGATCCTATGGATCAGTATGTCAGTGATCAGTATCGACTCCTCTAGCCACAGGCACCCATCATGTACCAAGAACAATAACTACTTGATCATTATCATGGTTATGGGCGTGTGGTTGTAATGTGGTACCCACAACATGTTTAACAAACTAGCCTTATCCACCCCTTTTACCCACTTTCTTGGCTCCAGTGTGGTCACACCAGAGTCTTTATAGAAGACGCGGTGCATGAGTTGATTTGTTGCTAAGTGGGGAAAGCACTTCATATCAGCCAAATCCTAATCCTCCAATTTTAAATGGGGACGCGCCCCAGGCACGGTCCTTCAAATATGATTTTTTCTTGTAGCAAGGGTGTATGCAGTGTGACCTTGCTTTCATCTATGTCCTTCGAAACCTTTGTCTTACCTCTGCGCGGAGGAACGTACTCGGGTAGTTTAGAGATAGGGTCGAACCCCTCAATGTCAACGTCCCCACCCCCATGCCAATGTCTTCCTCACCCATATGGATTTCTTCTACATCCTCTTCAGGATCCAGGTCAACTACCTTGCCCTTCTCCTACACGGTGGGATTTTCCTTCTGTGGGTGCTTTCTGGGTGATGTGCGCACCAACTGTGGCACTTTCTACTTATCTTTCTTTGTTTTTGGACCCTCTTAGGTAGGCGTAGGCCTTGTCCAGGGAGACCTTGGTGATTTAGGCACTTCTGCCTGTACTTCGATGCTCGTAACCTCTGAGGCAGCTCCCTCAGTTGCCATTGCTATTTCTGGGGTAGTTCCCTCAGCTGCCATTACTTCTCTAGTGATCGCAGTTTCTGTAGGCGCACATGATACTAGAAAACAACTCCTGTGTTTCATTTTGCAAATTCTCAAACGCTAAACTCTCTATCAAAGCTTCAAAGTACTCACAGTTCATACGCGCCTAAGAGCTCAACACCTCAATTCTCAAAATGCCAAGTGTTTTTCGCTGGGCAGCCACTTGTAATTTATAGGAATTTTCGAATTCAAATCCAACCGTTCCCCCCAAAATTCATTCATAAATGTTGGATTAGCAACAGATTTTCACAGATCTTGCCCTTAAATTCCGACTTAAATGTTTCCGCCCCACTCCATTTAGCTGTTTTCCCACTGTCAAGTCATGAATAGTGACCATAACAGTCACTTTTTGGCTGCCCTACACGGTCCCTTCTTGGATAGTGCAGGTCCCTACACATTTCTACTAAGACTGTGACATTCCTTCATTTCGTGCAGTTCCCTAATCACGCAACTCACCAACTCGGGCAGTGTAGTTTATAGTCCCGTGCCTCCTTTCAGTTGCCTGGAGCACTAAGACTGTGCTTCCACCATGTAGTCATCTAGTTGGATCACCAGTGTATGGCTTCAATCGACTGCCATTCACCCTCCCTGGGAATGGCTCTCCATTCAACTTTACCAACTAAACTGCTCCACCATTGGTAATCTCCTTGATGACATAGGGCCCTAGCCAATGCATCAAAATTTTCCTGGGAATTTATCAAAATTGTTGTCATATAATAGAACTAAATCATTTACCTTGAAGGTGCACAGTTTGATGTGCCGATCATGCCATGCCTTTTTGCGCTCCTTTTGAACTTGTTGATGGAATCCAGCTAGAAATCTATCTTCTTCAAGCTTGGTTAGCTGCACAAGCCTCTCCTCCAGGGCTTTGCAATCTGCCATTCCTATGAATGACTCTATGCGTAGACTAGGTACAATGTACTCCATCGGCATCATAGCTTCCACGCCATAAACTAGTCTGAATGGTGTTTGTCCAGTCAGCTATTTGCTAGTCGTTCTATAAGCCCATATCACTGCGGGCATGCAAACATCCCAGTCGTTTATTTTAGCATTACAAACCTTTGTTAGCATGCTCTCCAATATTTTATTAAACAGTTCCACCATCCCATTAGCTTGCAGATGATATGGCATGCTCTTCTAATGGTAAACCTGAAATTCTGTCGTCATCGCGCTAATCGTCTCATTTAGAAAATGCTTACCATGGGCACTCATTAAAATTTTTGGACAGCCAAACCTTGTCAGCACGTACTCAAAGATGAATTTGGGAGCTATCGCGCTTGTATAGTCCTTCACAGGTTGTGCCTCTGCCCATCTGGTTAAGTACTCAGTCGTGATGATGATGTACCGTGCACCCGTCTTCTTACCTGGAGGCTGAATTGGTCCCATAAATTCAATCGCCCACTTCTTGAAGGGATATAACGATACCTAAAGATTCAATGAAATCTCATCCTTGCACAAGGGTCTGCCAGTCCTTTGGCATGCGTCGCATGCCCTAGAATAAACTTTTGAATCCTTATGCAAGGTCAGCCACCACAACCCAGCGTGTAGATTCTTCTGCGCTGTTTCTTTTCCTGCATAATGACCTCTCACAGCTTCGCCATGAGCCTCAGTGAGGACGCTATTTCATTCAAACTTTGGCACTTAACGACTTAATATTTCATCTGATCTCATTTTGTACAAGTGCCCTGCAATGATAGAAAAGTCTGTAGTGCGCACCACCAGTTCCTTCTTCTGTTAGCTTGTATATCCTTCCAGATCCATACCTGTCATTAGGAAGTGTATAATATCTTCAAAGTGGTTGCCTGTAATGCACACTGCAAAGAGCTGCGTGTCAAGCAATCCTTCCTCCAAAATAGTAGGCTCTTCGCTCGTTTCAATGCGCGACAGGTGATCAGGTCCTGCTTTCAATCATCCTGGTTTCACAATGACTTCAAAATCATATTCCTAAAACAACAACAACCACCTGCATATATTTCCCCCCAACACAAGCTTGTTGACCAGGTATTTCAATGTAGAATGGTCTGTATACATCTTAAAATGTCCACCCAACAAATAATGCCTAAACTTCTGGAGCGCGTACACCATAGCTAATCCTTCGCGCTCTATCGTGGAATAATTCTTTTCAGCTTTGGACAACTTCCTACTTGCAAATGCTATAGGGTGATCCAAGTCCCCTTCACTGGCCTGTGTTAGTACTGCTCCCAGTGCAATACATAACAAGTCCACATGCACATGAAATTCCTTCTACCAATCCAGGAAGACTAGGATCAACGCGGGGACATTTTCTTTTTTAGCACATCCAAGCTCTTCTGGCATTCTTCATTCCAACTAAACATAACATCCTTCTTTAGCAGTTTTTCCATCGGTGCGGTGATCTAGGCATAGCTCTTGATGAATTTCCTATAGTATCATGTATGCCCCAACGTCGCGCGTAGCTATTTCACACTCCTTGGTGCCTCCAAATTGATTATGACCGCGATCTTTGCAAGGTCTACCATCAAGCCTTGTCTGCATACCACATGACCCAACAAGATCCCAAAAGGGACACAGAACAAACATTTCTTCAAATTGAGTGCGATCTGGTACCTCCAGCATGTATCTAGCATCAAGCGCAAACTTTTCACATGGCACTTTACCAATCCAAACACTCTCCAATCGTCAAAGTATACCTCCAGAAATTTGTGAATGAATTCCTTGAACGCCATGACGACTACACGCGAAAAGATCGCCAGCGTGTTCTTCAGCCCAAAAGGCATCATCGTATACTGGAAGCATCCCCATTCAGTCGCGAAGGTCGTCTTACTTCTATCCTCCGGCGCGATCTTGATTTGATGGTACCCAGAGAACCCATTAGTGAACGAATATGCTTCTTGGCCACCAACATTATCTAGTACCTCATCGGTGAATGGAGTTGGGAAGGGATCATGCACGCAAGCATCATTCAACTTCCTGATATCTACGCATATCCTTATTTCTTCCTTCTGCTTCTTTTCCTGAACCACTATTGGGCTCACCCAATCAGATTCTTCCACCGGTTCAATAATACCTACCGTGAACATCTTGTCTAACTCTAAGCAGACCCTTTCTTTGTACTTCGGATTGAGGCATTAAGGTATTTTCTTCACAAACTTCGCGTCTGGTTTTAGGGTGATCTTCATGACACCCAGGTCCCCTATATCCCTTTCAGATATGAAAAATTCATGGGAAACAGATCCTGATATTCCAAAATAGTTCAGAAAACTTATCTACTGTTGCATCATCCCAGTAGTCCCCAATCTTTGCAAACTTTGGTTCTGCCTCCATGCTAATGTTCACCTGTCTGGTTTTGAGTGGATTGGTTATGTCTGGGTTCTCTAGTTGTTGTCCTTCAACTTCATGGTGACCTTCAGTCTCTGGAATATTAATCTTCCTCGGGTCTTCATCTTCTTCTTCTGTTGTTACATTGTAGCACTCCAGTGTGTGGCTCAGTTGGGTAGTCCAATCAGGTTGAATCAAATCTAGAGGGTCCTGCGGTATCCTGAAAATGGTTGTCTTAACCTCCTTCATCGATAGATTCAAATCCATCCTCAAAAATGAATGTCATAAAAAATCCTTAGCGCAAAATATCCCATTCTTCGGTGCCATGGTGGAGTTTTGTCTCCAAGTACCAATTCATTGGTATAACATCCAAGGTATGACAAAACAGATGGACCCACTCCGGTTGAGGCTTCGCTCCATACACTTCAGTCCATTTGGCCAAATGGTTTCACATATCATTTCTTCCATCATACTTTTATGTTAATTGCACCTTTGGATGACCAAAGCGTACCCTCATCGTCCTCCTATATTCATGCCAATCATCAAAACTATCTCTATGCGTACCCCACCATATTGCGGGCGTAGTGCCCAATCCAATTCCTGGAAGTAATGCTTCTCCAATACTTCCCTTTCAAATGCATCCAAAAAGTGATCAACATCAGCTAACTGATCATAGTAAGGAATATTTCTTACCTCTGATGATACACAATGCAATGACTTGGTCATCATATTATAGTGTAGCATAAATACTTCATGCAGTCAATTCTACCAATGCTCCAGTTCTTCATCTAAATCTGATGTGCAGGAGCTCTCACGGTCCAACACAATATGTCCGTCTGCTGTCGCATTCACACAATCCTGATCTTGTGCCGTTATTTTGTAAATCTGGTCCAAATCGTCATCACTTTCATAATCGCGGACTAGTTCAGTATAGCGCAGTCCTTCTGCAGGGTCCAGTGGCACCACTACACGGAGCGATTTCTTCTCAAATATCATATTTCGATTCTTTAGATTGATTACCCCATTCATGTTAGTGGCCCAATCAATCCCAAGGAGCACAGGGTAGGGATTATTGTCATCCACAATCTCTATCACTTCAAAATCAGCTAGTGCGTTTGTGCCTTCGATATCAAGTGTTACCCCCTGCAACCTCCCCATTGGGATGATTTTCTGCTAATTCGCCATCCTTAACTGAATCAGAGACCACTGTAGCGTAGGTCTCCCCATTCTTTCCCATGTCTGTTTCGACAAAACGTTCGCATCGGACCCTAGGTCCAAGATAACTTGGTCCATTTCATATTCTCCTATCTGCGCGGTGAGTCTCATCTCACGTCCAATTCTTGCCTTATGTTGACCAAGATTTATAACTATGCACGGTCTGTGAGTAGAGGTTTCCTTGCCATCACACCTATTGATCAGCTCCTGCAGTCCCTTCATAGCCTTGCTCTCACATAGCAGTTTCATGCAGGTCTCCAAGAACGTGGTAATCATGGATGGGTCCATCTCTTTAGCCGGCTTCTCTTGACTCCCTGAGGTAGAGGCCTCAGTGAAACTTTTCTTCATTTCCATAAATGTTTCTTTTGTGTGTTCTAGAACAAACTTGGTCTCCCTTTCTGGTGCTTTGCAGACCCACTCACCTTCTTCAGACTAGTTCCCCTTATCCTCACCAGTCGTTGCTCCACTCCGTAGCACAATATTTACCTTAGGGTCTTCCTCGCGGGGCTCATCTCTCATCATCTGCAAGTTCTGAGTCAGTTGCTAAGGCTGCATACCCTTCTCGCATATCTTAGTTAACAATATAGGGCAATGCTTTGTCGCATGGTCAAACTGAGTACAATAGTGGCATGACAGTCACGTCGGGTTTGGGTAGTCTCATGCGTAGTGTACTGGTCCTCCACAATTGTAACAAATAACATGCCCTCAACCTCTACCAGGTCTTCCTCCACCTCGGTCTCAATCGTGCCCCTGATACTCACCTCGCGCTCCTCCAGTGCCTTGGTTCGGAGGCCGCATTTTTTCCTACACCCTATATGCAGGTGTCCTATCCATCATTAATTCGTAAGTACAATAATTGTGCTCATCATGACCCACAGATTGACAGAAGTTGTAGAAGAGCTGTTGCGGTGTCTGTATGAATTTCTGTAGAAAATGTCAATTGTCTATCACATGTTTCCCAGTTACTTGACATATAGCACACCATAGCGTGGGCCCTGTACTTGGCCCTACTGTAGTTTCCAGCCTAAGAGGCATTGGTCCCCCTGCTACAACATAATTTGTGAAAACTAAACAGTGATCTTTGTCATGCCCCTGGCTTTTGCACTTTAGGCACCACACTTCTTCGCGTGCCTCTGGCCGAATTGTTTTGTCTTTTTTCAGACTTTGCATTTCAAGGCAAAGGTTCTGCAACTGTGCATGAATTTGTTGAACCCCTAGATTAGCATCTTGCATCGGTGTCTCATGCAATCTCATCACGATTTCTAGAGCTTCCGCCTGGGTCCCAATCTTCTGTTATGATAGTGCAACCCTTAGATGAGGCAGGAGTGAGGCCACAAACCATTCGCGGTGCTGCCCATCAGTCAGATTCATGTTAGCTTTACGGATCGTACACTTTAATCTCTGATCCAAATCCCAGGGCGTCTCACCAGGCTTCATCATGATCTCTTTGAATCCCACAATTGATTGTGCCTCAGACTTAGGTCTACTAAATTCCTTATTCATCATAGTCTAGATATCTGCCAATGCGGACGTTGAATTATCAGTGCAGTACTTAATGTACCAAGTTAGTGCGCATCCTGTAAAGCACTAACCAATGTTTCTTTCTTCATTTGATCGTTCGTGATACCCTGAGCTTCCGATACAGCCTTCGCGACGAACCAAAACTGGTCTGGATCTTCATTTCCTACACCCTTGAACAAATGTAGCTTTACGGAGTTCACCATGTTGAACTGTGGTGGAGGTGGCAGTGGTGTGGGTGAGGGGGTAAGAGGTGTAGGTGAGGATGGAGGTGGTGTGGGTGGATGAGGTATTCATAGGAATCCCTGCCTTATTAATTGACTAGCGCTCAGCAGAGAAGCCTGTGTTGCTCCCTCATTGTCACTCAAAGGAGGTTCAATTAGCGGGCTATATTCAGGGCCTTTTCTTCCTCCGTCCCTGAAATTCCTTCCACTTTGCATAGCCCCAAACATCAGGGTAACTGCATAACTCATTTTTCACACAAGAGCATCTTAATCCAAGTATTTAACGATTTCAAATACTTACCTCGCGACCCTTTGAAGAAGCGGCGCTCTGCTTCACTGTAACTAACCAAAGTATCGAACGCAAACTCTGTCACAAACCCTCCTATGATTTGGTCGAGCCAATGATCAACATCACGTGCGATCTTGTCTTCAGAGGCTTCCAATTTTCACACTAACTCCGGGGTCCAGACAATCGGACCGTCAAGCCTCCACCTCCCTTAACCGTCTGCCAACTTCGCGATCAACTCGTATAATTCTACCAAGAAGGAACAGAAGAAGATTTTGTGTATCTCTGTGTACAGATATCTGTCCAACCACTATTCTTTCATCAATCGTGGATTCCTATTTTCTTGTGCCATGAATTCATGGATTTTTCAATCCAACCAGTCTTCAATCTCCTTCTTAGTTGGATTCTAATGATGCGACATCACACATCTCGTTGTTCAGATCCCGATCCCGGCAACGGAACCATATGTTGGCTTGATGGGCTGTAACCTAGGTTCAGTGTTAAGCAGCCAAGCAAATCCCTACACTACTGGCCCTTTCGGCATCAATCCACAAAGTGAGGACTGAAGTCTCACTCGAAGCAGTATGGGGGGATGCAGGAACCAAGTTTCTGCACCCTAAGATGGTTGTGATGTCGGTTATATGCCCTAACCTTTATTTGCGCAAACTGATAAGCCCTTTAGGGCTTATCAAAGTATGTCTCTTATTCATCCCTGAAGCCTTCGCGAAAGTCTCAGATCATTCTTCGCAGACCCTATACATATGAAAAAGTAAAATACATAGATTCTCGCATCAATATATTATTAATTCATAACCCCAGTATTCAATATAACATAATCGCAACATTCATAACAGATGTAAAATAATGCATACACAGATAATTCCAGAATACTTCTCTTTATTGATAATCCAGATTTCAAGTACAGACTTTGACTACCCTGCGCACATAGCTGTAGGGGCCCGCGCACTTAGTTGCGGACTTCTACCCTAGGCTTCTGCACACTTAGCTGCAGAGCCTCTGCCTATGCTAAGACTCTTCGCTCTTAGATCTCACAGACCCATAAACTTACTTAGATCTCTACCAAGAACTTATCACTTCACTGTCTTAGACTCTTCTAAGACTCCCTTCTTATACAATCCCATGGTCCGCGGACCAAGGGCGGATCTCCTTAATCCAACACAAACTATCTAAACTAAGGGAAGAAACCATTTTTGACTGCTTACACCTTTGCACTTTGCGGCCAAAAAATGCGGAGAATTTACATTATTTACACAACACTTGGGCCTTTAGCCCCAAAACCTGGGCTTTTAACCTGAAAATTGACCCCAGGGGACTCGTTCCCAACACCTTTGCGAAGGTCTAGAGGTTGGTAAGAGGAAGTTATATCGATAAGCCTCAAGGGCTTATCGATTTGCACGAAGGTAGGTTTAGGGCATAAAACGACATCACAATCATCTCTAAGTGTGGAAACTTGGTTCCAACATCCCCCCCTACTGCTTTGGGTGAGACTTTAGTCTATGCTCACGGATTGATGCTGAAAGGGCCAGAAGTGTAGGGATTTGTTTGGGAAACTTAACTCTGAACCTGGGTCAAGACCCACTAAGCCAACAAATGGTTTCATTGTCAGGACTGGGATCTGCATAAAGAGATGTGTGATGTCGCATCACTGGAATCCAACAAAGAAAGAAATTGAAGATTGGTTGGATAGGAATATCCATGAATTCACGGCGCAAGAAAACATGAATTTGCAACTAACGAAAGAATAGTGGTTGGACAGGTATCTGTACACAGAGATACACAAAATTTTCTTCTGCTCCTTGCAGGTAGAATTATATGAGTGGATCGCTAAATTGGCAGACAGCTAAGGAAGGTGGAGGCTTGTTGGTCCAATAGTGTGGACCCTGGAGTTAGTGCAAAGATTGGAAGCCTCTGAAGATAAGATCGTGTATGTTGTCGATCACTAACTTGATCATGTCCTTGGAGGATTTGTGATAGAGTTCGCGATCGATACCTTGGTCAACTACAACGAAGCAGAGCGACACTTATTCAAAGGTCCGCGAGGTAAGTATTTAAGATCTTTGAATACTTGGATTAAAATGATCTTGTGTGAAAAGTGGGTTATGAAACTACCTTGATGTTTGGAGCTACGCGAAGTGGAAAGTTATTCAGGGATAGAAGGGGAACAGGACCTAAATATAGCCCACTGATTGAGCCTCCTCTGAGTGACGACGAAGAAGCAGCACAGGCTTCTCCGCAAAGCATTGTCTAGTTAATAAGGCGAGGGTTCCCACGAATACCCCATCCACCCACACCACCTCCATCTTCACCTCCACCACATACACCTTCACCCACACTGCCACCACCTCCACCACCATTCAATATGGCAAATACAGTGAATTTTACTATTTTCAAGGACTTAGGAAATGAGGACCCGGACCAGTTTTGGTTCATCGCAAAGGCTGTGTGGCAAGCCCAAAACATTATAGATGATCAGATGAAGAAAGCAACATTGGTTATTACTTTGCAAGAACATGTGCTAATGTGGTACATTAAGTACTGCACTGATAACCCGATGGCTGCATTGGCAGATATTCAGACTGTGTTGAATAAGGAATTCAGTAGACCCAAGTCTGAAACACAATCAATCATGGGATTCAAGGAGATCATGATGAAGCCTAGAGAGACACCCTAGGAGATGTATCAGAGACTAAAATGGAAGATCCACGAAGCTAACATGAATCTTATGGATGGGAAGCATCACAAATGGTTTGTGGCTTCGCTCTTGCCTCATCTAAGGGTTGCTTTATCACAGTAGAAGATTGGGACCAAGCGGAGGCCTTGGAGATTTCGATGAGATTGCACGAGACACGAATTCAAGATGTTGCTTTGGGATTTGAGAAGATTCATGGGGATTTGCAGAACCTTTTCCTAGAATTCCAAAGTCTAAAGAAGGATAGAGTGGCTCAACCAGAGGTGCGTGAAGAAGTTTGGTGTTTGAAATATAAGAGTCAGGGGCATGATAAATATCATTACCCTATCTTTGCTAATTATGTTGCAGGAGGAGGGTTGATGCCTTGGAGGCCGGAAGCTCAAGTAGGGCCAAGTGAGGGGCCTACACTATGGTGTGCTATCTATCAGGTAGCTGGAAAACATGCGACAGATAATTGCTATTTGCTGCAGAAATTTGTACAGACACCACAACAGCTCTTCTACAACTTTTTCAAATCAATAGGTCACGAGGAGCACAATTGCCATAGTTACAAGGATGGAGAGAACACTCACGTATCGAATGTAGACAGAAACTATGCCTGCGGGTCAAGGCGTTGGGGGAGCGCGAGGAGGATATCAGGGGTGCGGATGAGGCTGAGGTGGAGGAGGACCTGCACGAGGTTGGGGACAAGTTATTTTCTACCATTGTGGAGGGTCAGGACACTATGCACAAGAATGCACGAACCCGACATGCGTGTTGTGCCGATACTGTACTCAATTTGACCACGCGACAGAAGACTGCCCTTTGTTAATAACTAAGATGTGGGAAAAGGGGACGCAGCCTCCGCAGCCTACACAGAATATGCAGATGATGAGGGTTGAACCCCATGAAGAAGATCCTATTGTGAATAATGTGTCGTGAAGTGGAATGATGACTGGTGAAGATAAGGGAAAGCAACTTGAAGAAGGTGAATGGGTCTACAAAGCTCCAGAGAAGGAGGTTGTCTTTGATCTAGAACATGCAAAAGAGACCTTCATGGAAGTAAAGAAAAGCTTCGCTGAGGCTTCTACCTCAGGAAGTCAGGATAAGCAGTTTGAAGAAATGGACCTTTCCATGCTTACTACCTTTCTGGAGACTTGTATGAAGCCGATACGCAATAGAAAGCCCGTAAAAGGATTACAAGAGTTGATCAATAAATGCATTGGTAAAGAAAATTCTCCCGAGGGACTGCACGTGGTCAGGAAAATTGGTAAACATAAGGCAAGAACAGGGCGTGAGATGAGGCTCACCGTGCAAATAGGAGAGTATGAAATGGACCAAGTTATTCTGGATCTTGGGTCAGATGTGAATGTTTTTCCAAAATAGACATGGGAGAGAATGGAGAGACTTGTGTTGCAGTGGTCTCCTATTCAATTGAGGATGGAAAATCAACAAAAGATTATCCCCATGGGAAGATTGCAAGGAGTGATAGTAGATATTGAAGGCACGAGTGCATTGCCTGATTTTGAGGTAATAGAGATTGTCGATGACAACAATCCCTACCCCACACTCCTTCGGATCGATTGGGCTATTGACATGAATGGGGTGATCAATTTGAAGAAGCAGATGATGTCATTTGAAAGAAAATCGATCCGTGTAGTAGTATCTTTGGACCCTCTAGAAGGACCATGCTATATTAAACCGGTCCGCGATTATGAAAGTGATGATGATTTGGACCAAATTTATAAGATAATGACATGAGATCAATATTGGGTGAATATGAAAGTAGATGGACGAATTGCATGGGACCATGAAAGCTACTGCACATCAGATTCATATGAGGAATTGGAACATTGGTAGAATAGATTGCACGAAGTGTCTACGCTACGCTGTAAAATGATGACCAAATCGTTGCACTATGTATCATTGGAGGTAAGAAGTCTACCTTATTATGATGGTTTAACTGACGTTGATAAATTTTTGGATGAATTTGAAAGGGAAGTGCTAGAGAAGCATCGCTTCCAAGCCTTGGACTTGGCGCTACATGCTATGCCTGCAAGATGGTGGGGTACGCATAAAGACAATTTCGATGGATGGCGCGAATATAGAAGACTGATGAGGGTGCGGTTTGGTCGCCCAAAGGTGCGATTGATAGAGAAATATGATGGGAGGAGTGATCCATGTGACCACTTGGAAAAATGGACTGATGCTTATGGAGCAGAACTGTAATTGGAGTGGGTGCATTTGTTTTGTCACACTTTAGACGTAATACCAATGAATTGGTACTTGGAAACAGAGCTCTGCCATGGCACAGACGAATGGGATATTTTGAGATAGGGATTCTTGATGACATTCAACTTTGAAGATGGATTCGAGTGCATTGATGAAGTGCTGTAGGAGGTCAAGGCAATGATCTTCAGAATCTCACAGGATCCCTTGGATTTGATTCAACCAGATTGGACCACCCAGCTGCACCATGCACTGGAGTGCTACAATGTGACTGCTGAAGAAGAAGAGGAGGATTCAAGGAACATTAATATCCCAGAGATAGAAGGTCACTGAAAAAGTTGAGGGGTCGCAGATAGAGAATCCAGATATCACCGCGTCGCTGAAATCTCGACAAGTGAACATTGGGACAGAGGCGGAGCAGAATTTTGCGAAGATAGGGGACTACTAAGATGATGCTACAGTGGACAAGGTCACCGAGCTGCTCCACGAGTACTAGGATTTGTTCCTTACTATGTTTTCAGACCTGAAAGGGGTAATAGGCGATTTAGGAGTAATGAAGATAACGTTGAAACTAGACGTGAAGCCTGTGAAGCAGTGGCCATATCACCTTAATCCTAAGTATAAGGAAAAGGTCTGCTTGGAGTTGGACAAAATGTTGGCAGCAGGTATCATTGAAATAGTGGAGGAGTCCAACTAGGTAAGTCCTATGGTCGTTCAGGAAAAGAAGTAGAAGGATGAGATAAGGATCTGTGTAGATCTCAGGAAGCTGAATGATGCTTGTGTGCATGATCCCTTTCCAACCCCATTCACGGATGAGGTATTGGATAATGTTGGTGGATAGGAAGCATATTCATTCATTGATGGGTTCTTGGGGTACCATCAGATCAAGATCATGCCAGAGGATAGGAGTAAGACAACCTTCACGACCGAGTGGGGGTGCTTTCAGTATACTGTAATGCCTTTTGGACTTAAGAATGCGCCGACAATATTTTCACGCGTAGTGATTACGGCATTCAAAGAGTTCATTCACAAGTTTTTGGAGGTATACTTTGATGATTGGATGATGTTTGGACTGGTCAGATGCCATGTAGCTAGTTTTCGCATGAGGCTGGATACGTGCCGGATGTATCAAATCTCATTAAACTTGAAGAAGTGTTTATTTTGCGTCCCCTTTGGAATCTTGTTGGGTCACATAGTGTGCAGACAAGGATTAATGGTGGACCCATCTAAGATCATGGTTATTATTAATTTGGAGGCACCAAGAAGTGTTAAATAGTTGCATGCAACACTGGGTCATAATGGTTATTACCGAAAGTTCATCAAGAGTTATGCCCAGATTACCGCACCGATGGAAAAATTGTTGAAGAAGGATGCTACATTTTGTTGGAATGAGGAATGTCAGTGGATCCTGGATGTGTTAAAATAAAAGATGGTCACCGTGTTGATCCTAGTCTTCCCGGATTGGAAGAAGGAATTTCATGTGCATGTGGATGTGTCACATATTACGCTGGGAGCAGTACTAACATAGGCAGTGAAGGAGAACTGGATCACTCGATAGCATTTGTGAGTAGAAAGTTGTGGAAGGCTGAAAATAACTATTCAGCGACGGAGCATGAATGGTTTGCTATGGTGTACGTGCTCTAGAAGTTCAGACATTACTTTCTAGGCAGACACTTTAAGATGTACACAGAACATTCTGTATTAAAGTACCTAGTCAACAAGCCTGTGTTGGGGGGGAAATATGTAGATGGCTGTTGTTATTTCAGGAGTATGATTTGGAAGTCATTGTGAAGTTAGGGTGATTGAATGCAGGACCAGATCATCTATCGCGCATTGAAACAGGAGACAATCCCACTAATTTGGAGGAAGGACTGCCTGATGCATAGCTCTTTGCGGTGTGCATGGCAGAAAATCATTTTGTAGACATCATGCACTTCCTGACTACGGGAACGGCTCCAAAGGGGTACACTAGTCAATAGAAGAAGGAATTGGTGGTGCACGTGGCATATTTTTCTGGTATTCCAGGTCACCTATATAAGATGGGAGTGGATGAGATATTATGATGTTATGTGCCTGAGTTTGAACGAAGCAGCATCCTATCCGAAGCTCATGGAGGGGGGAGGCCATTATGCAGGAAAAGCAACAATGCATGAGATTTTACGTGTTGGGTTGTGGTGGCCAATAGTACATAAGGATTCGAAAGCATATTGTAGGGCGTGCGATGCATGTCAAAGGATGGGCAGGCCATCGTGGAGGGATGAGCTACCTCTAAATCCACAAGTGTCATTGCAGCCATTTGAAAAGTGGGCAATTGATTTTGTAGGACCAATTCAGCCTCCAGGAAAGAAGACAGGTGCGTGGAATATCATCATTGAGACGGAGTATTTGACCAGATGGGCAGAGGTGCAACCTATAAAGGATTGTACATGCACAACAATTGTGAAGTTCCTATTTGAATATGTGCTGACCAGGTTAGGTTTCTCAAAGATTTTGATGAGTGATTGTGGTACGCACTTCCTTAAGGAAACAATCAGCGCGCTGACAGAAGAATTACAAGTGTATCATCAAAAGAGCACGCCATATAACCCTCAGGTTATTGGGATGGTGGAAGCGTTTAATAAGATACTAGAGAATGCGCTGACAAAGGTTTGCAATGCACAGAGGAATGATTGGGACGTGCACATACCAAAGCTGCTATGGGCCTATAGAACTACTTATATGAAGTTGACTAGATAGACACCTTTCAGGCTGGTCTATAGCATAGAAGATGTGATGCCAATGGAATACATTGCACCTCATCTATGCATACTGGCATTCACAGGAATGGCAGACCACAGAGCCTTAGAAGGGAGGCTCGTGTAGCTGATAGAGCTAGAGGAAGATACATTATTGGATGGATTCCATCAACAAGTTTAGAAGGAGCGCGAAAAGGAATGGCACAATCAACACATTAAACTGAGCACCTTCAAGATAAACGCCTTAGTTTTATTATATGACAACAAGTTTGATAAATTTCCAGGAAAATTTCAGATGCATTAGCTGGGGCCATATGTGATCAAGGAGATTACTGATGGTGGAGTAGTTCAACTTGTGAAATTGAATGGAGATCCATTTCCAGGAAAGGTAAATGGTAGTTGATTGAAGCCATACACCGGGAATCTGGCCAGATGACTATATGACAGTAGCACAGTCTTAGCACTCTAGGAAGCTGCAAGGAGGCGCGGGACTATAAACTACATTACCTGGGTTGTAGAACTGAGCGATGAGGGGTCTACGTGAAATATAAGGGTGTCACAGTGTCAGCCGACATGCGAAGGGAGTTATGCTACAGGACGAGAGACCAGGCAGCATAGCTAGAAAGTGACCGTTATTGTCACTGTTTCAGATTTGACTGCCAGAATATGATTAAGAAGAGTGAGCGAGCGACATTTAAGGAATTTAAGGCTGAAATCAAGTGTGAAATATTTGGAAATCTGCCACCAATCTCGCATTTATGGATGGATTTTGGGGGGAACGGTCGAATTTGAATTCGAAATTGCCTATAAATTACAGATGGTCGTCTAGCGAGAAACACTTTGCATTCTGAGAATTTCTGTGTTGTGCTATCTGTTGTGCATGAACCATGAGCTCTTTGAGGACTTGATTGCTAGTTTTGTGTTTGATAGATTACCTGAGGAAACCTAGAACCTCATTAATAGCTTCATGTCTGCACCAACTAAGACCACTAGTACTGGGGGCGTTGTCGCCTCTGAGGGAGCTTCCCCTGAGGTTGTGAGTATGGAGGTTCCTGCAATAGTGCCTAAGGCGCTAAGGTCACCTAGGCCGAAGCCTACGTCACCAAGAGAGGTTCCCAGGCTGAAGAAGGATAAACAAAAGAAGACATTGCCAGTGCACGAGTCACCCAAGGAACATGCAGCCACATAGGCTTAACAAAAAGAAAATCCAACTGTGTAGGAGAAAGGAAAAGTGGTAGAACTGGAGGCTAACAAGGGTGCATAAGACATAGATGTTGAAGGGGTAGACTCCATTTCAAAGCTGTTGGAGTACATTCCTCTGTGCCAAGGCAAGGTGAAGGTCCCAAAGGACCTTGATGAGGGATAGTTCCTCCTGAACACACCCCTGCTACCAGAAAAAATCACTTTTGAAGGTTCGCACTTGGCGTGCGTCCCACATATGAAACTTGAAGATATGAATTTGGGAGACGTTGAGCGGTTCCCCCACCTGGCTACTGATACCTTCATGAAGCGAGTATTCTACAAGGAGTCTGGTGTCACCGCGCTGGAGTCGGTGGAATGGATTCATGGGGTAAATAAGGTAGGGTTGTTGAACCTGCTATGGGTGCCTCACTACCACCGCGCCCTTATAAATTTGACAGTCATTAAGTAGTTGTTGTGCCTTGTGCATGACAAGTGCTTGTGGTTGACTGAGCCCATACCGATCACTGATATGTTGATCCATAGGATCACATTGTTACCTCACTCTGGGCTAAATCCTGCAAAGGCATTTGGAGGAAAGATGGGCGAGCGTGACCTCACCGAAAAGATGAAGGAAAAGTTCAAACTTGTCAAGAAAGTGCATGGGTATTCCATATCTAGTATTACTGACCCCGCAGTGAAGGTGGCCACCCAAATTTTGGCTAGCAAAGTGATGAGAAAGTGTCGTGTGGACGAGGTGCCAACACTAGTGGTTTCGTTAGCAGCTCAGTGCACGGAGGGCATAAAATTAAACTGGGCGCACTACCTGTGCAGTAAGTTCCTCGCAAACTGTAGGGAAGCATGGGACCAAAGCAAGACATTTCATTATTCATGGCTATGCTTATCAATTGTGTTGGTCGTGTGAGAGTTGCCGGAGGACAGCCAGTTTCCTCCACTTCAGACAGATTTACTAGAAGATGCGAAGTTTGCTTTGCTATGGGCCACAAAGGATGCTGCACAAGTTCGAGAAACTAAATTCTTTTGGGTACCAATGGAGATGAGAATTCATATGGCCATCAACTGAAAGCCGTAGTTGTTGCCAACCATTTTTGAAGAGTTATTTGGGTATGCGAAGTTCAAGCAGACTTCCACCACGTGTACATCCGGGCGCTGAAGGATCCAGATCAGAAGTGGTATGATCTTCCTTACTTAGCTACAGATGATACCATTGCCAAAGTCCTTAAGCGATGGCCAGTAGATTGGAACACACCATCAGATTCGACCATCGGGACTAGCAAGTCCTTGCACAGTGCTCTTTGAACAGTCGATGGAGTTCGTTATGACTCTGTAGGAGGATCCTAACCTACAGAGGTTGAACATAGAGGCCCAGGAATTGTAGTAGCAGTATGATGAAGCAAGAGCAACGGTGTGCACCATCGCTATCTCACAGCGACTGGCTAAGATGCATGAGGCAAAGAAGTTGCTCGAATAGGTGGAGACAACGCAACGCAAATATGCAGTCCTCAAGGCCAGAAGGGGGGGCCTTGGTTGGACAAGGAATATGTTATCTCTACTGCCATTGAAGAGAAGTTGGCAGGCCTACAAAGGACACAACAGAAGGTCAAATAAGATAGTGCAAGACTAATGACTGAGTAGTTGGTCGAGAAAATCAAGTAGGCATCCACACAGAGTGCAACCGAGGTAGCAGTAGTGCAAGTTGAGCTAGGAGGTCTCTGCAGTAAGATCTCCACACCAGCAGAGTGAATTGAGGGCGAGTCATGATATTTGTGTTGGGGGCCTGTTGGGACAGGGTCCCCTACGGTCAATTTTGGGGCAAAAGCCCAAGTTTTGGGGCAGAAAGCCCAAGTTTTTGTTATGTAAAGTGTAAAGTCTCTACAAGTTGTGGTCATGGAGCACGTAGATAGTAAGTGTCATAAATGGATTTTCCCTTCTTTTATGTAAGTTGTGTCGGCTTTAGTAGATCTACCCATGGTCTGCGGACCATGGGATTGTATAAAAAGGAGAGTCTTAGAGAGTATAAGGCAATTCAAAGCAGTTAAGTTCATAGTTGATGTGATGGGTCATTAAGAAGTGAAGAAAGAAGAGTATTAGAGTAGAAGAGAGGCTCTACAACTGTGTGCATAGAGGCATAGAGTAGAGTCCGCAGCTATGTGTGCAGACGCCTGCAGCTAAGTGTGCAAGGAAGTTTGAGTTTGTAAGCAAATCTGAAGCATCAATAAAGAGATTATTCTAGAAAAACCTGTGTTTTGTCCATTTACTTCTATTAGGAATGAATGCGTTTATGTTATGATGAATATTGGGCTTATGATTTAATATTGTATTGATGCATGATTCTGCATAGTTTACATTATTATATGAACGCAAGTAATAAAATATGTTTATGTGAAGAATATCTTAATGCATGCTAAAGATATCAGACACTTAAGCCGATCTGGGTAATAATAGACTTAGGAGTAATTACAGAGGCACGTAAGTGGTTGATTCACCTATTTAGGGTCTGTAAAAGACAGTCATAGACCTTTGCAAAGGTTTAGAGGCTGGTAAGAGGAATTTATATCAATAAGCCCTAAGGGCTTATCGATCCGCGTGAAGGCAGGTTTAGGGCATAAAACAACATCACAATCATCTCTAGGTTCGGAAACTTGGTTCCAACATCCCCCCATACTCCTTCGGGTGAGACTTCAGTCCGTGCTCTGTGGATTGATGCCGAAAGGGCTAGTAGTGTAGGGATTTGTTTGGAAAACTTAACTTTGAATTTGGGTCAGGAGCCACTAAGCCAACAGTTCTATATACAAGCCATGTCATCATTCCTATGTCAACATCCTTTAGCTAGTAACAAGCCACCATCTGTCACCTATCCAACCATGTGTCAATCCTAATCTGCTACCTGAGTATCCACGTTAGGAGTACCAAGTCACTATTAACCATGCTGGGGGGGTCCACGTGGCATACAAAAAAGGCTTGGACTGATACTTTTCATGTGTCACTACTTCATTGGATGATGTGGCTGGGGGGCTTACCTCACATGACTTAAAGCTTCATCCAATGTTCATGCAATTATCATTGACCAGATATTCTTTGAGTTTCTCACATGTTAACTTGGTTAAAAAGTGCATAATTTCACGTGCCATCCACTATCAATTTCCCTCAAAATTATGGAATTGATCCAAATATGTACAATATTTAACAATTTGGTGTTTTTAATTACACGTTTGGTGTTTTTTCCCCTTTTATTATTGCCAACTTCAAACTGTCATATCTTCTTATCTAAGAAGAGTTTGACCAAGTGTGATATATGGTTAGAAAGGTATAAGAGAGGACTATACAACCATGCCATCCATAGACTCATTTTAGTGTCACAACGTCAACAAAAACTTGATAAAATGAAAGCCAATTTGACATCATTTTATATGATATTGTTAAGACATCAGATTATCGTACTACATCCTTTGACTTAGCTTTTGACATTAATGATACTACTACTTCCTTTAACTTACCATTTGACATCAATGACATTATTTGTCATCAATGAAAACACTATGCCCAACACTCGACTCATGAACCTATGGACTATCTCAGGGTGTGGGAATTGCTCCTAGGCTTTCCCTTGCATTTTTGGAATATGGAGTTTTTTTGTTTCCATAGGAAAAAAATTGGGTTCTTTCATTAGTGTGGAGGAGGGTTGGTAATGGAAAGAGGATTGACATACATCCTGGATCTAAGTAAATGTTTTCCTTCGAGGGGGGCTCATTGTTGATGTCGAGATTTTCATTGATGGGTTAATTTGCGTACAAAAAGTAGATTACTGGAAGATATCTTTCATGTGTCATTGTTGTTATAAAGTTGGACACATTTAGAAAGATTTCCTTAATTGGGTATTATCGGGAAATCTAGTGTCCACTCGGATCTACTAGTCCCACTAAGACTGGTAGCTATCTTAGAAACAAACAAACTAAAACTACTTTCGTTTCCCTTTACGAGAAGTAGATAAGAGTGGAATGAAGGACACCAACCTCAGTCTTGTGCTTGGTTCCTTGCTTGATTCCTCTCCCTTTTGACAGATCCTTGCCGCTTCTCCTTCATCTACCCCGCTTCAAAGAGCACCTGTGGAATCAAAGCAGCATAATACTATCAAAGAACAGAGATCTACAATCATAAACAATACAGGACCAGATGTATATTGACCACACAAATGCATATATCATCAAACATACAAGAATGTGGAGGAAAACTTGAATAGCTTTATTAATATCAAGAATAAGCAAAGAGGATTACAACCAATTTTTCTAACCCAGCGTCACCCTCCAGCATGAAAGCCCTTCTTTCACCTCATGAAAAGCTTAGATCACCCAACACTATGATATTCCAACAAGAAACCAACAACACTTCCTTACAAGATACAAAATTCTAGCCTCTAGATCTCTGGGATGAGGGACCCATATATAGATGATTGTAGGGGGGTGAGTCAACTTATGGGATTTGATTAGTGTCCTCTCTCTGATAGTTCTTGATTCCACTTGGAGATTGATGATCTATTACTCATCCCTGGGCGAATTCAGAGAGGGAAGTGTCACATGAGAAGTTTCTGGAAGATTCCATGATCATCCACCTAGCAAACTGTCTTTTCCATTTGTCCACTCTCGCCCATTGCACCCCATAGAAGGGATTTTTTAGTATGCATCGCACCTCCCGTGTGCATTAGGTGGGATGCATCGCACTTTGACCATGGAGCAGGTGAGATGGTCTAGTTTTGACTAGTTCTGAGCAGTTTTTGATGGAGAACTTCTGGGAGATGATGTAATCAGCTGACCTTGTTCTTTTAGGGTATGGAACAACACTTTTAGGGACTTAGGAGCCCTTGGTTTATGGACATGTTTGATTGGGGTTGCAGTGCCCAAAAATGTCTATAACAGTTGCCCCCTAAAGCATGAGGTCGTTAATCTTTTGATGTCGGGTGAAATGCTTTATCATGAGGATCCGAAGTTTTTTTGAGCTGGAAGGCGACCTGTAATAAGATACAATACAATACATTATCTTCATAATATTTTTCATGATCTAGCTGAGGCGGGCATTCCCATGCTCAGCTTTATAAATTCATTTTCATGTACATAAGACAGACAACCATCTGTGTGGGATACTGATGATTCTAATAAAATCATCATCCTTTGATTCGGATGGTCATCTATGCAGCAACAATGTACATTTGATGTCTTTATTTTCCTGAATATATCGCAGCCCTGATGGATGAAACTAGATCTGGGGTCTTCAAACTCGTTCAATCTTCACTCGGAGTACAAGTCGATCCATGTGAAAGATGTTCTGGATTCGAACATGGAAAGACATCGCTTGATTACCAGCCAATGATGTAAGCTGTTAACAGGCGTGAGAGGAGTCACCGATAATGATGATGACCCTCAAGGTACTACAGTACAATTCGCGTGGTGTGAATAAGGGGCTTGGCGTCGAACACCACACAAAATCTTTCGGTCAAAGGCCATTGATGTAAAGCTGTCGCCGGAAGTGAGAAACTTGCCATTGAGGCATGCAAGCTTCAAAGTACTGAAAGGGTTGTTCCTAAGCCGACTTCTCGGATAATGAGTGGATGTCGACAAGAAGCGAATCGCTGTAGGAGGGTCTTAATGAATCCCACATCTATGACACGGAATGGAGTAAATTATTTTGGAGGTGAAAACGATCTGATGATACAGGGTTCACGGTGGCGGTCACGAAAGAATGGAGTGTGAATGTATTGCAGCGGATGAGACACAGGTGAATTCTCTAAGCGACTTCTCTTGAAAATACCGGCGACACTGACATGATGGATTGGTAGTGTTAACCCCAAATGTGGATGGTGTGATGGACCAATGGTGATATGACTAGTGAATGGAACAACCCAACCCGACTCAGATGCAGAGTGAAAGTGTCATGTTCAAGAGCGACTTGCTACCAATAAAGTTCCTTCAAGTTTTTTTCCCAATTTTTCCCCAGTCATTGCTGACCAGTACCTCTTTATTTTTGTCAATCTTGAGGAGGATAACATATGCTTGTTCTATAATTTTCCCTTCAGGCAAACCCGTCGCTATATTTTAACGAGCCTAGCGACAGTGAAACTTGTTCTTGTCTGTATGGACAAGTTTGTCTCTATTCGTTTTTAACGAGTTTAACGACAAAGATAACTCAGTCCTTTTCAATTTTAGAGAGTCTGAAAGGGACGTAAAGGAAACTCCAATAATCCTTTTTCATCATATAATCCCTTAAGTCTGAAAAAGTATAAAATAATACGAAAGGGATGAATTTTCAGTAATTTTAACGTGCCGAACAAGACAAGCGCTCGATCTTTTTGTGTAATAATCCCACAGGTCCAAAAAGATTAAAATCTAGAGGAGGGATAGCACTTCTGATCACTTTAACAAGCTGGAGAGGCCAATCGCTCGACAACCTTTTCATGTTTTACGAGTCAGGTGAAAAGAGCTTAAAGGAGACTCATTTTTTAGGAACGAGTGATAATTTCGGATAGCAGTTGATTCCAGGTAAGGTTTGGAATTTTCCAATCACGACAATGTCACAAGGATGGCTAACAGGATCGCTCTTTGCAGCTGTTCCTCAAAAGGTGTAAACAATCAAATGGAGGTGAATGATCAGCTAAAATAGAGTGGAGGTGATGATGAGAACACGACCAAGGCTCAAAAGCTGATGATAATGCATTCACAATGGTTATTTACTGGAAATTGGTTCATTTTTTTAATGGGATTAAACTCTGGGGGAACGTTTGCTCATTGCTTATGTTTAATTTTTAACGAGCTTGAACTCCACATAAAAACTGCTCATGCCAGTCGTATAATAAGGATATCTCATCTAAGATGCCATTTTTTATGGAGCTTGCACCTTACAAAGCTTTGCCCCGAATCCTTTCTTTATGAAAGTTAGGAACAACCAATCCTACGAGTTTAAAGGGTTTTAGAACCTACAAACTAAGAAAATAAATGGTCGCTCTTCTCTTGCACGCAAAAAGGTTTGCATGCCCCCAGGTATAGTGAAAAATTTCTAGGTTACCATATAGAAGTTCCTGCTTTCGCAAGATAGTTTCCATCCACACCGCAGATAGAAACACTTCCTGGCTTAGTCCATCTGGACCAGGGTGGTTCTAAATCCCAACCTCCTAACCTTGACGAAGGAATCTTATTCCGGTCCAATCCCGGACGGGTATCGGATCAGTCATTTTCCTTCGCGGAAACCTACTCTATACCTAGAGTTTCCCTACTAGAGCAGGCCAAGGTGCATGCCCCCTGGGATTCAGTCATGTCCTCCCGAATCACTCGCGCTCATCAGGTGGACGGACTAGAGATTGATGAGACATTTCTTACGTGAAAAGACCATTTAGGGATGGTATTTGACTATTAGCTATGTGTGAGCCATGAAACGACAGCTGGTCTACGAGCTTGACCACTCTGCCTTCATGCGGAAAACACATTACTCTGAAGAGTGAGGAGACGATGGCTTCCATGCTATAAATATAGTCGTGTCCAAGGAGTAGATTATAATCTAGAAGTCCTCGGACTACCATTACGTTCATGTAAATGGTTTTCCTTCTCAACGTTATGGGCACATTGGGAAGGATCCCTAACGGTTGACTAGTTCCTTTGTCGACGCCTGTCAGATTTCTCATCTCAGGTAGAAGCGATGGCGAACCAAGCGCTTCCCAAGCAATTGAGGAAAGGATACTCACAGAAGCCCCTTCATCTATGATGGTATCGACCATGATCATTTCGTGAGCTTGTACAATGATTCAGAATGGTACATTGGCCGGTACCCGGGGTCTTCCTAGTAGATTCCAATCGAAAGAAACAACTAGGTTGCTTGGAGGTGGGACCGAATAGACGGCCGGATATGACTCTGACGAACTTCCTTCCTGTGGTAAAGGAACGAGTACACTGCCCCCATGTTCATCGAAGTCTGTGTTTACGAAAAGAATTTGGACGGTGTCGTTCTCATTCTCTTCAGTGATTGTGTCATCTTAAGATGGACCTTCCGAAGACAAGACCGGGTCGACTACCGCCTCAACCTTTTGACTTTCATCTGGTATGGGTTCAGTGGGTTTATCTTCAATGACAGATGCTTTGACCGACCACAATGGCGTGTCGGTTGGATTTTCAACCAGTGACAGACTCGGCAAGAGTTTATTATATCCAGGAGGAAGCCGTAACGGTGAAGCTGGACGGTCATCCAAAAATCTTTTAGCTTCATCCAGGAAGGGACAATGGTGGAGGGCATGATCACCTTCACACAGTTTACAAGGAAATTTAAATTTTCCTTTTTTCCCAGGGACTTCATTTTCACTAGTTGATGGTGTGCTCTCAACATGATCATCAGAGGTCGATGACACCGGATTGTGCAAACGGGGAGACCAATCCCTTAAGATCCGAGGGATGCAAGGAAAATCTCGATGATAGTGGTCTCCTTTGCAAATGACACATGGCGATTTAGGCTTGGACGGTGCAGTGTGTGGATTTTCACTAGACGATGCATGGTTGCCCCTTTTCGCCTTTGGCTCCTTCTTATTCTTCTCTTTCTTCTTCTTCTTAGTTACTTGGTTTTGAGCCTTACTGGCTTTATCAAGCGAAGAAGAAGGAGGAGAGGGAGAATCGGATGAAGTGGAAGGTTCGGGGGTAACTTTAGTATCATCTAGTTGTTGACTTGATTGTTCAAGACTCACGGTGTTCTGAACGATGGAGGTCGAGAAGAGCCATATTGGCAAGCCAATCGTCAATCCTGGAAGTGACAATGTGGCCATATGAGGTGCACCAACATCTCCCCAAGAGGAGAAAGGACTAGGATTTCCCCCAAGGGGAACTCCTTGGTTGGTGGACTCCATTTTCCTCAACCTAAGACCAACGCAGGAATGGTGATATTATTCTGATTAAAATAAAGTTTAGACGCTTTGACACAACTTGTTTTTTCAATTTTTAAGAGTCGAGAAAAAACAAAATATGACTCTAGTCACCTTCGATTTTTAATGAGCCTGAAGTGACAAGTTATCAGATGGACCTTTTCCTTTAAGGAGTCTAAAAAGGAACGAAAGAGACTATTATGGAAATATAGATAGAGGGATTACCAAACCAATCGCAAAACTGCAGAATACTTTTTACGGTACGGTAGTCAATCTTCCCGAATGTTGTGTTCAGTGCATTACGATCGATAGGGCGGCAGACACGGCTTCCTATGGATAAAGGATATAGCCTATTGTGGTCTCCCAATATATAATCGACGGTACGTGGGAGCACAAGTCCGTACTGGCACTTTTCATCTCAAAGAGGAGGAATCACCCAACCAACAGTGAAAGCGACAGTTACCAGGCTTTACGACGCCGGAAGACGTCTCTAGCCTAGACTTCTAGATGTTGTGTGTTAGGTTCCAAAGCGTTTTTAGGTTCATTAAATTTATTTTACAGTTGATCTTTCTTAAGAAATTTTCCTTTCAGGTTCACCGCGTGATGTAGATGTACAATTCCTAAAATGCAATCTACGATGATAAACAATAGTTTAATCTTCTTTTTGCAATGAAAATCCTAGCTACTAAAGAAAGAGAGATGATATTCTTTCAACATAGAGCAGAGAGCACACACTAGATGCATTGTCCTAAATCAAACCAACAAGCAGTCTAAATGCAAATGAACATGCATGTGTTTGTTTTCAGCTTTCTAATGTGTGAATGACAAGAAGAATGCTAAGTACAAATCTGAATTATCTTTCAAAGCGACAGTACTAACAAATTTCTCTTCAAAATGAAAGGAAGATAATGACAACACTTTACTATTTTGAATTGAAAACTGCTTTCGACACTTGAAAAACTACTAATTCAAATCAAATACAAGAGTAACTGTATAATTGACCATCAAGAACAATGGAATTCTTTTCTTTGACTGAAAACGACACTTTCAAATCAAAAGACGACAGTTCGACTATGCTACTACTTTGTAAAAGAGAACTGAAAATGGCGGAAAATACATAAAAACATTCACAGTTCTTTGCACAATGGAGGCGGAATGATGGAAAGGAAGGGGGTTTCCACAGTGGTATACTGATCACAGACAACAAAACTCTAGAATAGAGCTGAAAAGAGTGAAGAAAAACCAAGACCTGGAGGCAAAATTAGCCTTTTCTGATCATCGCACTTGTAACACAGGGAAATAGGGATGCATCCCACCTATTGCACACGAGATGTGCGATGCATACTAGTTTCCTTGAAGAGAGGGTGTGATGGTACCAGGACGAGACTTTACTTGGCTCTTGGTCACAGTTTGTAGCTAGGTTCAGGAATTTAGGCCGAGCAAATGATGTACAACAAATAGAAATCACAGGGGATGATCAAATGAGGTTACTAGAGCCATCATTAGGGCAATTAGAAAGTTTGCAAATCGATTGTTCAGTTTATAAACAAAACCCGGAGATAGACTGAAGCAACATTGATCTACTTTTCATTTGCATAGAAAATGCATTTCAAAGGCTAGCTGGCTTGACTTCAGGCTCCGTCTGTAAGTTTATAAAACAAACAAATATAGAAAAACAAACAATCTATTCGCTCCCCAGTGGAGTCGCCATTTTGTTATCGGGAAATCTAGTGTCCACTCGGATCTGCTAGTCCCACTAAGACTGGTAGCTATCTTAGAAACAAACAAACTAAAACTACTTTCATTTCCCTTTATGAGAAGTAGATAAGAGTGGAATGAAGGACACCAACCTCAGTCTTGCGCTTGGTTCCTTGCTTGATTCCTCTCCCTTCTGACAGATCCTTGCCGCTTCTCCTTCGTCTACCCAGCTTCAAAGAGCACTTGTGGAATCAAAGCAGCATAATACTATTGAAGAACAGAGATCTATAATCATAAACAATATAGGACCAGATGTATATTGACCACACAAATTCATATATCATCAAACATACAAGAATGTGGAGGAAAACTTGAATAGCTTTATTAATATCAAGAATAAGCAAAGAGGATTACAACCAATTGTTCTGACCCAGTGTCACCCTCCAGCATGAAATCCCTTCTTTCACCTCATGAAAAGCTTAGATCACCCAACACTATGATATTCCAACAAGAAACCAACAACACTTCCTTACAAGATACAAAATTCCAGCCTCTGGATCTCTGGGATGAGGGATCAATATATAGATGATTGTAAGGGGGTGAGTCAGCTTCTGGGATTTGATTAGTTTCCTCTCTCTGATAGTTCTTGATTCCACTTGGAGATTGATGATCTCTTACTCATCCTTGGTCGAATTCAGAGAGGAAAGTGTCACAGGAGAAGTTTCTGGAAGATTCCATGATCATCCACCTCGCAAACTGTCTTTTCCATTTGTCCACTCTCACCCATCGCACCCCATAGAAGGGATTTTCAGTATGCATCACACCTCCCATGTGCATTAGGTGGGATTTATCACACTTTGACCATGGAGCAGGTGAGATGGTCCAGTTTTGACCAGTTCTGAGCAGTTTTTCATGGAGAACTTCTAGGAGATGATGTAATCAGTTGACCTTGTTCTTTTAGGGTATGGAACAACACTTTTAGGGACTTAGGAGCCCTTGGTTTATGGACATGTTTGATTGGGGTTGCAGTGCCCAAAAATGTCTATAACATTGGGGCCTTGCAAGTGTGTCATGGTTTACTTCCCTAGTGTATCTCTCCTTGAAAAAATCGACTTCTCATGGGATCCCTACTAGACCAAGTTAGAATAGCTCTTCGGGACAGATTTCTACCTTCGGGCTCTCTGCCATTAAGTCACATGTCCCTAATCCCTCTACTGATGATTTCCCCCTTGCTAAACCTAGAGAGATTACCAATTCCAAATGTTGGCCCCTCTTTCCCCCCATGTCTGGTATCCCCTCTCTAGCTCTTATGGAGTCATTAGTCGCTGCTCACTCCCCCCCCTTTCATATTCCTCTCCTCAATTTCTCTCTCCTACTTTTCCTCAAGAGTCTAAGCGTAGCTATGCACTCCAACCCAGGAATAATCGAGATTTTCCAAAGCTTTATAGTGATGGCCTTGTGTTGGATCCCCTGGCGGTATTCCTAATTGGAAAGAAGTGTCATTTACTCAAGGCTCAAGAGAGAGCCAAATTCAAAATAAAGGAAGGAAAATAATGTTATGTTATTAGAGCCCTTAGAGAAACTTTAGCCATGTCTAAGGGTTCCCCATGAAAATTATCTCATTCAATTCTAGGGGCATTTGGGGTGCTAAAAAAAAATCCACCCTTAAAAGATTGATTGCTTCTTCCAAACTAGACTTCTTAGTGCTACTAGAAAATATGTGTTCTTGTTTAAAGGCACATTGAATTCTTTAAGCTTTCCAAAAGAACCAGTCATTTTCCATATTAACTCTGATGGCATGTCAAGGGGTCTGAATGTTGGGTGGAATTCATATTTCAAGGTCATCTTGTCTTATTCCTTCCACTCAACAATTCTTGTTAATTTGCTACATAAATATCTTGATTCTCCTGCTTCTTTATAAAAATATATGGGTTGTATCATGATCGAGAGTGCTTTTGGTAGGAATTGGCTTATGTAGGTATTTTTATGGATCAATTTTTTTTTTGGTTGCAGGGGGGAGATCTCAAATTTACTTTGGGATTTTAGGAAGTATGGGGGGCATGTCCTTAGTTGGATACCCTCCACAAGTTATTTTTCTGATTGTCCATTTCAAAATTGTCTCATGGATATTGAACTTGTCAAATTTTTACCAACCTAGATGAATGATCACTTCGGTGGCAACGAGGTTTCAAAAAGACTCAATAAATTCTTAGCTTTAGAAGCAATGATGAGCTTAGGCTTATCTTTCAAAGCCTCAGTTTGCTTGAGAGGGTTATTAGATCACAAATCAATTACACTATGCATGGATTCTCAGGATGGGCCAAAAGTGATTCCCTTTCACTTTAACCCCTCTTTGTTAAACGAGGAAGATTCCCAAGCTTTGGTGTCAAGTATTTGGAGGCTATTACGCCATCCAAGTTCTATTTTGTATATGGAACAACTTTTCAATAATTTGAGTTCTATCAAGAAGGCTTCTAAGTCGTGGGCCAAATATCATTATAAAAAAGGTGTAAGATCAGTTGATCAAAGTAGAGAGGATAATTGATTATACTTTATCCCATATGGATACCAATTCTATCACATCTTATTAGTTAAGTAGCCTTAAATACCTAGAAGAGGAAAAAAAATTCTCTACTAGTGGAGAAGGAAGAGCAATGAGGATTAAAACATTGTGCTATATGGCTTTCTTCTAGAGATAACAATACTATTTTTTCATCATTTTTTCAATCAAAGGAAACCTACAAACACCATTTGGGGAATTTGTGGCCATAATGGAAACATCCTCCACACTTTTCCAAATAAAGCAATGGAGCGGGTTCACCATTTTAAAGATCTCTTTAGAACACCTATGGGGTTCTCTATTCATGAAATTTTACAGGTGATCCAAAAATACCCCATGGTGGCATCAAAATAGACAAACTATGTATTGGCAAACATAGTTTCATATCAAGAAATTCTAGTATCCCTCTCCTCATTGTAGATATAAAAGAGCCTTGGTCCAGATGGCTTTTTGATGGAGTTCTACCTTGGTTTTTATGAGCTTCTAAAAGATGACCTCCTAAAAATTATCATGGGATCCCTCAATTCTACTTTCTTATGCCTAATTCCAAAAAATCAGGATGACCTTTCCTTTGATGATTATCAATTTATAGCTAGCTGCAATCTCATTTATTAACTCATCTCCAAGATCATTGCAATTTAAATTAATCTAATTCTCAGTTCATATATACCAAAGGAAAAATTCTCCATAATAGGAACATACATGATGTTGTTTCTATAGCTCAAGAGGTTTTCCACTCCCTTAAAAATCCCAAATTCATGATCTGCCATCCTTAAATTTGACCTGTCCAAGGCATATGATAGGGTCAACTGGACATTCCTACAACTGATGTTACCTTAGTTGGGCTTTTCCCTTTACGTTGTTAGTTGGATAATGGGGTGGATTTATGTTGTCCAAATTCACATTTTTAATCAATGGTGCCTCTTTAGATATTTTCCAAGCCTCGATAGGACTTCACCAAGGTTTTCTATGTTGAAATATGTAACTAGGTTCAGTCTTCATAATGAGATACGTAATCATGATTTTATGTATTTGATGTAATCAGAAAAAATCAATGTGTTGTTGTTTATCTTGAGGCATGGGTTTCATGATCAAGGAAATTTATTTTTAAGTCAAGCTTCCATTGTGAGCTTCTAGGGCTTGTCATTGAGTCTACAAGTCTAAGGAGTCATTGTTGAAATACCCTTCTTGGGCATGTTACATATTGTAAAAGAATTTATGTAAGTAAAAAATGAGTCAAAAGATACCCTTGAAGACCTTTTCATGGTGAAAGCTCCAAGTCAGCCTTCAAAGAGCTAGTCAGCCTCCTTAGAAGAAGATGTCAACTTAATAAGGGAATCCAAAATCCTATATAAAGAGGAGCTCAACCTCATCCAAGGGGAGAAGAAATAACGAAAGAAAAGAGTTCAATAAAGGAAGAAGATCGAAGCACTTGCAAGTATGGTTTTGGGTTATTCTCCTCCACACATACGAAGCCCGAGGACAAATTTTTGCATCAACAAGCCAAAATTAAAGTCATCTTCAGGGGTTAAGTTTTGGGCTAAGGAAGGTCTCATCTGCAAGTCGATATTAAATCCAAGGGAAATAAAGTAAAGTGAAGGAAAGAGGAGACACTTGTGTCCATCATCTAGTCTCACATGGAATCTATTGTTGCTAGAGAAAAGGGTCAAAACTATAGTCTTATTACAACAAGCTGAAATTTTGAAGAAGCGTTGAAGTTTGAGATCTTGAAGAAAGTTTGACCAATGTTGACATATAGGAAGGGAAGCACATCAAGGAACATATTTGACTTGGTCTTGAAGGGTTTGTGGTCAAGGGTCTAGGTCTTGGAACTCATAAATTGAAGATTCTATAAGAAGAAGAATTCTTGTGGGTTTTCCTCTCAGATTGGAGAGGTTTTGTCCTTGGATGATCTCCTATATCTTGTATCCTTTGTCTCATTTTTATTTATGTTTTGATAATTGTTTGATGAAAGAACACAATATTACTCAAGCTAAATAAGAATCTAATTAAGTAAAAATACATCACAATAAGTTATCAAGGAAAGAGAAATCATCTATAGTTGATTCCCCTAGAATTCTCAACATGGAATCAGAGCTAAGGAAACAAGTCAAGGCAGGGCAACTCAAAGAAGGACACTCAAGGATCAAAGCACTATAATATCATCAAAAGATAAGGTAAGATAAGGTAAGATAAGGAAAGTCACCTTGAAGAGAGGCATCAAAAGGAGTACCAAGGAATGTCAAAGAAAACATTGTATCTTCAAAAATTCTTAAAGGATGAGTTCAAGAAGAAATGTTTGATAAAATTATGGGCACAAAATTCTTAAGGTTTGATCCGAAAAAACAAGGAAGTTACAACGAACTACATCTCTCTCTCAAGACATTAAAAAGACCCAATCTCATTCCAAAGTCAAGAAATTTTTTGGCTACAATATCAGCCCTTCACCAAGTAAGTAGACCTCCAAAATTTAAAGTGATACTACATCATTGTTTCAAGAAGCTAAATGTGTAATTCAAATATTTAGCAAGAATAACGAAGATTGTTTTGCATCTCAAAATCATCACAAAGCCTAAGAAGGATCGAATATTTTCAAGATGACGAAGAACTCCATATTATCTATCTCAAATTGCATAACTAAAACCTATGGTGAATTGGATTCCTGTGACACTAAAAACATACAGATCAATGATATATATCACAAACGAGCATTCAAGAAGGCTAACCTTCCAAAGGAATTGTTGAGAAATCTAGGCCAACAATAGTTAGGTGATTTCTTCTTTGATTAGTAACTTATTGTGAGTTCTTTTTACAACTTTAGATTAGGATCTTCATTTCTTTAGTTATTAGTGCTCTTCTTCATCAAACAACTAGCAATGCATGAACATAAATAGATAAGAGACACAGAATGTAGGCTATGAGTCAGGGCCAAAACCTCTCACTCTTTGAGACAAAAACCCACACAAAATTATTCTTATAGAGATTCCAATTGACGAATACCAAGACCAAGACCCTTGTCCTATTAGCCACTCTAAGACCAAGAAACTAGTCCTCTTCCACCTCTTCGATTACTCTCTCTTAGTTTCTTCTACTTTTCATTATATGAGATCACTGTAGTCACTGTAATGATACAAACCTCTTCTTCAACAATAGCACCGAATCCTGAATCCATACCATAGTCACTAATATCTGAGATAATACTGAGACCTTAATCATACAATGGCACTCAATTCTCCTTTACTGTGAGACTGAATCATTGTGGTATAATACTGAACTGTAGGTCCTTTATGATGTTGAATTGTGACTATTTCATAGCACCGAATTGTGATCTATATTCTCTTGTTCAAACTATATCACAAATATCATTCATCTAGAGATCGGATTCTATTTATGTATTTAGCCATAAAATGATCCTTGTTGTCTCTCTTACACCTCGCCGAGTCCCATCCAAACTTGTCACTGTAATTGACTACACGAAATTCAAAGTGTGATCTGAACTATAATCCTTCATTAGGCCACCCAAAATGCGAACTTGTCCCTATCACTGTCACCCGAAAAACTCAGAGAGAAATGTTCGAAAATCTTAGAGATATCTGAGTTTCTTCATTGTGGAAATGAGAAGATCCCAACCTTGTATATATAGTTGTTGAACCATATAAATAAATCGACCTGTTAACTCAAACCGATGTGTCTCCAAATAGCTGAGCCAATATGAGTTGGTTACTTCATCTTGAAGCCGGCGTGAAGAGGAGGACTTGTGCTTGTCGTTGGAGGGCTATTTGACAATCCTATTGACTCATATACATTCTTCATACATGACATTGACTCTATATGACTTTTATGACAAATCCTAAAGGCTCTCAATGGGAGCCATCTAAAATAAAAGCTCTTGCTCATGAAAGCCATGAAGCAAGCCTTACAATACTAATTTTATTTTCTTCTTCACATCATTTACAAAAGTCACAATTACATGTCATTATGAACACCGAAACTAGTTACACTTTTCAACACTCCCTCTTAACTAGGGAGGTATTCACAATGGTACTTGTTCATTCTCAATCTGAGTAATTTTAATAAGAATAATTAGATTGGTAACCCATCTGTATAGCATCATATCAACCAGCATTGTCACATAGCAAGGCCATGACTAAAAACTCCATCTCTCCACAAGATTAGAGAACAATGCCGACAAAACCAATGATTTATAGACACCATCATCATTGTCTCTCAAGGTACATACTCCACTCGGGTGTTCACAAAGTATGACCTACTTTGGACTATTCTTATCTTGGATATCCAGTCCTAAAATAATATCGGTCCTCTACGACTACTCTTATCTTGGATGCCCTATATCATCCTCAGTGAGCATAAGATGATAGAATTTTACCCAATCCTCCATTTTGTCTTCCTAGTTGAAGACCATAATGATGTGTCTATCTATACCTCTCAATTAGGGGGGAATATATATTCCTATAAAGGAATGTACTCATTCCTACAGAAGGAATGTACCTAATCTCCCTCTTAGCTTAGGAATTTCCAAGTTTCTTCCAAGTAAGAAACTTGTTTCCAGGCTCCCTTTTAATTAGGGACCTACAACAGCTCCTCCGGTGGAGATAATGGGACAATTAGCTATTTGAATAACTCCTTCCTTCGATGTCATGAATTTATTCATCATGGAATCTTCATCTATAGGGCACATACCAGCCATCACTTTCATTCATGAGTCAGTCATGTCATGATTCCTTTCATCGAAAAGTGATCCATCAGTCTACATCTGGCCTTGCTTCATGTCATGATGGCTTCTTCATGCCATATTTTCCGGAAGGATCTTACATCCTTCTATATGGTCCTCTTGGAATACATCCACAATTCTTCCCTTCGCAAACCTACATAAAACCATCCAAATATTTGTTCAAAAATAAGAAATGAACACTTAAATCAAAATTACCTTTGTAATGGTCTTTCATCATGACATCTTCCAATTTGCATCATCATCCTACATACATGTTGACATATCTCCCAAAGGTATCCATTTTCAAGGGTCTTCATATTTTTCAGACTTCCATCAGAGCCTTCATATCTTTCTGGGAGATCTCCTAGTCAAATATTCTTGGTCTCGGATGTTGAATTCCTTCTTCCATGTTTGCATAGTCTACTATCTCTTCCTTTCTTTCTTCACAAAATTCATTCCCATGAGCTTCCAATTAGAGTTCTTCAATTGTAATCAACCACCTCATACTTCCTATATTATGTTGATTTCATCTAGTGCGACCCATGCCTTCTGACATCCTTTCATAGGAGGAGATTCCTTTCCTTTGATCATGCTTCTCAAGATAGAGTAGTGATTCATGTTACCTGCAACCATACAACATTACTTTATAATATCAAATACAAGAATACATACCTCATTTACCTCCAAGTCATCTAGGCTTCTTTCAATAGCTTCCTTGATTGAAATAAGCTTCAACCCCTTGATCTACTTCATCTCTTATGTCATCATATTATCATTCCATGAATTCCAAAAGTTGGAGTTCCCGATGAAACACTTGCTTCCTCTCTAGATTGGTGAACCTTCCGATGATGATTCCATCAGAAAATCTTGTGGATCTTGTATATCCCTATCCAACAAATGTCACAATTTGATGTATGATGAGCCTTGTCATGGATGACTTATTCCTTACCTTAAGTTTCTAATGAGGTTCCCAAGAGTTATATCCTTCATATTTGACTACCAGAAATCCTTCATGTTTCCTATGGTGATGTCACGAGCTCATACTTCTAATTCTTTTCCTCTTCCTTGGACTTCCTTCTTTCAACTTCCTCCACATCTTCGATGAAATGGAATTCCTCCACTTGTTATTTCCCTTCTTAAGATTACAACAATATTTCCTGTAATGCTCATAGCATTGATTTTTAGCTATGTTCTTCTTTACTTTCAACAAACGTCTGAGTACTTTTTTCCCTCAACCTGTATTCCTCTATCTTGCATAGAAACCACAAGTTGTTGAACCGGATAACCTTCTTATCCTCATATACATTTGTTACCTTATTCATTAGTTAGTGTATTTGGAACAAAAGAGATTATTTCCTTATTTGAAATCATCTCTCTCAAATATTGCAGTTGAGATCTTATGAAGATATCCTTCATCTGTTATGCTCTTAACCTGCAAGACGATACCAAAATACAAAATATGTGAAGAAATTTACCCAGAACATAGTATAGTGGAAACAACAACAAGTATTTTGTTATTCAGAAAGCAATGTTCACTTGACTCTTCGAGGGGGCAACCTCCAATAGAGCAGAGCTCGATTACAAAATAAAACACGATGCTCCTCACAGGGAGTCTCTATCCTTTATATATGACTCATACATGCAATACCATGGAGCAATACCATGGTTCTTATTAATACCATCTATCTAATACCATGGCCCATTTGCAACTAACTGTGGTCCCGTCATCAAATGCGGGTTAACCACTTATAATTATTAATATGGGCTTTATTGATTCTTTACTTAACTATAACTATGACTCGATCCTACTACATAAATAAGGGGGTTAGGGTGGGACCCTAACATGCCCTCCCCCTTAAGAATAGCCTTGTCCTCAAGGCTGAAGCTACGGAAATTACTGAAGAATAGTGGTTGGTTCCCAGGTTTCATCTTCCGGAGAGGTGTCTTTCCACTTGACGAGGACTTGATCATGCGACCACGTAGGTGCCGTTCTCGTGTGTCTAGGACCTACTTAAGTTGGAGCCAGATTGACCCTTCTTCATCCAATTCAGGTAGACTGGTTTGAATTCTACAATTGTTCGCAATCACTTTCTTGAGGCATGAGACATGGAAAACTGGATGGATTTTTGCAGTGGGTGGCAAAGCTAGCTTGTAGGCCACTTCTCCAATGCGCTGAAGTACTTGATACAGTCCGTAGAATTTTGGAGATAGTTTCTGACAACCCTTGTCTTTGAGTGATGTTTGCTTATATGGTTGCAACCTCAAAAATACCTAATCCCCTTCTTGAAATTGGCGCTCTGAGCGATGTTGATCTACCTGTTGCTTCATGCAGTTTTGAGCTTGATGAAGATTCTCTCTAAGATGGGCAAGCATGGTTGTGTGGCCTTGTAGGAGTTGATCCACTGCTTGTACCTTTGAGCACCCCTTGATATAAGAAGTAGGGGAAGGAGGGAGTTGACCATAAACTGCTTCATAGGGAGTCACTTTGGTGGTGGCATGATAGTTGGTGTTATACCACCATTCAGCTAGAGGTAACCACTATACCCAAAGATGTTGCTTTTCTGAAGTGAAACACCTAAGGTAGGTTTCTAGACATTTTTTGACTGCTTCAATTTGACCATCCGTTTGTGGATGATAGGAAGTACTGAGTTTTAGTTGGGTACCTTGTAGCCTGAAGAGTTCCTGCCAAAAATTACTGGTGAATATCGGGTCATGATCAGACACAATAGAAGTGGGCATGCCATGCAATTTGAAGATCTGATCCATGAAAGATTGAGCGACCAAAGTCGGTGTAAAAGGGTGGGGTAGGGCACAAAAATGAGCATACTTAGAAAGTCGATCCACAACCACCATGACGACTGACTTGTTTCCTGACTTTGGAAGACCTGTAATGAAATCCATAGAAACCTCTGTCCATATTGATGCCGGGATGGGAAATGGTTGTAATGTGCCTGGTGCTTTGACTGTCTCCCCTTTGTGGCGCTGACAGACATCACATTCTGCTACAAAAGTAAGGATGTCCTTTTTCATGCCTGTCCAAAAAAATGATCTTCTAGTGCAAGCATACGTCTTCTGAAAGCTTGAATGTCCTGCAGTGGGGGATGTGTGCAATTCCTCCAAAATGTGGCTTTTGAGGGTGGATGTTGGTGATATTACGACTCTGTCCTTGTAGCGAAGAATCTCATCTTGCCACAAGTAGCCCTTGGTGGAATTTGGATCCGCCTACAATTGAGTAATGAGTTGGGAGAGCCAGGGATGTGAAAACCATTCCTTGTGAGCCTCTTCAATCCATTCTGGAATGGGAAGGGAAATTGCAAGCAGGGTATTTTCCTCCTCAAATTGGTGAGATAATGTATCTGCTACAATATTTTCACGCCCTTTCTTGTAAATGATCTCATAATCATATCCCAGTATTTTGGCGAGCCATTTATTTTGTTGTGGGGAGGATAGGCGTTGCTCCAAAAAATATTTAAGACTGTGATGGTCTGTGCGGATTTGGAAACATTGCCCCAATAAGTAAGGTCGCCAAGTATCTACTGCATGTAAGATGGCCATCATTTCCTTCTCATAGGTAGATTGTCCCAGATTCTTCCCACTTAGTTGTTGGCTTGTGAATGCCAAGGGTCGACCTTCTTGCATTAAGACTGCCCCAATACCCGTACCCGAAGCATCACATTCAATGACAAAAGATTTGGTGAAGTCGGGTAGTGCTAAGACTGGAGTGGAACACATGGCATTTTTGAGAGCTGTAAATGCCTGTTGTGCTTCATCATTCTAGAAGAATGAATTTTTCTTGAGGAGTTGAGTGAGGGGCTTTGCAATGCGACCATAATTGCGGACAAATTTGCGATAGTAGCCTGTGAGACCCAAAAATCCTCTCAGGCTCTTCAAGGTCTTAGGTTGAGGCCAATCCTGCATTGCCTGGATCTTTTTGGGGTCCACCTTAACACCTTCACACCCCACAATGTGGCCCAAATACTCAACTTATTCCATGCCAAAAGAACACTTGGACATATTAACAAATAATTTATGCTTGCGAAGCAGTTGCAAGAGAAGACCTACATGCTAAAGATGTGCAGCCCAAGTGCAACTGTAGATGAGGATGTCATCGAAGAAAACAAGGACAAATTTCCTGAGATATGGTTTGAGAAGGTGGTTCATAAGGCTCTGAAAAGTAGATGGGGCATTACAAAGACCGAATGGCATGACCAGGAACTCATAATGGCCTTCATGAGTTCTGAAAGTAGTCTTTGGAATGTCGACTTCCTTCATGCCAATTTAGTGGTAGCCTGAGCGAAGATCCAGCTTAGTGAAGAATTGAGCCCCATTGAGTTCATCCAGCAAATCATCAACAACCGGGATGGGAAATTTATCTTTGATTGTCAACTTATTGAGGGCCTTGAAGTGTGGACACATACGCCATTCCCCATCTTTCTTGAGCCCCATGACCACCGGTGATGAATAAGGACTAATGCTGGGACGAATGACGCCTGCTTCCAAAAGTTCCTTGATTATTTTTTCTATTTCATTCTTTTGGGTGAACGGGTATCTGTATGGGCGCACATTTGGTGGTTGGACCCCTGGGACCAAGGTGATGCTATGATCATGTTCCCCTCTCGAGGGTGGAAGCTCATGAGGCTTGTCAAAGACTGGCAGATGGTTATTTAAAATCTGTTGCATCTCAGGATGAATCGATAGAGAATTGGGTTCAACAGCCTGGATGGCATTAAATTGAGCTATAACTCCATGATGGCCCTTTTTTAACAATTTTTCCATCCTATGTGAGCTGATGATCAAGGGAGCTCCCGCCTGGAGTCCGCGGAGGGTATGTGTGGCGTTGTTCTGCTTAAAGATCATATATAACTCCTAGAAATCCATTGTGATTGGCCCAAGTGTGCGAAGCCATTCAGCACCGAGGACAATGTCGCACCCTCCCATGTGTATGGCAAACTTGTGGGTCTTCAACTGATAATCCCCCATTTGAAGTTTGACATTTTCACAGCGGCCTTCACATTTCATTGTTCCGCCATCTGCAATTTGGACTTGGAAGTTAGAAACTGCTCATACAAAACAATGCACTGCTTCTGCGACTCTTTGATGGATAAAATTATGTGTACTTCCACTATCAATCAAGACTACTATTGGGCGATGCTTAATAAAACCTCTGATCTTGAGAGTTTGAGGTGAAGAAATCCCTGCCAAAGCATGCAGCGAAATAACTGGTTCGTTAGGGACATTGTCCTTCTGGTTGTCCTCTTCTACCTCCTTAGTTTCCTCATGTGGTGGAGCTTCCTCCGATGAGCTGTAATCAGTGGCATCAATTTGAAAGAATTTGGGCTCCTTGCATTTATGACCTCGAGAGTATTTTTCATCACAGTAGTAACATAATCCCTGCTTTCTTCTTTCTGCCATTTATGGAGGTGACACCTTTCAAACCTTAAGTGTTTGAGTCGTGCTGTGAGTTTGTGGGGGGCGACCCTTGGCAGTGAAATTTGGGCGAGTGGAGTGGACTGCTAACGCACGTTCTACGTTACGAGCTACCCTGCAAGCCTTCGACCATGTGGGACAGTGGTGCAGTTGGACATGGGCTTGTATGGCCTCTTTAAGACCGCTGATAAAACATTCCGTGTAGAATGCATCTTGGAGACCCCTAGTGCGGAAAGCTAAGGCTTCAAAGGCTGTAATATATTCATCCACTATGCCAGTCTGTTGGAGCTTAGTGAGACGACCCAAAAAAGCAGAGTCATGGTCAAAGTGCTCTATAAGAGCTTTTTTGAAGGTGTCCCAAGTCAAAAAACTTCCATTGCAACGTTGATTCCATTGCCACCATTGCCATCTTTCATTGTCCAAGTACATGCTCCCCACCATAAGCTGAGTCTCATTATCTAAGATGTAATTCAGATTGAAATACTGCTCCATTTGTGCTACCCATGTTGTCGGGTGAGAACCATCAAATTTATGCATATCCAGCTTGGGAGGTCACGGACGGGATTGTTGGTGGGTGCCCCAGAGGTGAAGAGAGTGGCTAGACTCACCCTCACTGTGTTCATTGCCAATATACGCCTCCTCACGGGCTTCTGCCTTGCCCTTAGAGAGTGCGTTAGTTAGTGTCGTCAGCTGCTCTCAGAGTTCTTTCAAGGATTGTTCAAGTTTGTCGATCTTCTCATTGGCCATAGCTTGAGCTCTAGTTTCTACCATGCACCGATTCGATGTAATTGAAATTTGGGACTGCCCGAATTTTTTTTTGGCACTAACACTTGAATGGTACCACCTTGCTTAGCTCGTCGTCCTGATTCTTATGGGCTAGATCACCAATAAGCGCCCGAATATTGCAGCAGTCGAATCCCCAAAATGTTAATGTTGCCAAAAGTCTTGCGAAAATCATGCCCCGGTATAGGAACCCCACACCACTACTCAAATCTGGTGGATATGAGAGATCTGAATGGCTGATCGGATAGCTCTGAGCGGCGGAACATATTGCTGCTACAGATCTAATGGATCTGAATGGATGTTCTATTAACTCGGAACTGTGGGACTGATGTCTGCTGCTGCTGCAAACCCCACTTGCTAGATTTGATCTAGAAAAGATTATGCATGATCCAGAGATAGAAAAGGGAACTATGGTCTCGAGGAGTGTCAGGTGCTATAGATCGCAATATACATAAGGGTCTGACAGTAGTACTCGGCCCAACATTTCAGGGCTCTAACTAAGGAGGATCAACTGTACCCTTAGCCGTACAACCTGACTACCCTATCGTACGGGTGAGTAATCTCTCCGAGTGCTGTTCTTGGTGTACTGTAGCAGCAAGACGGCCGACGGTTTATCTATGGCGAGGTTTCAAAGGAGCTAGGGGGCTTCCGATATACCCAGAGGGTACTTGGAAGACAGTCCATGCGTGGTTCTGTCTAATGCGCTACTACTCGAAGGGGTACCCACAGGGGTTACAAGGGAGTCCAACAAGCGTGACCACCTCTTGTATTTCCTACGTGCATGCCTCCCCAAATCCGCATGTTTATGCACTCAACGACAGATCCCGTGGTTTAAAGACGTCGAAACACGTCTCTAGCCAAAAATTTTTTTTGCTAAGAAATGGAGATCCCATCGGCCCTGGAAAGTGCTCTGATACCGCTTGTTATGCTCTTAACTTGCAAGACGATACCAAAATACAAAATATGCGAAGAAATTTACCCAGAACATAGAATAGTGGAAACAACAACAAGTATTTTGTTATTCAGAAAGCAATGTGCACTTGCCTCTTCGAGGGGGCAACCTCCAATAGAGTAGAGCTCGATTACAAAATAAGACACGATGCTCCTCGCAGGGAGTCTCTATCCTTTATATATGACTCATACATGCAATACCATGGTTCTTATTAATACCATCTATCTAATACCATGGCCCATTTGCAACTAATTGTGGTCTTGCCATTAAATGTGGGTTAACCACTTACAATTATTAATATGGGCTTTATTGACTCTTTACTTAACTATAACTGTGACTCGATCCTACTACATAAATAAGGGGGTTAGGGTGGGACCCTAACATCATCCTTTGATACCTTCAATTTGTGTAGATAGATTTAAGTGATATGACCTTTCTTATTGCATCTTCAAAGAATAGTTCTTCCAACTTATATATATCTCTTTGATGTCTCCAATTCTGCTATATGAGGGGACATTTGACTGATTTCATAAGAATCCCTTGAGCCCTTTGATCCCTTTCCATGTATTCAGAGGAGACTTTTCCATTTATATGATCAATGACTTCAATTTCTTCAAAGACTATGTCTATCCTCCCTTTTCCATGCAAGGAAGTTCGATGACCCAACCAACTTATAGATCTCTTTGCAAACCAAAGTCATTTTACCATATTTAGATTATACAATAAAGATACTTACTTGTTAAGTGAAGATGAAATATTCAACTTGATTTCTTTGTTGATGATTATTAATGAAGATGACTTGATGCTTCTTGGATGATCCTTTTGAAGGATAAGGAGGTCCTTGCTTCGATGCGGGGGAGACCGCCTTCTTTTGAATGATCTTCTTCCAAATGAAATCATTGCTTCAATAAAGAGAAGATTTCCCTTTTTATGACAATGTCTTTCGATCTAACCTTTTATGGATGAACAACCTTCAACATACTTCAACTTCAAGTTGATTGATATTGGATCCCAAGAATGCTTCTTAGGGTTTCAAGTTTCTCCAAGATGATGTGATATTTTTTATTAAAGTGCTAATATTGGATGTCTATACTTTGGGCTACCTTGATTTGTAGATCTCTTCAACTTGACGAGGGTATTTATGGTTTTTTGACAATGACTAGAGGATCCAACACGTTTTCTAGTGTAGACTTCTAGTTTCCTTAATTTGATTGATGATCCCAAGGCTTCTTTTGAATTAATTTTTTTTATTTGATCTAGGGATTGATTATTTAATGAAGATATTTGAACTCTCTTTGATATCCTTTGACTTGCTTTGATTCCATTCTTGAAACTTGATCCTTCAGTGTCTCTTTGATTAGATTCCCTTCCTTAACTATCACCTTAGCTCTGATACGATGTTTAGAAATCTAGGGAATCAATAGTTAGGTGATTTATCCTTTGATTAGTAATTTCTCCAGTGGCTTCGTGCATCCTTAGTCTGGTTCAGGGACCCCTACCACCATGTATTTTTCAATTCAAAGATCCAGCCCACTCAGCTTCGAATCCAATCTGGCCATCCCCCACAAAATGCATGAGAGAACCCATCTCATCAAAGTTATCAGGAAATGGCAAGGCTAGGTTAAAAATACTGTCACACCTGGAAAGACCCATTCCATGGTAGAAAAGAAACACATGCAATCCCATGCATGCCAAATCTAGCAAGGAAAATACACATGCAAGTTGATACCTGCAATGAAGCTTGTTGTAGCTGCTTGATCCTACTTTTCCTTGCTTGATCCTTGATTCCTCTTGCCTTATTTTCCTTTCTTGCTTCAATGCCAAAGTGCTCCAAGAAAACTCTAAGTATCCAAGAGTATGAGAGAGAGAGAGATAATAATGAGAGAGATCCAAATCTAAACTGATCAAGTCTTTCCAACTGATCCTCATAAGCCTTTTTATTAATGAGGCCTCTATTTTATTCATTTTCCATTATTTTCCTTCAATTTCCTCCTCACATGCAACATGTGATCTTTCACCTTCCTTTTCTCCTAATTTCCATTATTTTCATAAATAATTGTGCCAAAATACCTTTTTGCCTCTTTAATGCCTTAGCCATTGCCTTTGCCAATTTCCTTAGCCATAAACAACCAAATGAACACCCCCTAGGATGTATTGCCCACCATTCATCTTGGAATACGTGTCCCATCATTCGTGGTATTTATATATTTTTACATGGAATTTTCACCAGGGCTATTACAGAACCCTCCCCCTTGGGGGAACACTGTCCTCGGTGTTCAATGACACATATAAACAACATGACTGCTAAAAACAAAACATACTGCCCATGGAGCTTTATAACACAGCTCATTGCAGTATTTACAATGAAAGACCTCTTCAAAATCAAAACATCATGAGAACATGACAACAAACCGCATACTAGAGCTTTATAACACAACTCATTATAGTATTTACAATGATATACACATATACACATTTTCTTAACCAACAAAAAAAGAATACGATGCCTGTATCAATCAACAAGGGAATCCATAGGCTCACAACTCCACCCTCAAAGTAATACTGAGATTCACCTCTTTCCCAGGAAGTCCAAAATCCATTGCAAATTCAAATCTGTATCCAATGTCTAGCGTTATAATCCTGTGCCATTTGTCCTCTCAGCGAATAGTTACCGGCTCATTGTTCCAGGGTGCACTCCCAATGTGCATCTGATTCCATCTAGAAATGTTAATGATGAAAAAAGTCCATCCATGACCTTCCCTTCTCTGCTACAAAGTCCCTCGAGAATCTGGTCACCCCTTTCGTGTAGTCACTCACCTTCCAAGTTCCACTAGCACCCCCATCCTGGGCATTCCATCCCTTGGCAAGGCTTCCTTGCATTGGAAGATACAAAAACCAAGGCATATACCTACCTCAACACATCATAGCGGTTATAGCATGCTCATGGAAATCAATGGACACTATTGGCTACCAGTGTCCCATAATGGCCTTGTTCCTAAAGTGCTCTGCCAACATACTGTTTCCTGTTTCAATCCCTTTGTTGCTACTGCTAATTCTTGCAGTCGATTTCAATCACCCAACCAAGCATTTCATGCATTCTTGTATCAAGTACATAACTTCCATTAGTTTTGAAATAAATTGAAATAAATTCATATCATACCTCATTGGTAGCTCGTCAATAAGGTATATTTGCAATCTTGTTCGCTTCCTATCACAACAAGTCAAACTAGAATATTTGACAAAATCGACATGTATAAAAATATCACATCAGGTTAGCTCAAAACATAACCATCAAAATCACAAACGACATGTAACCATCATAAACCAGAATAACAGATCATAAACCAAAATCATAGATCATAAATCAGAATAATAGATCATAAACTAGAATCATAATTCACATGTAATCATCATATACCTGAATCATAAATCACATGCATAATAAAACTAAAACACAATACCAATACCTATCCTTCATCGATCCTTAGATTCTTCCTTTGCCTGTATCTCGTATGCATTTTGGATCAGTTGCCACACCAGACAAACACCCAATGCCTTCTCCTCAACTGTACGCTCATACCCATAGTGTGCATTACACATATACAGCCACACTTGACACACAACACCATGCAATACATGCACCTACACCTGATGTACAACTCATACACCTACAACCAGTGTACAACATAGTGCATCCATCTATACCCAATGTGCAATACCACCCAATACATGTACCTACATAGAGTACAACACAACGAGTATACACGCTGCAATACCATGACTACATTATGCACATACATAATACCGCATGCCCACAACACAACATCGACAACATGCACACAATACCACATGTACACCAGTACCATATGTACAACATGTACACAATACCACCTATACATTGCACCACCTGCACAACATGTTCACAACATCACATGTACATGGCGCCACCTACACAATGCCACATGTACACTACACCATTTTACAGCGCATACACAATACCACATGTACACAGTACCACATGCACGATGTGTACGCGACACCATATGTACATAGCATCACATGCATGACATGTACACAGCACCGCATGCTCATAGCACCCTATGTACAACATGTACACGACACCACATGCTCATAGCACCACTTGTACAATCATGCACACAACACCATATGTACATAGCACCATATGTACAACATGCACACAACACTACGTGTACATAGCACTGCATATCCAACATGCACAGAGCACCATATGCACACACACCGCATATACATCATGAAGACAGTACAATATGTATAAAACACCTCATATGCAATATTCGTACAACCCTATTTGTACCATCCAAGAAACCTTTCTTCCAGTATCTCATCCATGCTTATCCTAGCATGCCGCAGTCCAAACTGCTTTCACTTTGCTGATGTATCCTTCAACATTACCTGTCATAACATAAACATAGGCATAATACAAGTATACAATACCAAATCATATCCACATGATACTGACCTCGTATATTTGTCATGACTTCTCTTCCCAATTGATTCCTCATAAGACCAGGAACCTCTTCATGTTGTCCTCATGCATAAGCAATCATTCCTCCACAAGAATGATTGTTGAAAGCCCTATTCGATAGTAACATAGATACATGGATACGTACATACATATATAAACGTTAGCATAAAACAATCATGATCCTGTCAAACAACGACATGCATACATACATGCATGTATACATATATAAACATCAACATAATCATGATCATAACAAAATTTCCAGATAACATAAGGTCAAGGTTAAGAGAACTTCCTTTATTCATGCATGACATGCATGATATTGAGAACAACAGTTCCAAACATAGCCAAGGCATATGACACCTCAGATCCATTTACTCTACTTTCCTAGTTACCTTTCTTATGTTTGAACTGCCACTATTCATTTACCACAATGGACCCAACCAGTCCAACCAACTTTCATAGTCTTACCTTCCGTTGCGCTTACTCATGCACAAAGCTTCATCTGGGTCTTATATCATCAGTTTGGGTACCACACATCTCTCCTGATTTCCATAAACTTTCCTCTTTCCCAACCAATTCCTAAGACTCAAAACATAAAAGGCAAGACAAGAAACAAACAAGAAGAAGACCATAAAAACCAATAACAACATGACTCCGCAAACAAAGTGGTATGGCCATACACTAGACATAAACAAAGCCACAAATCAAGCCCAACAATTCATAAAAGACAAAAATCACAAGGCTAATAATAAACACCATGACACAATCCCCATGGTTCCCAAGGAAAGCTCAACCTGAGCCTTCTTCAAGATTTCATGGCAACCTATCTTTCCATGCAACTCCCTGCATCATGCTCACACATGTCAACCACATGTTCCAAATATCAAGACAATCAAATTTTACAAACAATCATGTCATAATCCATATTCATTAGACATAATGCTACAACTATCAACTACATTCAAGTACATATCATTGTCTCAACACACACATGTTAGTACAATCATCTTAAAACAAAATCATTTGAACACATACTCATATTAAGCAATTCATGAATGATCCAACCACTTGCAAACATACAATGTTAAATAAATCAACTAGGCCTTAAACACTCAAACACCAAATAGACTTCATAATCAAACAACCAAGCACCAAATATACAACATAAGAAAACTCATGCCTTAATGTATATCATGGGAGGCTAACTTATCTACACAATAAAGCTAGGTTAGCATGATACAACTTCACAACATATCAACTCAAACATAAATCATGATATCCCTAACAATAACTAACTAACATGTTCACATCATAAGCTAATAAGCATTTGTCATTCATGCATAACAATCACATATGTATGATCAGTCTAGATTAGTATGAGACCATATCACAAATATGTCATCTCATACCTGAATATCGCAACCGTAACCATCTACATAGGTCAAAGTAGGTTAACAAAATACATATAACATCAAGATCTTCAATGCAATGAACATAACCATCACGCATATGACTAATCCAAATTACAACATCAAGATCTCAATGAAATAAACCTCGGGTTAATAACACATAGCAACAATAAGCTATATATCGTGCTCATCAACAACATATAACCTAATCATCAAGTTGACTATTTGTTACAGGTCTATTTGGGCACATCACTCCCGACATTCAGATCAGTACCATTAGGGCTCATCAAACCCTAATTCAGTTGTTACATGCCCTAGACAAGTCATTACATTAAATGCTTCCTCCTATGAAAGTTTCCTGGCCTGAAGCCTTGCTAAAATGCCTCCTTGGGACACCAGCACAGCCTTGGTCAGGGGTAACTACACTGCAGAGTAGGCAGGCCCACTGTGGCCTGCACTGCAGTGTACTTAGGCCCTCTTTGACTTACGTTAGTCGAGATTGAGCGAAATTTGCATAGGGTTCTGGGAATATTCCTTGATTCTAGATGATTCTAGATGGATCCCATCTCTTATCTCCTCCTATGTGCTCGAAATTGGATAGGCTAAGCTCCATTAACCTCCTATCCTCTCATCCCTTGCTCCATGGAAACTAACTCCAAGTTTGGAAGGCCATTCAATACCCTAATTTATGACAAAACCACCTCCATTTCCTATAAATTGATCACTCATCATAGTAATAAGAGGGATAGAATCTGAAGTTTGTAAGGAAATTTTGTTGGTTTGAGAATTGAGTTTATGTTAAGCAATGTTATGCTACTAGAGTAGTGTGATTTTGATGTGGTGAGGGTTGGACTGAAGCTGGAGGAGTGGCATAGGATCGAACTGTATTGGGTGATACTCTTCCTTCTACATTAATAAATAGTTTATTCCTTTTCTCATATGATTGATCATATTTGTGATGATTATGTGTTTCAATGTCTTTGATTCCATTGTTTTATAGTAGATAGATCATGTATGCTTTGATCGTTTCTTGTTTTTGTTTCTCTTGATACAGGTACCTTTTGAGTGGATTTAGCTCAAATGGGAGCAATAAGAATGTAGAAAATCTATGATAGGTTAACCCGATAATGCAATATAAATCAAAGCAGAATAATATAACCTACTTCTACTATCAATTTTTGGAAGCTTAAAGATCGAGCTGAACAATATAACGAGAAGAAGAAGAATCAATGGCACAATACACATGAAAATACTTTGGGGAAAGTCTCAGATAAAAACCCCACTCTATTGTATTATCATACATGGTGGAAATACATAGGAATTATGCAAAGCCTTAGCTCTCATAGCTAACTAGCTCTCAGTACAATCCTCGCAGATGCTTATAGGAAATCTTGGCTTCTCTCCAGCCTTCCTCTCTGCCCTCCAAGCTACTATTTCCTTGCGCTATTCCTTGTGGATGATTAGCCTATTACCAAGTGGAAAACCAGCCTTCAAAACTACGTAATCCTCAAGGATGAACCCTTGAATGCATGCATGAGTTTTCTCCATGAGAAAACACATGCAACTGATAGTACACTGTCCTTGAACATTAATCTCAACTAGGTCTTTCTCAGAATAGACATGCATGAGTTTCTGATGAGGGAATCTTCAGTTAACTGGAGTAGCACTAGTTGAGTGCATTAATGCATCAACTGACTGTTAACTCACTATTAGTTCCTCAAACAATTTGGAACTAATTTAACCGAACTTAACTTAGTAAACTGAGTTAACTAATTACAACTCAAATATAACTCAATCTTATCTCCTTAATTTAAGGCATAACTCTTGCATGACTTCGGAAAGACTTCTAACTTGAATTTCTCCAACTAATTAATTTAAAATAAATTAATTAATTATTTCCAAGTAGTTGTTAAGACTAAATTTGATTTTAATTCACAATTTAATTCAAGGAAAAATTATTCTTGTTGCCATATTCCAACACTCCCTCTCAACAGGAAAGGGATTATCTGCCACATTGATCCTATCTCTATGGAACTCGAATTTACACTTTGACAATGCCTTTGTCAAAATGTTAGCATCTTGCTCCTCTGTCGAAATATACTGCAGCAACATGATCCTCCTCACTACAAAATCTCTGAGATGATGATACTGGATGTCGATGTGTTTGGACCTATCATGAAATACTGGATTCTCAGAGAGTTTGATACGACTCTGATTATCACAATAGATCACAGTTGGATCCTTCCTCTAATCAAACAAACCAACTAGGATTTTCCACATCCCGATGGCCTCACATGTTGCTTGACTTGCAGCCATGTATTCTTCCTCTGCTAAGCAGAGTGTAACCGACCTTTGTTTCCTTCTGTACCAAGAAACTGCTGCTGACCCAAGGTTGAAAATCCCTCCTGATGTGCTCTTCTGATCTGATGGACTCCCTGCTCAATCTGCATCAGTGAAGCCCTGTAGCTTCACTCCCTCTGCCTGTCTGTACCATAATCCATACTGAGATGTGCCTCTAAGGTATCTCAATACATGCTTTGCCACCTTCCAAAACATCTTGGTAGGCTAAACCATCGCTAAACTCAGTCGATTCACCGCATAGCACAAGTCTAGTCGTGTGTTCACTAATTACATCAGTGAACCCACAAGTTGCCTTGTACACAGTAGCCTCTACCACTTCTCTTGAAGTACCAACCTCCTTCCTCCAGTTACCTGCTAGAGGAGTCTGCATGGGCTTGCACTTCTCCATGTGGAATCTCCTGAGTATCTCATTGGCATACTTGCCCCGAGACACAAACAACTCCTCGTCCTTCTGCCAAACTTCCATGCCAAGGAAGTAATGCATGAGACCCATGTCTTTCATCTCGAATTTTCTTGCAAGGTCCTCCTTGCAAGACACAATAAACTAATCATCACTAGTTAATATGAGTTCATAAACATAAAGTACGATGATCAACAACTTACCTTTCACCACGATGTGGTACAGGTTCACATCCACTTCACTCTTTGTGAAGCCCAACCCGGTGAAGTAGTTGTCTATCATGGTGTACCAAGCACGAGGTGCTTGCTTCAACCTGTACAACTCTCTCTTTAGTCGGCACACATGCGACTCACGATCAAAGGTCTTAAAACCTTCCGGCTACTTTATGTACACCTCTTCCTCAATATGGCCATTGAGGAATGCAGTCTTCACATCCATCTGATGGATTTTCCAACCCATCTGTGCTGATAGTGCCAACATAGATCTGATAGATGAGTACCTTGCAACAGGAGAAAAATTCTCATCATAGTCAATCCCCTCGACCTATGAAAAGCCATGAGAAATAAATCTTGCCTTATGCTTCTCCATACTACCATCAGCAACTTTCTTTACCTTGTAAACCCAACGGGAACTCACAACTGACTTGTTCTCCGGTCTCGGAACAATGTCCCAAACATTGTTATGAACTATGGAGTCATACTCCTCCACCATAGCATCAACCCAAATCGGCTGCTGCACTACTTCCTCAAAGGAAGATGGTTCAGTCTCAACACATTCCCCAACAAGGGCCATGTATCCAGTGTACCTCTCAGGTGACCTCCTCTGTCTGCATTGAGAAGATGATGCTCCCACATTCTCTCTCGCATCCTCCAACAATCTGTCAGCTTCTCTTGTGCATTTCTGTCCATCTCTGGAAGACTCTGCTTGAGTGGATGTCTCCACTCCTGGAACCTCTACATTCTGCTGCTTCACATTAGTCTGAGGCTCCTCCTCCTTAGGAACCAACAGCTCCTCCATAGCCTGTAGTTGGAGCTCCCTCTCAAGGGAAAATTGCATGGCCTTCTGCTCATCAAACTTGAGATCTTTGCGAACCAGTGTCTTCCAACTAGTAGGAAAGTACACCCGATAGTTGTGAGGTGTATCAGTGTACCCCACAAATATCCCCAACTCTATTGTCAGCTCAAGCTTCTTCTGTGCATCCTTTGTCACATGGAAATATATCGATGAGCCAAAGATCCTAAAATGACCCACATCTGGTCTCTTACCAGAGAAATATTCCTCTGGTGTCTTCATCCCAAGTATGCGATGCGGGCTTCTATCCTACAAATAGACCATTTTGTTGCATGCCTTAGCCCACAAGTGAAGTGGTAGGCCTTGGTCATGCAACATTGCCCATGCTGCCCCTACAATAGTTATGTTCTTCCTCTCAGCCACCCCATTTTGCTGTGGGTTATGAGGTGCTATCAACTCTCGTTTAATTTTTTCCGTTGCACAAAAGTCCTTAAACTCTTGATAGACATATTCTCCACCATTTTCGCTTCTCAAGGCCTTGATATTCTTCACTAACTCTTTCTCGACGAAATCTTTGAACTCACAAAACTTTGTGAAGGTTTGGTCCTTCTTCTGCATGAAATAAATCCAACATTTACGAGAATAGTCATCAATGAATATCACATAATACCTTTGCTTCGCTGTGGATGCCATCGAGAATGGTCCACACAAATCAGTATGAACTCGCCCTAAGATAGCCTCTGTTTGATTGTCTTGATCATGAAAGGAAGACTTGGTGTACTTTCCCAAGGTACAAACATTGCATGTGTCAACTTGTTCAAGTTTACCTTTGGGAAGTCCTCTAGATATCTGCTGCATTATCTTCAAAGCCCCATGATGCAAATGGCCCAACAGCCTGTGCCATAACTCACCAATGTCTTGGCTTTGCACCAATTCTTCTTTTGTACTCAATGCTGCACAAGCATCTACCTCTAGTTTATAAAGATTCTTCACCCGAATCCCTATCCTCTTGGTCTGACTAGTGGCTATGTGTCTTAAGAATGCCTTTCTTTTACTAAATACAACATCGTAGCCTTTTTCCTCCAACATCGTGACCGATAAAAAGTTCTTCTTCAGTCTAGGCACATACATCACATCTGTCAAGGTGAGAGGAGCTCCATGCTCCCTCTGAAAAGCAACCGTGCCCACTCCTGAAACACTATACCTTCCGTCATCACCCATCTCTATGTGCATCTTTAGGTCTTTCTCCTCCAAGGCATTGAATAAATTTTTATCACCAGTCATGTGGAATGAGGCTCCATTTTCAAGATACCAGACAAAACCCATCATCGATGACACCATGGATGCGATGAGGGTAAAGTCCATTTCGAACTGAGAGGCTAATGCCTCACCTTACAATCCTTCCTAGGATCCCTTCTTGGACTTCCTCGATTGGAAATTAGTCGCATAATGTCCCAACTTGTGACAATTAAGGCATATTACTTTAGACATGTCACCCTTCTTCCCTCCATGAGAAGAATTCGATTTGAAATGGGAAGCCTTCCCCTTCCCTTTCCTTGCCTTACTTGCTAAGGCCAGATTTTCTTCATCATCATTCTTGGATGAAGAACCATCTCATGTGCTCGTCCTGATTCCCTGTCATGCGGAAAGAGTCAATTTTGCGGACAAAACCGACCTCCCTAGAAACTAAGGTGTTTCTAGTGACAAACAAAACAATCAAGCACTATCTTTCCCTAAATATGCATTTAAAATAAAAGCAACCAGGTGTTTAAGGCTTACCTTTAGTCCAACGCTGTTTGTAGCAGCCAAGCCTCTCCGATCCAGATGAGCTCCTTCTCCTTGAAGCCTGCATTCACTAACAAGCAAACGATTACATAGCACCTGAATAACTCATATAATAAAACATATTCATCATAAATACCAAGGAGTTTATGAAACAAATTATATATAACAACTTGTTGAGAAAAATGAACTTAATTGTATTAATTGGAAACAAAAGAAACCATTACAACCAGTGCCTTGGTGTTGTGCAGGTCCCTCCCAAGGTCCAGCAAGAGTTCTCCTCTACTTTGATCAGTTCACCCACTTCCAAATGAAGCTAAGAAAGGATTGGGATCTCTCCTCTCAAGCCCTATAAGGGAGTCCTAATTTCAGCAGCATCTACCCTTAGGAATGTTCAGCTTTCAACCTCTCTTGCCTCTGGCCCAATGCCTGTATTTATAATGCTTTGGAGGAAGTTAAACAGGTCCACCATCAATGGGATAAGCCCCTCTTTCAAAGGGATAGCTCCCCTCTTCATGGGATAAGTTCCTCTTTCATTGGGATGCATGAACCATCTGGAGGCGCTCAATCCACGTCAAACCATCTTCTAGAATGCTCTAGAATCGACCGCAAGTAAGTTTTTTGAAGTAAAACTTGCACCTTTTGACTTTTACAGGGGTACGCACCCACCCCTTTACAGACAGAGTGTACAAGTACGCAGGTATTATGTACTTGAGGTGCGGGCCCGCAGGTAAGAGTAAGAGAAAGTGCGGAACCAGAGTTATATTGATTTTTTAAAGGCTTTCTCTCTTTTTTGGAGTTTGACATGAGGAGCAGAGGTATAAGACTTGCCAAGGAGGACAGTATGGTTATTGATGGAGCCATACTAACTGCAAATAGTCATGGTGACAAATTTTAGTGTAACAGATTGACCCCTAAAGTGCGAGGTCTGTAGTAGATTAGGGTTTTATATCATCTAGGAAGGGTGAAGCACTTTATCATTTCGAGGATTATCTTGTGGAGAACCCAGTCAGAACCTGCAAATATTCAACACAAAATACATATATGAGATCATATCATCGCTGAGGTAGGCATTCCCATACTCGGATCAAAAACTTAACTAACAAACTAACTACTGCTCTGATATAGGAATGATTTCGCAATACATCATAATCATAGACACATGTAGACACAGTATGGACGCAGCCATCTGTTTATAATTAGTCTACTGTATAATGAATACAAAACTCCTTGCAGCCTGGATGGCGGAAACTAGATCCAGGGTCTTCATTTCTGCTTCCCGAAATAGTACGATTCTATCCATGCGAATAAATGAGTTGATGTCGAACATGGTAGAAACCACTTGATTACCAGTCAATGATGTAAACTGTTAACAAGTGTGAGAGAGACCACCAGTGATGTCAATGGCTCTCAAAGTACCCAGTACAATCCATGAGATGTGAATGAACGTGTTGATGTCAAACATGTCACAGAATCCCTTGATCGAAGGTCATTGATGTAACCTGTCGTCAAAGGCGAGAAACCTGCCATTGAGGCATGCAGATTTCAAGGTACTGATGATTTCTAGATCATCTTTCTAGATAATGAACTGAAGTCGATAGAAAGCGATCCGTTGCAGGCAAGCCCACAACACGAAATCATAGATCAAGTTGAAGAAATGTAGCTGTAAGGACTGACTCAGGGATGGTCAAGATGGATGACAGATATTTTGCAGATGAATGGTTTATTTGCAAGACTCCTCTTGAACACATAACGACACTACAGATGGTTTGGTGACAATTGTCCCAAAGTTAATACCCGGAAACCGGCTGAAGACTTTCAATGTGGTTTGATCAACTGTTAGGCAAAGGATTTCCCAACCCAGGTGAATGAAAAGTGTCGTGTTCAAGAGTGGTGATAAGGTTTTTCCGAGACAAAGTATAACAAATAGGCTCATTTTCCTCTCTTTTCCCCCACCATTTCTGGCAAGTACCTCTTTATTTTTTACAAGCTTGAGGAGGATAACATTTTCTTGATTATAAGCTCATCCTTCGGATGAGTCCAACTTAGTTTAGATTCGAACCCTAAGAAGGAGTGGTCCGTTCCTGTTTGTAATCGAACAGGTCCTTTACTGTGAAATTTTAACGAGTCCAGTATAGGAGAACTCGGCGTTTTTCAATTTTAGAGAGTCTGAAAAACTTAAGAAGACTCCAGGGTTGACCTTTTTCGTAAATTTGTGTCTCCCAAGCCCGAAAAAGTATAAAATAATACTTGAGAGAACCGCTTGATCTTTACGACCAAGGAGTACTTTCATGATTAGTGTCTCTGATCTGAAAAGTAGAAAGCGATCAAGGACACGTCGTTTTATTTCCAATATCGAATTTGAAACGACAAAAATCCGGCAATCTTTTCATGTTTTTACGGTCAGAAAAGGGTTGTAAGAGGACTGTCTTTTTAATTCTGTTTTAACGAGCTAAAAAGAAAACTCGGCAATCTTTTCACATTTTAGGAGTCAGAAAAGAGCTTAAAGATGACTCTACGGTTTCACTTTTTCGTAAGTTTTAACGAGTTCGAAAAAATGATAAAAATGTACTCATGGTTTTCACTTTTTCGTAAATTTTAATGAGTTCGAAAAAGGGATAAAAATGTACTCATATGGCCGACTTTCAATTTAATTTACGAGTAGGAAAAGATGGAAAGAACTGGGCATTTTTCATTTGTTTTACGAGAATGAAAGATAGCAAAATAATCTCGGGATTTTCATGAGTTTAACGAGTCTTGAAAATAACTAAAATTGACTCGAGATAGGTTTCATTTTTACAAAAGCTTGAAACAGAGAAAAACTATGCTTCAAAATAGTTTCATTTTTACACAAGCTTGAAACAGAGATAAAACTGTGCTTGATGCCCCCTAAGCATAACTGCTAGAGTGCATGCCCCCCTAGCTTCATTTTATTCAACTAAGTACAAGCTGGATGGAATGAAGGTTCATGTACGAGATCATTTGAAAGACCCGACCTAAAACTGTAAGAAAATTATGCAAAAACTGAAATAACTAACCTAAATATACAACTTAACATTTATGAGATCTAGTCAAACTCTCGACTCAATTAGAGGAGGATTTGTTTCATTTTTTAATAAGCTTGACACAGGAAAAGAACTATGCTCGGATTCGGTTTCATGTTTATGCAAGCTTGAAACGAAAAACTATGCTTGTTATAAGTTCACATGCCCCCAGCATAATGACGCAAAACGAGGTACATGCCCCCCAAGATTCATTGCATTCAATGAGGTGGATGGAATGAAGCTTTACTTTCAAGATCTTGGAAAGACTTGTGGGAGTTGTTTCATTTTTTAGTGAGGTTGACACAGGAAAAGAACTATCCTCAAAACCCTTGTTTCATTGTTTAAACGAGCTTGACACAAGATAAGGAACTATGCTCATAACTACTCTCTACAATCTACCTAACAAAAAACTCTACTCTAAAAACCTTGATTCATTTTTTAACGAGCTTGACACAAGACAAGGAACTATGCTCTAACCAACTGATTCATTTTTTTAACGAGGTCGACACAGTAAAAGGAACTTTCCTCGATTAACTGATTCATTTTTTAACGAGGTTGACACAGGAAAAGAACTATCCTCATAGCAGTCTGTTTCATTTTTTAACGAGGTTGATACAGGAAAAAACTATCCTCGTGGACACCTGTTTCATTTTTTAACGAGGTTGGCATAGGAAAAGGAACTATCCTCACTTTCACTGATCATGGCTTCCAACTGGAAGAGAGACATGTCAATGGACACACCTTGATCATGGCTTCCAAGAGGTCTTCATCAGAAGGAAGAATAGTTCTCTGGAAGGAACACATGTCAAGGGACTCAAAAGGGATAAGAACATCGTGTTCAAGTAATCCCATAGAGTTTTCCATGTCAATTACCGGATCTACATCAAAGGAAGATGAGCAAACAGTGGGAGGCTCACGTACATCAGTAACTGAAAACATGGGACCAGTTGCCACATAATTAACCCGTGGTGGGGTAGATACCACTTTAGAATCAGGAACATTTAGGGGTGTCATATTGTTAGTAGTTGAAACAAGACTAGGGAACGAAAGCTGGTCTACAGTCACAATATTTCCATTGAGAGGGAAAGACATCACGCGAAAGAGTGTCGATACGACAGCTTTCATTGCATAAACATAGTCTCGCCCAAGGAGTAAATTGAAATCCAAGGGGCGTTGAACTACCATAAGATCAATACAGACAGTTTTACCTTCCAAGGTAATAGAAAACTTAGGAAGGATCCCTAAAGGTTCACTAACGGTTCTGTTAAAAGCTTTTAGATTCTGCGTAATAGGCACACGCTGAGGGGAACCCTAAGATTTCCAAGCAGTTGAGGATAAAATACTAATAGAAGCACCTTCATCTACCTGTGTGCGGCGTATGTCCCTACCACCAACCTTGACAATGACTTGGAAAGGGATGGAGGAAGGAAGACGAGGTTCTGTCAGTCTATTCCAATCAAAGGAACAAACCTCAGTACTTGGAGGGGGTTCTGTAGAAACAGGTGAAATGCCCCCCGGCATAGAAGAATCTGATGTAACAAGAAGAACCTGAGCAGTATGAAGTTCACTCTCTAAAGGGAAAGTGGGATCGACCGAATGTGAAATTGAATCGACCACTTGATCAACTAATGGATCATCAACCTGAGTGACATGAGTTTCACTCTCCAATGGAAGAGTGTGATCGACTGTACTTGAAATTAGATCAATCACTCTGTCAGTCGACGGTAGGTTGGGAGAAAGTTTACGGTAACCAGTTGGAAATTCTTGCTGTGGAACAGTAAGGTTTTCCAACAATTTCGAGGCTTCATCCATGTGAGGCCAAATGTGAGTTTGATGACTCCCTTTGCATAACTTACAAGGAAACCTAACTTTACCCTTTTTCCCAGGAACCTGACTATCACTGGTTGATGGATCAATGGAAAGTTGATGAGATTTTTCTGACCATACTTCCAAGACCTTTGGAATACCAGGACAATTGATAAGGAATTGGTCACCCTTACAAAGCCTGCAAGGGTATTTGGGTTTACGATGCATGTCGGAGTTTTCCTCAACACAACTAACACTTACAGTCGTGGTTGGTTGGTTGACGTCTTTCTTATCTTGCTTCTTCTTCTTCTTCTTCTTCTTCCCTTTCTTCTTCTTCTTAGCCACCTGGTTACTAGCATCGAGGCTTTTACCAAGTGAAGAGGAAGAAATGGAGGAAGAAAAATTAGGCGAAGAAGGTAAAGGGTCAACAGAAGGTTGGTGATGTTGAGATGGTGAACTCTGTTGAGGTGAAGCATTCGGTTGAGGTGGAACAATTGGAGTATTTGGGGCCAACGAAGTTGAAAATCACCATATCGGTAAACCTATTGTAAATCCAGGTAATGACAAAGTAGCCATGTAAGGTGGACCAACATTTCCAAAGTAAGGAAAAGTACTAGGATTCTCGTCAAGAGGGATTCCTTGGTTGGTAAATTCTGGAACATTTGCCATTATATTCAACTTCAGTGAATTTTATTAACAATTTTAAAACTAAAATTAAAAATTCACAATTCACACCTAACAATTAAAATTCACAATTCACACCTATGGTATCTAAAAGTAAAAACAAACAAATTAACAAGCACTATCAAATCTAGGAGTCAAACCACACACAAACAGTAACTTTCCGTACCGAAAACACTAGTTGGTGATGAAATCCAACGTCGCAGAATTCAATACAGAAATAGCGGTTGGAATAGTTACCCCGGCAACCTGCTTAATGAATAGACTGGCACAAGTTTCTCCACTAAACCGTCTCGAGTGAAGAGAACCCCCCAGAAAATCCAAGTGAGTCTAGCCGACGTCTGCTCCAGGTACAGTGGGATCTTCCCACCACTATCACCTTAGGAAGAATCCTAAAGAATATGGTCACTAAGGTTACCAACCGAAACAAATATATCTGGGGGAACAGTATACGATCCGATACGCACGCAAGGGCAGAGTAGCAAGCTCAATCCCCTTGAAGGCTCCTTGACATAATCCAAGGTTTACCAACAAGTGACCCTAGGCTCCTCGACAATGGTTAATCCGAGGTTTACCGTTTTTAATACGTGAATATCTGGCATCGTTCCCAATGAGGAAGGATTGATTCCCACACTGGTTCGGACACGATCTCGTGCTTCTCCTTTAAGAGGAGCTTTCCCAGAGTATAAATGCAACAATTGGATTTCTTCCTACCACAAGATACAGCTACTTGTTTTTTTTACTATCTTGGAGAGTTAATTACTCCCTACTCCAAGACACTAGCCTAAGCTATGTTGGTGTATCAGAGCCCTAGAAAATAAAAATATTACTAGATGAATTTTAATTAAGCGCTGTGTTATTAAGGCTGTTATTACTCAAATGGGTAAATGGATACGAAACCAATGGTGTTATGACCCAACTCAAAACTGAATGCAATCGAATATGATAATGTAATAATTTCAATTCAATGAATCCTAACTAAAGTAAGGAGAGAGTTTCCATTCACTTCCAACAATGCAAAAAATTGATCACTAAGAGAAAATATAACAAATTCTCTAATGCACTAATTTCATCAAGAAAAACTAATGCAAATCAATTCCAAAATAGTTTTTTTTTTTTATTTTTTTTTTTGTGTAAATTCAAATCAAAGAAAACTGATCTAAATCTACGATTGATTTTTCAGAATGTAAACTATGCAATTGTAATCTATGCACAATTCACTTGAAAAGTATGCAAATGTAATCTATGCACATTTTTCATTCATATTCTGAAAATGAGAATTCTAATTATGCAAATGTGATCTATGCAAGAGAATTCTCAAACACAAGACGATTCTAATGTAATCTAAGAACCAATCAAGTGCAAGTCGAGAAAATTGGGCGAGAGTTCCAAAGATCAAAAATAAAAACACTCAAAGGCGATTAACACTCATACACAATTTAGCCCCCCCCGGCGAATTGTGAAAAGACTGAGACAAACCTCCAAGTAATGACCAAAGGAAATCAAATTAAGAATTTCCCAAAAAAGAGACTCAAAACACCCAATTGATAAAATCTTAAATTAGGAATGCCAATGAAATTAACCAAGGAAAGTTTTTTGACAGGGAACAAGCAGGTTTGGGCAATGGCTAAAACCTATAAACAAATTCTAAACTGATAAAAAAGAGAAAAATTTAAAATTTTCAAATCTTTGACATGGTACGCAGGCAACCTGTTTACACAGGTGCGTCCACGCTCTGTGCACAAAGAAAAAGTGCGTACAGGTACGCACTGTGCTTAACTCAGAGGGTGCGTACCTCTCCCAAAACTATGAAAAATAAAAACTAACTAAAAATTAACTAAATTCACCCAATCCCACAATCATCAAGTCAAAAACAGAAATAGAAAATACAGTTTCTCTGGTCAAAGTATCAATCAAAAGAGAAATCAATCAAATCCATGGATTCCTCAGTGGAGTCGCCATTTTGTCATGCGGAAAGAGTCAATTTTGCGGACAAAACCGACCTCCCTAGAAACTAAGGTGTTTCTAGTGACAAACAAAACAATCAAGCACTATCTTTCCCTAAATATGCATTTAAAATAAAAGCAACCAGGTGTTTAAGGCTTACCTTTAGTCCAACGCTGTTTGTAGCAGCCAAGCCTCTCCGATTCAGATGAGCTCCTTCTCCTTGAAGCCTGCATTCACTAACAAGCAAACGATTACATAGCACCTGAATAACTCATATAATAAAACATATTCATCATAAATACCAAGGATTTTATGAAACAAATTATATATAACAACTTGTTGAGAAAAATGAACTTAATTGTATTAATTGGAAACAAAAGAAACCATTACAACCAGTGCCTTGGTGTTGTGCAGGTCCCTCCCAGGGTCCAGAAAGAGTTCTCCTCTACTTTGATCAGCTCACCCACTTCCAAATGAAGCTAAGAAAGGATTGGGATCTCTCCTCTCAAGCCCTATAAGGGAGTCCTAATTTCAGCAGCATCTACCCTTAGGAATGTTCAGCTTTCAACCTCTCTTGCCTCTGGCCCAATGCCTGTATTTATAATGCTTTGGAGGAAGTTAAACAGGTCCACCATCAATGGGATAAGCCCCTCTTTCAAAGGGATAGCTCCCCTCTTCATGGGATAAGTTCCTCTTTCATTGGGATGCATGAACCATCTGGAGGCACTCAATCCACGTCAAACCATCTTCTAGAATGCTCTAGAATCGATCGCAAGTAAGTTTTTTGAAGTAAAACTTGCACCGTTTGACTTTTACAGTGGTACGCACCCACCCCTTTACAGACAGAGCATACAAGTACGCAGGTATTATGTACTTGAGGTGCGGGCCCGCAGGTAAGAGTAAGAGAAAGTGCGGAACCAGAGTTATATTGATTTTTTAAAGGCTTTCTCTCTTTTTTGGAGTTTGACATGAGGAGCAGAGGTATAAGACTTGCCAAGGAGGACAGTATGGTTATTGATGGAGCCATACTAACTGCAAATAATCATGGTGACAAATTTTAGTGTAACATCCCCTCCTGCATAAGATCTGACCACAATCATTCCCAATCCGGTAGTTTCTCCCTTCCATTCACAAAGTCTTGGTAGTTATTCCAATTCTTTGGAAGGCCAAGGAGAGCAAGGCTCACCATATCATCATCGGCAGTAGTTATTCCCACACTACCAAGCTCATCTCTGCAGGTGGTGAGCTTGTTTAGATATGTGGAAATAGTATCGTCGTTCTCCATCTTGATTCTTCGAAGCTTATCCTTGAGCGCCAATTTCCTCTTGTTGCTACTATTCTAGTAGAGGTCCTTCAATGTCTTCCACATTGAAAATGGAGTATCCTTCCCATGGAGACTCGAGACAATATGGTCTCAAACTCCCTCAAGGATGATCTGTCTCGCCTTCTCCACACACTTTGTCCACTCAGCCAACTCTTGTGTATTAGCTGAAGCTAGCTTTGGGATTTCTTAATCAATGAATTCCTTCAAGCAATTGTCTTCTAATACAGCCTCCATTCTATCTTTCCATACTATGTAGTTCGAGCTACCTTCCAAGGCATAATCGAGTCTCAAGCCATAGAACGCCATTGGCCAACCTTGAAGTATGATATGAATTCGATTTGCACATGCAACCCCGAACTTCAAACCTCAAATTCTCTTCTCAATATACTATTCACAACTCTGATACCATGTAGAAAATCTATGATAGGTTAACCCGATAATGCAATATAAATCAAAGCATAATACTATAACCTACTTTTACTATCAATTTGCGGAAGATTAAAGATTGAGATGAACAATATAACCAAAAGAAGAAGAATCAATGGCACAATACACATGAAAATACTTTGGGGAAAGTCTCAGATAAAAGCCCCACTCTATTATATTATCATACATGGTGGAAATACATAGGAATTATACAAAGCCTTAGCTCTCACAGCTAGCCGTCTCTCACTACAATCCTCACAGATGCTCACAGGAAATCTTGGCTTCTCTCTAGCCTTCCTCTCTGCCCTCCAAGCTCCTATTTCCTTGTGTTGTTCCTTGTGGATGATTAGCCTAATACCAAGTGGAAAACTAGCCTTCAAAACTACGAAATCCTCAAGGATGAATCCTTCACTGCATGTATGAGTTTTCTCCATGAGAAAACACATGCAACTGATAATACATTGTCCTTGAACATTAATCTCAACTAGGTCTTTCTCAGAATAGACATGCATGAGTTTCTGATGAGGGAATATTTAGTTAACTGGAGTAGCACTAGTTGAGTGCATTAATGGATCAACTGACTGTTAACTCACTATTAGTTCCTCAAATATTTTGGAACTAATTTAACCAAACTTAACTCAGTAAACTGAGTTAACTAATTACAACTCAAATATAACTCAATATTATCTCCTTAATTTAAGGGATAACTCTTGCATGACTTCATAAAGACTTCTAACTTGAATTTCTCCAACTAATTAATTTAAAATAAATTAATTAATTATTTCCAAGTAGCTATTAAGACTAAAATCGATTTTAATTCACAATTTAATTCAAGGAAAAATTAAATTGGAATATTCTTGTTGCCATATTTCAATAGGAAGAGATTCAAAAGAGATCAAGGAAGTGAAATACTACTAGTAATTTCCTCCATCTCATCTATCTTCTATATGAAAAAGGTTAAACTACTTTCTTTCTGTTGTTCTAGGTGTAGTCACCCACCTAGGGAAAATGTGTTTATCCGTAGATGAAAATTCCATATAACAAATTGGTGACCATACTAGGGAATGACTATCATTCTTGGTGGCTTACCCTCATCATATTACACCCTAGTAGACTTTGCTTGACTTTATTGATCTTATTTCAGTCTTTTTGAAGTGTTTTTAGTAAAAAATTGTGCTTGAATGTCTCTTGATTTGACTCTCTAGCACTAGTGTAGTGTTGGTCTTGACACAATGCATAAGCTGCCCATGCCTTAGAGACAATACATTGCAGTGCATTGTCTCCCACTCTGGCCTGCACTAATTCCTCTTAGCTAAAAAACCCACCTTTGGCTCGATTTTCCCAAAGTTGCTTTTGCTTTTGCTTGCGGAAAGATCAATGATTCTTTTGGTTCTAAAATCAAGTTGTACTTCTCTTCCTAATCCTACTTTGGCCTTGATTTTTTAATGTTTCTTAAATGATTTCTTTATTATTATCAATTCATTGTCAATGTTAGCTTCTGGTCGATTAATCTTTTCTAAAAAGGAAGTGTCGTAAAGTCTTCATTTCTTTCAAAAAAGTAAATGTCGTAAGGTCTTTGTTTCTTGCGAAAAGTATTGATTGATTGTATGTGAATTTAGTTTCCTTTTGTTCATCTAAACATTAAGGGAAATGAAAAGAAAAACTTACATTACACATCTAGAGGCTTGTGTGTGCTTGTAGGAATAGTATAGGGAAAGTTGCATTAGATGTGCTCTATGCTGTTTGATTAAAGATTCTAATTGCTCTATCCCTTGTAGTTAAGGTTTTCATTGTTCAAATAAAATGAAACGAATGTTTCTCATTATAGTTGCATTCTAGGAATTTCAAAGACATCACGCGGTGAACCTAAAAGACAAACTCTTAAACAAGATCAACTTAAAAGTTATCTTAATTAACTTAATGGAACATTGTAACTTAACACATAACATTTAGAGGTCTAGGCTAGAGACGTGTTCTAGCGTAGTTAAACATAGCAGCTGTCTCTAATGGTATGTGATACATTCAGAGTGTGATACCCCATTCGACATACATAAGTATATCGTAGCTCGTCCACGTACTTTCAAGTATATCGTGTGGTGTTATAGTACGAAAAGTATAAAGGAATGCAGTCATTGTGTGGTTTTGCATTAGACAACGCTGACACGAATTAGGCCTCCACATACTTTCGGGTATATTTTGGGAGGACTACATTAGGTTGCTATCCATCCATAGGTAACTAAGTCAGCCGCCTTGTATACTGTGATACACCGAAAACAACATCCGGGGAGATTTCTTGCATGTATGTTAAGTCCTTGGTTTACTGAGGCAGTATATTGAAGTTCACAGTTACTTGGTAATCCTTTTGCCTAGATTATCCCTCTTTTGTTTGGTTATGTTATTTTGATTAAAATAAAATTAATTGACCACGTATAAAGTCCTCCACATCATTCCTTAGTTTATCTCAGGTTGAGACATATGGCAACAACTCTGGAGTCCACTGATCAAGGAATTCCTAGTCCTTTTCCTCCTTTCAGAAATATTGGTGCTCCTTATATGGCTACATTGTCCCTTCTGAGACTTACCATCGGCTTGCCAGTATTGTTGTTCTCAAATTCCTTGGCCCCACAACTAAATATTCCTACAACTGGAAAAAATCAACCTCCATTTGAACCTAAAGTTGATCCTTTACCTTCTTCATCAGTTGTTTCTTCCTCCTCTTCTTCCTCTTCACCTGGTGAAAGTATTGATGCTAGTAACCAAGTGGATAAGAAGAAGAAGAAAGGGAAGAAGCAGAAGAAGAAGAAAGGGAAGAAGAAGAAGAAGAAGAAAATTCAGCAGGGGGGAAACCAAGCAACCATTGCTTCAAATGCAACTTTTGATGAGAAACCATTTGATAAGCCTCACAAACATCGATGTCCTTGCAAACTTTGTATGGGACACCATCTTCTTCGAAATTGTTCTGGTATTCCTCATATCTTAGAAGAATGGTCTTCTCATTCACATCATCCCATGTCATCAACTTCTGGGGATCATGATGGTGACACACCATCAACTAGTGGTAGTAAAGTTCATGGAAAAAAGGGTAAAGTTAAGTTTCCTTGTAGGTTATGTGAAGGAAATCACCCCATTCACCTTTGACCCTATCTAGATGAAGCCCAAAAAGTGTTGGATAACTGTCCTGCTTCTCCGCAGTGACTTCCATCTGGTTACAGGAGACTCTCCCTTAATCCTTCACTAGTTAATGAAGTGACTAACCCAAATCAATCGTCGGTCAAACCGACTCTCTCTGAATGTGAATCCCATAAGTCTATACCTGACCAATCACAGGTCGAGGAAAAAATTGACTTGATTTCACCTTTAGTTAATCGTACCTTTCCCATAGAGAGTGAGCATGATACCACTCAGTTTCTTTCTGTTTCTTCAGATTATAATGAGCTTGGAGGCAACGCTCCTGTTCCATCAAGACAAGAGGAAAATCTTCCCATTCTCATAACTCAAGGGGGTAATTCTTCCATTCTTATGGTACCCCCTCCAAGTAGTCTGGTCACTTCCTTTGATTGGAATTGACTGGCAGGATTGTCTTCCTTCTTATGTGCCTTTCCAGATCATAGTACAGGTTTATAATATGATTGTATCTGGCACTATTATAGATGAAGGTGCATATGTGAGTATCCTTTCCTCCACTACTTGGCAGGCACTCGGTTCGGTGCCTCTTGTGCCTGTTACTTAGAATTTGTTGGCTTTTAATAGAGGAACCAGTCAACCATTAGGGATCCTTCCTCAGTTTCCTATTACTTTGGGAGGAAAAATTATTTATCTCAATGTGATGGTATTCCCAGGCCCTCTAGATTACAATTTGCTTCTTGGGCGTGACTATGTTTATGACATGGGAGCTATTGTTTCAACACTCTTTCGAGTGATGTGTTTCCCTCATGAAGGCAGAATTGTCACCATTGACCAACTCTCATTTCCCGGCCCAAATATGGCTTCCAGTCAACCATCTTACCTAAATGGTCCTTTTGTCCCAATGGTATCTTCTCCTCCACGGGTCAATTATGTGGCAACCCATTCCATGCCTACATCAACTGATGATCAATTCCGCGATGTTGTGCATTATGTACTGGGGGCATTGGATCCAGATCTCTCTAATGGATTCCTTGCTACGTATCCATTCCAAAGCATTGTTCTCCCATCTGATGAGAACCTCTTGGAAGTCATGACCTCTTATGGGTCATGATCAAGGAATCATGAGGATAGTTCCTGATCTTGTGTCAATCTCATTAAAAAATGAAATAAAGGGTATGAGCATAGTTCCTTGTCTTGTGTTAAGCTCACTAAAAACTGAAACAAGGAATATGAGCATAGTTCCTTGTCTTGTGTCAAGCTAGTTAAAAAATGAACCAAGGAATATGAGGATAGTTCGTTTACTGTGTCAACCTCATTAAAAAATGAAACAGGTCCTCAAGCATAGTTCCTTGTCTTGTGTCAAGCTCGTTAAAAAGTGAAACAAGGAATCTGAGCAGAGTTCCTTGTCTTGTGTCAAGTTCATTAAAAAATGCAACAAGGTCCCCTGGAGCAAAGTTCCAATTCGATACTTTGATTAGAACTCGTAAAATCCCAGTCGAGTCTTTCACTTGATCTCGTAAATGAACCTTCATTCCTTCCACCTGATAGCCACGAGTAGTCTACTTAGGTGAATGTAATGAAGCTTGGGGGGCATGCACCTAGAATCGAGTCATCATGCTGGGGGCATGCAAAACCAATCCAAGCATAGTTTTTCTTTTCAAGCTTGTGTAATAATGAAACTGAATCCAAGCATAGTTTTTCGTTTCAAGCTTGTGTAAACATGAAACTGAATCCAAGCATAGTTCCCTATGGTTCAAGCTTGTGTAAAAATGACCCCATCTCCATTTTAACCCTCGTGATCACCATTCTATCAACCTCTTCCATCATTTGAGCCTTGGTTTTTCTCCTTTCATCTTCGCTATCTGCTTGGCTGATCATATGCTTTCACTTGGTTGTTTTACCCTTTTTAGGAATAGTTGAAATGAGTGGTCTTATTAGCCAGCCTCTTCACATAAATCAACATGTTTTGAGAAGTTCCAACATCACCGGAACCAGTTGCTATCCTAGACGCCACTTGCTCCTCTAAGTGGAGTCCTCTTTAAGCTATTTTCAGATTCTAGAAATATGAAAAGATTACTGAGGGCTTGTCCTTTTCAGCTCATTAACGGATTGGAAAATGACATCTACTCAGTATAAGTTTAACCCTTTTCCGAACTAAGATAGATTATTTACGAAAAAGGAATACGTTGATCAAACATGGTCAATAGGTTCTCTCTTGTATTATTTTATGCTTTTTCGGACTTGAGAGACAAAATTACGAAAAAGAACTTGTGGATTTTTCTTTTTGTCCCTTTTCAAACTCTCTAAACATGAAAAGGACCGAGTTCTCATTGTCGTTAAACTCGTTAAAACATCAAATAGCGACAAGATTTTCCATCATTACAAGAGCGAGTTTCACCTTTGCTAGGCTCGTTAAAACATCACATAGCGATGGATTCACCTAAAGGGTGGAATTATACTACAAGCATATTTTATCCTCCTTAAGCTTGTTAAAAAATAAAGAGGTACTGGTCAATAATGACTGGTGAAAATGCGAAAAGGGGTAAATCACTTTATGGTAGCAAGTCGCTCTTGAACATGACACTTTCACTTCATCTCCGTGACTATTTGGGTTGGGTTATTTGCTTGATGGTTATCATACCTATGATCTATCACACGATCCATCACTTTGGTTTTGGGTCAATGCTGCCAATTCATTCAGTGTCGCCAACATGTTCAAGAGAAGTCACTCAGTAAACTTCATCCTTTGCAATACTCATAAACCTTCATTTTCATGACCGCCATTCCTGAACCTTGTGTCGTCAGTCAAATTCCATCTCCAAAATCATTACACTAGTTTTGTGTCGTTGATGTGGGATACATCAAGGCCCTCCTCCAATGAGTCGCTTCTTGTCTACATCAGCACATTATCCAAGAAGTTGAATTAGAAAGACCCTTCCAGTACCTTGAGGCTTGCATACGTCAATGGCAAGTTTCTCACTTCTGGTGACAGGTTGACATCACTGGCCTTTGATCGAAAGACTTTCTATGGTGTTCGACATCAAAACATCTATTCACACCATGCAAAATGTATTGCAGTACCTTGAGATTCATTATCATTATCGGTGATCTCTCTCACGTCTATTAACGGCTTACATCATTGGCTAGTAATCAGATGGTCTCTTCCCATGTTCAACTTCAAATCACATATTCACATGGTTAGACTTGTACTTGAGTGAATGATTGGATGAGATAAAAGACCTGGGATCTAGTTTCATCCATCCAGGTTGCAATTTCAGGAGAGTACTAAATCATCTGTACAATGGCTTTACACAGATGGTCATCCTATCATGGGTCTATATCTATAGATGATTATCTATGTACATGTAATGAAAAGCTTATATTTTGAGTATGGGTATGCCTTCCCTCAACAATTCATGAAAAATTCAAAATATCATGCTGTAATGTATTGTAATCGATGCAGGTCACTGTCTGCTTCAGTTCCTCTCCATCACATCGTAAAGCATATCACTCGACATTATCATTTTCAACTTCTTTCTTTAGGGGGAAAATGTTATAGGTCTATTTGGGCACATCACTCCCGACATTCAGATCAGTACCATTAGGGCTCATCAAACCCTAATTCAATTGTTACATGCCCTAGACAAGTCATCACATTGAATGCTTCCTTCTATGAAAGTTTCATGGCCTGAAGCCTTGCTAAAATGCCTCCTTGGGACACCAGCACAGCCTTGGTCAGGGGTAACTATGCTGCAAAGTAGGTAGGCCCATTGTGGCCTGCACTGCAGTGCACTTAGGCCCTCTTTGACCTGCGTTGGGCGAGATTGAGTGAAATTTTCATAGGGTTCTGGGAATATTCCTTGATTCTAGATGATTCTAGAAGGATCCCATCTCTTATCTCCTCCTATGAGCTCGAAATTGGATAGGCTAAGGATCCATTAACCTCCTATCCTCTCATCCCTTGATCCATGGAAACTAACTCCAAGTTTGGAAGGCCATTCAATACCCTCATTTATGAAAAAACCACCTCCATTTCCTATAAATTGAGCACTCATCATAGTGATCAGTGGGCTAGAATCTGAAGTCTGTAAGGAAATTCTGTTGGTTTGAGAATTGAGTTTATGTTAAGTAATGTTAACTCCAAGTTTGGAAGGCCATTCAATACCCTCATTTATGAAAAAACCACCTCCATTTCCTATAAATTGAGCACTCATCATAGTGATCAGTGGGCTAGAATCTGAAGTCTGTAAGGAAATTCTGTTGTTTTGAGAATTGAGTTTATGTTAAGTAATGTTATGCTGCTGGAGTAGTGTTATTTTGATGTGGTGAGGGTTGGAATGAAGTTGGAGGAGTGGCACAGGATCAAACTGTATTGGGTGATACTCTTCCTTCTACATTAATAAAGAGTTTATTCCTTTTCTCATATGATTGTTCATATCTGTGATGATTATGTGTTCCAACGTCTTCGATTCCATTGTTTTATAGTAGATAGATCATGTATGCTTTGATCGTTTAGTGTTTCTATTTCTCTTGATACAGGTACCTTTTTAGTAGATTTAGTTCAAGTGGGAGCGATGGGAGCAATTCAAAAGAGATCAAGGAAGTGAAAGACTACAATTAATTTCCTCCATCTCATCTATCTTCTTTCTTTATGTTAAACTACTTTCTTTCTGTTTTTCTAGGTGTAGTCACCCACCTAGGGAAAATGTGTTTATTCGTAGATGAAAATTCCATATAACAATATCCTATAACATATTCATCAACAATATATAACATAATAATCAAGTTGTCTAACATAAAACAACAATATCAATGTGTACAACTACAGGTTACTATCATTCTTTACTATCTGACACATGTGCATATAGCCACACTAATCATCTAACATCTATCATGAATGTAACCATAACATCAAATACATGTTCATAAAACTAATGTATATAACCATAATGCATATAATAATCCTTAATTTACATACTTGCATGCCAAACATACACTACCTGTATGACGATCTGCTCTTATCCCAAAGTCTAATGCTGCAACCTCATTATGATGTTCTGCATCCCTTGCTCTATCTCAACTACCTCATTAGCATCATAACAACCAATAACATCATGATGACATAAATTTCATACAATGACTTCACAAGGCATGTTCGATCTACTATACATGCATAAACATAGCCACGACCATACATGCATAACAACAACCATTACTCCATTGTACATATTGCCACATGCAACCAACAATATGCATAAGCAATGCCAAATCAACTACACCTACGCATAAATGCATGTAGTTGAACATAAGTGATCAATTCTTGTAATAAAGCTACAAGACTTATACATGTAATCAAAATATTCAAAAATGTAACCTAACATACAAGGATGTAAGTAGGTATCATGAAATCAACATGTAAGCGACATATAATCCATACACAGTCAGTCACATGTTCCAAAAATCAAGACATCGTGTCTATTAATTGAAATCAACATCCACCAATACTAACAACCTATAAGAATACCCCCTTAATATCCATGGTCCACACTAAGGTAGAAGGAGGAAGCTACTATAATGGCCTGATCTCCAATGTCCAATTATGGAAATGGGATCTCCAAAGATCTACTAAATTTAACCACACTTGAAAAGAAATTGATTTTTATTTCTCCTACATTTGTATGAGATTAAGTTAAAACATCTCACTTATTCCACTTGTAACATAATAACTAAAAACATGCCACTTTTCCATTTCCTCACATGCAACTTTTCAAATTCCTTGCATGCAACCTTTCAAATTCCCTACATGCAACTCTTCAAATTATTTACATGAAAATAGGCATAGATCAACTACATCCATATCATCATACTATGATACTATCCCATAAAAAAATAACATTTTCTTCAAACAATTACCATACTTTTACATTTTCTTCAAACAACTACTATACTATTACATTTGCATGTAAGCATTTTTAACTTTACATGCAAACTAATATAGAAAACTATTTGCATACAAGTAAGCATATAGGAACTACAACAATACTATTACAAATCAATACTATGGAAATTGAACCATATGATCAATAGTAGTACAAGTTATGGAAATTGCACCATATGATTAGTGGTATTTTCCCTCACTATGGTTCAAGTTTCAACTTCTGAGATTTCATAGATAAAAAGTTATAACAAAAATACCAACACAATCATATTTGGTGCACAATTCTAGGAGTATCCAGAAAGCTAGACTTCTACTGGTCATATCTCCTAAAATATAGTGAATAAATGTCTAAAATTGTCATCATAATATCAATGGGATTTCCCCTCATTGTGGAAAAAATTTCAGCTCATGAGAATTCCCAGAAGAAACGTTATAACAAAAATGTCAGCATGACTTATTTGAGGCCTGATTTTATGAGCATTCAGAAGGCTCGACTCCCTCTACTCATATCTCCTAAAATATTGCAACCCAACATCTGAAATTTCTACCACGTAATCAGCGGTATGTCCCCTCAATGTGAACAATGTTTTAGCTTCTGAAATCCTATAGAAGATGAGTTATTGCAGAAATTCCAACATGAACTATTTAAAGGTGCATTCAGAAAGGTCATCTTCCTTAGATCATAATTCCTAAAGTATTGTGAACCAATATATGAAATGTTTACCACGTTATCAGTGGGATGTGCCTTCAATATGGAAAACTTTTCAACTTCTAATATGCCACAGAAGAAAAGTTATAACAGATATGACAGAAAGGTCTAAAATTTAACCTTTGTTCTACATTTCACCTATGATAGAACCCATCCAGTCCAAGTGTTTGAACCTGGAAGCTCTGATACCACTCTTTAACACCCTCCGGGGTAAATGTGCATATAAAAAACATAATAGGAACATAAATACAATAAACATATCAGCCATCAAAATCCATATATCAATACATTTGCACATGAAAATCAAGGGAATGAATTTTTCATTAATAAATGCAATGAACCAACTAGTGATGGGACTACCACGTTCCACCCAACCATAGATTGGCTGAGAAAATTCTCTCTTCATCCAATCACCCCTGTGCCATATTCCAAGCATGAATGTGGGACTCATAGAACACATCAAAAAATACCAATCAATGTAGATGCCACCAGAGTTCTCCGCCTACACCATGAGGAATTTGAGTGCCTCCTAGTCTCTCAAGCTTTACTGTGCATCCACACTCTGATCCAGGGATCACTAGGCCCTACACTGAGACATACTCTCCAGGATTTACCGTGAATTCCATCCTGAAATCACTAGTCCCAACGAAGAGAAAATCTACCTCTTAGCTTTACCGTATATCCCGCCATTCACCGGAAAGGATTCCTAGGCCCACCGAGGCACACAATCTGGATTTACCGCAACCCATAGTCCAGTTCATGGGTTACTAGGCCAGTGACTTCATGCATCCTCGGTCTGGTTCAGGGACCACTACCACCATGTGTTTGTCATTTCAAAGATCCATCGCACTCAGCTTCGAATCTAATTTGGCCATCCCCCACAAAATGCATGAGAGAACCCATCTCATCAAAGTTATCAGGAAATGGCAAGGCTAGGCTAAAAATACTGTCACACTTGGAAAGACCCATTCCATGGTAGAAAAGAAACACATGCAATCCCATGCATGCCAAATCTAGCAAGGAAAATACACATGCAATTTGATACCTACAATGAAGCTTGTTGTAGCTGCTTGATCCTGCCTTTCCTTGCTTGATCCTTGATTCCTCTTGCCTTCTTTTCCTTTCTTGCTCCAATGCCAAAGTGCTCCAAGAAAACTCTAAGTATCCAAGAGAGAGGGAGATAATAATGAGAGAGCTCCAAATCTAAACTGATCAAGTCTTTCCAACTGATCCTCATAAGCCTTTTTATTAATGAGGCCTCTATTTTATTCATTTTCCATTATTTTCCTTCAATTTCCTCCTCACATGCAACATGTGACCTTTCACCTTCCTTTTCTCCTAATTTCCATTATTTTCATAAATAATTGTGCCAAAATACTTTTTTTCCTCTTTAATGCCTTAGCCATTGCCTTTGCCAATTTCCTTAGCCATAAACAACCAAATGAACACCTCCTAGGATGTCCTTCCCACCATTCAGCTTGGAATACGTGTCCCATCATCCGTGGTATTTATATATTTTTACATGGAATTTTCACCAGGGATGTTACAATGACTTCTTCCTTACCTTAAGTTTCCAATGAGGTTCCCAAGAGCTATATCCTTCATAGTTAACTATCAGACATCGTTCATGTTTCCTATGCTGATGTCACGAGCTCTTACTTCTAATGCTTTTCCTCTTCCTTGGACTTCCTTATTTCAACTTACTCCACTTCTTCGGTGAAATGGAATTCTTCTCTATCTTCCTTGTTATTTCCCTTATTAAGTTTCTTATCTATGTTCTTCTTTCCTTTTGACAAATGTCTGAATAATTTTTTCCCTCGACCTATCTTCCTCTATCTTACATAGAAACCATAAGTTGTTGAATGGGATAACCTTCTTATGCTCATAGACGTTTGTTACCTTGTTCATTAGTTAGTGTATTTGGAACAAAAGAGATTATTTCCTTATCTGAAATCATCTCTCCCAGATCTTGCAGTTGAGATCTTATGGAGATATCCTTCATCCTTTTATACCTTCAATTTGTGTAGATCATATTTAAGTGATATGACCTTTCTTATTTCAACTTCAGAGAATAGTTCTTCCAGCTTATATATATATCTCTTTGATGTCTCTAATTCTTCTATATGAGGGGACCTTTGACTGATTTCATAAGAATCCGTTGAGCCCTTTGATCCCTTTACATGTATTTAGAGGAGAATTTTCCATTGATATGATCAATGACTTCACTTTCTTCGAGGAATATGTGTATCCTCCTTTTTCCATGCAAGGAAGTTCAATAGTCCAACCAGCTTATATATCTCCTTGCAAAACGGATTCATTTTACCACACTTAAATTATAGAATAAAGATACTTATTTGTTAAGTGAAAATGAAATCTTCAACTTGATTTCTTTGTTTATGATGATCGATGAAGATGAATTGAAGCTTCTCGGATGATCCTTTTAAGGATAAGGAAGTCCTTGCTTCAATGAGGGGGAGACTGCCTTCTTTTGGATGATCTTTTTCCAAATTAAATCCTTGCTTCAATAAAGAGAATATTTCCATTTTTATGACAATGTCTTTCGATCTAGCCTTATATGGATGAACAACCTTTGAGATACTTTAGCTTCAAGTTGATTGAGATTAGATCCAATGAATGCTTCTTAGGGTTTTTATTTTCTCCAAGATGATGTGATCTTTGTTCTTAAAGTGCTTCTCTTAGATGTCTATACTTTGGGCTACCTTGCTTTGTAGATCTCTTCAACATGATGAGGGTCTTTGTGGTCTTTTGACAATGACTAGAGGATCCAACACTTTTGTTGGTGTAGACTTCCAGTTGCCTTGATTTGATTGATGATCGCAAGAATTATTTTGAAGTAAACTTTTTTCTTTGATCTAGGAATTGATTCTTCAATGTAGATCTTTGAAGTTTCATTTTGATATCCTTCAAATTGCTTTGATGACATTCTTTAAACTAGATCCTTGAGTGTCTCTTTGATTAGATTCCCTTCCTTATCTGTCACCTTAGCTCTGATACCATGTTGAGAAATTTGGGGCATCAATAGTTAGGTGATTTCTCCTTTGATTAGTAACTTCTTGTGAGTGATTTTTACAACTTTATATTAGGATCTTAATTTCTTTAGTTATTAGTGTTCTTCTTCATCAAACAACTACTAATGCTTGAACATAAATAGATAAGAGACACAGAATGTAGGCTATGAGCTAGTGCCAAAACCTCTCACTCTTTTAGAGGAAAACACACACAAAATTATTCTTATAGAGATTTCAATTGACGAATATGAAGACCAAGACCCTTGTCCTATTAGCCACTCCAAGATGAAGACACTAGTCCTATTCCACCTCTTCGATTACTTTCTCTTAGTTTCTTATACTTTGCATTATATGAGATCACTGTAGTCACTGAGGTCACTGTAATGATATAAAACTCTTCTTCAACAATAGCACCGAATCCTGAAGCCATATCATAGTCACTAATCTCTGAGATAGTACTGAGACCTTCTTCATACAATGGCACTAAAGTTTCCTTTGTTGTGAGACCGAATCATTGTGGTCTAATACTGAATTGTGGGTCCTTTATGATGAAGAACTGTGACTATTTTAGAGCACCGAACTGTGATCTATATTCTCTTGTCTGAATTGTAACACGAAGATCATTCATTCAAAGATCGAGTTTCTATTTCTGTAGTTAGCCATAAATGGATCCTTGTTGTCTCTCTTACACCTCACCGAGTCCCATCTAGACTTGCCACTATAATTTATTACTTGAAATTCAGAGTGTGATCCAAACTGTAATCCTTCATTAGGCCACTCGAAATCTAAACTTGTCTCTTTCATTGTCATCCGAAAAAGTCAGAGAGAGATTTTTGAAAGTCTCAAAGATATCTGATTTTCTTCATTATGTAAATGCGAAGACCCTAACCTTGTATATATAGTTGTTGAAACATATAAATAAGTTGACCTGTGATCTTGAACCAATATGTGTCCAAATAGGTGAGTTGACATGAGTTGGTTACTTCATCTTGAAGCCAACATGAAGAGGAGGACTTTTGCTTGTCGTTGGAGGGTTATTTGACGATCTTATTGACTCATATACATTCTTCATACATGACATTGACTTTATATGACTTTTATGACAAATCCTAAAGTCCCTCAATGGGATCCATCTAAAATAAAATCCCTTGCTCATGAAACCCATGAATCAAGCCTTACAATAATAATTTTATTTTCTTCTTCACATCATTTACAAAAGTCACAATTACATGTCATTATGAATACCAAACCTAGTTACACCTTTTTGTGCCTCTACAATTATCTATACATTTTAGTAAGCAATTGGATCAACAAAATACAGGCATAAAATAAGTGCAACAAAAGAGTCTCCATTATGAATTTATGTTGTAAAGGAGTCTTTTAAGCATCAAGGTAGTAGAAAGGAGCTTCAATCATTCCACGTCTTAAAAGAACTCATGGATAAGGAGGTCCCATCAGAAGAACAATAAAAGAAGTCTGAAAGATAGTAAAAAGGAGAACAAAGATACATTTGTGAAGGAACCAAGGCATCACAGGTAAGTATCCATGAGGTATGTATGATATTTTTTATTATTTTTAAGGGTCCATCATAAGATGTTATAGGGTTGAATTTATGGCTCTAGGGTTTGTTATTTGAACTATAGATGGCTCATAAGAAACCCTAGTATTTAGAAACCCTAATCTTGAGGTACGCGTTCCATATGATTTGAATTCTAGGGTTTGTTAGGATTCTATGGCATGGGATAAACCCCAGTGTGACATAATATAATCTAGGACTTGAACTTAAGAAACCCTAGGATGATTGCATAAAAACCCTAGAAATATATTTTGACATCATGTTTTGGTATCGTATTCTTTGCTTGGGGTACTTGTTAATTAATATTGCAGGTACAAGAATTAAATATGGATGGTTTGATCCTTTGAGAAGCATGATGGTTGGAGGGAACTATACGAACCCATAGATCCTCAAACACTATTCTCGATGTAGTTATATAACTATGATAGCAAGGAGAAGTAGAAGATGGAAGATCTTTTCCATGGTTAAAGAATTACAGTTAGTGAAGTATGATTGGATACATCATATTAAGGATGACATCATAATAGCATATGATTGAAGCAAGATCTCATTTTATTAATACAAGAAGCTTGAAAGATAGCCAAAGTAAAAGTCTACATACTTGGAAGAAGTCATCATAAAGGGGCCCTTGGAAACCTCATTGGAAGCATAAGTAGTACTTATGAGTAGTAGAAATTCATATAGTTTAAATATCATCATACATCATTAGAAATGAGAATTTGCAAGATGATTATAATCAAGATCCTCCATTGGAATCTTCACTAGAAGCTTCATCTATTGGAATAAGAAAGTGTCTCGATTAGAATTCCACCTTGGATGGGATTAATTGTTTGAATGATGGGATGATCACAAAGGAATGCAACACATCAATATGGTTTAAGTAATCTCAATCAAGGAAAGGAAGTTATCGATGACCAAAAGAAGGAAATAGGTATGTATGCATGTATTTAATTGAGTAATGTCATATGGTTGCATGGGTAAATTTTCTATCTCATGAGCATGATCAAATAAAAATGGATCTCCTCCTTTGGAAAGATGCATGAGGGCATGGTTCACATATTGACTAAATGAAATCAACATAATATGTCCTCATATAGAATATGAGGTGGTTGACAAAGATGAAAGAACTATGGATGAAATTTCTTGGGGAGAAATATGTGAAGAAAGAAAGAGGATATCGTGAAAGATGCAACTATGAGCACGTAGAAAAGGAAATCAACATCTGATAACTAAGATACTTTACCACAACATCTCCATGAAAAAGGTATGAAGACTTTGATGAATTCTGGAAAGAAAAGAGATCCTTGACATAGAACACCTTGGAGATGTGTCAATATTTATGCAGGATGTTGATGTTGTTACAAGCAGATGTCATGATGAAGGGCCATCACAAAAGGTAACTTTGATTTAATTTAATTTTATTTTTTTTGAAAAACATATAGATGGGTTAATGCAGGGCTACTGGAAAAGGATTTGTAGATGTCACTTATAGCTAACACTCATGTGGTGGGATAGAAGATCCTAAAAGAAACATGATGTGGAAAAGGTATTTGTATGAAGGAAAGCCAAATGTGGACTAGAAGATCACTTTATGATGAAGAAAAGGATGACATGACTGACATTGTTCGTGAAGGAAAGTGATGGATGGCTGATGACCTATAAAGAAAAGATGAATGATCCATAATAATGAAGAACAAATTCATGAAATCTAAAGGAGGAGCCTTACTAACATCTATAGGTCCCATGATCTCCACCAACGAATAGATATTTTTTGTTGGAAACAAGTCCCTGGTTAAGAGGGAGCTTGGAAGCAAATACCTGGTTAAGAGGGAGCTTGGAAGCAAGTCCCTGGTTAAGAGGGAGCTTGGAAGTAAGTCCCTAGTTAAGAGGGATTTTGTACAAGTCCAAGGATGAGAGGGAAATTGGGAACATTCCTTTTGTAGGAATGGGTACATTCCTTTATAGAAATGGGTATATACTCCCTAGTTGAGAGGGGGAGATAGAAACATCATTCTTGTCTTCACTTTGGGAAGAAAAAATGGAGGATGGGTAACATCTGGCATCTGATATTATTTGAGGATGTGATAGGGCATCCAAGATAAAAGTAGTTGTAAAGGACTGATATTCTTTGAGGACTAGGAATCCAAGATAAGAATAGTCCTGGAAGGACATACCTTGTGAACACCCAGGTGGGGTATGTTCCTTGAGAGAAAATGATGATGGTGTTTATAAATCATTGGTCTCGCTAGCAATATGATATGATCTTGTGGAGAGATACATCTATTAGTCAAGGCCTTGCTATAAGACAATGTTGTATGATATGATGCTAAACATATGGGTTACTGATCTCACTCTTTTTATGAGAATTATTCAGATTAAGAATGTCCAAGTACCTTGTATGGATTATGAATACCTCCCTAGTTAAGAGGGAGCGTTGAAATATGTAACTAGGTTTGGTCTTCATAATGACACATGTAATCATGATTTTTTTATATATTTGATGTAATGAAAATAAATAAATTTATTGTTGTTGATCTTTATGCATGGGTTTAATTCTCAAGGAAATTTGGTTTTAGGTGAAGCTCCCATTGTGAGCTTCTAGGGCTTGTGATTGAATCTACAAGTCGAGAGAGTCATTGTCATGTATGAAAGACCCTTCTTGGGCATGTTACATATTGTAAAATAATTTATTTTAGTAAAAATGAGTTAAAAGATACCCTTCAAGACCTTTTCATGGTGAAAGATCCAAGTTGGCCTTCAAATAGCTAGTCGGCATACCTATAAGGAGATGTCAACCTAATAAGGGAACCCAGGAAGCCTATATAAAGAGGAACTTAGCCTCATTCAAGGGGAGAAGAACTCAAGCAATAAAATAGTTTGATAAAGGAAGAAGAAGAAGTCTAATTCCAACAAAGATAAGCAGAAGTAGAAGGAAGAAGATCGAAGCACTTGTAGGTATGGTTTTGGGTTATTCTCCTCCACACGTGTGAAGAATAAGGGAACCTTTCTACAACAGCAAGCATCAAATTTATAGTCATCTTCAAGGGTTAATTTTTGGTCTAAGGAAGGTCTCATCTGCAAGTTGAGATCTCATCTAAGGGAAATCAGGTAAAGTGAATGAAAGAGGAGAAAAATGTGTCCATCTTCTAGTCTCACATGGAATCTAGGGTTACTGTAGAAAAGGGCCAAAACTATAGTCTTATTACAACAAGCCGACATTTTGAAGAAGGATGAATTTTGAGAACTTGAAGCAAGTTTAACCAGCGTTGACTTAAAGGAATGGAAGCACATCAAGGAACAATGTTGACTTGGTCTTGAAGGGTTTGTGGTCAAAGGTCTAGGTCTTGGAACTCGTAAATTGAAGATTCTATAAGAAGAAGAATTCTTGTGGGTTTTCCTCTTAGATTGGAGAGGTTTTGGCCCTAGATGATCGCCTATATCTTGTGTCCTTTGTCTCATTATTTTTTATGTTTTGATAGTTGTTTGATGAAAGAACACAATATTAATCAAGCTAAAGAAGAATCTAAGGAAGAAAATTAAAAATACATCATAAGCATTTATCAAGGAAAGAGAAATCGTCTATAATTGTTGCCCTAGATTTCTCAATAGTTTGTTGTCCCCTCTGCATTTCTTAATCATTGGAGAGGCTTTTGGAAAACTAGTTTATGAGCTTTGATCTCGGGGGTTTATTCATGGGATCAAAGTGGATGAAGGAATGGCGTTTACTCACTTGTTATTTGTGGAAAATTTCCTTGTTTGCATAGCAAGGGATAGAAGATATCACTCCTTTCTTAAAGGTGCCCTGGACCTATTCTGGAAAGAAACAGGTGTGGAGACAAATGCAAACAAGTCTTGCATAACATAAAACATGTTTTAAGCAGAATCCCTCTCTATGGTTTGGGTTTACCTTCCCTTCCTTCTTAAAAATTTGAATGATGGTTTTAAACATTTGGGCTTCAACATCAATCCAAACATGTATCACATATAAAAATGGATCTGGATGGTCAGAAAAGTGGAATCCTGAATCTCAGTATGGACCGATCATTTTATTTCTAGAGGAGGCAAGCTTATGCTTGTGAAATCTATCCTAGAAAGTATCATTGTCTACTAGAATTCCATAGATATTGTCTTAAAAGGTATATTAAATATGATTAGGAAGGCCACTTTTCATTTTCTCTAGTATGGTGTTAGTAGCCTAAAAGGCCCTCCCTTATAAGGTCCAATTTTCTAGCTCCAAAGGAGCTTAGAGGATGGGGTATGAAGGACTTAAATCCTTTTTCACAAGCTCTAGTTGGTAAAAATATGTGGTGCCTCACACAACATAACTCTTTATGGTAGAATGTGATGCAATCTAGATATTTTCCTGGCATGGCTTTGATTGATTGCTTTTGAGTCTTAAATAAATATTCCTTTGGCTCAAGTGTTTGGAAAGCTTTGGTTTAGGATTTCCCATGGGTTGGAGGAAGGACCAATTGGCATGTAGGAGATGGGAGGTAGATTCACCTAGGCCTTGATCCTTGGTATGGGGAAAGTGAATATTATAAGTTGTTTTCTCCTCTGTTGGATGAACTTAAACACTCAAATATAATCTTCTCAGTAATTGTCAAAGCCTAGGAGCCACAACTCAAGGGACACCATGGATGGAGGTTTGCTTGAGAGTTATGATTGTCGAGAGCCTGTGATAAGGAATGGGAGAAATATGTGGATTTACTTTTGGATAAATCAATCTCCCTCAGAGACTCGAGGTGAGATTATTTATGTTGGTCCAAGAATATCCATACCATCTCCTTCACTACAATATTGCGTTATAAATCTTGGTTCAGGACTGCTTCTTAGAACCAAAGTGCTGGTGGTGAAAATTTCTTTGGGGAACACATTCTCCATTGAAAGTTATGCTAAATTCATCGCTATCTCTCTCAAACAAATTACTTACCTATGATACTCTTCAAAAGAGGGGAGGCATAGTGCAAACCAATACACCCTTTCTAAATCTCGACAGGAAACACATAATCATCTCTTTTTACATTGTTCTTATGTAGCCTAAGTGGTTTCTTTTTTATGGAAAAATTTTAAGCCTAAAATGAGGTGGGGGGATCTTGCCTTGGGGACACTTATATATTATGGTGGTAGGATAAATATGTGGTTTCTTTCAAATCTCTCCCATGTCTATTGATTATTGGTATTTGGTGTGCTTAGAATCTATTTGTCTTTCAGGATAAGCCAATTTCTTTGGAGAGGTGTATAGCAGTGGTGGTGAACGCACCCAAGGGTCCAATTAGAGCTGAATCCAAAAAATCCTAGGTTACCTGCCATGCTTGAAAATGACTATGAATCTCCTTGGGATTTTTTTTATGGTGCCAATCAAGGCCACCCCCTCGATGTGGTATTGGGGTAAATCTGTCTTTTAGTAACATTCACTTCATCTATTTTCACCACTCCCCTCATAGAGGCTCAAACGAAAAAATTGAATTCACAACCTTATGGTTTCTACTACAACTAGCTCAGGAAAAAGGTTTGTCTAGATTACAAGTTTTGGGCAATTCAAATTTGGTCATTGATTGGGAAAACAGAAAGGATGAAGTAAACATTCTTGGTCTTGAAATCCCTTTTTCGGACGTTAGAATTGTGGTAGAGTCCTTTGAACATGTCACTTTCTGTTATATTCTACATGAACCAAACATGGAAGTGTATAACTTTTCAAAATAATCTCTTGCTCTTCCCACTGGTTCGATAGCCATTTACAAGTTTGTAGATGGATAAGAAAGCGAGTCCATGGAGAAAAATGTCTCCTTCTAGTACTAATTTTTTGTTTTTCTTTGATGTGGAGGCAACATGTGATTCATGTTCTGGTACAATGTTGGAATATTTTTTTATTTTCAAGTTTTCTATTTATATGGATGATACTGGATGATATCATATGTCACATATGATGATAGGAAATGTATAAAGGTTTGAATTTATTCCACAACATTCAAGGTTCATATGTATGAATTCCATTCCCTCAATATAATCATATAATTTTTGTAGTTTTTTAAGTTAATATTGGCCTATATCTTTTTTATGACTAGCATAGATCCATCTTAATCCCAAATCTGTCAAGTGTCGAGAGGGATCATATTTCTTGGGGTGAAAACTTCTTTTACAATGAAAATTTGAAAAATGATTTTCATCTTGAGAGGTTTGATCATTCTCATCACTTGATAGATCTGGGCTTAAGATGGATCTATGCTAGTTATATATATGTGTGTGCGTATTTGCACTATGTGTCAAATCCTTGTTAAGTATAAAAAATGTTTCATGTCTCTTTGATTTTCAGTAACACAACAATAAAATGTTATCTATATATATATATATATATATATATATATATATATATATATATATATATATATATATATATATATATATATATATTCTCCAACCTATCAAGAATTAAGAAGTAATTGAATTTTTTAACGTATTATTTTATTTCATTTAATATAAAGTTATTGGACAACATCTCTCCCATATTGGGTTGCAAAGAGTCTCTCTATACAATCAAATTTAGAAAAGTGTAAAAGCCTTTATTGCTTTGTATTTATATAGTATATGTTTTCCTTTTACTTAGTGTTTTTTAACTACTTATTTTAACATTTTAGGAACTCGAATGAGGTTTCAATCATGGTTTTTCAAGCAAGCTTACATTCATTGCCATAGCAAGGATGTACTCTTTCATACAAATATTTAAAATAATAGTTGTTTATATAAGTTGATAGAGTTTATGTAAAGGTATGAGATAGGTCTTCAATAATATTTTTGTTTGTTGTGGTATATAAATTGTCTTTTAAGATCTTTTAGGAAATATCCAATTTTATTTTGTCAAAATACAAGTGCTTTCCATTATTGAAATGAATTTATTTTTGTCAAAATTCAAGTGTTTTTCATTATTAAATTTCGGTTGATGAAATTTTGATATATGAATGAGTATATAAAAAAAAAATTGTTATTTATGATCTAAATTAGGGTTGATAATTTAAAATATCAAAATTGATAATTTGGTTGTATATAAAAATAAAAAAAATAACATAATCTACCACACCAATGTCATGCATATAAATAATGATTATGATATTAGATTATGGTTCTCCACTAAACTAATAAATTATTAAACTCTGATAATTATAAAACTTAATTAATTTATTCACAAACAAAATTGAACATAAATCTTCAAAACTTCTTTGAAATTAAGAAGAAACATCCAAATCCTCATATAACCCTAGAGCATTGGAATTTTTAATGTTACTCACAAGTATTGCCTAAGGACTTGTAATAATAATATATTATTAAAAAAACCAAAACAAAACAAAACTAGTAATTGCCTCGTTTTTCATATTAAAACTTCTTAAATGATCATAATTCTCCTACAAATTAAGTATATGATTTTTTTAATACCTATTTTCCTATTTCTTATAACTTAATCTTCATTATCTACATCATAATTTCCAAGATTATTATTTTATTTTTTTAGTTAGTGTTTTATTTTATTTATTTTTAGTTATTGTGTTGGAGGAGATGTTACCATGTAACTTTACATTAAACAAATTAAAAATATATAGGTAATCTAATTAATGAAAAATAAAAAAACAATATTGAATACATTATCTCAATTAATTTTTTTAACAAAAAAACACATACAAAATAATATTATCCATCATAAAAGGAAATAAAGCGTAATTATAGTGAAGGAGGATCTAGGCTGAAATGTTGGTTCTTCGAAATTCCTTAAAATGTATAATTTGTAACCTTATCATCTCTTTTCATTTTCTACGTTGATTAAAAATGATATCTGTGTATAAAAATCCAAACCGAGTTCTTCAAATTTGTAACCTATACTAATGAAATAAAATTATTTTTCTGTAAAATAATATAACATGTGAAATGTGGCATGAAATTGGAATATTTACAAAACTAAAATATTGCCTACAAAAATTAATTAAATTGATATCATAGTTAAAATGTGATACTTAACCTGATTTGATAGTTAAAATTATTTTTTTGTGATTTCAATTTTCTTAAAGTAAAAAATAACTAATATTTGGTTGTATATAAAAATATCAAATAGAACATAATCTACCACACCAATATCATTCATATAAATAATGTTTACGATGTTTGATTCTGCCTCTCCACTAAACTAATAAATTATTAAACTTTCATAACATTAAAACTTAATTAATCTATTCACAAACAAAATTGGATATAAATTTTCAAAACTTATTTGAAATTAAGAAACAAAATCTAAATCCTTCTATAACCCTAAAGCATTGGAGTTTTAAATGTTACTCACAATTATTGCTTAAAGACTTGTGATAATATTATATTATTAAAAAAAACCAAAACTATCAATTATCTCGTTTTTCACATTAAAACTTCTTAAATGATCATAATTCTCTTATAAATGAATTTCATTATTTCTTAGTATCTATTTTCCTATTTCTTATAACTTAATCTTCATCATCTACATGATAATTTCCAAGATTATTATTATTTTTTAGTTATTGTGGTGGAGGCAGACGTTACATTAAACAAATTAAAAAAATATAGGTCACCTAGTTAATGAAAAATAAAAAATAATATTAAATACAATAACTCAAATAATTTTTTTTAACAAAAAAAACATATACAAAATAATATTATCGATCATATAAGGAAATAAAACATAATTATAGTGAAGAAGAATCGATGTTGAAATGTTGGTTTTTGAAATTTCTTCAAATATATAATTTGTAACGTTATCACTTCTTCTCCTTCTCTAAGTTGATTAAAAATGATGGTGGTGGATAAAAGTCAAATTTTCAAATTTGTAACCTATACTAGTGAAATAAAATTATTTGGCTGTAAATTCTTATTACATGTGAAATGTGGTATGAAATTGGAATACTCGCAAAACTAAAATGTTGCTTACAAAAATTACTTAAATTAATATCATAGTTAAAACGTGATAGTTAAAAATGTTACAAAGTGATACTTAACTTGATTTTATAGTTAAAAATGTTTTTTTGTGAGTTAAAATTTCCTAAAGTAAAAAATAATAAGTATTTTTGAAATATAAATCCGGTCAATTGATATATAGTTAAAATGCTTTTGTATGAGGTAAATTGATATTATAGTTAAAAATATTTTTGTGTAAAGTAAATTTTATTCAAGTGAAAATTATTAATTATTTCAAATATATAAATTATGTAAATTGATCTCATAGTTAAATGTGTTTATGTAAGGTAAACTTTATCGAAATAAAAAAATAATAAGTATTTCTCATATATAAATTATGTAAGTTGATATCATAGTTAAAATATTTTTGGGTGAGTTAAACTTTATCAAGAAAAATTTAATAAGTATTTCAAATATGCTAAGGAAAAAATTATATATAGAGAGAGAGAGTTTACATGTTTTTATGTGAGATAAATATTTAATTATTTTTGTGTATAATGTAATTGAATTTAAACTATTTAAATTTGTAAATTCTAATCCATGATAAGGAAAAAGGAAAACAAATGAAAAATAGTTTAATTGTAAAACAAAGTTACAATATTTTAGATAATTTAACTCAACCTAGATCCATATTAAACTTAGATCTCTCAATGTGTAAGCTTTTGTTTGATTGCAAATCTCTCTAGTGTAAAACTTGAGTAAAGCTTTTCACTTCAAGAAATTTTATCGCTCTCCACACTTGATAAACCAAGATTTAAGATATGATACCTCTGGGTGCTTGATAAAACAAGATTTAAAATAAATCTAAGTTGATATTTAAATCTTATCTTCAAAATACTCAAAATTTTTATGAACCTTTAAATCTATTTAACTTCAAATTAGGAAAATTGGTTAGAAATTTACTTCTACTTTTTCTCTCCTTTATCTCGTGGACCCTACCAAAGTACATTGGAAATTTAAGTCTAAGTCGGGGTGTCCTGCAACTGGGACTTAACCCATAAAACCCTAACATCCTTTAAAGCGGGCTAAAAGTTTCACGTCGGCTAAAACTCTCACATCGGACCTTAATCAAAACACACAAGTTCTCCACTCCCCCATATATATATATATATATATATATATATATCAAGAGAGAGAGAGAGAGAGAGAGAGAGAGAGAGAGAGAGAGAGAGAGAGAGAGACACACACACACACACTCTCTCTCTCTCTTTAAACGCTTAATATGCGGTTGCTTCTAAGTATTTAGTTCGGTTTCCTTCTCCTTTTATAGCGATGTTGATATCTAGAAGGCTTCCTCCTCCTTTCTTCATTTCATTTTTTTATATTTAAATTTCTGTTAGTTCGATTTTTGGGAGGTCTAGTTTTGATCCACACTCCATCAGTTTTCTGCAACAATGCCTCCTCATGTTATGAAGAAGAAAAATGGGTCAATTGCCCAGAAAAAAGCAGAGGATAAGGTTCCCAGCAAATTCTTCAAGACCTCAGCCAAGTCCATGAGCTTTACCCTGTCAAAAGTAGAGCTCGAGGTGATCGTGAAAGCACAATCGAAGACCTCGCCCATCATTGAAACTATGATTTTCAAAGAGAAAGTCATTGAGCCATCTAAAGATTTGAAGGAGCCAATTTCCAAAGCCCAGAGGGAAAAATAAATTACCATGGTAAATGCCTATGAGGAGTACAAACAATCCACCAAAGAAGTTGATGGGCCCTCTACAATAGGTAGCAAGGGGGGAGGCAAGATTATAGAATTATAGAACAAGGAAATTGATACTGTAATGCATGAATCACATGGTAATGAAGGTGAGGATACATAACATCATGATGAGATGGCAGAAAATAATGTAGTCATTGGTGAGTAGACTCATGGAACTGAAGAAGGTGTGGAAGGAGATGGAGCTGATGACAAGCATGAGCTGGAAATGCCTGCCATGGTCAAGGAGTGGATAAAGAAGAAACAATTTGAAGTGTTTGTAGGTGGGCTTGATAAAGATGCTAATGAAGAGGATCTGAAGAAGGTGTCTAGTGAGATTGGTGAAGTTGTTGAGATCAGATTGCCAAATAATTCTCGGACTCAGAAGAATAAGAGCTTTGCAATTGTTTGATTCAAGAGTGTGGAGCAAGCCAAAAAGGGAGTGTCAGAGCTCAATAATCCACAGGTGAGAGGGAAGCAATGCGGAGTTGCAAGAATCAAAGATAATGAAACTCTTCATCTACGTAATATTTGTAAATCATGGACAAAAGAGGCTCTTCAAAAGAAATTGTCATCGAGGGAAAATCATGTCATCCTTCAAGGTATGTGTTAGAATTTTGTGTTGATGATTTTTGGATAGATTGTAAGCAGTTATGTACATGTCTATAGCCTATTAAAAGGTGTTTTGCAAAGCCCTTAGTATTATCTCTTGTAAAAGATAATAACAACATATGGTTTGTAATCTAGATCTTTGATATCAAGAGTGAAAATATGATGGTAAGAGGATTGTGACTTGTACTCTAAGTTCATTGAGTTGAAAGGGTTATCTTCATAGATGTGTGTGGTAGTGATATTATGTGCCTATAATAATGATGGTTGGGAAATGATTCCCATCCTTATGACAATTATGAATGGAAGTGCCTCCATGAGAATGATGGGTGCTTCCATGACATTGATATGTGCCTAGATAACAATGTTGTGGGATAGAACTTTATGACAGAAATATTATATGGCATAACCTTATGAAAGTGATCTTTGATGTATGGTAGTCTCTTTTCAATGTATAACAATGACCCTATAACAATGTGATATATGGTATTATATTTATGACCAAGATGTGTGGTAGTGTTCTTATGGAAATGCCTCATGACTAAGTTGTATGGAAGTGTCCTTGCATAGAAGAATCTATATCATAGAAACATTGATATACTTATCATATGCATGCCTCTATAATATACTTATTTGTTGTTGGGTTAGCCTTATGTGAATCTTTTAGTAGAACTACCATAAAAAATGTACATATCATCAGGTCTACAGCTTATTCATCAACTATATCTAGCCAATGTCTACCAAGGATCAATCGAATTTCAAATCATAAAATCAACAGGATACTCCCATGAATCTAAAGATACAGATACATCTCCTAATATACCATCAAGTTTGATAAAAAATCTATCTGCTAATTGCAATAAACTTGGGGTATATTGAAGATTAGGAAGCTTTAATTGCTCCATAGTTTACTTGCTCATGATATTAGTAACTGGTCCTAAATCAATCAAAGTGTTTGGGATAGCAATACCCTTGATATGAATTTTTACAATAGGGCTACCTGGATTTAAATAGTTTTGAATTATTGGTTTTGCCATCATAATATCTGCAACCTTTCCTACCAATTGAAACTTTTTAATGTCTTTCCTTTATCTTCCTGGTTTTTTAATGCACAAATCCTTTATTAGTTTTGCAAATATAGGTATTTACTTTATAGCTTGAAGTAAATGAATTTTGATGCAATTTGTTTTCAATTCATCTATCATATTATATTTAGGTAAAATTATTTTCCTTTATATTCCCTTATCGATTTGAAGTCTTTCAGGAAAAGGAGGTCGTTGTAGGGAAACAAAAGGTTTCTCTATTAGAGGAATTATAGGAGTTGATTTTATTTGGTTGTCACCTAATTGTGTAGGAACATCTTCCTTTGGAGGAGTCTTTTTTTATCAAGAGATGCCTCTTTTTTAGGAATTTTATCCTCCTTAAATTCTTGGATGACAACTGGTGGTGACTTCTTTTGCAAAACCCTACCAGATCTAAGTTGGACATCATTTAGACCTAGAGGGGCTATCATACAAGCTTGAAAATTTTGACCCTCAACATTATAGATGGGTTGTTGAGGAGCTTTATTATTTGGATTCAAAAGTGGTTGAGCAGGTAGTTGATTTGATTTTTGAGGAAATGGAATGGATAGCAAGGGAAGTGGTTAAATTGAAGTCAATTGGGATTGGAATTGTGCTTGCATAGGTTGTGAATATTGAAGGGGGTAGCATTTAGGTTAGAATTGAGGCTATGATTGTTGGAATTGAGGGTAGTGAGTATTCCTACCATAATAATTTTGCCAACCTTGTGACCAAGATGAGTTTTGGGGTTGAGGTTTCCAAGTTTTCCAAGGCATGGGTGCATTCCAATTACTATGGTTGTGTGTATGATTGATATTGTACATTGGGATCTTGTACCATACATGTTTGTATAGGCTACCAAGGTATCTTTGGAGAAAAAGCTATTCATCTTGACTTGTTCCAACTTCATTCTTGAAAACAACCTTAAGCCCAGGTATTGAGGGACATTCTTTTGTATCATGATCTTTTTCACATATATCACATATTTCAACACTATCAAGATGAAATTCATGTAGAGTATACTTTTTCCTACACCTAGGACAGAAAATAGATAATGAAACATTCTTGACTTTTTGCTTGTTTTGTATCCTTAGATTATCTATTTGTTCACTGAAATTTCCAAGGATATATGTTTTAAAGTTGTCAAGAAAATTTCATAATTCTTCTCTACTTATTGTTCCAGATGCAGAGTTTCTTACCCTTGATATGACTAGGTCTCTTGGGTTCTTTCTGTAATTCCCTCCTCCCATATTTACCTAAGTTAATGGGTCCACTAGGGTAAACATGTGACGAGAGGATACTATGATGTGAATCAACTTCCCATGTATAGTTAAGGAAGTGAAACCGACAAAACAAAACCATTTGGCCTTCCACACATGCTACACAACCTTCAGGAGCCAACCAACCCTTCCAAGTGACCAACCCCTGAGTAAACTTGACATTTCACTGATCTGGACCCCTAGTTGCTCCCATGACAAGTCATGCATGTGACTAAGGCCTTCCAAACACTCCCACAGAAAGGGCATGCCAGCAACTGTGGACTTTTTCAGCTAGTTCTGATCCGGCGACCCCATATTTTGTGCCACTTTTTTAGGGCCATGACTTAGGCCACTGTCGATAACTTCATGAAACTTTCAGAAATGATAAATAAAAATGGAATAAGGTTGCTAATGCAATCACTAGTACAAGTATTTTATCCGACCCCTACTATCCATGACAGGCATTTCGTCAAACATGTCACAAATATGTAATCTATAGGCCATAACAACAAATCTGAGCATAGGGATCTCATACTTATCTTAGTTTCGCAAAAAAGCATTGTTGCCTTATCACAATAGTTGGATTATCATCTATTAGGTAATATATTCATTGTACATTCATTTTCTATTCAAAACAGGATGAGATCCATACATCATGTTTGTCATAAAATATGTTGACACCTAATTATGGGGATTGGGTGAATAGTTGTAAATAGTGTAAATAATAAATAATGGAAAAGGAAGATTCATCGGGATATGAAACCTAAGTGTCACTCCCTCATGTATATAACTATGAAAAATCTAAATGAATAAATAGATTTCATTTGAGGAGTTACCTCCTGGCCTGACATGGTATCAGAGCCAGCCTCTATTTTTAGTTTTCTGCTCTTGTAACTCCCTTATGCCATTTTTCTGGCAGCTCCAGAATCTATCATTTCTATCAATTTCTCTACCTGTTATCATTCTCTAAGTTCTGTCCTATCTGAATTGACTGTTAAAATAGTGACTTATTTGCTGCATAAGTTCTGTAATGTTGGTCATAATGTTGGTTAAATCGTGTTGAGTGTGAAGACCATGGTGCGAGCTATATGTTAACACTCTAGCATTGTCTATGCATTAAGACTGTAGTGGAAGACCGATAGTTGTGTTCAAATACTGCGATGGTCATGTTCCTGTGTCCTGCTAAGGTGAACCATGGTGTTGAGAGCTGCACAATGGAACCGTGGTGTTAAGAATGGGATCACAGTACATTGCATTGATGAGCAGAGTCCTGGTGCGCATCACGTGAGGTATCACAGTACATTGCATTGTTTCTTTTAACCTGCCACTACTGTATAACAACACTGCCCATCCCGGTAGGACATCCTGCAAACATTGTTCATTTTAATATATTGGTCTGTGTGTTTTGTTTAACACTGCCACTATTCTTCCCACGCCCCCTCATTCATATAAGTCCAGCGCTACAAAACCACCCTCCGTGGCTCTCCGTTGCCCCACCCTCCAGTCGAACATTCCACTACACAGTCGGCCCCAAAATATTTACGTTGTCCGACTTCCAACATATATTTATGTTGTCTGATTTCCAACATATAATAACATTGTCCATACATGCATAGTCTCCTTGTGGCATACCATTACATGACTTGTCGAATGTTGGTTGGTTTTGGCATTGCACTGCCCTCCACTACCTTGTCGTTATGTACTGTGTCCGCCATAATACAACCCGTGGTAATACAATTCTAGTTGGGTCCAGCCCCACAGTTGGCTCCATTATCCATATTAAACCACCTCTGCACTGAAACCACCTTGCGCACAGTATTAAACCATAATGTTGTCATAGCATACCATTCCACTCCCCTTTTTAATACATGCATTTTTTAATATATAACGTTGACCTCCATTGTGGCATCACCCTCCGGCGTGACAGTCCCGAACCCGCCTCCTCCAAACACGTTGCTATGTAACTCTGCCTTCACATGTAATTCCTCCCCCTATATAACCCCTCCCCCATATAATACCCTCCCCATATAATACCTCTACTCCTTATATATCATATTGTAATTTTTTACACCAGAACTGCATTTTATACGAAGTGCAAATTTTATACATTGGCAACAGAAGTATTTTTTACAGTACACAGATTTTAAAATGCATTCATTGATATCTATTGTGGGAGTGGTTCTCATTGGAAAGGAGAACTATATTGAATGGTTGCAGAAGATCAAACACACTCTCATTTTTAATGAGTTGTGGAAAGGAGTGTGTGTTGGAGAAGGAGACAAAGAACCAAAAAAGCCTACCTCAGATAAGGAATTTTCCATTTGGGAAAATAAGAACAGCAAGGCTTATGCCTTGATTGCAGCATCAGTAAATGAAGAGGTGAATCGTCATATTTCACCATTTTCAAATGCTTTTGAAGCCTTACAAAAACTGAAGGAACTCTATTAATCACACTTTGCACTTGAAGTTGTTCAACTCATGATTAAATTGTTCAGCCTTGAATTACAAAATGATGATCCTCTTGCTCTTGCATCAGAAGTAAAATATATTATGCATGATATCAAAGTTGCTAATGTTGAACTGGGCATTCCTTTGATAGCTTTTCTCAAGGCACTTTATCCCACTTACTCAAATTATCTTGAGTCATTGCAAGCAAATGGAAGCCTCAAAGAAATTACCTTTGACTCCCTTGTGAATAAATTTTTTGAGAGAGAGAAAGATTTTGGGAAGAAGACAACTCCTCACTGTTCTGAAGAGGTCGTGTGTCTTGCTCATAGAGAGAAGAATCTTGCTCAAGATTCTTCCACAGGAAGAAGAGGTAGAAGAGGAAGAGGAAGAAGAAATTTCAGAGGCAGGGGGGTAGACACTCTCAAGGAGAAAAGTTAGATTTATATTGCATATGTTGCAATAGAGATGGATCACATGATGCATCCCAATGCAAGTTGCCTTGGGATATAATTGAGCAGAAAAGAGAAAGGTAAAGCACCTGAATCTGCTCACTATGTTGTGGCACATTGCAATATTGGATTAAATGAAGACTTATTTATTGCTTCACTTTCTTCTTGGAAAAATGATTGGTTGCTTGATTCAGGAGAAACTTGCCACATGACTTTTAGAAAAGTATTTTTTGAAGAATTTACTGACAACGTTGATGGAGCAGTATAATTTGTAGACAAATCAAAACTCAAGCCATCAGGGCTTGGCACAATCAGGCTTAAATTGCCTGGTCTTCTAGACTTTCTTTTGCATAATGTTTTATATCTCCCACAGCTGAGGAGAAACTTGTTTTCCTTGTTCCATATCTGCTAGCAAGGACACTCCATTCATATGTTTGATGGAAAGGTTGAGGTGAGAAAAGAATCAGATCACTCGCTTGTCATGACAGGGATAGAAGAAGAAAAGCTTCTCAAGCTGCAAGATGCCTCTGCTCGTGCACAAAATTTCTCATACACTTCTCATTATGATGAATGTACATTTCCATCAAGTTTACTATGGCATGCTAGACTTGGACACTTGAACTATGACAGCCTTCACTTGTTGAAGAAAAATGGTATTACTGGTTTCCCTACAATTCCTAGGAAACTTAAGAAATGTGATGCTTGCATTCTAGGAAAGCATAGGAAAAAGTATTTTCATGATTCATAGTCTATAGCATATAGAAAACTTGAGCTCATTCATTAAGATTGATGTGGTCCAATGCCTGTTCATTTTGCAAATGGAAATAAATATATGATGACATTTATTGATGACTACACCAGAATGTGTTGGGTTTATTTATTGAATACAAATATGATGCTTTTCAAACATTCAAGAACTTCCATACATGGATTGAAATTGATGCACAATCTTATATTGCTCTAGTCACACTGACAATGGAAAAGAACACACTTCAAATGAATTTGAAAGCTATCTTCACCAACATGGGATCAAACATCAAACAACTGTGCCTTATAATCCCCTAGAATGGAGTACTTGAAAGAATGAATACGATAGTCTTAAATATGGTGCGCTCCATGATGTTTTTCAAGAATGTCAAATTGATGTTTTGGGTTGATGCAATTCTATGTGTTGTATATGTAAAGAATAGATGTCCATCTATTGTTATTAGAAACAAGACTCCTTATGAAATGTGGTATGGCCACATTCCTTCGATAAAGCATCTTAGGGTCTTTGGTTCCACCTGTTATGCCTTGATACCAAACGTACATAGAAACAAACTTGGTGCAAGGAGTCATAAGTGTATCTTCTTGGGATATTCAAACACCTCCAAAGCATACCACCTCTATGATGAAGTTAATAAAAAGTTTGTTGTATCTAGATATGTAATCTTTCTTGAATCTTCCAAAGCTGACAATGTTGTTGAGCGAAAACTTTATCGCTTGGATAGATTTGCAAATGCAAAATCATTTCAAGAATTTGATAATCAGATTCCACATCTTAAAGGGGGGATTCCTATACTAGATCAATATGTGGAATCTTCTTCTGAAGCACTATCTCCCCCACATGAAACTCCAACCACTGATGATACTTTGAGTGATGTGATTGATATAATTGGGAGACTCAATCTTGATTCAGTCCCAACTCAATTAATTGAGTAGCCTGGACCATCTCAGAAAGGTCCCCAAAAGTGGTTGACAAAGACACTTGAAAGTGTTCATCCTGATGAGGTTGGAAATATAGGAACAAGAAATTCAACCCACAAAATGGAGGTGATGTAGATGACTATGATTCACCTGTTGATATGGATGTTTCTTATGATTGTGAATTGAATTTGTCTACAGATTTTGAACCAACTTCCTTTAAAAAAACCACTTCTCATGATGAATGGAAAGAAGCAATGCAAAAGGAGTATGATGCCTTGATAAAGAATGGCACTTGGAAGCTGGTTGGTCCTCCATTGGGAACCAAACCAATTGGCTGCAAGTGGGTCTTCAAGAACAAGTATAACACTGATGGCTCACTTGACAAGCACAAATCCACGCTTGTGACAAAAGGTTTTGCATAGAAGGAAGGGGTCGATTATGAGGAGACTTTTGCCCCCACAACAAAATGGGCTACCATCCAGACACTATTTTCCCTAGCAGCTCAGAACGGTTGGAAAGTCCATCAAATGGATGTAAAAAATTCTTTCTTAAATGGAGATCTAAAAGAGAATGTTTTTATGTCCCAACTTGAAGGATTTGTTGTGAAAGGACATGAACATAAAGTATGCAAACTTGTGCAATCCTTGTATGGCCTAAAGTAAGCATTGCGAGCCTGGTATGAAAATTAATTGTGCATCTTCTGAAACTCAATTTCAAACATTATGATCTTGATGATGCAAATTTGTTTGTCAAGAAAGTTGGAAAAACAGTTGTATACCTTGTGGTATATGTAGATGATATTTTGATGATAGGGAACAATGAGAGCTACGTTGCATCCATAAAGAAGGAATTGAGGAAAGGTTTTGAAATGACTAATTTGGGCTATGTTCATTACTATATTGGTATTGGAGTAACTCAACATCTGAAGTCTATATTCGTTTCTCAAAAGAAGTACATTGGAGATCTATTGAACAAGTTTGGCATGGTTGAATGCAATCCTCTAACTACTCCAATGGAACAAAACTTAAATCTCACATCCATTGAAGGAAAATAATTTGAGGATGGAACAAAGTCTAGATAGCTTGTAGGAAGTCTCAACTACTTGACTACTACCAGACCGGACTTTTCATTTTCTGTTGGAACCCTCTCCAGGTTTATGCAAAATCCTTGTGAGGGACATTGGTCTGCTGCAAAAAGAGTTCTAAATACTTGAAGGGAACTCAAGACTTTGGACTCAAGTATACACAGGTGGGCGACTTCAGCTTGATTGGATACTCTGATTCAGACTTTGATGGAGACAAATAAACTGGGGTATCTACTTCTAGTTATGCTATGAGTCTTGGATCAAGAGTTGTCTCCTAGAGATCACGCAAACAACCAGTTCCATCAGATCCCACAACAGAGGCAGAATATGTGGCAGCAGCTGAGGAAACAAAAGAAATTATGTGGCTCAGGAAAATCTTGGAAGATTTGTAGGTAAAATAAGTACATTCAACTCCACTCATGATTGACAAAACCCCTACAATAATGTTTTCCAAGAACCCAAAGTTCCATGATCAAACGAAGCACATCAATACAAAATACCATCTAATTTGACATCATGTTGAGGCCAAGACAATCCATCTACGCCATTGTTCCACTAATGAGCAGAATGCAGACATCTTCACCAAAGAACTTGGAAGAGGAAAGCTTGAAATATTCAAAATGATGCTTGGACTCACCAACATCCCTTTAGATTAAGGGGGAGAATGTTGACACCTAATCATGGGGATTGGGTGAAGAGTTGTAACTAGTGTAAATGATAAATAATGGAAAAGGAAGAGTCATCGAGAGATGAAACCCAAGAGTCACTCCCTCATGTATATAACTATGAGAAATTTGAATGAATAAACATATTTCATTTGAGGAGTTACCTCCTGGCCTGAAAAAATATACTCATGACCAACATATAACCAACAAAAATAATAAGGATAATAAAAACCATAAAATCCACATATAAGCCAATACATTTACACATGAAATACCAAGGAGAAGGAGCTCTTATTAATGAGTGCAAAAGCCAACCATGTATGGGACTTCCATGAACCACCCAACCATATAATGGTTGAAACAAATATTTCTTTCAGCCAATCACTCCTGTGCCATATTCAAAGCATGAAGGTGGGACTCAAAACAAAACCAAACCAGTTTTCCTCAAGATTTACTGCAATTCCCACTAGAGCACTAGGCCCTAAACAAGCATGCATGCCACCATATTTCTCCACCTCCCCCGTGAGGAATTTTCCTGTTTTGTAGTCTCTAGGCTTTATTGTATATCCCACCATACAACAGTTGAGGATTCCTAGGCCTAATCAAGACTCCACCCTCCAGAATTTACCGTATATCCTGCCATTCACCGGTCAAGGATTCCTAGGCCTGATCAAGGGCACACACCTCTAGGATTTATCGTATATCCCGCCATTGACCGGTCGAGGATTCCTAGGCCCATCGAGGCACACAAAATATGGCTTTAACATAATCCCATCTTCTTCAGTCCAGATATTCCTAGGCCTTGTGTTCTTTCTTTTAGAGACCACCTCATCAATTTCAAAACCATCCGACAATCCAACTCAACCAAATACAATAGAACCCATCTATAAGAACCCTAGTAAAAATTCCATGTAATAAAGTTGATAAAGCAAAAAAATAACCATAATTATGAGACACTTATTCCAAGCTAAATGTTGGGAAAAAACATCCTAATGTGGGTGTTCATTGGGTTTATTACGACTAAGGAAATGGCAAAGGCTTTGGAAAGGCATGATACATTAATTAGCATTTTATTTATAAAAATAATGGAAATTAGGATAAAAGGAAGGTGAAATTCACAAGTTGCATGTGAGGGGGGAAATGACGGAAAAATAATGCAAAATGAAGAAAATAGAGGCCTCATTATTAAAAAAGCTTCCGAGGATCAGTTGGAACCTTTTGTCAGTTCAATTTTAGATATCTGTCTCTATTCTCTCTCTCTCACCCTTCGACACTTAGATTTTTCTTGGAGCACTGTTATCCGAAAAAGTGTCTATTCAGAATGACCCTATCCCACTGGGTTGTGACAGTGACCTCAGAAACAAACAGGGAAAACTACTCTTGTATTCTCCTTTATGAACTATAAACGAAGAGGAATAGGATGAACCAACCTGTGTCTTGCGCTAGTCCTTTGATCCAATCTCTCTTCTCTTTGACAGCTTCCAGCTACCTGCTTCCTTACTTGCCCAGCGTCACCAAGTTCCTGCAAGATCACAGAAGAAGGAAACTACACAAAGACATGGATTTATGTTCATAAAAAGCTTAGGATCAGATTTAAGCTAAACATACAAATATAACAACATCAATGATATACAAGCATATAGGAGAAACTCAAATAGTTTTATTGATAAAACAAGAAGATCCAGGAGGAGTTACAACCGATGATTCCTGATCCAGCATCAACCTCCCAGCATAGAATCCCCTCTTCACCTCCAAGAAAGCATAAATCACCCAATACTCTGATATCTATCTCAAAACCAACAACAATTCTCTGCAATGTACAAAATTCTAGCCTCTGGATCTCTTGGTGGGGGATCCATATATAGATGTATGCAAAGAGGATGAGTCAACTCATGAATTGATTAGTGGCCTCTCTCTGTCAGTTCTTGCTTCCACTTGGAGACTGAGAGCCTCTTACTCATCACTGGTCGAATTCAGTGAGGCAAGTGTCATTGGAGAAGATCCTGGAAGCTTCCATTGTCTCTCCACCTCGTGGAATGACTCTGCCACTTGTCATTTCCCGCTCAACGCACCCTGGTAGTGCATTCAAGTGCGTTGCAACGCACCTAGCTAGTGTATTTGGGTGCTTTGCAACACAGCTAGCCAGTGGAGCAGCTGAAATGATCCTGATTTGACTAGTTCTGAGCAGTTTCTGGTGGAGAACTTCTGGGAGAAGCTGTAATTTGTTGACCTTGTTTCTTTAGGAGTTGGAACAACACCTTTAGGGACTTAGGATCCCTTGGTTTATGGACATTTCATGCTTAGAGCTGTAAGGCACAAAAATGTCTATAACAGTTGCCCCCTAAAGTATGAGGCCGTTTATCAGGTGAAATGCTTTATTAGGAGGATCCGAAGTTCTTTCAATGCTGGGAGGAGACCTGTAATAAGATACAATACAATACATTATCTTCATACTGTTTTCATGATCTATTTGAGGCGGGCATTCCCATGCTCAGCTTTATAAATTCATTTTCATGTACATAGGACAGACAATCGTCTGATGGTAGACTGATGATTCTGATGAAGTCATCATCCTTTTGGTAGGATGATTATCTGTGCTGCAATGCTGTACATTTCAATGTCTTTATTTTTCCTGAATATATATCGCAGCCCAGATGGATGAAACTAGATCCGGGGTCTTCAATCTCGTCCAATTTTCACTCGAAGTACAAGTCGATCCATGTGAGAAATGTTTTGAAGTCGAACATGGAAAGACATCGCTTGATTACCAGTCAATGATGTAAACTGTTAACAAGCGCGAGAGGAATCACCGATAATGATAATGACCCTCAAGGTACTGTAGTACAATTCATGTGGTGTGAATAAAGGACTTGGCGTCGAACACCACGCAAAATCTTTTGGTCGAAGGTCATTGATGTATACCTGTCGCCGGAAGTGAGAAACTTGCCATTGAGGCATGCAAGCTTCAAAGTACTGAATGGGGTGTTCCTAGATCAACTTCTTGGGTAATGAGCCGATGTCGATAAGAAGCGATCCGTTAAAGGAGGGCCTTAATGAATCCCACATCAATGACATGGAATGGAGTAAATGATTTTGATGGAGGTGAAAACGATATGATGATATATGGTTCAGGGTGGCGGTCATGAAGGAATGAAGTATAATGTATGGTAGTGGATGGGACACGGGTGACTTCTCTGGATGACTTCTCTTGAACATGTCGGCGACACTTTATGTGATGGATTGGTAGCATTTACCCCAAATGTGGATGGTATGGCGTGACCATGGTGATGTGACCGGTGAATGAAACAACCCAACCCGACTCAGGCACGGAGTGGAAGTGTTATGTTCAAGAGCGACTTGCTACCAATAAAGTTTCTTTGAGTTTTCTTCCCAATTTTTCCCCAGTCATTGCTGACCAGTACCTCTTTATTTTTGTCAAGCTTGAGGAGGATAACATATGCTTGTTCTATAATTTGCCCTTCGGGCAAACCCATCACTATGTTTTAACGAGCCTAGCGATAGTGAAACTCGTTCTCGCCTAAAGACAAGTTTGTCGCTATTAATCTTTTTAACGAGTTTAACGACAAAGAGAACTCGGTCCTTTTCATTTTTAGAGAGTTTGAAAAGGTACGTAAAGGTAACTCCAAAATTCCTTTTTCGTCATCTAATCCCTTAAGTCCGAAAAAGTATAAAACAATACAGAAGGGATGAGTTTTCGATAGTTTTAACGAGCCGAACAAAACAAGTGCTCGATCTTTTTGTGCAATAATCCCTCAGGTCCAAAAAGATTAAAATCTAGAGGAGGGATAGCACTTCCGGTCGCTTTAACGAGCTGGAATGCCAAAACTCGGCAATCTTTTCATATTTTACGAGTCAGATGAAAAGAGCTTAACGAAGACTCGTCTTTTGAGGAACGAGTGATAAAATGGGTAGCAGCTGATTCCAGGTAAGGTTTGGAATTTTCCAATCACGGCAGTGTCACAAGGATGGCTAGTGAAATCACTCTTCGCAGCTGTTCCTCAAAATGGGTAAACAATCAAATGGAGGTGAATGATCGGCCAATGGAAAAGTGGAGGTGACGGTGAAAACACGACCAAGGTTTTAATGGCTGAAGTACTACATTCACGGTGGTTATTTACCAGGGGATAGTTCATTTTTTAACGAGCTTAAACGCGGGTGGAAACACTTGCTCGGTCTTATGTTTATTTTTTAACGAGCTTGAACTATGCGCTAAAACGCCTCGATTAATCCAGTCATATGATAAGAATGTCTCATATAAAAAATGGCAAATTTTAGATTTTTGCCCCACATCCTTTCTTTATGCAAGTTAGGAAACGACTAATCCAAAAAACAGATAAATAATCGCTCTTTCGCTTGCATGCCAAAAGGTTTGCATGCCCCCAGGTATAAAATATGGTTTCAAAGTTACCCCTCAATTTGCAGACAAAACATTTGTTCTATCGGGAGAGGCCTACCTCTTACAGGTTACCCAAAGATTGCTCTATTCACGGTGCAAACAAAACAATTCTTCGGTGATGTCTACTGAGATAAACAAAGGTGAGTGACTCCGTCTGTCAACTCACATAACTTTGACAAAAGAATCTTATTCTAGAATAACCCCTCTTCCAATCATGGACGGGGTACAGACTAGTCATATTCTCCCGCGGAAACCTACTCTATACCCGAAGTTTTCCTGCCGAAGCAGACCAGGATGCATGCCCCCTGGGTTTCAGTCATATCCCTCCGAATTACTCGCGCTCATCGGGAGGACAGACTGGAGATTGAGACATTTCTTGCGTGAAGAGACCATTTAGGCATGGTATATGACTATTTGCTATGTGTGATCCGGGAAATGAAAGCTGGTCCACGAGCTTGACCACTCTTCCTTCGTGCGGAAAACACATTACTCTAAAGAGTGAGGAGACGATGGCTCCTATGCAATAAATATAGTCTCGTCCAAGGAGTAGGTTATAATCCAAGGGTCCTTGAACAACCATTACATTCATTTGAACTGTCTTCCTTCTCAATGTTATGGGCACATCGGGAAGGATCCCTAAAGGTCGACTGGTTCCTTTATCAAAGCCTGTCAGATTTCTCATCTCAGGCAACAACGATGGCGAACCAAGCGCTTTCCAAGAAATAGAGGAAAGGATACTCACAGAAGCCCCCTCATCTATGATGGTACCAGCCATGACCATTCTATATATTTGAACGATGATTCGGAATGGTATGCTTGCTGGCAAACAGGGTCTGCCTAGTTGATTCCAGTCGAAAGAGAAAACTAGGTTGCTTGGAGGTGGGACCGAGTAGATGGCCGGGTATGGCTCTGACGAACTTCCTTCCTGCGGTAAAGGAACGGGTGGATTGCCCCCATGTTCGTCGGAGTCTGTGTTGATGAAGAGAATTTGGATGGTGTCATCCTTGTTTTCTTCAGTGACTGTATCATCCGAAGATAAAACCTCTGAAGGCAAGACCGGGTCAACTGCCGCCTCGACCTTTTGACTTTCGTCTGGTATTGATTTAGATGGTTTATCTTCGATGATAGGCGCTTCAGCCAACCACTTGAGCGCACCAGCTGGATTCTCAACTAGCGACGGACTTGGCAAGAGTTTTTTATATCCAGGAGGAAGTCGTAACGGTGAAACCGGACGATCATCCAAAACTCTTTTCGCTTCGTTTAAGAAGGGACGATGGTGGAGGGCATGATCGCCTTCGCACAGTTTACAAGGAAATCTAGCTTTCCCTTTTTGTCCTGGGGCTTCACTTTCACTAGTTGATGGTGTGCTTTCAACATGATTTCCAGAGGTTGATGACACCGGATTGTGCAAACGAGGAGACCAGTCCCTTAGTATCCGGGGGATGCAAGGACAATCTCTGTGAAAGTGGTCTCCTTTGCAAATGACACATGGCGATTTTGGCCTGGTCAGTGCAGTGTGTGGATTTTCATTAGACAACACTCATTTTCCCCCATTCGCCTTTGGCTCCTTCTTCTTCTTCTCTTTCTTCTTCTTCTCCTTCTTCTCCTTAGGAACTTGATTTTTGGCTTTGCCAGCCCCATTAAACGAAGAGGAAGGAGGAGAGAAAGAATTAGAGGAAGTAGAAAGTTGGTGGGCAACTCTGGACTCGTCTAATTGCTGATTCGATTGTTCAGGAATAGTGGTGTTTTGAACGACATTGGTTGAGAAGAGCCATACCGGCAAGCCAATTGTCAGTCCTGGAAGCGACAATGTGGCCATATGGGGTGCACCAACATCTCCCCAAGAGGAGAAGGGACTAGGATTTCCACCAAGGGGAATTCCTTGGTTGGTGGACTCCATTTTCTCAACCTAAGATCAACGTAGGAAAAGGGTGATGAATATTCCGTTTAAAATAAATTTTTAGACACTTTGACACAACTTGTTTTTTCATTTTTTAAGAGTCGAGAAAAAACAAAAGATGACTCTAGTCTCCTTCGATTTTTAATGAGCCTGAAGTGACAAGTGCTCAGATGGACCTCTTCCGTTAAGGAGTCTGAAAAGGAATGAAAGGGACTGCTCTAGAGATCTAGGTAGAGGGAGTACTAAACCAATCGCAAAACTCCAGAATACTTTTTACGGTACGACAGTCAATGTTCCCGAATGCTGTGTTCAGTGCATTGCGATCAGTAGGGCGGCCGACACGGCTTCCTATGGATAAAGGTTTTATGCCTATAGGGGTCTCCCAATATATACTCGACGGTACGTGGGAGCACAAGTCCGTACTGGCACTTATCCTCTCAAAGTGGAGGAATCACCCAACCATCAGTGAAGACAACAGTTACCAGGCTTTACGACGCCGGAATACGTCTCTAGCCTAGACTTCTAAATGTTGTGCATTAAGTTACAAAGCGTTGTTAAGTTCATTGAGTTTATTTTAAGTTGATCTTTCTTATGAAGTTTGCCTTTTGGGTTCACCACGAGATGTATATGTAATTCCTAAAATGCAATCTAAAGATGATAAGCAAGCTTTTATCTCTTTTCAGCAATGAAAATCCTAGCTACAAGGGGAAAAGAAAGACACAATCTTTTCTCAAAGAGCAAAGAGCACACTGTAAATGCACTTTTCCTAAATCAAGCCAAACAGACTGTCAATATGCAAATGCACATGTGCATTTATTTTTTTTTCACTTTCTTAATATTGATGCCTAAAAAGAAAGTTGTTGTACAAATTTGAATTCGTTTTCAAGTGAAAAACACAAACAAGCTTCTTTTCGAAATCAAAAGGTAGAGACGATTACGACACTTTATGATTTTGAAATAAACACTTGTTTCGACACTAGAAATTCACAAATTCAAGCCAAAGGAAAAAGTAAAAGCATAATCGACTATCAACAACAAATAAACTTTCTCCTAAGATCAAAATCGACACTTACGACAGATCTAAATCGAAGGATGACAGTATGACTAGTCTACTTTTGCAATGGGAAACTGTAAATGACGTAACAAACACACAAAAACAAATACAGTTTCTTTTATACAACTGAGGCGGAATTAAGGCAAAGAAAAGGGGCTTTTAAACAGACACACACACTGATCACAGGCTGCAAAAATCAGAGGTAAAACTGGAAAAAATGAGCAAAGAACCTCAGCTGCATAGGGCTAAGCTGATCAACGCACCTGGTACACAGAGAAACTGGATTGCAACGCAGGTTGCCCTCTCGGGAACTGTGCTGAAATGCAGGAACTCTTCACAGCACCTGCGCTGGGGCAGAAACGAGAATTCTATCCGGGTTCTGGGTCACGGTTTACAGTTTAATCTATGGTTTTTAGCCGAGTAAAAGCAATCAGTAATGCACAATCAGAGGGTTGATTTAAAAGAGGTTTAAGAGCTATCACAAAGGGTAATCAGATCATTTGTGAATCAGCTGTTCAAATCATAAACAGATCCAGCGAATGGATTGAAGCAGCAGGTGTCTACTTTGCATTTGTTAATGGCAAATGCAGTTCGATTCGCTACTTCTAAGTTTATGAAACAAACAACAAGAGAAACACAAACAAACTAACTAGACACGATCCCCAGCGGAGTCGCCATTTTGTTATCGGGAAAAGTGTCTATTCAGAACGACCATATCCCACTGGGTTGTGACAGTGACCTCAGAAACAAACAGGGAAAACTACTCTTGTATTCTCCTTTATGAACTATAAACGAAGAGGAATAGGATGAACCAACCTGTGTCTTGCGCTAGTCATTTGATCCAATCTCTCTTCTCTTTGACAGCTTCCAGCTACCTGCTTCCTTACTTGCCCAGTGTCACCAAGTTCCTGCAAGATCACAGAAGAAGGAAACTACACAAAGACATGGATTTATGTTCATAAAAAGCTTAGGATCAGATTTAAGCTAAACATACAAATATAACAACATCAATGATATACAAGCATATAGGAGAAACTCAAATAGTTTTATTGATAAAACAAGAAGATCCAGGAGGAGTTACAACCGATGATTCCTGATCCAGCATCAACCTCCCAGCATAGAATCCCCTCTTCACCTCCAAGAAAGCATAAATCACCCAATACTCTGATATCTATCTCAAAACCAACAGCAATTCTCTGCGATGTACAAAATTCCCGCCTCTGGATCTCTTGGTGGGGGATCCATATATAGATGTATGCAAAGAGGATGAGTCAGCTCATGAATTGATTAGTGGCCTCTCTCTGTCAGTTCTTGCTTCCACTTGGAGACTGAGAGCCTCTTACTCATCACTGGTCAAATTCAGTGAGGCAAGTGTCATTGGAGAAGATCCTGGAAGCTTCCATTGTCTCTCCACCTCGTGGAATGACTCTGCCACTTGTCGTTTCCCACTCAACGCACCCTGGTAGTGCATTCAAGTGCGTTGCAACGCACCTAGCAAGTGTATTTGGGTGTTTTGCAACGCAGCTAGCCAGTGGAGCAGCTGAAATGATCCTGATTTGACTAGTTCTGAGCAGTTTCTGGTGGAGAACTTCTGGGAGAAGCTGTAATTTGTTGACCTTGTTTCTTTAGGAGCTGTAACAACACCTTTAGGGACTTAGGATCCCTTGGTTTATGTATATTTCATGCTTAGAGCTGTAAGGCACAAAAATGTCTATAACAAGCACTTCAGCATTGGATCAATAAAAGAAAAGAAGGCAATAGGAAGAAAAGATCAAGCGAGGAAGAGCAGGAAAAAGCGGCTATAATGGGATTATTTGCAGATATCAAATTGCATGTGTGTATTTGGTTCTCTTGCTATCATCAACATGGGTTTTTCCAGGTGTGATAATGTTCTTAACCCTTGCCTTTCCATTTCCAGATAGCCATGATGTGATGGGGTTTTCATGTTTTGTTTGAGATGGATTATCATATTGATTCAAAACTAAGTGAGATGGTCTCTGAAAGAAAGAACACACGGCCTAGTGATCCCTAAATCGGACTGTGGATTGTGGTAAATCCTTGGCATAGTAACCCTTGAACCGGACTATGGGTTGTGGTAAAGCCATATTTTGTGTACTTCGATGGGACTAGGAATCCGACCTATGAATGGTGGGATATATGGTAAATCCTAGAGGTGGGTGACCTCGATCAGGCCTAGGAATCCTTGGTCGGTGAAAGGTAGCATATACGTAAAGCCTGGAGGGTGGAGTCTTGACAATTGTATGGTGGGATGTACGGGTTAGGTGGAGAAATCTGGTGGCATCCTTGCTTGTCTAGGGCCTAATGATCTGGGGGGATTGTCGTAAAGACTTTTTCTATTGATGAGGGTGAGGTGGTGTAGCCTTGGGAAGTCCTGGTTGATTTTCGTTATGAGTCTCATATTCATGCTTGGAATATGGCATGGGAGTGATTGGTTGAAAGAAATATTTGGTTCAGCCAATCTATGGTCGAGTGGTATGTGGAAGTCCCAAACTTGGTTGGCTTATGCATTCATTAATAAGAGTTCTTTCTCCTTGGTATTTCATGTGTAAATGCATTGGTTTATATGTGGATTTTATAGCTGTTGTATCCTTATTATTTTTGTTGTTTATATGTTGGTTATGAGTATGTTTTATGATAGTGATGATGTGTGGATATCATCATGTTTTGATTTGAAAATGAATGAACAATGAAATTATGACCTAATAAATGATAATGCAGCTATTATGATAAGGCAACAATGCTTCCTTATAAATCTCAAATAAGTATGAGACCCCTATGCTCAAATCTATTGTTATGACCTACATATTACATATTTGTGACATGTTTGATGAAATTCTTGTCATGGCTAGTAGGGGTCAGTTCAAGTATTTGCATTAGTATCATTGTTTCTGTGTTATTTATCATTTTTGGAAGTTTCATGGAGTTCTAGGAAGTGGCTTGAGCCTTGGCCCTAAAAATTTGGCACAGAATCTAGGGTCACAGACTTAGAATTAGCTAAAAAAATTTGTAGTCGTTGGCATGCCCTTGTTGTGGGAGAAACTGTAGGGTCCTAGTCACATGCATTCCCATGTCATGGGAGCGATTGAGGCTCTAGGGTAGGGAAATTTCAATTTGTCTCAGGGGCTAGTCACTGGAAAGGTTGATTGGCTCCTAAAGGTTCTGTAGCATGTGTAGAAGGTCAGATTGGTTGTGTGTTGTCAGTTCCACTTCATTAACTATACATGGGGAGTTGAATCACATCATAGTAGCTTCTCATCACATGTTTACCCCAATGGACTGGTTAACTTGGGTAAATGTGGGAGGAGGGTGTCACAGAGTGGTATAAGAGCATGGTTCACCCCTTTTACTGGATGGACAATGTGTTGGTCAAGCATACATGTTAATTTCATACGTGCTCCTTATGCTTGTGGTCTATGTCAATGTTGTGTATGCATGGCGTTGGTCATGGTTACAATTGTGTCACCATGTGAAAGTTGATGGTGTTGATGTTGGATGTGTTTATCATGAGTATAGGTCGGTTATGCATTGGTTATGCATGCATGAATGTGTTTCGTACATATGTTGAATATGCACACATTGACATGGTGATAGTTGTCATGCATGAGGTCATGGTATGTGGTCGGTATGGTCATGCATTGGTAATTGTGGAAATGATGTTTATGTATTTTTATGATTATGTTTATACGTGTATGATGCTAATATGGTTTCTCTTGTAGACAATTTATCCTCAACAGAACTATAATGAGGTATCTTGATTATATTATGTTCTAGTTTAGCTAATATGGTATACTTGCAGGAAGAGATCAAGATGAATAGCAAGATGGTGCACTACAATTCATGAAATTCTCGTTATGAATCAGATGAGCAACATGGTATTGGGCACTCTTCTAACTTAGCATATACATTAAGAATTTTGAAGGCAAAAATAAGAAGTTGCAAAACAGACACTGATAGAATCATGCAAGCACATGAGAAACAATCAGAAGTCAATGCAATGATCCTTCAAAGTTTGTCAGAATTGCAGAGACAGGGACCACTTTAGATCAACCATGGGCAGGAGGAAAGAACTAATGGGTCATATGGAAGTAGATCTCATGGTGGGCACAGGTCAGATAGAGATGACACAATCAAAGATGGCATGCTCTTGGATACTCCGGATAGGAGAGGTGATGCACACAGGTACTATTCTAGTTCTATTTTTGATAGATATTATGATCGTCACCATTATCATCCTTACAGGAGGAGTGACAGGGGCTATTTGTCGGATGAGTTTAAGAAATCTAAGCCACCTACCTTTCATGGAGATTTGAAGAAGTTAGAGGACGCAGAGGCTTGGTTACCTGGGATGAAGAATTTCTTTGAACTTCATGTGTACACAGAGAATATGAAGGCCATAATAGCTATGTTTAGCCTCAAAGGGAAAGCAAACATCTGGTGGGAAGATGTAAAATGGGTCAGAGAAATCAGGACAGAAGACTTGAGTTGGCATGAATTCAAGAGACTCTTTAGGAAGAAATAATTGTCAGAAAGGTACTATGACAGTAATTCCAAGGAATTCTATGAGCTTAAAATGGTATCGATGACAAATGAGGAGTATACAACCAAGTTCCTAGGGCTATTGAGGTATGTACCATATCTTAAGGATGAAAAGGCTAAATTTCAAATATTTTTCAGTGAATTTCCATTAGATTTTAGAGATCGGATTGAGTATGACGAGCCTCAGTCACTTGATGAAGTTATTGGGAAATTGAAACACTTTTATGAGCATTCAAAACGTAAGAATGAATCTCAGCAAGGATGGAAAGGGAAAGATAAAGGTAAAGATAAATGGAAACCGAAAAGAACAAGGCCTCAGAATACAAAAGTGAAAGAGAATGTTGCATCTAATAATAAGTTCAACGTAGCTAGATAGGGACATGGGTCACAACAATAGAATAGAGGAAATGGTACAGGATGGCTAGAGTGTTGGACATGTGGTAAGGAACATCTTAAGAGATATTCTCCGCAAAATCAAGGTGGTAGGCCTCAGATCTATAGTGCACAACAGGCACAGACTAATGGGGATGTTGGGTAGAGCATTCCTCATATCTATGCAGCATTGGATAACAGGCAGGCGGATCACCAGGAATCTATCATTGAGATGGATGACAAGATTTGTCATCAAGTTGCTTCTATTTTGATTGAATCTAGATCTAATTATATTTATTTTAACCCTGACTTGGTTGATAATTGTGGTTTGAATAAATAAGTGCATGCAAAATATTGGTTAGTGCAGTTGACTACAGGTACAAATAAGGGATTTCATCATTGGGTAAGATCTTGTGCATTCTAGTTGAATGGTATGCCTACATTAGCATATTTGAATGTATTGTCGTTGGGATGATATAGTATGCTTTTGGGTATGGACTGGTTGTATCTTCATAGGACCAAGGTGGATTGTAATGAAAAAGATATTGAGTGTTTGGATGACAATGAAGAATAGAGAGTCTTACAGGGTAAGAAGAAGGCAACATTAGTCATAATGGTTACAGTTATGTAGGAAAATCATAGTCACAGTAAAGGGTGTGTGTTGTTACCAGTGCATATTTCTAGTGACAAAGATAAGGAGGCTAAGGATGCGGAGGTATTGAGTAGGTACCCGATCTTACAACTATTTTAGGATGTGTTTCCCGTAGATATTTCAAAGTTTCTACCTCACATAGAAGTAGAATTTTATATTGAGTTGGTACTAGGGGAAACACCAACATCAAAGGAACCATACAAAATGAGAACTCCAGAGTTAGTAGAACTGAAGTTGCAGTTGAAGGAATTGCTAGATAAGGGATACATTAGGCCAAGTGTATCATCATGGGGTGCACCGGTATTGCTTGTGAAGAAGATGGATGGTACTCTCAAGTTATGCATTGATTATAGGCATTTGAACAAGGTGACCTCAAGAACAAGTATTTGTTGCCGAGAATTGATGACCTATTTGATCAGTTGAAGGGAGAAACAATTTTCTCGAAGATCGATCTAAGATCAAGATATCATCAAGTACGCATCAAGGAAGAGGACATTTACAACACAACTTTTCGGACTAGGTGGGGGCATTATGAGTTTTCTGTAGTTCCATTTGGTTTGACTAATGATTTAGCTACTTTTATGTGCTTGATGAATAGTGTGTTGCATCCTTATCTGGACAAGTTTGTTATTGTATTCTTTCATGACATCTTGATATATTCTAAGAATGAGGGAGAACATGTTGAGCATTTAGCAATAGTGTTGAGATTTCTGCGAGAGCACCAGTTGTATTCTAAGCTTAGGAAATGAAGTTTCTTTCAGATAGAGGTACATTACTTGGGGCATTTGGTCTCCAAGGAAGGCATAGCACTAGATCCAGAAAAGATAAGGGCTATAATGGAGTGGTAAGCTCCTAGAAATGTGGATGATGCGATATAATTCATGGGGTTAATAGGTTACTATATGAGGTTCATCAGGAACGTCTCTCACATTTCATATCCTATCACATCATTGCAAATGAAATGTAAGAAATTTGAATGGACACAGGAATGTGCAACAAGTTTTGAACAATTGAAGAAATTGTTGACCAATGCTCCAGTGCTAGAGATTGCAGATCCGGACAACAAGTTTGTGTTGTGCACAGATGCCTGCAAGAGAAGACCTGGTGGAGTATTAATGTAGGAAGGACAGGTATTGTTCTACGAGTCATAGAAACTGAATGAGCATGAGTAGAATTACCCGACACATGATCTTGAGTTGGCAGCAACCATTCATGTATTGAAGATGTGGAGGCACTATATTCTTGGCAGGAGGTTTGTATTGATGAGTGATTAGAGTGGATTGAGATACTTGTTTGACCAGTCAAATATGAATGTAGGAAAGCTAGATGGTTTACCACAATCGTGAGTTCGAATTTGAGATCAGGTACATCAAGGGTAAGGAGAACAGGGCTGCAGATTCTCTTAGTAGGCGAATACAAGTGAATCATATAGAAGTTATGAGTTCTTATGGGACAAACATGATCGGATCATACAGGAAGGTCAGCAAGTTGACAAGTAAATGGAGCTTATGCACAGGTTACAACAGAGTACATGTGATCAAGATGTGGACTATATTATTACAGTAGATGGTTTGATCATGTTTAGGGACATGATCTATGTGCCAAATGAAAGTGAACTCAAGAAGACTATCTTATGATAATTACATGTGAAACCATATTCAGGTCACCCAGGATACCAGAAGGCATTGAAAACAGTGAAAACATTTTATCATTAGCCAAATATGAAGAAGGAAGTGGTAGAGTTTGTGGCTACATATTTGGACTATCAGCAGGTTAAAGAAGAGTGCAAGCATCCAGGTGGACTAATACAACCAATTCTGATTCCAGAGTGGAAGTGGGAGGTAATCCATGGACATCATTACAGGTTTGTTGAGGACATCTAAACAACACGATTCCATCATGGTTGTTGTGGACATGTTGACAAAGGTAGCGCACTTCATTCCAGTGAAGTATACTTATTTAGCTAGTGATGTAGCACAATTATTCATCAGATATTTTGTCGGATTCATGGTGTTCCGAATAAGATTGTGTCAGGCAAGGATGTTAAGTTCACTTCCAAGTTTTGGATTGAGTTGTTTGTAGGTTTGGGTACATAGTTGGCCTTCAACACAACTTATCATCCGCAGACATATGGACACACAGAGAGGGTCAATAGGATATTGGAGGACATGTTAAGGATGTATGTGATGCATAAACTTAGGAGATGGGAGGAGTAACTTCCATTGGTTGAGTTTTCTTACAACAATGGGTACCAGGAATATTTGAGGATGAGTCTGTTCGAGGCATTGTATGGGCAGAGTTGTAATACTCCCATCAGTTGGAGCAATCTAGTGAATAGGGTGTTGATTGGACTAGATATGTTGGCATAGATGGAATAGGAAATGGAGGTTATCAAGAAGAATTTAAAGGAAACACAATACAAGAAGAAAATTTATCCAAATTGGAATAGGTGATTTAAGGAGTTTCAGTTTGGGGAACAGGTGTATTTGCGCATCAAGCCGAAGAAGAGCCCCTTGACGATTGGATCGTTTGCCAAGCCGACACCTCGATTTTGTGGACCTTCCAAGATCCTTGAAAGGATTGGACCAGTAACCTATCGACTTGCACTGCCTCTGATAGTGAAAGTCAATGATGTTTTCCATGTCTCATTGCTTAATAAGTATGTTAAATATGTTTATCATGTGATTGACTGGTCTATATTGCAGGTGGAGCTAGATGGAAAATTCTAGTCGGAACCTCTATGTATATTGCAAAAAAAGGTGATCATGCTCTAGAACTGAGCAATCGAGCATGTTAAAGTGTAGTGGAAGCACTTTGGGCCCGATGAAGCTACATGGGAGATGGTTGATTAGATGTTGGCTATGCATCCTTTTCTATTTGCTGGTTGAGAGAATTTTTTTGGTATATGTTTCGATGTGATGTGTTAGTATATGTAAATATGCATATGGATGTAAATACCTCCATGAGCTGTGTTATAAAGCTCCAGTAAGTGATATGGGTGTCATGTCATTATGGTTGTCATGTTTTTACGTTGTTATGTTATTTGCATTTCAACAGGTTGATCATTGTAAATACTACAACAAGCTAAGTTATAAAGCTCCACGGGTAGTATGTTTTTATTTCAATAGTGTTGTTGGTTGTAGGTTTCGTTCAACACCGATGATGATGTTCCTCCAAGGGGGAGGGTCCTGTAACAACCCTAGTGAAAATTCCATGTAATTAAAGTTAATAAAGGAAAAATAATAGCCATGATTATGGGGTACTTATTCCAAGTTGAATGATGGCCAAAAAAATCCTAGTGTGGGTATTCATTTGGTTTATTATGGCTAAGTAAATTGGCAAAGGAAATGACAAAGGCTTTGGAAAGGAATGAGACATTAATTGGCATTTTATTTATGAAAATAATGGAAATTATGAGAAAAGGAAGGTGAAAGGTCACAGGTTGCATGTGAGGAGGAAAATGAAGGAAAATAATGGAAAGCGAAAAAAATAGAGGCCTCATTAATCAAAAGGCTTATGAGGATTAGTTGGAACCTTTTATCAGTTCAGTTTTGGATCTCTCTCTATTATATCTCTCTCACACTCTTGGACACTTATATTTTCCTTCAGCATTGGATCAAGAAAAGCAAGGAAGGCAAGAGGAGGCAAAGATCAAGCGAGGAAGAGTAGTATCAAGCAACTACAACGGGATTATTTGCATGTATCGAATTGCATGTGTGATTTCCTTACTATATTTGGCATGCATGGTACATTCACGTGCGTATTTGGTTCTCTTGCTAACATTGGAATGGGTTTTTCCAGGTGTGACAGTGTTCTTCAGCCTTGCCTTTTCATTTTCGGATAGCTATGGTGTGATGGGGTTCTCATGTTTTGGCTGAGCTAGATTTCTATATGGATTTGAAACTAAGTGAGGTGGCCTATGAAAGAAAGAACACATGGCCTAGTGATCCCTAAATTGGGCTATGGATTGCGGTAAAGTCTTGGCCTAGTAACCCCTGAACTAGATTGTGGGTTGTGATGGAGCCGAATTTTGTGTACCTCAGTGGGCCTAGCAATCCTTGACGTGTGAATGATAGGTCATATAGTAAAGCCTAGAGGTGGGTGACCTTGATCAGGCCTAGGATATACGAGAAATATTGGAGGTTCAAGTCTCGATTAGGCCTAGGGATCCTCGAACGTTGTATGGTGGGATGTATGGTAAAGCCTAGAGACCAGAAGGTAGGAAAATTTCTCGCAGTGTAGGTGGAGAAATCCAGTGGCATACATGATTTTATAGGGCCTAGTGATCTAGTGGGCATTGTGCTAAAACCTAGTTCTATTGATGAGGGTGAGGTGGTGTAGCCTCGAGAATCCCTGGTTGATTTTGGTTATGAGCCCCACATTCATGCTTGGAATATGGCATGAGGGTGATTGGCTGAAAGAAAGGTTTGGTTCAGCCAATCTATGGTTGAGTGGTACGTGGAAGTCCCACTTGGTTGGATTATGCATTCATTAATAAGAGTTCCTTCTCCTTGGTATTTCATGTGTAAATGTGCTAGTTTATATGTGGATTTTATGGATGTTGTATCCTTATTATTTTTGTTTTTTATATGTTGGTTATGAGTTTATTTTATGACAATGATGATGTATGGCTCTCATCATGTTTTGATTTGTAAATGAATAAACAATGAAATTATGACCTAATGCATGATAATGCAACTATTATAATAAGGCAAAAATTCTTCCGTATGAATCTCATATAAGTATGAGACCCCTATGCTTAGTTATGATGTTATGACTTGTAGATTACATATTTGTGACATGTTTGAAGAAATTCTTGTCATGGCTAGTAGGGTTCAATTCAAATATTTTTTCAAGTATTTGCATTAGTATCATTTTTTCTTATGTTATTTATCATTTCTGGAAGTTTCACGGAGTTCTAGGAAGTGGCCTGAATCCTGTCCCTGAAAAGGTGGCACAAAATCTAGGGTCGTAGGCTCAGGACTAGCTGAAAAAGTCCCCAGTCGTTATCATGCCCTTGTTGTGGGAGTGACTGGAGGGTCCTAGTCACATGCAAGTTCATGTCATGGGAGCGATTGAGGCTATAGGGAAATGAAATGTCAAGTTGTCTCAAGGGATGGTCACCTGGAAGGGTTGGTTGGCTCCTGAAGGTTTTGTAGCATGTGTATAAGGTCAAATTAGTTGTGTGTTGTTGGTTCCACTTCCTTAACTATACATGGGTAGTTATATCACATCATGGTAGCCTCTCATCACATCTTTACCCCAACGCATCAATTAACTTGGGTAAATGTGGGAGGAGGGTGTAAGGGTGTTACACCATCACACCATGGCTATTTGGAAATGGAAAGACAAAGCTGAAGAACACTATCACACCTAGAAAAAGCCATGCCAATGACAACAAGAGAACCAAATACACACATGCATGTGCCATACATGCCAAATCTAGCAAGGATATCACACATGCAATTCGATATCTACAAGTAATCCCACCATAGTCACTTGATCCTACTCATCCTTGCTTGATCTTTACTTCCCTTTGCCTTCTTTGTCCTTCCCTCACTTTCCTTGATCCAATGCTAGAGTGCTCCAAGAATACTCTAAGTGTCCAAGAGTATGAGAGAGAGAGAGTAGAAAATGAGAGCTCCAAAACTGAACTGACAAAAGCTAACACTAACAGAAGCTACCAATTGGTCCTCATAAGCCTTTTTATCAATGAGGCCTCTATTTTCTTCAATTTCCATTATTTTTCCTTCATTTTCCTCCTCACATGCAACTAGTGACCTTTCACCTTCCTTTTCTCCTAATTTCCTTTATTTTCATAAATAAAATTCCAATTAATACCTCTTTGCCTTATCAATGCCTTTGCCATTTCCTTTTCCAATTTCCTTTAGCCATAATAACTGAAATGAACACCCACTAGGATGTTTTGCCCAAATTCAGCTTGGAATACATGTCCCATGACCTTGGTCTTATCTTTTTTCTTTTATTAACTTTGTTACATGGATTATTAACCAAGGTTGTTACAATACCCTACCCCTTGGGGGAACACTATCCTCGATGTGCACATCACCTCCTTAAGATATTCAAAGGCCTTAGTTACTTCTGGAGTCCAAAAAAATGCATCTTTCTTTTGTAATGTTGTTAGAGGTGTTGCCCATGATTATTAACAAACTTGCGATAATACCTTGTCAACCTAAGAAATCCTCAAGAACTCTTTATGGTTGTGGGGATTTTCCATTCCTTAATGGATTTAATTTTGTTAGGGTCTAACTTAACACCCTCATGAGATACAATATGACCCAAATATTCCACCTCTTGTACTCCAAAGAAACATTTGGAGGTTTTTGCATATAATTTTTTTCCTCCAATAGTTTGAGCAACCTATCAACATGTTGAACGTGATATTTCCAAGACTTGTTGTAGATTAGTATATCATCAAAAAACACTAACACAAATTTTCTAAGGAAGGGTTTGAAAATGGAATTCATCAGACCTTGAAATGTGGAAGGTTCTTTAGTAAGTCCAAAAGGCATGACCAAAAATTCATAATGACCCTCATGAGTTCTGAATGTTTGTTTCCGAAATGTCTTTAGTATTCATTCTAATTTGATGATATCCTGAATGACGATCATAGAAATTTTTAGGGGTGAATCTTAGCCCAAGGGTGAAATTTAAGGGTTTTATATTTTGGAGGGGTGATCTTTTTATATTACACCCATTTTCTATAGTTAGACCAAAATTTATTTAAAAAATAAATAATCACTGCATTTTAGCCATAAAGAAATAAGGCGAATAAATAGTGCAAAGGCCCGATTTGCCTGGTTTGGAGGTTGGATTTGCTTGCAATCGCACCGATTTCTTGGTTTGGAGGTTGGATTTGTTTGCAATTTCCCTGATTTCCTAGATTGTAAATCGAGGGTAGGGTTGAATTTGGGGGATTCGCCTATATAAATTATACAATCTCCATTTCGGAGTTTTACATGAAAGAAGAGAATACAGGTCATTTTCAAGAAAGAGACCGTGGTCTATAGACACAATATATCAGAGCAGAGCAGCGTCGAGGAGACCATCGAGATTTTTCTCTGGTGAATATTCAACTTTTTTAGCTCAATTCAGGCAATGGAAGAGCACAGGTTGGATTGTGGAAGAGCATAGGTCGTTTTCAAGGCGAGACAACGTGGACTCTTGGTCTAAATATTCAATCAAGAGGCTTTGGAAGTCATCCTTTTCTTCTCTTTGTAACCCGACATTGTTGAGTTACGGGTAATATGTGCGTGTGTAAATTCTACAGTGCGGGTGTGTGAAGTCTATAGTGCATGTGTGTCCTTTTTTGAATGCACTCTTGTTTGAGGCAAGGTGGTTACTACTACTGGAAAGGTATTTCCGAGCCCTTGTACTAGGTTAATTTTTTGTGGAAAAGTCTTCGTTTTGTTAAGTAATTACTATTTTTACTTGAATTTGACATATAGTAAGCCTACAATTGTAAGCCTATAGTATCAGGTGGGGGTCTGTTGGTAGCAGAGAATAGAAAGGGGTCCCTTGTTGTTTGTAATTTATTCACCAAAACCCATAGGATTTTGCCTCCCATGTTACCTATCAAGTCTCCCTATGTGGTAGCAATGATGGTGTATCTAGAGAGAGATAGTGAGTTTCGCATTTTGGTTGTAAGTATTTTTGATGGGATTTCTTCACAGGTGTATGATTCTAGGAGTGATTCATGGAACATTTGTGATAGTTTTGATGTGAGGTTTTCCATGTTGGGGAATGTTGCTCATTTAGATGTCATTTTGTCTTGCCTCACCCATGGTCGTAATCACTTGTTGGCCTTTGATGTTGATGTTGTAACATGGGATTTGGTTGAGGTTACCATGCCCCCTGTGGTTTTCCTGCATAAACTAGAGCACGAGGAATCATTGATTCTTGTTGGGGGTATTGAGGAGCTTGGAGTTTTGAAGAAGATTAGTATATGGGAGCTTGATGAGTCTTTCAAGCAATGGAAGAAAGTGTGCAGTATGCCAGATCACTGTTGGTCTTTGGGTCAAGATTTTCTTTTACATAAACTACTCTCTAGTCATTTTCATGTATGATCTTTGGGAGAATAGATGGTGTGGATTGCCACACTATCCTATTTACATTCACTTGTGTAAGCCAAGCTATTTTTTCCTTGCATTGGATCCCCGCCTTGATGCAATGGTGTAATGAAGGTATCTTAATTAACCTATTCCCGATAATGCAATCTCGTAAATTACATTCAAAATGTGTTCTTTCTTACATTCATTTGTGTCTCTCTGTAATTATGTGAAAAATATATGGAATTTTTCTCATTTAGATGGACTTTTGTTGACTGGCCCATGTAGAAGGACATTTCTCCATGGATAGGCTTGACTTTATATTTTAGTTTTCCCTATCAGCCATTTCATATCTACAAAAATAGTCAAAGAGGCAAACTCAAATAGTCTTGCTAACAAAAATCACATAATATTATTGATAAGCTTTATAGGTGGGATGAGGAAGCCATCAACACATCCTATTTGTAATAAATGAATTAGTAGGTCCAATTTTGTTAGGATTTTCTCCTATCTCTTTTCTTTCAAGCTCATACAATATTCCCTAGCTATGTAATTGACTAACTAATGCTACTGTTTGATTCACGAATGAACTAAGATACAATCTGGAACATCTAGATTTAAAACTACTTGCTGACAAGAATCACATAATATTATTGATAAGCATTACAGGTGGGATGGGGAAGCCATCAACACATCCTATTTGTAATAAATGAATTAGTTGGTCCAATTTTGTTAGGATTTTCTCCTATCTCTTTTCTTTCAAGCTCATACAATATTCCCTAGCTATGTAATTGACTAACTGATGCTACTGTTTGATTCACGAATGAACTAAGATACAATCTGGAACATCTAGATTTACAACTACTGTTGGATACTAAAAAATTGGCTTTGGAACATATGTTTCCACCCTTGCTTCTATAGGTGGTTCTAGATCCACCCTTATGTTATAATTTTTTCTTACTTTTCTTATCGCGCTAGACTGGCTTCTGCATATTTTAAGTCAAATCCATCTTAGAATCACTCTTTTTGGGGTTAATTCAACCTTCCTTCCCATGCATTTCTTCGGGATTTCGGGCATGCCATGTCACATTCCATATTACCCAAATGTTTTGACGGGTTCTGAATAAATCCATCTCTTCACAAAGCTCTTTGAAGGGGAAAGGATATAAGGAAGGGTCAAACAGGAAGATGGATTGGTTCTTTCTTAAATATAACTTACTCTTTTAGGGAAAGAAATATGTGGCACTAGAAATACATAGCTTTTCGAAAAAAGGAAGGTAAGTATTGAGGGAAAGAAATATAGTTTTTCATGATCTGCTCATGAGAAAACTTTGGTAGGCTAATTTATTTGAGGTTTCTCTAGTATGCTACTTGATTTGAACCTCAAAAGATTGGCTCAACAACAACAACAGAAATGTAAACTAACCTACAACCACAGGTTGACAAGACCTTCCTACAGAGTGGAAATCTAGTTCAAAATCCATTGTAAAAGAAAACAGTCTAACCAAAATCCATGATAAAAGAAAATCATCTAGCCAGAAAAAGAAAACCACATCAGAAAAGGTATTGAGTGTATGTTCTTCATATTAAGGTATTGAGTGAGTGTATGTTCTTGATATTAAGGTATTGAGTGTATGTTCTTGATCACCACATCAGAAAAGGTATTGAGTGTATGTTCTTGATCTTACCCAAGTCTATTAGCCTAAAGCCTATGGGAACCCACTCTTAACTAACCCCCTACCCTAGTCACCTGAATGGCTCCACTTCTAGCTCATTGTTCTATGGGATATGTCTAGAGATGTTCTACGTGATCCTTGTGCACTGACTAAGGTGTATTTTACAATACTAGAGCTTGATTGCATGCAAGGAAGGACATTGGCTACAATGCACAAGGATAATATGGAGAAAATTTTGGATATAATAATAGTAATAATGACCTTGTAATAATATTGCAAATATTGATTATTTAAATATAAAAGGTGTCATCTAATCATTCATAAAATCTAATGTTTAATGTAGCCAAGATGTTAAAAGTGATTAAAATTGATACACCATATATTGATTATTTAAATATAAAAGGTGTCATCCAATCATTCATAAAATCTAATGTTTAATGTAGTCAAGATGTTAAAAGTGATTAAAATTGATACACAATTTAAACTAGGGTGGTAGAAATGCAATGGGATTCCCATAACAATATATTTATTAATTATTTGAATATAAAATATATGTATTAATTATTTAAATATAGAAGATGCAATGTAATAGTGCATTGAGTTAAATATGCTCATTAAAACAAGCACCAAGAGAATCCATTTCCATCTTGTCAACTTGTGTGACATGGTTATGTTTGGTTAAAAAATCTTTGCCTTTCATATCTACAGAAATAGTCAAAGAGGCAAACTCAAATAGTCTTGTTGACAAGAATCACAAATTTTTATTGATAAGCATTGCAGGTGGGATGGGGAAGCCATCAACACTTCCTATTTGTAACAAGTGTATGTAACAGTGCATTGAATCACCTTAAAACAAATAGATGTAAAAAACAAACTAGTGACAACAAGAAGAAAGAAAAACATCTGCTCTCACTGCTTGGAATTCTACAGCCATTTCTAAAGAACAAGGAGGATGGGGCCTTAAAAATATAATATGGTTAGCAAAAACTTTAGTCACAAATGGAATCTAGAAGCTTTAGGCCAGTGTGAAGCCTGCACTGCTTGGTGTTGGGATTTTCATTTATTTGATGATGAGAAAATTTGGTATTTGGCTAGGCAGTGACCTTAAAATTAGAGGATTATTATTATTAATTATTTCAAATGAATAGTGTAAATATAGCAACAAAAATTATGAGGGAGAATTTCTTAGGACTATAGCAATTTATTTTACTTGCACAGTAGAAAACATCCAACAATGTGTTGTAGCTAGGCAAGAATTGCCTTGGAGTTCAGTTCTCTGGAGTTTGAGTTCTCCTAGAAACCTCTAGTCTACACAGTAAACAATCCAGGAACAATTTTCACACAGCTTTTGATAATGACCAAAACTTAGACTCTGCAAACCTAAGTATTGGTGTTATATTTACTATGCTTATGCACATAATTCGGTGGTCTATAGCAGACCCTTTCATCAATTTGGTTGAATTTTCTCAGCTCTCTGTTGTATGATGTATCTTGCTGGAGGAAGACCTTTTCCATAGTTTGGTTGACATTACTCAACGCTTCTTTGTATCTTGTTGTAGGAAGATATATTTGCATTGAATATCAATTTCACTATGGAAGTAGTTGGAGTGCCACGACTCATAACTTTGTGAGAGAGGATGTGGTGAGGAGTTTATGATTGTATTTTGAGCCAGTTCAAACCTCATTCAAATCCATTAACTCAGATGAGCAGATAATTGTTGGTATGGTCAAGGATGTTAGAATCGAGTTGGGGGAATGGATCAGAAGGACAAGTCTCACCATTTTTGTATTGGATGACTATTAGGTGGTGTTTGGACAAGATTTGTTGTTCGTGGTATACTACGAAGTGTAAGGGTTAGGTTGTGATATTCTATATTCTAAAAATAAGTGTGATTGTTGTGTTGATGTCTCATTTGTTGTTAATGAGTTAGTAATAGTTTTCCCACATCATCTGCCACGTTTACGTCCCCAAATTGTTGAGTAATCCTAAGCTACTAATGCCATAAGTGAACACTGAGAGGATGTAATAGGATCTTAATCCATTTATAACATAGTTCATAAGAATTTTCTTATAGAAACACAATTAGAAGCATACAAGAGAAATTTAGTTTTCAAACATTTGTCCCAACTCATAATTCTACAAGACAAAAAAACATTGCCACTTATTTCTACTATAAAAATGAAGGAGAATAACTTCACTGACTAGAATTTCAGAGAATGGCATATTAGAGTGTGTCTCCACTTTTCACAGCTATCCCAACTCATACTTCTATAAAACAAAGAAAATTGTGACCTATTTCTAGTATTGAAATGAAGGAGAGTGACTTCAATAACTTGAATTTTAGATAATAGCATATTGACCTATATACTTCATAATCTATAGGTGAGGATGTTGATAAGGAATGTTAGTGGTAGTTCAATATGTCCACACATCAAGAATCGAATTTATTAAAAATTAGAATTATTCCAAAAAATCATCTGAATATACCTTACAAATTCAAGTGAAAAAGGCTCTATGATACCCATAAGTCATTCATTGTCATATACCTTACAAATTCAAGTGAAAAGGGATCAAGTGAAAACCTTCAGTTACAAAGGAAATATGAGCATCCAAAGACAATGAATGACTTATGGGTATTGTAGAGCCTTTTTCACTTTAAATGTTGAAGCTAGACATGGAAGATTTTAAGGTACCCACGGGATATCTGAATATACCCATGGGATTTGAGCCAGAAACCTTGACACAAGGAGTGCCTTAATAGAACACATTATTTCCAATTGCTATAAATCTTGTAGTGGTATGGGGGTATGCTACTGTAGTAGAATGACTTCTTATTATTATGGCCATCTCATAGATAATAACCACAAGCCAAAGAGGGTCCTCAAGGCATGAAACAAAAACCATAGGTATGAATATATGAAATGTGCAACTTTTGAGTCACTGTATGGTGGGGATACATGAAGTAAATATATATTTATGCTTGATTATGTATAGGTTGGTTTATAAAGATATCAACCTTAAAAACTGTATAGTGGAAAACTATAGGTGCAAGAAACACCTATTCTAATTAATCTTTGATCTTGGAGAACATTCTCACCATATATATATATATATATATATATATATATATAGAGAGAGAGAGAGAGAGAGAGAGAGAGAGAGGGATAATCTTTGGATGGAGAGGTGTTTTGCAAAGGATGATTAAAGTTATTGTAATACTTTTTTGTTTTGTTTAAAGCTTTCGAGTTTTCATTAGGTGATTTGGAGATATGAATTAATTTAAAGGAATTTTTTATATAGTTTACATTTGAATGGTGTTGTTTGTTTTATAGATGATGAATCATGATGTTATTATTTTTCATATAATGATTTATTTTTGCTTTTGGTGTAACAACCTCCTCCCACATCTACCCAAGTAATCGGCCAACTGAGATAAACATGTGACGAGAAGTTACTATGATATGATTCAACTCCCTATGTGTTAGTTAAGGAAGTGGAACCAATGGAAACACACCATGCATACCTTCCACATCAGCAACAAAACTCCCAAGAGCCATCCCAACCACTCAAGTAACTAGCCCCTGAGACCAACTAAAGTTTTAGACCATTAAACTCCCATATGCTCCCTTGATATGGGCATGCATGCATCCAGAAAGCTCTCGACACTCCCACATCATGGTATACAAGCGTTCAGGGACTTTTCTTCTTAGTGCTATACCTGCGTCCCTGGGATTTGAGCCACTTTTTTAGGCCCATATTCCAAGTCACTGCCTAGAACTAAATGGTACCTTCAAAACAGAAAGATAACATTGGAATTATGATACAAATGCAATTAATTAAATAAGGGCTTAACTGGACCCCTACTAGCCATGACCATAATTTCATCAAACATATCACAAACATGTAATCTACAGGTTTAAATAACATATCTAAGCATAGGGGTATCATACTTATTTTAGAATCACTAAGAAGCATTGTTTCCTTATCACGTTAGTTTCATTATCATCTATTAGGTGATAGATACATTTTTCATTCATTTACAAATCAAAACATGATGAGAGCCATACATCATCACTGTCATAATACATGCTTATAACCAACATAATAAAAATAGAAATATCAAGGGTACATCAGCCATAACATCCACATATAAACTAGTACATTTACACATAAAATACTAAGGAAAGTACCTCTTATTAATGAATGAAAAATCCAACCCGGTATGGGACTACCATGTTCCACTCGACCATAGATTGGTTGAGCCAAATCTATCTTCATCCAATCACCCCCGTGCCATATTCAAAGCATGAATGTGGGACTCAAACCAAAGGAACCAACTAGTGTATCCCGAGGATAAACCACCTCACCATCATCAATAGAAACCAGGCTCTATTGTAATCCATCTAAGATCACTCAGCCAAACAATAAACATGTAATAACAGGATTTACCATGATCACCACCAAATCAATAAGCCCAAACAAGCATGGATGCCACCATATTTCTCCACCTACACCGTGAGGAATTTTCCTGTCTCCTAGTCTCTCAGGATTTACCGCAATCCACATCAGATCACTATTCCCTAAACCAAGACCCACTCTCCAGGCTTTATCGATATCCCATCCCAAGATTACCAAGCCTGATGGAGAGCACCCACCTCTAGGATTTACTGTATATCCCGCCATTCACCAGTCGAGGATTCCTAGGCCCACCGAGGCACACAATACCTAGCTTTACCGCAACCCACAGTCTAATTCAGGGGTCACTAGGCCATTGGATTTACTACAATCCACATACTGATCTAGGGATCACTAGGCCATGCATTCTTTCTTTCATATATCCACCTTACTCAGCTTCGAATCCATCCGGCAATCCAACTCAACCAAAACATGAGAACCCCATCACACCATGACTATCTAGAAATGGCAAGGGTAGGTTGAAAACACTATCAAACCTGGAAAAACCCATGCCATGACAGCAAAGAACCACATGCAATACCATGCATGCCAAATATAGCAAGGAAAACACACATGCAAATCGATACTTGCAAAGAATCCTGTTGTAGTTGCTTGATATTTCTCTTCCTTCCTTGCTCCTTCCTTCCTCTTGCCTTCTTTTCCTTTCTTGATCCAATACCAAAGTGCTCTAAGAAAACTCGAAGTGTCCAACAGTATGAGGGAGAGAGAGAATAGAAGTGAGCTCCACCAAAACGTATCAAAATCTTCCCAAGTGATCCTTAGAAGCCTTTTTATCAATAAGGCCTCTATTTTCTTCATTTTCCTCCTCACATGCAACATGTGACATTTCACCATCCTCTTCTCCTAATTTCTTTTATTTTCATCATTAAATGTGCCAAAATTGTCATTTTTCCTTTCCAAAACGTTTTCCTTTGCTCTTTTGCCAATTTCCTTTAGCCATAATAACTAAAGTGAACACCCACTAGGATGTTTTCCCCATCATTCAGCTTGGAATACGTGTCCCATGACCATGGTCTTATATATTTTTACATGGATTTTTAACCAGGGTTGTTACAAAACCCTCCCACTTGGGGGAACACCATCCTTGGTGTTCAATAAAACCTATAAACAACAAGACCATTGAAAAAAAACATACTACCCATGGAGCTTTATAACATAGCTTGTTACAGTATTTACAATGACCATCTACTAAAACATGACAAACATATCGTATACTGGAGCTTTATAACACAACTCATTATGGTATTTACAATAATAACTACATATACACATGCTTCACCCAACAAATAATCATATTGTCTATGGAGCATTATAAATCTAACTTGATACAATATTTACAATAACACACACACATATACTCATTTTCTCAACCAGAAAATAAGAGGATACAATGCTTGCATCCGCAATAAGGGAATCCAGAGGCTCATACCTCCACCCTCAAAGTAATACTAGGATTCACCTCCCTCCCAGGAAGTCCAAAATCCATTGCAAAAGTCAAATTCCATCCAATGTCCAATGCTACAACCGTGTGTTACCGTACCCTTAGTTAACATTTACTGACTCATTGTTCCAGGGAACACTCCAAATGTGCATTTGATTCCATCTGGAAATGCTAATGACCAAAAAAATATATCCCAAACTTCCCTTCTCTGCTACACAGTCCCTCAGGAAATCCAGTCACCCCTTTCATACGGTCACTCACCTTCTAGGTTCCCTGAGATCCCCTATCCTGGGTGATCCATCCCTTAGGAAGGCTTCCTCACATCAGAAGGTCAAACAACCAAGGCATATATCTACCTCAAAACCATCATACTTGTCATAACATGTTCATGGAAATCAACAGACACTATTGTGTACCAATGTCCCATAATGGCCCCACTCCTGAATACTTTACCAGCATATTTTCGTGTGTTCTAATTTCTTTTGTTGTTGTTGCTAATGCTTTTTGTCAGTTTCGACCACCCAAATGATCATTTCATGCTTTCCTATACCAATCACATAATTTCCATTAGATTCAAAATAAATTGAAATAAATTCACATCATACCTCATTGGTAGCTCGTTAATAAGGTACACTTGCAATCATGTTTACTTCCTGTCACAACAAGTCAAACTAACTATTTGATCAAATCATCATGAATAAACATATCACATCCAGTTAGCTCAAACTTGACCATCATAAATTTAAATCATGAATCACATGAAATCATCATAAACCATGATCATAAATCACATGTAACAACCACAATTCAGAAGCATAGATCACATGCATAATAAAACTGAAATAAAATATTGATACTTATCCTTTAATCAATCCTTAGCTTCTACCTTTCTATTTATTCCATACGCACATCGAATCGATTTCCACACTCGACAAACACCTAGTGCCTTCTCCTCAACCATGTGCACATACACATAGTGTGAACCACACACATACAACCATACACGACACACAACACCATGCAATACATGCACCTACACCTAAAATACAACTCATACACCTAAACCCAATGTACAACACAACATAATGCATACCCCTACATCCAGTGTACACCACCACACAATACATACACTTACACTTGATTTACAACACAATACATATATGTACATAACGTACAACACAATGAATACACATGTCATGATGCCACAATTACACAATATACATTTGTAGTACCGCATGTACACAACCTAACATGTACAATATGCACATAATACCACATTTACACCAATACCACATGTACAACATGTACACAGTACCACCTGCACAACGTGTACACATCATCACATGTACACGGCACCACCTGCACAATGTGTACACAACACCACATGTACACTGCACCACCTGTAAAATGTGTACACAATACAACATGTACACAACACCACGTGCACAACATGTACACGATACCACATGTACACAATGCCAAATGCACCACATGTACACTACACCACATGTACGACATGTACACAACACCACATGCATACAACACCACTTGCATACAACACCACTTGTACAACCATAAACACAATACTTTTTTTCCAAGGAAAAAAGCGAACTTTTTATTAAGCATAATAAAAGTTACAAGTATATGCCTGGGCATTCCGTTTGCTATATGATGATCTCATATAGCTGCTACAAAAAAGACAGTCTTTTCTGCATCTCAAAACTGACTAAGGTATCTTCTGAAAACGTAGAAAACTCATAACAGTTTACGTTTCCAGCTTATCAATCACTATAAACAGTCCAAAAATGTTGTCCATCTAGAGATGTCAATTTTTCTATTTCCTGGGCCTCCTCTTAAGAGGAAAACAACCCAAAACGAAAATAGAAGAACCAATCAAAAAACTATGGAGAAACTGTTCCCATTATGTCTCAAAGTATAAGTATGTTTCAAGCATTTTTAAAATAACATAAAAGTCTTTTAGAACTGAAATGATAAAAGAAAAGCACTATGTGTGAGGTGGCTGATCCGACAAACGGATCTGTCCATGAGATTCTTCTGCTATTTTCCAGCTGCCCATAACCTGCTGTAGACCTTCCTTAGAAAGGTTGTCCGCTGTAACATTTCGCTCCCTGTATATATGGCATATTGAAAACACATTAAAAGAGAGTTTCAAAGACTGAATTTCTTCTAATAATGGTCTGAGCATATAACTGTGACATCTACTTTGACCATTGACCCATTTTATGACAGATAAAGAATCTCCAAAGATCTGAACCGTAAGGATGTTTCTGTGGATGAGCCAGCATAGAAGGAGTTTTAAGGCTGAGAGTTCTGCGAAGTTGTTTGTCCCCGTGCCTAATCCCACTGAAGCTTTTAAAGTCTGGTTTTCATTTAGGTGGATGATCATCCCTACTCCTGCTTTGTTGTTCTGTGAAGCCCCGTCAAAATATGCCCATGGGATTCCTTCTTTGAGTTGTTCCTCCCTTATCTGCCTAGGATTTCTTTCCTCCTCCTTTTCAGGGATATTTGATAGGATTGAAGTGCATTGAATCGCAATTGTTTCAGCTGTGGTTTCCTTTTCCATGAATATACTCCTGTTCCTTGCAATCCAGATTCCCCAGCAGATAATGGGTGGCAAATTTCGCATTTTCCCCTCAGGATAGTTGCGCCACCATTTGTCCCAAACCTCCTGAAAATTTTCCCCCTCCCAATCAACCTGTTTGTCAATAAGCTTTCCGACCTCCGCCCAAACTTTTTTGACAGATGGGCATGCTAGAAACAGATGTCTTATAGATTCAGAATCTGATTTGCATAGAGGACATCTCCCCGGCCCTTGTTTGTACCTGGCTTGAAGTATATCCCATGTAGGAATTTTCCTTTTTAGAATACACCAAAAGAAAAGTCTGGCTTTTGCTGGGCATTTGAGTTTCCAAATCAGCTTGACCCACCACTCCGGATCTCCCCATCCTTTTTTTGTCATTAGAAATTTGTACCCGAATTTTGGGGAGTAAGATCCATTTTCCGCATGTGCCCAAACCAGCTGATCCTGTCTGTCTTTTATCCTTACATTTGATCGAGTTAGCTCTTCGGTGTATACCTTCCACTCATTCCACCAGGCTGGCCGTAGACCTAGATCTTCTCCATATTTCCAAGCTTGCCCCCATATAGAAGAGAAACCAGTTTTCTCAACCTGGCTTAGAAACAAGATGCCTTTTGATTCTAACTGTCTGATTATCCCAGGGGAGAGTGCATATTTTTCATTGCATCCAACCCAAGGATCTTTCCCTATCCTCAGATTTTCCCCATTTCCAATCTGCCATGCTAGACCTTGTTCGATCACCTTGAATGCCTCCACCATGGCTTTCCAAACCACCGAAGCATTTTTCTCCTTCTTGACTGGGTTCCTGATCCATTCTTCTAAGGGAGTAGGGTCTATGTATTTCCTTTTCACCACTTTTGTCCATAGATTTTCCATTGTGATTATTCTCCAACCTGATTTTGCTGCCAGAGAGATGCTGAAGTCAGTGAGGTTTTTTATCCCCCATCCTCCCCATTCTTTAGGTCTTGCCACTTTTTCCCAGGCTACCCATGGAAGAACAGAGTCCTCCTTTGAGCCTGCCCAGAGAAATCTACTGCAGATTCTTTTTATCTTTTCTAAAATCCCTTTTGGGACCCATGTTAATGCATCCCAATAGACTGGCATGGCTAGTAATACCGATTTAATTAAGGTCAATCTTCCTACTTTAGAGAGCCATTTGAAGTTCCAGTGTGAGATTTTGGCTTCAATTTTAGCAACCAGCCAGTTCCAGTGTTGTTTCCTGTAAGCGTTAGGCTTCAGCCAAAAACCTAAATATTTGAAAGGATTCTCCATGCTAAGCACATCAAAGGGAAGAACTGAGGTGATCTGGTTTTTTTCAAGCCTGTCTAATCCTTCTGTGATTAGCTGGGACTTCCTGTAATTTATTTGCATTCCAGTTGCTTTCATGAACAGTTCAAGAATGTTTTTTATTTCCTTAATTTCATTTAGGTTTCCACTAGTGAACAATAAGATGTCGTCTACAAATAAAAGATGTGATATGAACATGTTGACTGCTACCTCCAATCCTTTTACTCTTCCCTCCCTTTTGGCCAAGCGGATCAGCTGACTCAGTCCTTCTGCCACCAGAAGGAAGAGAAGGGGTGACAGGGGGCAGCCTTGTCTTAATCCCCTGTGACCTTTGAAAAAAGGCGAGGCTGCACCGTTTATTAGGATTGCAAAACTGACACTAGAGATGCATCCCATTATCCACCTGATGAAATCATATTTAAATCCTAAATGGGTGAGGAGCATCCTTAAATAAACCCAGTTTATTCTATCATAAGCTTTCGACAAGTCAATCTTAATCACTGCTCCCTTCCTCTTCATCTGCTTGACACTGTGAATAGTTTCCTGTGCCACTCCTATAGCTTCGTGAATCTGACGACCATTCAAAAAACCGAACTGCTCATTGGAGATACATCTTGAAAGGATTGGTTTTATTCGAACTGCAATCACTTTGGCGATGATTTTGTATATACAGTTACAGAGGGAGATTGGCCTAAAGTCTTCGAAGGAATCTGGAGCTTCCTTCTTTGGTATAAGAGCTATGAAAGTTGCATTGAATGGACTATAAACCTCTCCTTTTATCCTTGACTCTTCCACTACCTCTGTTAATTCTATCCCAATCTGGTCAAAGAAGTGTTGAAAGAGTTCTATGGTCCACCCATCCGGGCCTGGACTCTTGTCTTTTGCCATTGATTTGATAACACTTTCAACTTCCTCCTTTGAAACTTCATTCATTAAAATTTCCACTTCTTCCTCCTCTACATACCTAGGGAAACATTGGGCAGTCCTGATTACTTCTGCTATTGTGATCTCACCTTGTTCCACAAACAGGTTCTGAAAGTGATTTCTCCCCAGAATCGAGAGTTCCTCAAAAGTGTTTGCCTCTCTGCCCTCCTCATTCTTTAGTTTCCAAATTGTATTTGAATTTTTCCTCCCTTTTGCATAGTTATGAAAGAATCTCGTGTTTTCATCCCCGGCTTTCAGCCATATTGCCCTACTCTTCAACCTCCATTCCTCCTCTCTTGCCAGTAGAATTTGGTCCCTATGTTTTTCAAGCAGTAATATCTTCTCTTTTGACTCCTGCGATGCGTAGCCATCTGCCTCCATACATTCCATCCCCCGGAGCTCTTCATTGATTTGGGATAATTCCTCGTTCTGTCTTTGCTTCCTAGATTTTTCCCATTCGATAGTTGCTTTCTTTAGCCTTTTTAAGTTTTCCATGAACTGGAATCCTTTCCCTTCCTGGGAACTTCCATCTGGATGGTTCCAGGTTTCATTAAACAGCTTATTGTAGGATTCCTCTTGCAACCATGATGCATTAAATTTGAACGGCACTGCTGGTTTCCTAGGAGGTTTGGATAGCTCTAGAAAGATTGGGAAATGATCTGAATTCCCACCCTCTCCCACCCATTGCTGAAACATAGGAATATTGGTAGCCAGATCTTCACTTAAGAGGAAACGATCCAATCTCTTTGCAATTCTGGCTTCTCCCACTCTTCGATTCCTCCAAGTTGGTTTTAGCTTGATAAGATTAACGTCTATCATATTATGGGAATTTATGGCATTCAGAAAAAAGTCTGATAGAGGGTCCTCTCTTTCCGCAGGTCCCCAAGCCTTGGAACTTCCTATTGAGAAATTTAAGTCTCCACCAAAAACCATATTATGGCTTCCCATTATAGATTTTGACAGAAGATCGTTCCAGAAGTTCACCCTCCCCTGGCAGGGCCCAGAAATGTTTAGGATCGTGAAAGGGAAGCCAAATTCTGTAGATTGAATCTCCATTCCCATTGCGTGATGCAAGCCCCACTGGTTTATGGTTCTCACTCTTCCTTCTCTGTATCCAATCGCCAAACCTCCTGAGTGGTCGAATGAATCCATTGCTGTGAAAAGCCAGCCCGGGAGTAGAGACATTATTTTTGTTTCTACTTCTATACCTTTACCTAGGGTCTCTTGTAATAAAATAAAATCCGGTTTCGAACTCATGACCATCTCCTTTAAGGCCAGTTTTTTGGGTTTACTGGCTAAACCTCTGCAGTTCCAGGATAACAAAATCATTTGATAACATTCTCTTGGGGATCACTGCTCTAAGCGCCCCATGGATTGACATCTGTTTCCCATCTGCCACATCAAAAATTGCTCTAACCTGTGCTTTTGATAATAAGGATTTCCTGCCCCTCCCTTTTCTTTTTTGAGGGGATGTTCGACCTATTCCGCCAATCGATCCTAAAACCACAGGTTTTTTATCTAAGGACCGAAGATTATAGTGACATGTAAGAGAGGCAGGATGTGGTTTGGCTTCCTCATTCGGATCATCATCAAGGTTCAGATCTAGGGAGGGGATAGCAGCCGTGAGGTTTTCAACATGGTTTTCAATATGAATTTGGTCATCAAGCATGCGTTTTTTATGAATTGTACTAGTAATCAAGCAATCATCTTTAGTTGCAGAAGGAGATAAAGATGGGTTACTTGAGTCTAGTCTCATACCCGTTATGTCTTCAATAGGAGTGGTACTTGTGGAAGTTGATGGTCCTTTGATTGGCTCCTGGATCGAACTTTCATTGCCGAGCCCTGTTCCGGTCGTTTCTTCCCTGACTGGAGGGACGATTGAGGCCTGATCTAGTTGCTTTTCCCCCGGATTTTTGTCCACCTCCATAGTCTCCAGCTCCTGCTTCTCCTTTGTCTCCACTTTCTGAAAAGACTGATTCTGATCTGCTTCCATGTCCTCCACTTCATTTGTCTTCTGATTCCTTCTTCGACGTTTCCCTCGTGGGCAATCTCTTGCTAGATGGTCGTAGACGTGACATCTATGACACCTAAAAGGAAGATGTTCATAGTCTAGGGGCTACTCGAACACATATTCTCTGTACTGAATGTTAATTGTCTCCGCAAGACCACCTCTAGGGTTTAGGTTAACCAGGATTCGGGCCATCGCTTTGTTTTGAGTCTGAAGGAAAGACATGTCCGCCTCCAGATAAGTGCCTAACATATTCCCAATAGACTTGAACACCGATTCCACCCAGAGAAAGGAGGGCAGTCCTGGAGCTCGAACCCAAACTGGAAACTCATCTGTTCTTTCATGCAATGCATCAAACATCGGGCTCCATCTTTTGAATAAAACTGGGAGATTTCCGAATGCCCAATTCCTCTCCATTACCCAATCCGCCGCTTCTTTGTTCTCGAATCTCACCATAAACCATCCCTTAGCTAAGGCCGAGACCTTGAAATTTTTAACTATGTTCGACGGCCATTTCTGCTCTCCCCAATTTTTAATGAATTGGGTAGTGTGTTTTTTGCCCCTCGCTCTTCCAACCAGAGTACATTCGGCCACTTCTAGGGCCTCATCCACCTGCACATCCATTCCCAGCACTAAATTAGCAGAGTCCTTCTTCTTAATGGGTTTCAGTTTTTTCCTTTTTTCCCCTGTCTTTTTTACCTCAAAACCCTCCTCCCTGGTTTGGGTGCTCGCGACATTCTTTATTATTCCTTCTTGCTACTCCTGCACTTCTTTTTCCGCTGCGGGGTTTCTCTGGGCGCTAATGTCTGGATTTGCTTTGCTACCTGAATCTACTGAGGTATCAAGCACCACATCCTGCCTCTCATAACCTGAATCGCTGAGACTAGCTCTCGGTTCCAAAAACCCTCCTAATACAGAATCAACCCGAGCTACAGTCCAACTAGGGCTTACCAGATTTTTGGCAAAAATGGGTCTGATGACTGCCGGTCCCCTTTCATTCTCAGCACTGGTTTGAAATCCTCGAATCAACCCAAAATTTACAATATCTTCAAGACCTCCTGATAAGAGGGAGCCCGGTGCCGAGGTCTTCCCTTTACTTCCTTGAATCGAGCGAGGAGTTACAAAAAGATGGGGCTCATTCTGACGGCTCACCTCCTGAAATCCCTTTGCGTCGAGATTGTTTTGACCGGCCAAATCTAGACGCCCTTCTAATGAACCTTTGGAGAACCTATTATCACCTATTTCTCCCGCAGATTGTTTCTCGCATCCATGGCTGCCTACGGTTCCAAAATACCAATCCACATTTTGCGTAGTTAGGTCCTTCCCCCACACAGATAATATATCCTCCAGAGCTGGTTCAAGGTCAACAGTCTCCCTCTAGTTAACCATGGTTAAATCCCTGCAGAAGACCCTAAAAAACACCAAGCAACTTGCTCCTTCCAACACAAAATAGTAGCAGCTCGGGTCTTCCGGGTATGGTGCCAGCGCACTAGTTTTCGTCTCCTTCACCTGGAAAAACCCTTACTTTCACCAAAAGACTTATTAAAAATTCCCCCAGCTGTCTCCGTCACACCTTTCAACTGTCAAACGCCTCACAAGCATCCACGTTGTCCTGAGTCGTACTATATTCCTTCGTCATCATTCTCCTTAACCCAGCCTGCCAGGGACTAGGCCCTCGGCCTGGTCGGCCACGCCTTCGACTACCCTAACATCATCCAAACCCTCGCCTTCTAGCCTCCATCCCTAACCCTCAATCATAAATTTTCATAAACACAATACTATATGTACATAGCAACACATTTACAACATGCACACAACACCATATGTACATGGCACTGCATATACAATATGTACATAGCACCATATGTACGCAACACTGCATATCCAACATGCACACAACACCACATATCCAACATGTACATAGCACCATCTATACCTAGCACTGCATATGCTATATTTACACAACACTATATGTACCACCTGTTGAGATTGCAACAAGATGATGGAGCTTAGTGAAAAGAGTCGCCTTCACTAAGTGGGCCCGCAGGAAAATTATGGCGCAAGTTCTATTTTTGGATCCCAGCAGGGATGATCACAGCAGGAGTGACCACAGCAGGGATGATCACAGTAGGAGTGACCACAACAGGAGTGATCACAGTAGGAGTGACCACAGTAGGAGTGATCACAACATGAGTGATCAAAGTCTATTTTTAGACTGGCTGTCCAAAATAGAAAAGTCAAATATTATTGTCTCATAATAATATTTGGACTATAAACTTGATCTTATTCTCTTGGAGCACTTTAGTTTGAGCTACAGATGTGGCCCATGCAGCTGTCAGAAGGAAGTACGCTTTTCTTATGAGTCAGTTGAGTTGTTGCATGCATGACTTCAGTTAGAACTCAATCAGTTGAGTTTGGTGGAGTTGATTGTGGAGTTGATGGAGTTGTGTTCAGTTTGACTTGGTTAAACTAGTTATAATTAGTCTAACTGCAAATAGACTAATGATGAGTTGTTAAACTAATTATTGACTCATAATGCAACTATAGAATACATCAGTTAACTCAGTTGCATGTCAGTGCATGTTCAGTTCAACAGGGACAGGTGTTAGAGGATCAGATTGCTATCAGTTGTGACTATAGTTGTGAATGAGGATTTGCACAATCAAGGGATTGAGTATGCCAATGAGTATTGCCCAGTATTATAGCCTCTCCTCATGTCTTACACAGTGTGAGTGATTCCTTGGAGGTGAAATACGAGTTTGGTAAACCATTCTCATTCATTCTTGAGCAGGTATTGAGCAGTGGAGGCAGGCAAGCAATGGAATAGATTTGGAGATCAGATCTTAGCTGTATTGTGTGTAACAGGTGGAGCTGGTACTGGATTGCTTGTGATAAGCATTGTACTTTGTAATGTTACATGGTCTCAATCATTAATATAAAGATAGTTGGGGTTTTTAGCGAGATGCTTTCCCCGGGTTACATATTGTGTTAATGTGTGAATGCTCTTGATGTTTTATTGTTATTGATGCTGCTATATTGATGATCAACATAGAGGAGCTTATGTATTGTGTATGTATTCCGGAATAGTACATGATCAGGATAATCTCTGTTGAATATGTGTTAAATTATTCAAAATTTCTACATGGTATCAGAGCAGTTGATCATCAGATCTACTATTCAGGAAGTGTTTACATTCTATTTCTTCAGGTAGCGTCTGTAATCGGGTCAGGTAGCCTCTGGATTCATCCTTCCTTTGGAAGGTGAGATATCCGGTGAATGCCCATACAGTCAATCTCTGTACGGGAAATATTGTGTTCTCATGAATCTTAGATCCGAGGTAGTTGAGTTGGAGCTGGTGGAAATTCGAATTTGCAGCAGTGTTTTCTTGGTGGCAACGCAGCAATGTCTTTCAACGGATTGCGATTGGAGTATGCTCTTGAGGGCAGCTCAAGCTACATTGCATGGAAGGACAGGATGGAGGCAGTATTGGATGATAACGGGCATAAGGAGTTCATAGAGACGGATGTCCCAAAGCCCACTGATGCTACTGAGGTAGACGTTTGGCAAAAGAAGACCGCAAAATGTCGAAGGATTCTGTTGGAGGGCATGAAGGATCACATTGTGTCCAGCCTACATGGAAAGACTTCTCCATATCTGATGTGGAAGGCTTTAACAAATCTATTCCAAAGCAAGAGCGATCAAAGGAAACTGGCGCTCAAAGATAAACTCAGAAACATCAAATGCGAGAAGGGTGACAGTATGCCCAAGTATCTCACAAAGTTCACTCAGTGTCGAGATGAGCTGGGAAGTGTGGGGGTTACTGTCGATGATGAGGACTTGGTGAGATTGGCTCTCGTTGGTCTTCCGAAGAGTTGGCATGCCTATCAGGACTCTGTCAATGGTCGGGAGAAATTGCCAGGATGGGAAAGACTATGGTCAGATCTTGTGCAGGAGGAGATCAGGCGGAGTACCAGGGACGGATCTTCGTCAAAGGGAGCTGATGAAGAGAATTGTGCTTTGGCTGCCAAAGCAAAGAAAGGGAAGAGCAAGAAAGCTTCTCAGTCTGGTGCGAAAGGCAAGAAGCAGGATATGTCCAAGGTGAAGTGTTTTCACTGTCACCAGCACGGACACTATGCCACTAATTGTCCGCAGAAGAAGAAGAACAAGCAGGCTGCTGGATTGGTAGCAGGAGAGGCTCTAGCCTCGCAGTTTGAGCTTGATTTTTCATTGATTGCATGCTTGGTTTCAAGTGTGATGGGATCGGTGTGGTTCTTGGACAGTGGTGCGTCTTTTCACATGACGGGAGATAGAGATTTGTTCTCTGATCTGGAGGAGAAAGATCTTGGACTGCACATTGAGATGGCCGATGATGGTAAATACAGTGCAACCAGTATCGGTACCATTTCCTTTGAGAGGGAGTCTGGTAAACCCTTCGTATTGAAGGAAGTCATGCATGTTCCAGGATTGAAGAAGAATCTTATCTCAGTGGCGATGTTAGAAGATAAGGGGTATGATGTTGTTTTCAGCGAGGGAAAGGCTTTCCTACGCAGCAAGACAACTGGTGAGACCCGGAAGATAGGGGTTTAAGTGAGGAACCTTTATCAGTTGCATGTAGATGGATGCGCAACAATGATAGGCAAGGTAGAAGGATTGGTGAGACGGGATGATGGTGAGTTGTGGCACAGGAGATTGGGTCACCTTCACCATGGAGCCTTGAAGATACTACAGTAGATCACTACAGGGCTTCCTAAAGGCACTCTTGCGCAATCAGATCAGTGCAAGGGGTGTACTTTGGGGAAGTTTTTGAAAGCCACCTTTCACGAGAAGGATAATCACGCCACGACGATCCTTGAGAGAATTCACACAGACATGTATGGACCTTTCTCAGTTGCTTCGACAGCAAAACACAGGTATTATGTGATTTTTGTTGATGATTTCTCTCGTAAGTGCTGTATCTTCTTCATGCAGAAGAAGAGTGAGACATATTCAAAGTTCTGTGAATTCAAAGCACTGGTGGAGAAGGAGTCGGGGAAGAAGGTGAAGGCTCTTAGGAGTGATAATGGTGGTGAATACATCTCGGACGAGTTCAAGGATTTTTGCAAGGCAGAAGGGATTCGAAGAGAGCTCATAGCTCCCGATAACCTACAGCAGAACAGGGTAGCTGAGCGGAAGAACAGAATGATTGTGGGTGCTGCACGGGAAATGTTGCATGATCAGGGCCTACCCCTTCACTTGTGGGCGGAAGCATGCAATACAACAGTTTATGTGCAAAACCGTTGTCCTCATAGGATACTTGGCATGAGTACACCCGAGGAGGCTTATTCTGGTAAGAAGCCTGATCTTTCTCATTTGAGGATTTTTGGTGCTAATGTTTACATGCATGTGACGAAGGATGCCAAGAAGAAGTTGGAGCAGACCGCAAAGGTTGGGATATTTGTGGGGTACACTGATATGCCCCACAACTATCGTGTGTATTTGCCAGACAGTGGTAAAACTATTGTGCGACGGGATATAAAATTTCAGGAGGAGAAAGCCATGAAGTGTTCGCTTGAGAGGGAGCTACACTTACATGTAGATGAGGAGCTATTAGTTCCTAAGGATGAGCTTCAGGATGTGGATCAGCCACAGGACGAGGCTCATGGAGTGGAAGAGACCACTCATGTAGCACCAACCATCAGAGGGCGAAAGCGCTTGACAGAAGCTGAGCGACTGGCTCAAGATGCAGAGAAAGTTGTAGGACCACCTACAACCCAACGCAGGCAGAGACAGTCACCTGATCGGTACACTGGATACATGGCTCTTATGAGCAAGTGTGTTGTGACTGAGCCATCCTCTTTCGAGGAAGCTGTGGAGGATCCCGCATGGGTAGACGCCATGGTGGAAGAGTATGATTCTATTGTCAGAAACAGTGCATGGGAGATTGTTCCTAGACTGGAAGGGAAATCAGTGGTGGGTTCGAGATGGATCTACAAAGTTAAGCAGGCAGCTGATGGGAGTGTAGAGAAGTACAAGGTAAGATTTGTTGCCCTAGGCTTTTCACAGATAAACGGGATCGATTATGAGGAGACCTTTGCACCTGTCGCAAGGTATTCTTCCATACGGACGATTCTTGCTCTCTTAGCACAGATGGGATGGCACATTCATCAGTTGGATGTGAAGACTGCGTTCCTCAACGGAGTCATTGAGGAGGAGGTGTACATTGATCAACCCGAAGGCTTTGAGGTCTTCAGTAGCGAGTCGCATGTGTGCAGGCTCAAGAGAGCGCTGTATGGGTTGAAGCAAGCGCCACGTGCTTGGTACACACAGATAGATAGCTATTTCACAGGACTTGGATTCTCCAAGAGTGAGGCGGATCCTAACCTATACCAGATTGTGGTGGAGGGTAAGTTGCTTATCATTGTACTGTATGTTGATGATTTGATTCTAACGGGTGATGAGCTGTTGATACTGTCATGCAAGAAGGATCTTGCTACAGAGTTTGAGATGAAGGACTTGGGCCTCCTTCACTATTTCCTAGGATTGGAAATATGGCAGCGCAGTTGTGGACTGTTTGTTTCTCAGGGAAGGTATGCTCGGGAGATACTGGAGAAGTTCAACATGCATGGCTGCAAGCCTGTTGATACTCTTCTTCCTGGAGGTTGGAGGAAGGAGGATACTACTTCAGCGGAGGTAGTGGATGCCACTGTTTATCGACAGTTGGTGGGGTCGCTGATGTATTTGGTCAATACACGACCCGATATATGCTATGCAGTTAACCATCTTTCACAAGCTATGGTTAAGCCTACCAAGCTCTTCTGGAAGGCGAGCAAGCATGTATTGCGTTATTTGAGAGGCACATCGGGATATGGTTTGTGGTACAGACAGGAGGATGAGGTGAAGCTATGTGGCTTCACGGATGTAGATTGGGCAGGGAGCCCAATGGACAGAAAGAGCACATCAGGAGGGGTCTTCAGTATTGGATCGGTAGCAGTTTCTTGGTACAGCAGGAAGCAGAGATCCATGGCACTCAGTTCAGCAAAGGCCGAGTATATGGAAACAAGGTTGGCTGCATGCGAGGCTATATGGGTGAGGAAGATCCTGGTTGGTTTGTTCGGTTCTCATTTGGATCCTACTGTGATTTACTGTGATAACCAGAGTTGCATTAAACTCTTGGCTAATCCTGTATTTCATGATAGATCTAAGCATATTGACATCAGGTACCATCATATCAGAGATTGTGTGCAACGGAGGATCATGTTGCTTTCATACATTCCAACGGAGGATCAGGATGCTGATATTCGGACGAAGGCTCTCACCAGGAGCAAATTCGAATACCACCGAGGCAGGATAGGGGTTGTTGATAATCCATATCTTGTCGAGAGGGAGTGTTGAGATTGCAACAAGATGATGGAGCTTAGTGAAAAGAGTCGCCTTCACTAAGGGGGCCCGCAAGCAAATTATGGCGCAAGTTCTATTTTTGGATCCCAGCAGGGATGATCACAACAGGAGTGACCACAGCAGGGATGATCATAGTAGGAGTGACCACAGCAGGAGTGATCACAGTAGGAGTGACCACAGTAGGAGTGATCACAGCAGGAGTGATCAAAGTCTATTTTTAGACTGGCTGTCCAAAATAGAAAAGTCAAATATTATTGTCTCATAATAATATTTGGACTATAAACTTGATCTTATTCTCTTGGAGCACTTCAGTTTGAGCTACAGATGTGGCCCATGCAGCTGTCAGAAGGAAGTATGATTTTCTTATGATTCAGTTGAGTTGTTGCATGCATGACTTCAGTTAGAACTCAATCAGTTGAGTTTGGTGGAGTTGATTGTGGAGTTGATGGAGTTGTGTTCAGTTTGACTTGGTTAAACTAGTTGTAATTAGTCTAACTGCAAATAGACTAATGATGAGTTGTTAAACTAATTATTAACTCATAATGAAACTATAGAATACATCAGTTAACTCAGTTGCATGTTAGTGCATGTTTAGTTCAACAGGGACAGGTGTTAGAGGATCAGATTGCTATCAGTTGTGACTATAGTTGTGCATGAGGATTTGCACAATCAAGGGATTGAGTATGCCAATGAGTATTGCCCAATATTATAGCCTCTTCTCACATATTACACAGTGTAAGTGATTCCTTGGAGGTGAAATATGAGTTTGGTAAACCATTCTCATTCATTCTTGAGCAGGTATTGAGCAATGGAGGCAGGAAAGTAGTGGAATAGATTTGGAGATCAGATCTTAGCTGTATTGTGTGTAACAGGTGGAGCTGGTACTGGATTGCTTTTGATAAGCATTGTACTTTGTAATGTTACATGGTCTCAATCATTAATATACAGATAGTTGGGGTTTTTAGCGAGATGCTTTCCCCAGGTTACATACTGTGTTAATGTGTGAATGCTCTTGATGTTTTATTGTTATTGATGCTGCTATATTGATGATCAACGTAGAGGAGCTTATGTATTGTGTATGTATTCCGCAATAGTACATGATCAGGATAATCTCTGTTGAATATGTGTTAAATTATTCAAAATTTCTACACCACCTTGTACATAACATTGCATAAACAGCATGTACACACACTATATATACACCACACCGCATGCGCACAACATCACAGATGAAAAATGTACAACATATACAACATATGCACAATAGTAGTACCACACATCTAAAACCACAATGTCTCTACCGAGCAACCTTGCTTTCAATGTCTCTCTGCTATCCATGCTTATCCTAGCATGTCACGGATCTCACTGCTTTCATTCAGCTGATGTATCCCTCAGAGTTACCTATCATAACATAAACATAGGCATAATACAAGCATACAATATCAATTCATATCCACATGATATTGACCTCATATATTTGTCATGACTACTCTCCCCACTTGATTCCCCATAAGACTAGGAACCTCGTCATGCCACTCACCTACATAAGCAATCATTCCTCCACAAGAATGATCCCTGAAAACCTTGTCAGACAGTGACATAGATACATAGATACATACATATATATAAACATTAGCATAAAAAAATCGTGATCTAATAAAAAAAAGACATACATACATACATATATACATATAAATATTAGCATTAAACAATCATGATGTCTAACGACCCTGTCATAAAATGACATACATACATACATGTATACATATATAAACATCAACATAATCATGATCATAACATAATTACCAAATAGCATAAGGTCAAGGTTAAGAGAACTCCCTTTATCTATGCACACCATGCACAACATTGAGAAAAATCATTCCCAACATATCCAAGGCATTTGATGCCTCAGATCCATTTACTACGCCTTTCCTATTACCTTTCTCATGACTATACTACCACTGTCGATTTACACCAATGGAACAAACCAATCCAACTGATTATCACATTCTTACCTTCAACTTCCCTTACTCATGCACCAAGCTTCATTCAGGTTTTACATTACTTGCTAGATTTCATTCAGCTCTCCTTGAGCTCCATTAACTTTCCTCTTTCCCAACCAATTCCCAAGACCTTCAAGACATAAAAGGAAATAAAAACACAAACATGAAGAAAACCATGAAAACCAATAACAATACAACACTTTGAAAACAGTGGTATGATCATGCACTAGACATAAACAAAAATGAAAATCAAGATCAAAAAATAACAAAAGACCAAAAGCACAAGATTGGAAACAAACACCATGACTCCATCCCCATGGGTTTCCAATACTTCCAAGTGAAATCTCAACTCGAGCCTTCTTTAAGATTTCATGGCATTCTATTTTTCTATGCAATCCCTTGCATCATATTTCCATAAACACATCACTATCAGTGCATAAATAAACATAACAACATACTACTTACCTTACCTTGTTGTGTCAATCACATTGCCTTGTAACTAAACACGTCCATGCCATCTCTCAAGGGACTCCAATTCCCTTAACGAATCTATCCATAACTAGAAACTCGCTGATATACCTATCAAATACATGTTTATGGCTATAACACATATCCACATAATTTCATACAAAATCAAGGTTAAGAAGAATTCTTGTATGCAAATTACTCATTCGTTTGGAATTAGGGTTTCCAAACATAGCCAAGGAATTCTTGCCCAATTACTTTCTTTTACCTTTTACCTTGTTTCAATTGAGTCTTACTATGTACTGTCACATCACCCAACTGTTAGTTATGTAAACATATAATCAATTGTTACCTTGTCACGCTAATGCCAAGCATGTTTTCCTTAATATATCTCAGGGGAGGTTATCTTGTATGCACAATCAATATAGATTAGCATGATATAACTTCACAACATATCAACTCAAACATGAATAAGATCGTAATATCCATAACAGTAACTAGTTAACATGTTCACATCATAAGATCATAAACAATTGTCATTCATGCATAGAAATCGCATATGCACAGTTAGTCTAGATCAGTGCAACACACTATCATAAATAAGTCAATTCATATTTGAATACCATAACCATAATCATCTACATAGACCAATCCAGGTTAGCATGATACATGTAACTTCAAGATATTCAAAACCATCATGCATATGACCATAATGCATACAACAATAGGTTACTACCATTCATGACTATATGACACATGTGCATATGAATACACTAGTCAACTAGCATTTATCATACACGTAACCATAAAAAAATAAAATGGCAAGTATATAAGTAACCCTAATTCTGATAACAACCATTAACCACATATCTACATGTCCACCATACAAACTTGTATGACAATTTTCTCTTGCCTTAAACTTAGTGTTCCAATCTCGCTTTGGTGATCTACATCTACTGCTCTATCTGGGCCAACACATCAGCATCATAACAACCCACAACATCATGATGACCTAAAATGCATAAAATTACCTCACAATGCATGTTTGACCTATTGTACATGCATAACTATAACAATGACAATGCATGCATAATAACATATGGACACTGACATGCATTCATGAATAAAGCATCCCAAGAACAACATCATCAACCTTCACATGGAAACATCACTACAACCATGATCAACACCATGCAAATGCAATAAGTACATGAACTACAAGCATAAGGAACATATATACAACCGAGAAGAATGCATGACCAACACATTGCTCATCCAGTCTGAGGGTTGAACCAGCTCTAATACCACTCTGTAACACCCTCCTCACACATCTACCCAAGTAACTGGCCAATCGGGGTAAACATGTGACAAGAATTTACTATGATATGATTCAACTCCCTATGTGTCAATTAAGGAAGTGGAATTAACGAAAATACACCATACATACCTTCCACATCAGCAACAAAACTCTTAGGAGCCATCCCAACCACTCAGATAACCATCCATTGAGACCAAATGGAATCTTAGACCATTAATCTCCTAGACACTCGATATGGGCATGCAAGCGTCCAGAAGGCTCTGGATGCTCCCACAACATGGTATGCAAATGTCCATGGACTTTTATTCCCAGTGTTGTTCCTACGTCCCCAAGATTTGAGCCACTTTTTCAGGCATAGAGCCCATGTCACTGCCCATAACTAAATGACATCTTCAGATGTTATGAAACTAGCTCACAAAAATATAGAAAATATAGATCAACAACTTAAAAATAAACCTCTTCAAGGGGGAAACCTCCTTTACATTACAAAAATGAACAATTCTTCAATGATACAAATGACAAGACCTCCTTTCTATATATAGTAGTCTAAGGGGTCATAATATAATCAGAGTCGACATAACAATAATAATGTAAGGGCACAACAATAACAACAATGGGCTTCTATGGGGCACAATAATAACAATATGGGGACTACATGGGCACAACAATATAATAAGGGGGTTGCACTAATAACAATAAGGGATTACACTAGTAGTATAGGGACCTAACATGCCCCTCTCCTTCAAAAAGTGTTGTCCTCCACGCTTGAGTATTTATGGATGTTTCTGTATAAAATTCTCATCCTCCCATGTGGAATATTCAGTGGGTAAGTTCTTCCACTTGATGAGATACTCTGAAAATGATCGATTTCGTCGCTGTGGCGTTCTTGTTTTCGTGACTGCTTCAGGCTCTAATATGATTTTTCCTTCCTCGTCAAGTTCCAACAATATTGTTTGAACTGGGAGATTGACACCTATAACCTCCTTTAAGCATGAAACATGGAAAACAAGGGGCACTCGGGAAGATGCAAGAAGCTCCAATTTGTATGTCATAGTACCAATATTTTGTAGCACCTTGTAAGGACCATAGTACTTTAGTGATAATTTATTATCCTTCTTAGCTTACTTGAGGGACATTTGTTTGTATGGTTGTATTCGTAAAAATACCCAATCACCTATATCAAAACTTCTTTCGCTGCGATGTTGATCTGCCTGTTGTTTCATTCGATTCTATGCGAAAGTGAGGTTATCACTTTTCTTCTTGATATTTCCTTCTATCTTAAGAGTTTGAGGAGTGGTAATTCCCGCCAATGCATTACAAGATATGGTCAAATTCATTTCTTCTTTCTATGGGGTTGGTTCCTGGTGTATATCCTCTTCTTTGTATGCTTCTTGATCCTTTTCTTCCTCCTCTTCACAATAAATGTAAAATAATTTCTTCTCAGCACACGTATGACCATTAGTGTATTTTCTATCACAATTGTAACAAAGGTCATTTTCTCATTTTTCTTCCAATTGTTGTGGTGTCAACTTTGTAAGTTGTGGAAGGCTAGGAGAAACAACACTTCCATCTTTGTTGGCTTAGTGGGGCCTGACCCAGGTTTAGAGTTGATTTAGCCAAGCAAATTCTGGTACTACTGGCCCTTTTGGCAACAGTCCACAAAGAGCGGATTGAGGCCTCACCCGAAGTAGTATGGGAGGGTGCTAAAACTAGGTTTCCACACCCTTGGGATGTCTGATGGGATTTTGAAGGTTTGCGTTCTAACCTGTTGCTGTGCACACTTGCAATCCCTTCGCGACTTGCGGTGCGGCTTCCACGCAACCCTACTCGGGGCACGACCCGTATAATACCCTAGTTCCTCGCTAATTAACCGATTACTTAACTTGTGTGTGTAAGATTTAGGGTTATTACAACATATTTAGCAATTGTATCAGTGCGCGCAATGCATAAATGAATATAAACAGAAAGAAGATAATGCACAGTAGTCACACAGAATTAGGAATCAACTTCTCTTTATTATCTTTATGTCCCGATTACATACTCAACTCTGCCTTGCGCACTCAACTGCAAGGGTCCATGCACTCAGCTGCAGAGCCTCTTCCTACTACTACAACCCAAGACACTTAGAATTCTAATGTAAGCTCGAACCCTTCCTTCGCTACTCATTCTATCCATTCCTTCTTAACTGACTTTACAACTTAGAGCCTTGCTCTATTTATACAATCCCATGGTCCGCGGACCATGGGTAGGCCGACTTTACACTATTTTACAATATAATGTTTAGGGCAGACAACCCTATGACTCAATTGTACACTTCGTGCTTCGCGCCCATAATTCATGGAGTTTTACAACATCTCTGACCAAAACTTGGGATTTGAGCCCCAAAAACCCCTTGTGGGGGATTCCATGCCTAACAGGCCCCCAACACAATCATCATGACTCGTCTTGAGTCACTCTGTTGGTGCGACGATCTTGGCACGGAGCCCCTCCAACCATTCCTTCACTTCCCAAAGGTCCACATCGCACTGTTATGTTGTTTGCTAGATCTGTTGTATGCACTCTTCTATTGCTTCTGCATCATCCGTGTCTGAATCATGTCCTTTCTTTGGTACTAGTTTTTGGTGCTTGTGTTTATAGTCCTGTGCCCTTGTCTGGCTCCTCGGGTCACGAAGACTATGCTTCGGTCAGTTAGTCAGATAGCTGGCCCACCTGTGTAGGGCTTAAGGCAACTACCGTTTACTTTTCCTGGGAAGGGTTCTCCATTATGTTTGACTAGTTGGACCGCGCCTCTATCTGTGATCTCTTTTACCACATATGGTCCCAACCAGTGCATTCTAAACTTTCCTAGAAATTTTCTGAACTTGCTGTCATACAGTAGCACTAAATCATTTACCTTAAAGGTGTGCAACTTGATATGGCGGTCATGCCAGGTATTTTCATGTTGCTTTTGTACCTGCTGGTGAAATCTAGCCAGAAACCATTCTTCCTCAAGTTCTTCTAATTACGCGAGCCTTTCTTCCAGAGCTTCGCGGTTCGTCATGCCTATGAACGCTGCTATTCATAGACTAGGTACGATGTATTCCATCGGCATGATTGCTTCCATACCATAGACTAAACGGAAGGGTGGATATCCCATCAATTTCTTGCACGTTGTCCTGTATGCCCATAACACAGCGGGTACACGCAAGTCCCAGTCATCCCACTATGCGTTACATACTTTGGTTAGAGCAGTCTCCAGTATTTTATTGAATCCTTCTACTGTTCCATTGGCTTGTGGGTAGTATGGTGTACTTTTCTGGTGATAAACCTGGAACTCTTTTGTGAGCGCACTGATGGTTTCATTCAAGAAATGTGTGCCGCGATCGTTCATTAAGATTTTCAGGCAGCCAAATCGTGTCAACACGTTTTTGAACAAGAACTTTGCAGTTGTAGCGGTCATGCATTCCTTGAACGGTTGTGCTTCTACCCATCGTGTCATGTACTTCGTCGCAGTGATGATGTAGCACGCACCTGTCTTTCCCTGAGGTTTGATTGGGCCCACAAAGTTGATTTCCCATTTCTCAAATGGCTGCAGTGTCATTTGGGGATTTAGTGGCATCTCGTCCCTTCGTGATGGTTTTCTCGTCCTTTGACATATATCACAGGCCTTACAATGCACTTTCGAATCCTGGTGCAGGGTCGGCCACCATAACCCTGCATGAAGAATCTTTTTTGCGGTCGCGTGTCCTGCATAGTGTCCTCCTGCAGCACCCCCATGTGCTTCCGCGAGGATCTGACCTTGTTCAAATTCAGGTACGTATCTTCGCAATACCTCATCATTTCCCATCTTGTAGAGGTGCCCTGCGATGACAGAAAAGTCTGCCATGCACACCACCAATTCCTTCTTCTGTTGGATTGAGTACTCCTTTGGCACAGTCCCTATTGTTAGAAAATGGATTATGTCTTTGAAGTGTCTGTCCATGACGCGTACTGCAAAGAGTTGTGCATCAGGTAGTCCCTCCTCTAAATTTGTTGGTTCCTCGCCTGTCTCAATTTGTGACAAGTGGTCTGGTCCTGCGTTTAAGCATCCCGGCTTGACTATGACCTCAAAATCATATTCTTGAAATAGTAAAAGCCATCTGCATATGCGCCCCCCCAACACAGGCTTGTAAATCAAGTATTTCAATGCGGAACGGTCAATATACATCTTGAAATGTCCACCAATTAAATAGTTTCGGTATTTCTGGAGCGCGTAGACCATTGCCAACCCCTCGTGTTCGATGGTAGAGTAGTTATTTTCTGCTTTGGACAATCTTCTACTTGCAAACGTGATCGGGTGATACATACCTTTTGTGCCCTCATGTGTGAGTACGGCTCACAATGCGATACACAATGCATCAACATGTACATGAAATTCCACGTCCCACTTCAGGAAGACCAAAATTGGCGCAGAGGCCAGTTTCCCCTTTAGGACATCCAAACTCTTCATGCAATCATCATTCCAGCAATATGTAACATCTTTTTTCAATAGCTTTTCCATCAGCGCAGTTATTTGGGCATAACTTTTGATAAACTTCCTATAGTATCTAGTGTGCCCCAAGGTAGCACGCAGTTGTTTAACACTTCGCGCTGCTTCCAACTTGAGGATAACGACAATCTTCGCAGGGTCCACCATCAGTCCTTGTTTGTAGACCACATGTCCTAGAAAGTTTCCAAAGGGAACGAGGAATGTGCACTTCTTAAGGTTCAGTGCAATCTGGTGTCGATGGCAAGTATCCAGCATCAAACGTAAGCTTGCTACATGGTGCTTAACTAATCCAAAAATAGTCCAATCATCCAGATAGACTTCCAAAAATTTGTGGATGTATTCTTTGAACGCGGCTACCACGATGCGCGAAAATATAGTTGGCGCATTCTTCAGTCCAAACGGCATCATGATGTATTGAAAGCATCCCAATTCTATTGCGAAGGTCATCTTGCTCCTGTCTCCTGGCGCGATCTTGATCTGATGGTACCCTCAAAACCCATCTGTGAATGAGTATGCTTCCTGACCACCAACATTCTCTAGTACCTCATCTGTGAATGGTGTTAGGAATGGATCATGTACACAGGCATCGTTCAACTTCCTAAGGTCTACGCATATTCTCATTTCACCCTTCTGTTTTTTCTCCTGTACCACCATAGGACTCACCAGTCGGATTCTTCCATTGGTTCAATAATTCTAGTTGAGAGAATTTTGTCTAATTCGTCGCAGACCCTTTTTTTATACTTTAGATTCAAGCGGTAAGGTTGCTGTTTAACTGGCTTCACGTCAGGTTTCAGGGTGATCTTCATCGTCCCTAAATTGCCCACGATCCCTTTTAAGTCCATAATTTTGGTCGGGAACAGGTCTTGGTATTCGCGGAGTAACTCAGCGACCTTATCAACCATGGCATCATCCCAATAGTCCCCAAGCATTGTGTATTTTGGTTCTGCCTCCGTTCCAATGTTGACCTACTTCATCTTTAGCGGCGCGGTGATGTCGGGGTCTTCAAGTGATGGTCTGCGAATCTCACAAGAGCCTTCTATTTCTGAAATGTTAATGTTCCATGGGTCCTCATCATCCTCCTCAACATTCATGTTATAACACTCCAGTGCGCTACTTAACTGTACTGCCCATTCTGGCTGAAGTACTTCCATTGGCTCCTGTGGTATTTTAAAGATAGCGGCTTTCACTGCTTGTAGCACGTCATCCACAGTATCGAACCAACGATCTTCAAATGTGAATGTTAACAAGAATCCCTCATGCAAGACATCCCATTCGCCCGTACCATGGCGTAGCTCTATCTCCGTATACCAATTCATGGGTATGATATCCAAGGTATGGTAGAATAGGTGCACCCATTCAGGCTGTGGCTCTTCCCCGTAGACCTTGGTCCATTTCGCGAGGTGCGTGCGCGGATCATCTCATCCGTCATATTTGTCTACTAGTTGTACTTGGGGTTGTCCAAACCACAAGCACATCATCCTTCTACATCTGTGCCAGTCTTCAAAATTTCCTTGATGCGTACCCCACCATCGTGCAGGTGTTGCACACAGTACCCATTTCAGCACATCGAACTGCTACTGTTCTGGTACTGCACTTTCAAATTTTCTCAGAAATTCATCCACCGCTGACAATCCATCATATGTTGGCAGCTCCCTTGGCTCTGTTGTTATGCAATGTAATGACCTGATCATCATGTTGCAGTTTAGTGTTGTTACTTCGTGCAGCCGATTCTGCTATCGCTCCATCTCTTTGTCAGAATCCAAAGTGCAGGAGCTTTTGCGCTCCCATGAAATCCTTCCTTCTGCCGTCGGATTCACCCAATCCTTGCCTTGTGTAGTTATCTTCTAGATACAATCGATATCATCATCATGCACCGGCTCAGTGTATTGCGCTCCTTCGGCTGGGTCTAGCAGTACTACTACGCATAGTGACATTTTCTTAAAGGTCATTTTGCGCTTCTTCAGATTTATGACTCCATTCATATCGGTAGCCTAGTTTATTCCTAGTAGCACAGGATAGGGATTGTTGTCATAGACAATCTCTATGACTTCAATATCCACCCGCACGCTCGCGCCTTCATAATCGACTATTACCCCTTGCAATCTTCCCATGGGAAAAATCTTTTGTTGGTTTGCCATCCATAACTGAATAGGGGACCATTGCAATGCAGGTCTTCCCATGTATTCCCATGTTTGCTTTGGTAGTACATTCGTGTTTGAACCCAGGTCTAGGATTACCTGATCTATTTCGTACTCACCTATTTGCACAATCAACCTCATCTCCCTTCCTGTGTGCAATGCATGCTTTCCCAGTTTTCGGACCACGCAGGGTTCTCCTGATCCCGCGCACCTAGTAATAAGTTCTTGTAGTCCTTTGACTACCTTGTTGTTGCGCAACAATTTCATGCATGTCTCCAGAAAGGTAGTGAGCACTGAAGGATCCATCCCTGGTTCTAGTTGATCCTTACTACCTGAAGTGGAGGCCTCCGTGAAGCTCTTCTTAGCTTCCATGAATGTCTCCTTTGCTCATTCTAAATCAAACTTGGGTTCCTTTGTAGGAGCCTTGCGAACCCACGCACTTTCTTTTGGCTGCTTCCCTTTATCATCTCCCGTTGTCACACCGCTCCTAAGCATCATGTTTACATTTGGGTCTTCTTCACGTGGTTCAAACCTCATAATTTGTAAATTCTGGGTCAGACGGGGCTGGAGCACCCCCTTTTCGCGCATCTTTGCTATCAGTGAAGGGCAATCTTCCGCCTCGTGATCAAACTGATTATAGTACCAACATGATATCCTAGTCAGGTTCATACAATCGTGGGCATAATGCCCTGGCCCTCCGCAATTGTAACAGATTATTTGTCTGTGACCCCTTCTTGGTCCCATTCCACCTCGACCCTAACCCCGACCGCGCCCCTGAAACCCAGCATGTGACATCCCTGCATTTTGGTCGAGGGCTCGCGTTTCTGCCTGCACCTTGTAGGCAAGATTCTGATCCATCATTATTTCATAGCTTTGGCAGGTGCGTTTGTCATGGCCTACCAACCTGCAGAAATTACAAAACAACTGCTGGGACGTCTGCATATACTTCTGCAACAAATTACAATTATCCGTGGTATATTTTCCTCCTATCTGGTAGATTGCACACCATAATGCAGATGCCATGCTCAGCCCCGCTTGTGCTTTTGGTCTTAATGGAATTGGCCCTCCTCCTACCAAGTAGTTCGTGAACACTGGAAAATGATCTTTGTCGTGGCCCCGGCCTTTGCATTTTATGCACCATACTTCCTCGCGCGCCTCTAGCCGAGGTGCCCTATCCTGTTTCAAACTCTACATTTCCAGACATAGATTATGTAGTTGCATGTGGATCTGTTGGACTCCCAATCTAGGGTCTTATATAGGGGTCTCATGCAACCTCATTTCCAGCTCCAATGCTTCGACCTAGGTGGAAATTTTTTGTTGTGACAGCGCCATCCTTAAGTGTGGCATAACTAAGGCCACAAACCATGTGTGACTTTGTGCATCCGTTAATGTCATGTTGGCTTTGCAGATCGTAATTTTCAGCCTTTGGTCCAAATCCCAGAGAGTCTTGCCCGAGAGCATTGTGATCTCTTTAAACTTGATTATTGATTGCATATCTAAATTTAGCCTGCTAAATTCCCTATTCAATGCGGTCTAGATCTCTGCAATTCCTATTTTTGGGTGGTCGTTAGAATGCTTGATATACCACGTTAATGCGCGTTCCTGCAGAGCCTCACTAGCGTAGCCTTTTTAATATTACCATCCATGACGCCTTGTGCTTCCCATACTGCTCTTACCACGAACCAGAATTGGTCCGGGTCTTCATTCCCTACTCCTCTGAACACCGGTAGTTTGATCACACTTGACATACTGAACTTCGGAGGTGGTGGAGGTGGAGTGGGTGGAGATGGAGGTGAGGTGGGTGAAGTGGGTGGCGGTGTGGGTAGAAGTGGTAAACGCGGAATTCGCTACCTTATCAAACTGACCGTGCTTCTCGGAGAAACCTTCGTGAGCTCATCCTCGCTCTCCCACGAGGGTGAAATTAAGGGACTGTTTTCTAATTCTTCACTGCTTCCACTTCTATAGATATTTCTGCTCCACGTAGTCCCAAATATTAATTTATTCACATAACCCATTTTTCACACAATAGCATCTTAATCCAAGTGTTCAAAGATTTAACATGCTCACCTCGTGGTCCCTTGAGAAAATGTCACTCTGCCTTGATGTAGCTGACGGTCGTGTCTAACACGAACTCGGTGATAAATCCTCCTATTATTTGGTCGAGTCAGTGGTCCATAGCTCGCGCTATCTTATCTTCTGAGGCTTCTAGTCTGCGCACTAGTTCCAGAGTCCATACTATTGGTTTGTCGAGCCTACACCTTCCCTGGCTGTCTGCTAACTTTGTGATCCACTCATACAGCTCAGATGGAAAAGATCCAAAGGAAATTTCATGGATTTTAGTGTAAAAGTAGCGATCCAACCACTGCTCCTTAGATACTCGCGGATTTCTGTTTTCCTGCACCGCGAACTCGTGAATCTTCTTGTCCAACCACTCTTCAATTTCTTTCTTTGTATGGTTCTAGTGGCACAACATCATACATCCTTTATGTAGATCCTGGTCCCGGCAACAAAACCATTTGTTGGCTTAGTGGGGCCTGACCCAGGTTCAGAGGTGATTTAGCCAAGCAAATCCTAGTATTACTAGCCCTTTCGGCAATAGTCTACAGAGCGTGGACTGAGGTCTCACCCAAAGTAGTATGGGAGGGTGCTAGAACTAGGTTTCTGCACCCTTGGGATGTCTGATGGGCTTTTGGAGGTCCGCGTTCTAACTTGTCATTGCACACACTTCCGATCCCTTCGTGACCTGCGGTGCTGCTTCCGCGCAACCCTACTCAGGGCGCGACCCATATAATACTCTTGTTCCTCGCTAATTAACCGATTACTTAACTTGTGTGTGTAAGATTTAGGGTTATTACAACATATTCAGCTAGTATATCAGTGCGCCCAATACATAAATGAATATAAACATAAAGAAGATAATGCACAACAATCACATAGAATTAGGAATCAACTTCTCTTTATTAGCTTTCTGTCCTGATTACAGACTCGACTCCGCCCTACGTACTCAACTGCAGGGGTCCGTACACTCAGCTGTGGACTCTACTAGGCCTCTACGCACTCAGCTACAGAGCCTCTTCCTACTACTACAACCCAAGAAACTTATAATTCTACTCTAAGCTCAAACCCTTCCTTCACTACTCATTCTATCCATTCCTTCTTAACTGACTTTACCACTTAGAGCCTCACTCTATTTATACAATCCCATGGTTTGCAGACCATGGGTAGGCCAACTTTACACTATTTTACAATACAATGTTTAGGGCAAACAACCCTATGACTCAATTGTACACTTCACACTCCGCGCCCGCAATTCGTGGAGTTTTACGACATCTCTAACCAAAACTTGGGCTTTGAGCCCCAAAAACCTACTGTGGGGGGATTCCATGCCCAACAATCTTTATAATTGTGAGTGGTAGGATTTCTTATTGCCATAATGTTTCTTTCAATTTTCCTTTCCAGCCTGAATTCCTTCTCCAATGAATCAGGCTCCCAAAGACGAATCTCGTGTTGAATGTTATCCTTTAAAGTCCCTATGAAGACATCAATCCTCTACTTCTCTGGAATATCATTCGCCCTTATATTCAATTTTTGGAAGTCTTCAATGTGCTCTGCCATTGAACCCTTTTGTTTGAGATTTATCAATTGGCTAAAGAAGGTGTTGCTCTTTGTATCTTCATAACGTTCTATCATTTCCTCCATGCAAATTGACTAAGTGACAAGTGGTTTACGAGAAATAATCTCTTTATACCATACAAATTGATTTGGTTCTAAATATAAAGATGCAATACTTACCTTTTGTAATAGTTGCACATCATGTAGATCAAAATATTTCTCCATCTGTAGTATCCATGTTATGGGATCCTTGCCATCAAACTTCCTCATATCGATCTTTGGAATATGGTGGGTCTTCAATCCAATTTTAGATTCTATGAAATCATTAATAACATTTATTTTTTCTCATCATGAGTTTCTGCTACTACCTTTTCATCATTAGAAGGCCTTTCTTGTAGCAGCTTTGTCCCACCTTCCTTCAAACCTTCCATGTATTTCTTCAAATATTCCATGCCTTTCTTCAAATTTGCTTCCATACCATCGATATTAGTTTCCATGGAACATATAAAACTATTTATCTTAGCTTCAATTGCATTCTTCAAATCATCCATCCAATTTTGCTTACTAATTGTTTATGTTTTCTTGATTCAAGTCATTATTGTTCTTGATTTTAGAAGCTCGATATTTAAACGATAGTATACCTGTAATTTCATATCTTCAAGTTCTGAAATTGTGCCCTATGGTATCCCTCTGAGTTCTCTTTCTAACCCCACTAGTCTGATCAATATTGGATTCTTCAATAAAGAGTTATGCAAAATCTCCTACGATGACCTGATTATAGACTAGTTCAGTAGAGTGAATTTGTACGACCTACCATGTGTCACTGTTTCTACCTTCGAACCTAAAACAAATACACATAAAAGTAAAGTTCGTACTCTTTCTGTAACTTCTTACGAAATTTCAATTTGATGCTCAGAGAGAAAGTTATGACGATTTTCCCAAGGTCACTTGTTTGGAATGTAATTCGGGAGTTTGTAAAAACCCTAAATGTCTTGGACCAAATCTCCGAAAATATAGCGAAACAAGATCTGAAATTCTGGCCTAAGCTTCACCAAGATTTCTTCTCAAATGGGTTTTAATTTCGGAGTCTAAACCCTCATAGAAAACAAATTATAAAGAAAATTCCATGATAACCTATTTGAGATGGAATTCTGGAGCTTGCAAAAACTAAAATTAATACTTGAGGTTCAGAACGATTTTGGCTCAAATGGGTTTTTTTTTAGCTTCTGAAACTTCGTAGAGAAAAATTTACAGCAAAAATTCAATGATGACCTATTTGGAGAAGCAAAACCCTAGAATCCAAAGCTCTGATACCAAATGTTATGAAACCATATCACAAAAATATAGAAAAGATAGATCAACAACTTAAAAATCAGCCTCTTCGAGGGGACAACCTCCTTTACATTACACAAATGAACAATTCTTTGATGATACAAATGACAAGGCCTCCTTTCTATATATAGGAGTCTAAGGGGTCATAATATAATCAGAGTTGACATAACAATAATAATGTAACGGCACAACAATACCAATAGTGGGCTTCTATGGGGCACAATAATAACAATATGGGGACTACATGGGCACAACAATATAACAAGGGGGTTTCACTAATAACAATAAGGGGTTACACTAGTATTATAGGGACCTAACATCAGAATAGAAAGATAACATTGGAATGATGATACAAATGCAATTACTTAAACAAGGGCTTGACTGGACCCCTACTAGCCATGATAGGCATTTCGTTAAACATATCACAAATATATAATCTACAAGTTTAAACAACAGATCTAAGCATATGGGTCTAATACTTATATGAGAATCACTAAAAAGCATTTTTTCCTTATCACATTAGTTGCATTATCATTTATTAGGTCATAGATACATTGTTCATTCATTTAGAAATCAAAACATGATGACAGCCATACATCATCACTGTCATAATACATGCTTATAACCATCATAATAACAAAAAAAATATCAAGGATACATCAACCATGGCATCCACATACAAACCAATACATTTTCACATAAAATACCAAGGAAAGAACCTCTTATTAATGAATGAAAAATCCAACCTGGTATGGGACTACCACGTTCCACTCAACCATAGATTGGCTAAGCCAAATATCTCTTCATCCAATCAACCTTGTGCCATATTCCAAGCATGAATGTGGGACTCAAACCAAAGGAACCAACCAGGGTATCCCGAGGCTAAACCACCTCACCCTCATCAATAGAAACCATGTTTTACCATAATCCATCTCGAATCACTAGGCCAAACAATAAACATGTAATAACAGGGTTTACCATGATCTCCACCAGATCACTAGGCTAAAACAAACATAGATTCCACCAGATTTCTCCATCTACACCGTGAGGAATTTTCTTGTCTCCTAATCTCTCAGGCTTTACCGCAATCCATACCCGATCACTGGGCCCTAAACTGAGACCCACTCTCTAGGCTTTACCACATATCCCATCCCGGGATTACTAGGCCTGATAAATAGCACCCACCTCTAGGATTTACCATATATCTCGTCATTCACTAGTCGAGGATTCATAAGCCCACAGAGGCACACAATACCTAGATTTACCGCAATCCACAGTCTGATCCAAGGATCACTAGGCCATGTGTTGTTTCTTTTGAAGATCCACCTCACTCAAATTTGAATCCATCTAGTAATCCAGCTCAACCAAAACATGAGAACCCCATCACGCTATGGCTATTCGGAAATGACAAGCCTAGGCTGAAAACATTGTCACACCTGGCAAAACCTATGCCATGAGAGAAAACAACCACATGCAATACCATGCATGCCAAATCTAGCAAGGAAAACACACATGCAAATAGATTCCTGCAAAGAATCATGTTGTAGCTACTTGATCTTGTTCTTCCTTGCCTGCTCATTCCTTCCTCTTTCCTTCTTTGCCTTTCTTGATCCAATACCAAAGTGCTCCAAGAAAACTCTAAGTGTTTAAGAGTATTAAGGAGAGAGAGAATAGAAGAGAGCTCCACCAAAACCTGTCAAAAGCTTCCCAACTGATCCTCAAAATCCTTTTTATCAATGAGGCCTATATTTTCTTCATTGTCTATTATTTTCCTTCATTTTCCTCCTTACATGCAACCTGTGACCTTTCACCTTCCTTTTCTCCTAATTTCCTTTATTTTCATAAATAAATGTGCCAAAATTGTCATTTTTCCTTTCCAAAGTCTTTGCCTTTTCCTTTTCCTTTGCCAATTTCCTTTAGCCATAATAACCGAAGTGAACAACCAATATGATGTTTTTCCCACCATTGAACTTGGAATATGTGTCCCATGACCATGGTCTTATATATTTTTACATGGATTTTTAACAAGGGATGTTACATTTGGGCTTGGCATAACATTTTAATAAAAAATTGAATAATGGTTTTTGTGAACATTACACTTATTTTACTTTGAATGCTACTTACAAATCTAGTAATTCTCAACTCTTGGAAACTATTGATGTAGGTTTCTAGATCGATTTGAAATTTTACTTGTGGAATATTCAGTAAGATTTCAAAAGCTAATCATGGGAAGAAACCATCAAGGCAAATGGATGTATTATCATACTTTCAAAAGTCTCCATCCAAGAATACACATTCTCTTCATGCATAAAGCTCCTTTGAACAATCTGTTACTAACAGAGGTGTTAACTCTTGTGAAAATCCATTTGGTATCCATATGATGGATGAAAGAATAGGTTCCTCAAGTGATCAAGGCGAGATAAATGCAATTTCAACAAAAAATGGTGATGAAAATGTTGAAGATTTTTCCTTGGAATGTGACACAATCCATTCGCGGAAAAGGAAAAAAGGCGAGTGGACCAAAGGGAGACAATTCCAAGAAGATTGGGTCTCGATTTTTCCATTTATCAAAACAATACCTCCTAAAAATGAGGACGAGGTTTCCACAGAAGTTAGATGTAATGCATGTAGTTGGAAAACTCACAAGGTAGTGAATTTTCAGATGAAGCTATATACAATACAAAAGCATGGAGGAAAGGTGCATGTAAAGAAATTTTAAAATGGTGAAAAGAAAACTATTCTCAGATGGAAATATTCTGAGGAATGTCAACATATCCAATATGAAAAATAATACAAGAAATATTTAATAAGTAAGAGAAAACTTGAGGCAATTGGAGTAACCATCATATCTTTATTTGAAAAGATGATGGAAAGAAGTTTGTTATCCAAGATGATACAATTGAGCAATGTATTTTACATCTTATATAAGGGTCGTCTTATGACATATTATCCAGATCACATGAAATATCTAACTTTTCTTCAAATGTCAAAATTTCCATCTTCTCATTGGTCTGTAACCAGTGGTTGGGAATGGGCAAGATATCTAGCTCAAATAGAAATGATTGGTTTGAAATAGAAGATTGCAAATGCTAGGTTTTTAGCAATTTCTTTGGATGAGGTTATGAGTATAGATAATACTTCATTGATTTGCATGATAATTTATATGGTTAATGACAATATTAGGCATTCCTATCTACTTGGGATTAAAAATATGAGAGAGACTTCTACATTTGAAAATATTTATGAACTTGTTCTTAATAGTTTGAAGGAAAGTGGTATGGAGCATTTAATGATTGCAAAAAAGTTGGTATGTGTTGGAGTAGATGGAGCATCAGTAATGAAAGGACAAAGGAGTGGCCTTTATGTTAGACTACAACTATCAGCTTCACAATATATTCTTAATATTCATTGTATGGCTCATAGGATGAATCTTTCATTTAAAATAGTAAGCAAGTTTCCATCAGTTTCAAAAGTTGAAGATCTTGTACGTGAGACTCATGCACACTTTTCTCATAGTCCCAAATGATTTTGAGAGTTTTAGCAATTTGTAGATGGCATTACAGATGGAGAAAAACTATTGAAAGATGTTGATACTATATGGATCTAATTGAATAGACCAACTCAAAGACTATTTAGTGAGTTCAAATCTTTGGTAGCATTGATGTATGAAAACCACTACAATGTAGACAAAGCTCAAGATCTTCTTTTTTGACTAATTGATATAGGGACATTATTGACATTGGCTGGAATTCTTCCTATGCTACATGAAATGAATGTCCTCATGAAAATGTCTCGGAATTGCACAATGTATATTGTAGAATACACAAATGTGAGAAAGTCAACATGAATTGCATTGGATAATTTTTATATGATGCTAGACTCTTTAATTAGTCTAGAGTTTACAAGTTGGGCTAAGATCATCAATATATAAAATAATGATTTTTTTTTTTTATGTTTGACGAAAAATGGATACTATGTATCACAGTGCATGGGTATATGGTTCCCTTTCATTATATTAGTATGACAGGGCGAATCACCAAAGATTTCCCCATGTCAAGAGACCAATTTGATAATATTGTGATTTCAATGAGACAAAATTTGATAAAAATTTCAAGATCATTGTCATCATAGGTAAGAGAATGATTTCCTCGAGATGAATTGTTGGAGGCCATGTGTGTGGTATACCCTCAACATTGGAACAATTGTCAATGTCCAAAAACTTTAAAAGTTGATTTTCAAAAGAAATTAAAATGTTTAGTAGACCACTTTTGCAAGAAAGTCTTGATACATGGAGAACAGATTGATGGTATTTTAGATTCATCAAAATTGTATCAACAAGGAGGATGTTTTTCTGAAACAATGTGGAAGCTGTTAGATTCCTATAATAGGAATCAGTGGTATTAGCCTCTCACTATTCATTGTGGTCAATTTAGCCTATGAATCACTAGGTGTCATAGCCTAAAGGTTTGCTTGTCCAAGGGGTCATTTAGTCCTTGAGGTCTTGTGGTCTAGATAGGGAAGTTTGAGGTCATTTTTCAAATATTGAAAGGACTCAGAGCTTCATCAGACCCTTTCCATTGGAAATTTATTTGAAGAAGCTTTCCAACGGTATATAGAACTCCCCAAAAGGACCCTAGAATCAAAAGTTATAGCAGTTTGAAGTTCCTCTTTCAAAACCCAAAAACAGAGGGAAAATGCCCAAGTATGGATCCCAAAATCCTGCATTCCGTAATTTGGAGGTGCATGGATGTATCGGCGATTAGAGGTCCCAATTACCCCACATCCCGCATCCTGGAGGTTCATTGCAATTAGGAGACAAGCAAGGTCCAGGGCTCATTCGCACATCAGTGATTGGTGATTCGCAATGGAGGAAGGGTGGTCACATTTTGAAATCATCGAGATTGCGATAAAATAGGCCTCTAGTGGTAAATTGTTGGGAGCACAAGAAAAAGTTTAGCAAAGGAATTGTTCACAAAAATAGAGAAGGTTGGGTCTTTTCTCTCTACTCAGAAATAGACGCGTGTCACACAATGATTGGATCCGATAAAGGACACACAACAAACAGAGATTGGATCCAATATAGTACACATGGCAGACAACTATTAGTTTTGATTATGCCACATGGCATATGACGTTAGCAATGACGTGGTGGGAAGGTGGACACGTGGCAGGTGGATTCAGAATTTTCAAGGGTCAGAAGGGGCCAAAAGATTGGGTGACATGTGTCACCACTCAAGGGGTGACACATGGCAGTGATGTGGCAATGATGACATCATAGATCGATGATCAAAGGTTGAGCCATATTATGCATCAGAGTGAAAACTCTGATTGAAAACCTCTGATTGGGGGCTCCGATATGGGGGTTGGCCTACAATCACGTGAGGAGCCAAAGGAAGAGGTACTAAGCAGAAAAGGTGATTGACAAAGTTGGGATGTTGTACACCAAAGTATATCACCGATTGGAAACCTTCGGGAGAGGGGCCCTGATGTGGGGGCTAGCTAACGATCATGGAGAACTCAAAGATCCAGGAGCTATAACCACAAGGCGTGGGCCCGGGTGTATATATATGTGGTCCCATGTCATATGTGGTGGAATCGTTGTTATATCATAATACTACAAAGAATCACCCCCCCATCCCAAGCTAAAGGGATTAACCCCTAAAGACATAAGCCTATGGTTACTACTCATTGGTTTTACAACTTAAGATCCTTTCCATAGTGTTAAATTGGCAACTAGGGCCAAACTCCATGTGGGTCATCTTATTTACGGCAACTGATATTTTTATTGGATTCCTCTTGTCGAGAGGTGTAGGATTGGTCTAAAGACCATCCGATTCCGATAAGTATTTATGGAGATATGAATTTACTTTGATTATGTAATTATTATCAAGCTTACTAGCTCTTATGTAGGCTCTAGAAGCCCAAACGTTGTGTCTATTCAACCTATACGTTTTTGGTATAAATAGATGAGGATTTGATGTCATTTGGAACACACTCCTCATGTGATCTCCTCTCCATGTCTTGGGTTTTTGGAGAAGGAGAGACACTTTAGAATACGCTGGGCTAAGTGTATGATGCCCTAGCCGCAATTCAGATAGAACCAAGCTGCAGTCAAGGGATGCCCTAATATTGTTGTCCTTGGAGCCTTGTACGTTGACTAAATAAGCTTGTATATGCAGGGCCTATCTACACAGGCCGCAGTCATAAAGGGTAGCTACTGTAGAGAGAGCAAGTATGAGATAGAGCTGCAGGCATACATGATAGCTGCAGTGGTAACGTAGTGAGTCAAGAAAGAACCGCAGGCATAGAAACACAGTTCTATTCATGTGATACCCTGATACGTTGTTCAATGGATAATATATATACGCATAGCAATGAAGATATACATAGTATATGCACAGTAATGAAGATATTCATAGTATACGCACAACAATGGAGATATACACAATATATACGCTGTCATACGCACAGCATTGAAGATATTCACATTCTATACACCGTCATGACTATATATACGCACCGCATTGAGCCACTATCATAAAGAGGAAAGCCACAGGAGCCACAGTATATACGTTGTCATACGCACAACATTGAAGATATTCACAGTCTATACGCCGTCATGACTATATACGCACCGCACGGAGCCACTGTCATAAAGAGGAAAGCTGCAGGAGCCACAGTCACGAAGAAAGGAGCAGCAGTAGGGTTTAAATGCAACATTTGGGTTTAAGGTGCAGTCACAACCTCATGGAGCAGTGGATGGTATCACCGCAGTGAGTTGGAGTCTTAACATTCTCACATAAAGAATTGCAACAAAGAATGGTTGTAGTTTGGACATGTCACTATCTTTGTCTCAACATTCTCTCCTAGCACACTACAGTCTCGGCATACTAGTCATAGATGGTATCATTATAGCAATCTCGATGATAAGTACAATGGCTCAACACTTGTGGTTAAGTAGAAGTACAGTAATATGAAACCTCAGTGAGAACCATAACTTGATGGGTATCATGATCCTAGAGACAATCCCAACAAAAGAAGGAACGTTACCACGGCACCTCAGTAGCAACAGAAAGGAGGATTGATATCTTGGTCTTGAAGAGGCACAGCGTGTATGGTACAACAAATGGATGAAAAGCAGCACTATGGCAGGTGAAGAAGTCACCTTAGAGAATCAGTTGAAGCAATATGTCTTCAATTGATCTCTGTAGATATCATAAGTCAAAGTATTGACTTCTATTGTAAATGTACTTTCTCTCTTTCTCTGCTGAACTTTGAAGAACATAAAAGAAGAATTGATCAAGGGTTTCCACACACATTGTGGGGTTTTTCCCTGGCTAGCGCCACATCTTGTGTCCTCTTGTCTTGGCATGTCTTCTGCGATTTATATTATGTTCTATCTGTAGTTTATCTTAATACTGATGTGATTGCTCACTGTGAAAATTTAAATAAATTTCTCTAGCATAGAACATACCATAACTTATCATGGTATCTGAACTAAGGTGAAGACAATGCCCAAGAAAGAGTGAAAGAGCAATCACCAAAGACAGATGGGAAGGACAGAAGGATCAATGGGTTCCTCATAATTCACCTAGAGTGAAGTCGAAGCAAAGAATGTTATCAGAATGGCATAGCGGAAGTTTCTAATGGCCTACCTAAAGATCACTTCACTGGGAAGTTCGGATCTAAGGGTGGAAGGAAAGGTAGATGGCTTGGTTACAATAAGTTCAGCCCTTATACAAAGGAGTGTCCAAAGGGTAGAGAATGCAGGTCATCAAGGACACAGCCGACTCTTCAAAGAAGCAAGGAACCCCAGGAATGGAAGTTGAAGGTTTTAAGATGGCATTCGTTGATGGAAAGGTATGTAATTGAATAAATAATTTTCAAAGATTCTTTTGAGTTCAGGGTTGTATTAAGTTACAGGAAGTCCACTGGAGATCATGTCCATTGACACATAGCACCAGAGGTCTATGAGTTAAATGGTGACAGGGAAGCCTGAATTCAAAAGGAGCATGAAAGTACATGTCTGAGATGTACCGAAAGAAAAATCTTAAAAGGGGACCATTCCCCTCATGTAGTTAGTCCACAGGTTTGAAACAACCCGTGGAGCTTGAGATTCATAAATGGGAATCTCATATATACAGGTGGAAGAAAGCCCTCTATGGCTTGAAGCAAAACACCCTGGGCATAGTATGAGAGGACCGATAGTTGTTTGATGAAGCTGAGATTCACTAAGGAGTGAAACCGATCCAAACCATTATCTGAAGGTTGTGGATGATAGACCTCTCATACCGGCACCTTATGCGGATGAACTATTTTTGACAGTTGTAGACCCTCTCATTTGTAGAAGTAAGAGGGAGTTGGATTCCAAACATATGTTTTGCAGTTAGCACGAGGAGCTCATATTTGGTTGTGCCTCATTGGATTAGTGACTAGAATCTTCTGAGATGTCTTAAGGGCACAATCTCTCATGGATTGAGATACACTGCCGGAAATATGAAACTGCATGATTACTCGAATGCTGATTGGGCATGCAATGTGGAGGATCACTAGAGAACTTCTTAGTGTTGTTCCTCTTTGGATTTTACTTCTAAGCAAGAAGCAGAAGTCAGTTGTTATAAGCACCGTTGAGATCGGATACATATCTATGAGTATGATCTCGTATGAAGCTCCCCGGTTGGGGAAGCTCTTCAGTGAGCTGTTTGTACTCATGATGAATACCACTGAGATTCTTTGTAACAACCAGAGGTGGGATTCGATTATAGAGGAATCTCGTATTTGACGATTGCTCCAGCAGATAGACATCAGATACTACCTTATCTAGTATATGGTAAGTCGATGAGCAAGGAGGCTCCATCACACTAAGATGATGTACAGGTCGCTAAAGCCTCGGGGGAAAGATCAAATCTATGATTTTCGCAAATGACTTGGAGTCGTCAAGAGACCCTTGTACAAGGGTCCTACATATTGCATACATTGAGCTCTGGGAGCTCTGGGGGCTTGTAGTTCTTACTGGAGCAATGTACCACCACAGGGTGACTCACCCTCCCCTGGTGGTGCGCACCAGGACAAGATGATTCACTCTCTTGTGAGACAAGATGATTCACTCTCTTGTGGAACAGGATGATTCGCTCTCCTATGTAGTGGGATGATTAGTTCTCCTATGAGGCTTGGATTGATGTGTTCTCCATGGCGATTACAGCAGGATTGATGTGCTCTCCTGTGAGGCCTGGATTGATGTGTTCTCCATGGCAATTGTAGCAGGATTGATGTGTTCTCCTATGAGGATGGGATTGATTAAGTTCTCCCATCGAGGCATTCTACCCATGCAGTCTGGGACTCATGGGAAGTACCTCTCATTTGATCAATGAGCAGGGAAATGAAGTTAGGGACCATAGTAGTACCGATGGGCACATCATTGTATCTACCATACTCCCTAAGCTAGGATGACCTCCATTAATCTGGGAACAGTGGTAGGAGTTGTACCATACTATGACACTGACTTCGGGTCAATTGAGACTGGTATGGGACTAGTGGTACATACTCTGAGACTGACTTCGTGTCAGTGCAATACTGGTCTGGGACTAGTGAAAGTGGTACATACTATGACGCTGACTTCGGGTTGGTTGAGACTGGTCTGGGACTAGTGGTACACTCTCTGAGCCTACGATACTAGTCTGGGACCAATGGTAGGAGTAGTACCCACTATGACGCTGACTTTGGGTCGGTTGAGACTGGTCTGGGACCAGTGGTACGCACTCTGAGACTGACTTCAGGTCAGTGGAGAATGGTATGAGACATTCTCGATCAATTCTTCTTCTTCATAGTTCAGCAGAGCTGAGTAGAGCTAGCAGAGCCAGTAGAGCTAAGCAGAGATAGCAAAGCCAACAGAGCTAAGCAGAGATAGCAGAGCCAACAGAGCTGAGCAGAGCAGAGCAAAGCCAGCAGAGCTAGCAGAGCCAACAGAGCTAAGCAGAGCAGAGCTAAGAGAGCCAACAGAGCTAAGCAGAGCTGAGCAAATCCAGTAGAGTTGAGCATAGTAGAGCAAAGCTAGTAGAGCTAGCAGAGCTAAGCAGAGCTAAGCAGAGTTGGGCAGAGCAGTGCCTGGCACTGATGGCAGAGATAGTACAGTCGAACTTATGGATCACCAGATGGAGTTCTCCCTAGTTGAGAGGGAGTGTTAAATTGGCAACTAGGGCCAAACTCCATGTGGGTCAGCTTATTTATGGCAGCTGATATTTTTATTGGATCCCTCTCGTCGAGAGGTGTAGGATTGATCTAAAGATCATCCGATTCCGATAAGTATTTATGGAGATATGAATTTACTTTGATTATGTAATTATTATCAAGCCGACCAACTCTTATGTAGGCTCTAGAAGCCCAAATGTCGTGTCTATTCAACCTATACATTTTTGGTATAAATAGATGAGGATTTGATGTCATTTGGAACACACTCCTCATGTGATCTCCTCTCCACGTCTTCGGTTTTTGGAGAAGGAGAGACACTTTAGAATATGCTGGGCTAAGTGTATGATGCCCTAGCCACAGTTCAGAAAGAACTAAGCCGCAGTCAAGGGATGCCCTAATATTACTGTCCTTGGAGCCTTGTACATTGACTAAATAAGCTCGTATACACAAGGCCTATCTACGCAGGCCGCAATCATAAAGGGTAGCTGTTGTAGAGAGAGCAAGTATGAGATAGAGCCACAGGCATACATGATAGCCGCAGTGGTAACGTAGTGAGTCAAGAAAGAACCATAGGCATAGAAACACAGTTCTATTCATGTGATACCCTGATACATTGTTCAATGGAGAATATATATACACGTAGCAATGAAGATATACACCATATACGCATAGCAATGGAGAATATATATACGCACAGCAATGAAGATATACATAGTATATGCACAACAATGGAGATATACACAGTATATACACTATCATATGCACAACATTGAAGATATTCACAGTCTATACGCTGTCATGACTATATATACGCACCGCACTGAGCCACTGTCATAAAGAGGAAAGTCGCAGGAGCCACAGTATATACGTTGTCATATGCACAACATTGAAGATATTCATAGTCTATATGTTGTCATGATTGTATACACACCGCACTGAGCCACTATCATAAAGAGGAAAGCCGCAGGAGCCACAGTCACGAAGAAAGGAGCCGCAATAGGGTTTGAATGCACCGTTTGGGTTTAAGGTGCAGTCACAACCTCATGGAGCAGTGGATGGTGTCACCACAGTTAGTTGGAGTCTTAACATTCTCGCATAAAGAATTGCAACAAAGAATGGTTGTAGTCTGGACATGTCACTATCTCTATCTCAACATTCTCTCCTAGCATACTACAGTCTCAGCATACCGGTCATAGATGCTATTATTATAGCAGTCTCGGTGATAAGTAGAAGTATAGTAATATGAAACCTCAGTGAGAACTGTAACTTGATGAGTATCATGATCCTAGAGACAATCCTAGCAAAAGAAGGAACGTTACCACGGTACCTCAGCAGCAACAGAAAGGAGGATTGATATCTTGGTCTTGAAGAGGCACAACGTGTATGGTACAGCAAATGGATGAAAGGCAGCACTATGACAGGTGAAGAAGTCACCTTAGAGAATCAGTTGAAGCAATATGTCTTCAACTGATCTCTGTAGATATCATAAGTCAAAGTATTGACTTCTATTGTAAATGTACTCTCTCTCTTTCTCTACTGAACTTTGAAGAACATAAAAGAAGAATTGATCAAGGGTTTCCCCACACACTGTGGGGTTTGTCCCTGGCTAGCGCCACATCTTGTGTCCTCTTGTCTTGGCATGTCTTCTGCGATTTATATTATGTTCTATCTGTAGTTTATCTTAATACTGATGTGATTGCTCACTGTGAAAATTTAAATAAATTTCTCTAGCATAGAACATACCATAACTTAACACATAGTCATGATTTTATACTCCACCATGTCTTATGGTTTTGAATGATTGGAGGTGACCCAATAAGGCATCAGGAGGATTTTTGTCATCATAGTAGGAATTCAGGACATTACAAAGAACTACGAGAAGATGAGGATGAAATGATGTTGTTTCTGTAATTTACCTGAATCGTGTTGTTTATGTTTGAAACAATGATAAATGCACCTTTTGATCCACTTGGCTAGATAAAATTCAATGTATCTAGCCCTTGGCCAAAATAATATAAAAGGCTAAACCTACAATGTAATAGAGAGGATGGAGAATTGTTGAGAGGAAGAGGCACTGTATGAAAACATTTTTAAAGCTCGGAGAAGACTTTGCTATTAGTTTAAGAGATTCTTGTGGTGTGTGGCCTTAAGTATGTGTTTACCTTGTGTTTAATTAATAATCATTTATGAAATTGTTGTCTTGAATTCATCTTTGTATGCTCAGGATAAATGTGGATCTAATACATGATAGAATTCTTTATTTCTCTATCATGTTTCTTTTGAATATTTGGTTAGAAGTTGTGTAGAATAATTCATAATCATATGCTTTGTTACATTTAACTAAATATTTATGTGTTTCCCCTATTCTTTGCTATACTGCAATCGACAAATGACTTGAGATATGTGCCTACCTTGCCTCTGTTATGTAGATGGATCATGCATGCCCTGATGTGCCATTATCCTATACTTCAGTGACTCTCACTCCCAACAATTTCATCAAATCTTATATCATTTGCCTTTGAGCTTAATAACTAGCCTAAAATCCATATCCTATCAGCCTTTTGGATTGATAGTTGATCTAGCGAGTGAGCCCTCTCCAAGATTAGGGGGACTGGACCTTAACCTGCAAGTGGTTTGTCGTTACCTCTGGGATTCTTTTATTCAGCCTTAAGCAATTTACAAAGTGATAACATTCTGGTGCCGTTGTCGGGGAACAAACGAAATTCTTAATTTTCCCTAGGAAAGATTATGAAAGTTGCAGATCTGATTGTTGATGGTGGACAACAGTCAGACACAGAAAGGCTGAATCATTCACCTAGCGACTTTGTTTTTCAAAGGATCTAGAAGATCAAACATTCACAATGTATTCATTGGTTAAAGTTCAGGAATTTGCAGAATTACTGGTGATTTTTTTCAAAATGGGTTTGCAAGAACGAATACCAAGTATGCTCCTATGGATAGATCTTGTATTCTTGTTTTTCTGAATCCTATGCCTCTTGTTAATTGGTCAGCCTATGTCCCAATATTCAGAGATAGAAAGGGAGAAGATGCTACTTTGCATTTAATTAAATTCCACATGCATGTACGTAGCCATGAATTTCATTTTTATGAGGATTCATTGATGAAAATGTTCATGGAAACCTTAGAGGATAATGACATATCATGTCATGAAGGTTTTCCCGCTACAAGTATATGTTCTCTCATGGATTTCTATTCATTATTTTGTACAAATTTTAAACATATTTATCCTTCTATAGTGCTGATAGAAAGATTTTGTGGAAAATTAGATGATTTGTTTTAGTTCATGGGAATTGACATCTATGATCAAGATGTAATGATAGATGAAATTGAAGAAGACTTGATTGAGTTGGCTTTTCCTTAGGAAGAAACAGAAGAGTTCTATTACCCATATATTCTTGAAGATTCCCAATAGGTAATAGTTTTTGCATTTGAAGATGAAACTGATGAGGCGGATATTAATGAAGAAATTCAGCAGACCGAGCTAGATCAAGAAGAGGAAAACAGTAAAAGAGAAGGGTTCAGAAATTGAAGAATCTATTGAAGAAGTGAAAGTTGTCCTGGATCCTATAGATGTTCATATTACTATTGTGGATCTGGTTGCCTCGGTTGAAGAGAGCAAAATTGATGAAAAAAGTGCTCAAGTGGAGGTAACTAGTTATGTTTTTAAGGATTCCTTTGCTGGTCTCTTGGAGCCTGCAAAAGAATAGTTTTATTATCACATGACCAGTATGTTGCAGGAGTTATGTGAGCTTGCACTCTTTAATAATGTTGTTTTTCAAGATCAGTGGAATTTTAGGTTACCACTCTTTTCCTTCTTCTACCTTTTCATGGGAACTGTGAGCAGAACTCAGTCAAGTAGCCATTTGCTTGACTGGTTACATTGGGAGGGAGAGATCACCTAGTGTATATATTCTCAGTAGTAGCAAACAACTCTCATTGAGGTTTGAAGCCTGAGGAGAAGGCCCTAATACTTTAGTGATGTGCTATCAAATTTTCTTATTCCCTTTAAAGTTTACAGTTACGTAAGTTTTTTAGTCAGTTTGCAGTTAGTCGGTTTGTAGTTTTGACTCCATTTACCAATGGTTAGGCCACTAGTTTTACTTTTGTTCTTGGCACCTCACAAGGAGGCTACCATCCCCATTGGAGCTGATGTTAAAGTCCTATAATAGGAATAAGTGGTATTAACCTCTCACTATTCATTGTGGTTAATTTAGCCTATGAATCACTAGGTGTCATAACCTAAAGGTTTGCTTATCCAAGGGATCATTTAGTCCTTGAAGTCTTGTGGTCTAAAAAAGGAAATTTGAGGTCATTTTTCAAATATATGAAGGACTTAGAGCTTCGTTGTACCCTTTCCATTGGAAAGTGTGCTGAATCAACTTCCCAACAGTATATAAAAATCCCCAAATAGACACCAAAATAAAAAGTTATAGTAGTTTGAATTTACCCTTTCAAAACTAGAAAACAGAGGGGAAAATGCCTAAGTATGGGTCCCAAAATCCCACCTCCCATAGTTCAGAGATGCATGGACATATTGTCTATTCTAGGTCCCAAGTACCCCACATCCCACATCTCAGAGTTTCATTGCAACTAGGAGACAAGCAGGGTCTGGGGCTCATTCGACGATCGGCGATTGGCGATTCGCCATGGAGGCAAGGTGGTCATGTTTTGAAATCGTCGAGATTGCAATAAAATAGGCCTCCAGTAGTAAATTTTAAGGAGCATAGGAAAAAATTTCACAAAGGAATTGTTCACGAAAACAAAGAAGATTAGGCCTTTTCTCTCTCCTCCCAAAGGGACTCGTGTCACACAATGATTGGATCCGATAAAGTACACGGGACAAACACAGCTTGGATCCGATAGAGTACACATAGCAGACAATGGTTGGTTTCGATTATGCCATGTGGCATATGATGTCAGCAATGATGTGGCGATACAGTGTGTTTGGTCAATTTAGTGTCCTAAATTGCTCTACATAAATTATCAATCCGGGTATTGTAAACTGATGAAGTGTAGTGCACTATTTGTGCTAGCTAATCCTTCTTACTTCATTGTTTTTATGTTTTATGTTGTTTTGGGGGGTTTTTGGTCTTTTAATTCCTAATGATTTGCAATGTAAATTATCAGAACTAAATCTAAATTTTGTAAAGACTGCTCAAAATCTAAAAGTGAAAACAGAGCTAAGAAAGAAATGAAAATGGAGCTAAGAAAGATTTGGAAGCAAAGCTAAGGAATAAATGAAAACAAAGTTTCTATGCTTATTTTACCATTATTTCCAAATCATGAATTAAAACTGAAAGTGAAATTTGCAATTGATGTCTAACTAATTACACAAATAAAACTAAATGAAATACTTGGTTACTCTGCCTCTCAATTTTTGGAGAAAGTCTCCTTGGGATGATATTTGAGTAATTCTGTACTTCATTAATCTAAGAGAAAGCAAATACAGAGATGCAGAAATAACTCATTGCATAGATGAAATTCTCAACCACTTAGTTAAGGATGAATTATCAACTTGAATGGTTTTTCATAAACATTCATTAACCCCATGAGTCAACAACTAAAAATGAAATGGCAAAGACAGTAAATGACACTAATCAGTTTAATTGAGAATTTAAACTAGCAAAACAGTAAATGAAGTAAACTATCCAACAATGTATCCTTACGATTCTTCAATCCTACTCTCATCCTAAAATAAGGTCAATTTTTAATTGAAGAAACAAGATTACACTATTGAGCTCTATCTTCTAAACTACTGATAAAAAACTAAAAAGAAATCAAGCTAATGGAAACTACTCTAAATTATAAACATTGTTAGTAAGAAAAATGATTATAAACATTGTTTTAGAAAGAAAATGTTGAATTTACAGTTAACAAGAAGAAGAAAAATAAAATGAAATGAAACCTTCTTCAGTGCAGGGGCCCTCTACAATTGATTAGGCTACGCTTTCTCAATCAGCTCCAAGAAAACTCCTTCAGATGTTCATAAAAACATGCGGCCTTCTCATATTGAAACAGGGACACAAAAAGCCCAAAAATTATAGGGTCTAGAACTTCGATTTCACATTAAAAACTATTACTATTATCACTAAATTCTTCGGTCCTTTACACAGGTATTTATAAGAAAAATCATATAACTATTTGTGAAGAAAAGCATGCTACAACCAAACACATAGAAGACAGATATGTGAAATTTCTTCCTCAACTGCTAGAGACATAAATCCAAGACATGGTGGTTGTTGGATTCGTTTGTACAGGTGGTTGTTGGAGTCCGTAGGTACAGGTGGTTGCTTTGGATAACGCTTCCCATCACTGTGAAATGCATTAATTAACCACGAAACAAAGTCCTGTTACCTTCGGTCTCTTTGTGTTTGAATTATCCATTGACAGTAGTCTTATGCCATCTTCTTTGTCAACCTGGGCTGAATGAATAGGACAAAGTCCATGTCATGATGATTTCCAAGCTGCCCATATAGCTAGTTTCTCCTTCTGACACCCGGAACCTGTTAGAGCATGAAGGGAGTTGCGGAATAGCCGATTAGCTACAGAATAGGCTGCATTCCATAGCTAATATACAAAAATTTATTCAAACAGCAAAACATAAAAGCATAACATGTAAATCACTAAATGTCCTCTCAAGACAGTATATACTGGTCATTGGTGATGAGAATGCATCTTTCTTATGGAAAAACAAAGAAAAGGAATGAGAAGGGTTGCTAGGGAAAGAGTAATTTTGAGGCTCAACACAGTGGACACGTGGCAGGTGGATTCAACATTTTCAAGGGTCAGAAGGGGCCAAAAAAATGGGTGACACATGTCATCACTCACAAGGTGACACGTGGGAGTGATGACATCACGGATCGATGATAGGAGGTTGAGGCATATTGTGCATCAGAGTGAAACATCCAATTGAAAACCTTTGATTGGGGGGCTCTGATATGGGGGTTGACTTACAGTCATGTGAGGAGCCAAAGGACTAGGCACTAAGCAGAATAGGTGATCGGCGAAGTTGGGATGTTGTACACCAAAGTATATCACCGATTGGAAACCTACAAGAGAGGGGCCCCAATTTGGGGGCTAGCATAATGGTCATAGAGAACTCAAAGAGTGAGGAGCTATTGACACAAGGCATGGGCCCAAGCTCATATATATGTGGTCCCATGTCATATGTGGTGGAACCATTGTTATATCATAATACTACAAAGAATCAACCCCTTGTCCCAAGCTAAAGGGATTAACCCCGAAAGACATAATCCTATGGTTACTGCTCACTCGTTTTACAACTTAAGATCCTTTCCATAGATATGATTTTATACTCTACCATGTCTTATGGTTTTGATTGATTAGAGGTGACATAATAAGGAATCAAGAGTATTTTTGGCAGGATTTTTAGCATCATAGTAGGCAATTTGGGACATTACAGAGGACTACGACCAGATGAGGATGAAATGATGTTGTTTCTGTAATTTAACTAAATCTTTTTGTTTATGTTTGAAACAATGATAAACACACCTTTTGATCCACTTAGCTAGATAAAATGCAATGTATCTGGCCCTTGGCCAAAATAATATAAAAGGCTAAACCTATAATGTAATAGAGAGAATGGAGAATTGTTGAGAGGAAGAGGCACTGTATGTAAATATTTTTAAAGCTCATAACATACTCGCAATTAGTTTCAGAGATTCTTGTGGTGTGTGGTCCTAAGTCTGTGTTTTCCCCGTGTTTAATTAATATCCATTTCTGAAACTATTATCTTGAATTCATCTTTGTATGCTTAGGATAATTGTGGATCTAATACATGATAGAATTATTTATTGCTATGTCATGTTTCTTCTTAATATTTGGCTAGAAGTTGTGAATTAGAGTTCATAATCATATGCTTTGTTACATTTAATTAAATATTTATGTGTTTCCCCTATTCTTCACTATACTACAACAAACAAATGACTTGAGATATGTGCCTACTTTGCCTTTGTTATTTAGATGGATCATGCATTCCATGATGTGCTATTATCCTATACTTCAGTGACTCTCACTCCCAACAATTTCATCAAATCTTATATCATTTTCCTTTGAGATTAAGAACCAATCTAAAATCGATATCCTATTAGCCTTTTGGATTGATAGTTGATCCAACGAGAGAGCCCTCTCCAAGGTTAGGGGGACTGGACCTTAACCTGCAAGGGCTTTGTGGTTACCTCTGGGATTCATTTCTTCAGCTTTAAGGGATTTACATAGTGATAACATTCTAGCGTGGTTGCCAGGGAACAAACGAAATTATTATTTTTTGCTAGGAAAGATTATCAAAGTTGCAAATCTGATTGTTGATGATGGACAACAATCAAACATAGAAAGGTTGAATCATTCACTTGGTGACTCCATTTTCAAAGGATCCAGAAGATCAAACGTTCACAATGTATTCATTGGTTTAAGGTCAGTAATTTGCAAAATTACCGATGATTGTAATTTCAAAATGGGTTCTGCAAGAACGAATACCAGGTATGCTCCTATGGATAGATCTTGTATTCTTGTTTTTCTAGATCCCATGCCTCTTGTTAATTGGTCAACCTATCTCCCAATATTTAGAGATGGAAAGGGAGAAGATGTTTCTCTACATTTAATTAAATTCCACATGCATGTACGTAGACTTGAAGTTCATTTTCATGAGGATTCATTGATGAAAATGTTCATGGAAACCTTAGAGGATAAATCTAAATCATGGTATGAAGGTTTTCCATCTGCAAGTATATGTCCACTGATGCATTTCTATTGAATATTTTGTACAAATTTTAAACAGATTTATCCTTCTATAGTGTTGATAGAAAGATTTTGTGGAAAATTAGATGATCTATTTCAGTTCATGGGAATTGACATCTATGATCAAGATGTAATGATAGATGAAATTGAAGAAGCCTTGCTTGAGTTTCCTTTTCCTCAGGAAGAAAAAGAAGAGGTTTGTTACCCAGATATTCTTGAAGATTCCCAACAGGTAACAATTTCTGCAGTTGAAGGTGAATTTGATCAGACAAAGATTAGTGAATAAATTCAACAGGTCGAACCAGATCAAGAAGAGGAGAACAATGGAAGAGAAGGGGTTGTTTTAGAGCCTCTTACACTTGAAGATCTGCCTCAAGGTTCAAAAATTGAAGAATATGTTGAAGAAGTGAAAGTTGTCCCAGATCCTATACATGTGCATATTATTGCTATGGATCTGGTTTCCTCAATTTAAGAGAGAAAATTTGATGAAAAAAGTGCTCAAGTGGAGGTAATTAGTTATGTTTTTAAGGGTTCTTTTGTTGGTCTCTTGGAGCTTGCAAAAGAAGAGTTTTATTATCTCATGGCCAATATGTTGCAGGAGTTATGGGAGCCTACACTCTTTAACAATGTTGGTTTTCAAGATCAGTTGAATTTTGAGTTGCCACTCTTTTCCTTCTTCTGCCTGCTCATGGGAACTATAAGCAGAACTCAGTCAAGTAGCCATTTTCTTGATTGGTTACATTGGGAGGAGGAGATCACCTAGTGTATATATTCTTAGCAGCAACAGACAACTGTCATTGAGGTTTGAAGCCCCAGGAGAAGGCCATGAGACTTCAGTGGTGTGCTGTCAAATTTTCTTATTTCTTTTAAAGTTTACAGTTGTGTAAGTTTGTAGTTAGTCGTCTTGTAGTTTTGACTCCATTGCCTAATGGTTAGGCCACTAGTCTGCTTTTTGTTCTTGGCACCTCACAAGGAGGCTTCCATCCCCATTGGAGCTAATGTTAGAGTCCTATAATATGAATCAGTGGTATTATCCTCTCACTATTTATTGTGGTTAATTCAACCTATGAATCACGAGGTGTTATAGCCTAAAGGTTTGCTTTTCCAAGGGGTCATTTAGTCCTTGAGGTCTTGTGGTTTAGACAACAAAATTTGAGGTCATTTTTCAAATATTGGAAGGACTCGTAGCTTTGTTGGACCCTTTCCAATAAAGTGATCTAAAGTAGGTTTCCAAAGGTATATAGAACTCCCCAAAAGGACCCTAGAATCAAAATTTATATCAGTTTGAAGTTCCCCTTTCAAAACCAAAAAACAAAGGGATAATGCCTAAGTATGGATCCCAAAATCCTGCATCTTGCAGTTCGGAGGTGCAAGGCTATATTGGCGATTAGAGGTCCCAAGTGCTCTGCTTCCCGCATCCTACAGGTTCATCACAATCAGGAGACAAGCAAGGTTTGGGGCTCATTCACAGATTGATGATCGATGATTCGCAATGGAGGCAGGGTGGTCACATTTTGAAATCATTAGGATTACGATAAAATAAGCCTCCAGTGGTAAATTGCTAGAAGCACAGGAAAAAGTTTAACAAAGGAATTGTTCATGAAAACAGAGAAGGTTGGGCCTTTTCTCTCTCCTCCCAAAGGGACATATGTCGCACAACAAATGGATCCGATAAAGGACACATGTCAAAAGGAGATTGGATACGATAGAGTACACATGGTAGACAGTGGTTGGTTTCGATTATGCCACATGACATATGATGTCAGAAATGGCATGGCGGTATGGTGGACATGTGGCAAGTGGATTCGACATTTTCAAGGGTCAGAAGGGGCCAAAACAATGTGTGACATGTGTCATCACTCACAGGGTGACACGTGGCAGTGATGACACGAATCAGTGATCATAGGTTGATACATATTGTGCATCGGAGTGAAACATCTGATTGAAAACCTCGGATTGGGGGGCTGGCCTATAGTCACATGAGGAGACAAAGGACCAGACACAAAGCAGAAAAGGTGATCGACGAAGTTGGGATGTTGTACACTAAAGTATATTTCCGATTGGAAACCTCGGGAGAGGGGCCCCAATGTGGGGGCTAGCATAACAGTCACCGAGAACTCAAAGAGCCGGGAACTATTGGCACAAGGTGCGGGCCTAAGCGCATATATATGTGGTCCCGTGTCATATGTGGTGGAACGATTGTTATAGCATAATACTACAAAGAATCAGCCCCCTGTCCCAAGCTAAAGGGTTTAACCCCGAAAGACATAAGCATATGGTTACTGCTCACTAGTTTTACAACTTAAGATCCTTTCCATAGTCATGATTTTATACTTCGTCATGTCTTATGGTTTTGATTGATTGGAGGTGACCCAATAAGGCATCAAGAGGATTTTTGGAAGGATTTTTGGCATCAAAGCAGGAAATTCGGGACATTCCAAAGGACTACAAGTAGATGAGGATGAAATGATGTTATTTATGTAATTTACCTGAATCTTGTTGTTTCTGTTTGAAACAATGATAAACACACCTTTTGATCCACTTAGCTGGATAAAATGCAATGTATCTGACCCTTGGCCAAAATAATATAGAAGGATAAACCTACAATGTAATAGAGAGGATTGAGAATTGTTGAGAGGAAGAGGCACTATATGTAAATATTTTTAAAGCTTAGAGCAAACTTTTCTATTCATTTCAGATATTCTTGTTGTGTGAGGTATTAAGTCTATGTTTTCTTTGTGTTTAATTAATATCCATTTGAAACTATTGTCTTGAATTCATCTTTGTATGATCAAGATAACTATGGATCTAATACATGATAGAATTCTTTATTGCTCTGTCATGTTTCTTCTTAATATTTGGTTAGAATTTGTGTAGAATAATTCATAATCATATGCTATGTTACATTTAACTAAATATTTATGTGTTTCCCCTATTCTTCGCTATACTACAACCGACAAATGACTTGAGATATGCCTACCTTGCCTCTGTTATCTAGATGACTCATGCATGCCGTGATGTGTTATTATCCTATACTTCAGTGACTCTCACTCCCAAATATTTCACCAAATATTATATCATTTGCCTTTGAGTCTAATAACCAATATAAAATCCATATCCTGTCAGCATTTTGGATTGATAGTTGATCCAGCGAGAGAGCCCTCTCCAAGGTTAGTGGGGTTGGACCTTAACCTGCAAGTGGTTTGTGGTTACCTCTGTGATTCCTTTCTTCAGACTTAAGGGATTTACAGAGTGATAATAGAAGAAATATCCTGTTTTGGAGAATCCTAATGAAAATGGTGCTATAAAAATATTATGGACTACTTTAAGTGCTAGCCAATCCCTGCAAGAAAACATATCAAAATATTTCAAATTAGCAGATTTGTGTCAAACCATGATTTTGGGATCAGTGGAGGATGAGAGAATCTTTAGTGCACTATCATTCTTGAAGTCAAAGTTGAGGAAAAGCTTGATAAACATGTGGATACATGTTTAATATTATATGTAATAAAGTATGGCATTAACAATTTTCCATATGAAAGAGCAGTAGCTCTTTGGCGATCAGATTGTGATAGAAGGGGAGAAAACAATATACCAAATTTTTTTGATCAACTTGATACAAAACATAATATTTTGGAGGTTCATAATGACAGTTCATTTGGAGAAGATCATGTTCGCAATGTAGAAAATTAGGACCAAGATGAGAACTGGGAAATTGAAATACCCTAAGACTCTTATTTTGGTATACATGTCCCATTGATCATGCAAGATTACTATATGTCAAATTCATGTAAAAATAGGTTCTGTATTTTGTATTTTTCATTGTAACATTGCAGCTACATTTCTTTGAAGTGTGTTATTTTAAGATTGATGTTTCATATTTAATCATTGCATTTTTTTTCTTATCTTTGATAGGAAATAAAGTTTGATTTGATTAAACTGGGACCTATTTATTTTCACATAGATAGTGTCTGACTAGTATTAAATGATAAATAACTAATTTAACAAGTCTAACGCAAAACATCAATGGGATCATTCAAGTACATGAAACTACCTTGATGTCTAGCTCTGACATTTTGGAAAATTTTAATGGTTTATATGTTGCTTGTGTTTGGGGCATTTTGTTGAGTTTTGAGTTTTGTTTTGGTCAAATATTATGTTAGTCCCTTGGATTCTTTTAGTTCTTACTTCATGCTTAGATTCATAGATCTAGTATTATAATTATTATTGTTTCCTTTATATATTTGGTGGTTTGAAGAAAGTTGTTTATATTTCCTTTGACTTTGTGGCATGAGTTTAGCATCTTCACTTTTAGAATCTAGTAGACTACTATGCTTATTTTGTATTATCTTGGAAAATAATTATTGATATTTAGAAAGGGAAATGAGCCATGGGTAGCTAAGAGAAGAGAAAAATGTTTTATGTACTAGGTTCCTGCGCATTCCTCATAGGAGATCTATTGACATGAGATCTACATTCTTTTGTATAGATTCTTGTTAGCCATTTTTCAACCATGCTTTCAATTCTTTCAGGTAATAAGTTGTTCAGGTCCCCACATGTCCTTAGGACCATTAAGGGATGAGATAACATGAGTTAGTCTAACATCCACGAATATACTTTTTACCTATTGATTTAAGTCTTTTGTTACCACTTCTTATCACCAACAAAATTCTACCATAACATAACCCAACTTGAAGACAACACTTCTCATCTTCCTTTTACATAAATTCTCTATGGATCTCCCTACTCTACTTTCCGGAGACCAACGTCCCTTCTTAGTAGTTCTCTCCACCACACCACTAATCACACAATAGACACATATTAGTAACTACCACATTCTATAAATCTCTCTAGTCTCAGTTATTGGTGTCCCTATCACACTCAACCAATATAGTCTTGTGGGTCTATTTGTTTTTCATATATTTATTTTTTGTTATTTTGTGTTTTTAACTTTAGCACCATCCTGTATTTCAACATTTGTAGGTAGTGAGCATGTTGAAAATGGCAACAAGGAATGCTAAAAATAGCACTGATATAAATAGCATTTGGGTACCAGTGTTAGATTGAGCAACATGGAATAAAAAATGGAAGTGCTAAAAATGAAAAATGTAAGTGCAAAAAATAGCATTGCTATTTTTAGTAGTTCGGGATGGATTCCTATTTGGGTCAGTCCCTAAACTAAAATAGTGAAGTAAAATTTGAATTTGAACTTAACAGTTGTTTCAAAATAAATAAATTAATTCACCATGAGTTAATTAGTTGTGAAAAATCAAACATGAAGTCTATGTCAGGACATGCAACAGTTTCTCCATTAATTGAGTAATTTATCCATCAGTTAAAGAGATAAGGATGAGTTCTAAATTGAGTTGTAATTAGTTAGCTCAATTAACTGAGTCAAGTCTAGTTAGATTGATTTAAACATATTGTTTAAATTAAAGTGAGTTCAGTTAGTTAATGCATGCTTGCATATAACTGTGCACTTCAGATAACTTAATATTCTCTCATGAATAACTCATGCATGTCAGTTCAGATAGAGACCCAGTTGAGATCAGAGGAGGTACAGTGTACTATTAGTTGGATGGACTTTTCCTGTAAAGGAAACTCATCCATGGAGAAGGAATTATCTCCTTCAGGATTGCGCAGTTAGATCAGAGGTTAGTGAGTGTGTGAAGAGGCCAATTCACACAAGTGGCTGCACTGGAACCCAAGGAAAATTGCGCAAAGAAATAGGAGGCTTGGAGGGAAGAGGAGAAGGTTTGAGAGAGGCCTTTCACTGTCTATGAGCAGCATTATTTGATTACAGAGAGAGCAGGGAGGCTTTTGAGATGATTCTTTTTGTAACTTGGACAAGATTTCCACTTCTATGATAACACAGAGTTGGGGTTTTAGGCTGATGCTTTCCCCTGGTTATTTCTTGTGTTATGTGTGATTGATTTCTTCTTATCAGTTATATGTGTTCAATTGATCTTGCTCATATTCGATTAAGCTTCCGCATAATTTTTTGTAGAAGAAAATCAAGTATTTTGCTTTAGTATATTACATTATCAGGTGATCTACAGGTGGGAATTTCTACATGGTATCGAAGCAAGGTTCTAAAGAAAAAGTTCTACATGGTATAAAAGGAAAGATGATCAAAGCAGAGAACAATATACTAGAGGAGATTTCGAAGTTTTGAGTTTTGAGTCGTGAGTTTTCAAAGCAGATCTGAACATTTTTGTGCAAAATTTTTAGAAACAAATAGCAGATCTGGATTCCTTGCAGAAAAAGACCCAACTTCAAAAACAAAATCAGTTGATTCAGAATTCAGATGAGGGAGGTATTGCTGATTTAAAATCAGCGCTTTTTCCCGAAAATTTCGTGACAGTGGGACAGATGAAACAGATTGGTGTGCTAGCTAAGAACCTGTATGCTCTTGAGGTTCAAGATGCATGCAAAGCCTTGAGGAGCAAGGAAAGTAATGGGGACTTGGTGGTTAAGAGGGAGAGTACATTACCTCTCAACATGCGGCCACAGGAGAAGTCTCAGATGATTGTGGAGGAGCCACGATTGGTGAAGCAGCTTCAGGAGGTTGTGGAGCAACCGCAACTAGAGAAGTTGAGAGGAGATCGAGTAGAGACATCTACTCATGTAGAGACCTCCAGTATGGGGAAATTTTGAGCCAGGTGGGCAGAGGGATCACATGCATCCATACCTCCAGGTCGGAGGTGAGGCGATGTGGAGTGACAGTCCCAAGAAGGCTGGAATAGGGGTAGGATCCTTGAGGTACCCAACCTCTTTGATTCAACTTTGCTATAGGAGCCACAATGAGGAGTAGCAGGACTAGCTGAGTGGGTAGAGATAGATGTGGGTGGAGCGGTAGAGAGAGCTACAGTGCAGGAGTCGTAGGACTGTGTAGAGCCAACAAGCTGCAACAATGCGAGAGGCACAGGAGTGTTGCACCAGTGCTGGATGGCACAAAGAGGTGTGCAATGGTGCGAGATGCATGGAGTGTTGTAGCAGCTCAGAGGTCAGAGAGGGAGCACTTGTTAGTCGCAGAGGGAGCTTCAGCATCAGAGTATGTTTCTAGCCCAACAGAGAGGCCAGTGAGGAGTTTTTTTTGTTTCTAGAGTTGTTGGAGCAACCACACTTGGTAGAAGTGTTGCATGCAGAACATTCCAAAGGTACACGATCGGGTATGAGTTGAAGCCTTTCTTGTTGAGAGGGAGTGTTGAAAATGGCAACAAGAAATGCTGAAAATAGAAGTGCTAAAAATAGTACTGCTATAAATAGCAGTTTGGGTACCAGTGCTGGATTGAGCAACAGGGAATGAAAAATGGAAGTGCTAAAAATAGCATTGATATTTTTAGCAGTTTAGGATGGATTCCTATTTTAGTCAGTCCCTAAACTAAAATAGTGAAGTAAAATTTGAATTTGAACTTAATAGCTGTTTGAAAATAAATTAATTAATTCACCATGAGTTAATTAGTTGTGAAAAATCAAACATGAAATCTATGTGAGGACATGCAATAGTTTCTCCATTAATTGAGGAATTTATCCATCAGTTAAAGAGATAAGGATGAGTTCTAAATTGAGTTGTAATTAGTTGGCTCAGTTAAATGAGTCAAGTCTAGTTAGATTGATTTCAATAGTTTGTTTAAATTAAAGTGAGTTCAGTTAGTTAATGCATGCTTGCATATAACTGTTGCACTTCAGATAACTGAATATTCTCTCATGAATAACTCATGCATGTCAGTTCAGACAGAGACCCAGTTGAGATCAGAGGAGGGACAATGTACTATCAATTGGATGGATTTTTCCTATAAAGGAAACTCATCCATGGAGAAGGAATTATCTTCTTCAGGATTGCGCAGTTATATCAGAGTTTAGTGAGTGTGTGAAGAGGCCAATTCACACAAGTGGTTGCACTAGACCCCAAGGAAAAGTGTGCAAAGAAATAGGAGGCTTGGAGGGCAGAGGAGAAGGTTTGAGAGAGGCCTTTGGCTGTCTATGAGCAGCATTGTTTGATCACAGAGAGAGCAGGAAAGCTTTTGAGATGATTCTTTTTGTAACTTGGACAAGATTTCCACTTGTATGATAATACAGAGTTGGGGTTTTAGGCCGATGCTTTCCCCTGGTTATTTCTTCTTGTTATGTGTGATTGATTTATTCTTATCAGTTATATGTGTTCAATTGATGTTGCTCATATTCGATTAAGCTTCCGCATAATTGTTTGTAGAAGTAGATCAAGTATTTTGCTTTAGTATATTGCATTATCAGGTGATCTACAGGTGGGAATTTCTACAGAGCAATGGTTACTTTGACAAAACACTAGCAACTCAAGTGTCAACATAATTATTGATTACAAGAATGTGGCATTCAATATCGCAAAAGGAGTTAGTGATTTTTCTTTGTTGCATGAAGGTTGATTGAACTAGCATTGAATTGTTTCCTATCTAGTAGTGTTCATATTTAGTATTTAGTGTCTTACATGATCATGTTATATTTTTGAAAAGTTCAATTTTTGTCAAGGATATATTTTTGTTGGGATATGAAAAGGATTATATGAGGGGTCTAAGTGGTTAGGTGTTAAGATTTATAAAGGGTGTGATTTTATATTGGTACTAGAAATGAAGCTAGATTTGATATTTGACTAGAAATGAAGTCGGATTTGATGAAGTTGGGACCTATTTCTTTTCACATAGATAGTGTCCTAGTATTAAATGATAAATAACTAATTTAAGAAGTCTAACGCTAAGTAAAAATAGACTTATTCAAGTACATGAAATTGTGTTGATGTCTAGCTCTAATATCTTAGAAAATTTTAGTGATTTGTTTGTTGCTTGTGTTTAGAGGATTTCGTCGAGTTTAAAATTTTTGGTTTGTTTCTTCGAAGATTTTTTGAGTCCCTTGAATGCTTATAGTTCTCATTTCATGCATAGATCGTTAGGCTAGTTTTATTATTATAATTATTATTTTTTTCTTTATATATTTAATGTTTTGAGGAAAAACATTTTATTTCCTTTCACTTTGTGGCATGATTTCAACATCTTCACCTTTTAGAATATATTAAAATATTATTCTTGTTTTATGTTTTCTTGGAAAATAATTATTGATATTTGGAAAAGGAAATAAGCCTTGGATAGCTAAGTGAAGATAAAAACGGTCTATGTATTATGTTCTTGCGCATTCATCATAGGAGACCAACTGGCATGAGATCAAAATTCCTTTTATGCAATTACAATTTTGATTCCAAGCCAGAGCTGAGTTCGCTAACCTGGGAAGAACAGTCGTAGATGATCATAATGCTAAGGAGATTAGAATGTTGGTTTCACCAACAGCCGACCATGCCACCAATGGTGGTGGAACCAAAGGTCCTTGCTCATTTCCCTCCATAACATTTTATGATATTTTTTGTTCTTGTGTGTGGTTAAAGAAGTGCAACTTAACTCATGTTTCAAGCCTACTATTGTCATCCATATGCCTTGCAATTTTGGTCTCATGACATAAATTGGGGTTTGATATACATCTTGAAGTTGAGAGCTCAATTAATGCATCATTACACAAATACACATGCACAAATACCAAGAGTTGAGGAATCACCCAACCTTCATCTCTGGCTACAAAATGCAATGCACCTCAATTTTCACATTGCAATCACATATGCCTTCATATTTTTATTGAATTTTTCAGAAAATGGCCACTAATTTGTAATACATTTTTTTTTCCTTTTCCATTTTCTCTTATTCACACTTTTGATTTTCCATTGGTTTGTATTACTTTTATTTTCTAATTTTGTGATGCCCAAACTTAATTTTAAAAAAAAATTGTTGAAGGACTAAATGGTTTTGTTATAGAAGATCTCTTCATATTTCTCTAAGATATAAGGTCAACATAGATATGTGATGCACAAAGTTAGAATACTACTTCATTTTCTATTTCAAATTTTTTATAGTTATATACTCAATCTTCAGTGTTGCTTTGAAAATGTTATTGTTGCTATTTATCAAAACAAGTAAATCCCTTAATGTACCCCCACTCCTATCCCTTCATCAGAAGCCTCCATGGAATCCATCGATCCTCATAGGCAATGTAATAAATTGGGTCAAATGCCCTTGCAAAAATAATATTGAATCCCTAGGCGTTCTTGATCCATCTCCAAACCTTTGAACAAAAATCCAAGCTATCACATGCTAACTAATCTTTGATGACCTCCTCCAAGCCACACAATGCTCCTCATCCATGGGTGCTCTCTAAGCAAGTGGATCTCCATGGGGCCCCAGTGAAGGGCATGCACCAAATTTCCAAGAGAACTTAGTTGCCTAAGAGAAACTCTTAAGCCAAAACAATTTTGAGGTCAAGCATATACTAAGCAAGATTTTTCAACTATAAAAATGCACTAAGGAATATCTCTCATGTAGCGATCTGTCTTGGATTATCTAGGGACTAAAAATACATCATGTACCTCAATTATCATTTTGATAAATTGAAAGCTTATGATAAGACAAACATCTAATATGATGCATATTGTTCTCGCAACAGTTAGGTATTTTATTTCCTATATGTTATAGAAATTTTATTCTAAGTCCATTGCACAACAAAATCCTTTTGAGGAATCCAACAATTTTTTTTTCCAAAATGTAAGAGTGATCGTCATGGTTTCCAATGATGGTCCCCCATCTTTACTGTTTATTAATACTTTTGAAATTTCAGTGGTGAATTTTTTTTAATAGAAACACAAAGTGAATTTGGAGAAGTGATAATTCAAGAAAGTGATGTTGTATAATAACAAATTAAGTACTTAGTTACCTCTATTATCCTGGTAAAAATATATAGAGAGTAGTAGTATTTTCTGAGGGGTTATGTCGGCCTAAACACCTTTATGATTGGCACATGTAGACTGGTTCTAAGTTAGGGGAAAAGTACCTTCTGGTCTCAAATCCTGAGTTATCTGGACCACCACCTCAGTGGAGACCACCTCCACTTGTAGTCAGTACACCTATATAGATCTATATAGGCCTAGTTGTGTTTAACTCATTGCAAGCAACTTAACATGGTATTCTTCTTAACATTTTGCTTTAGATGGCTGAAGCTTGTGTATCTAAACTGATACTTCAATTCTTTTGTTTATTTTATAAATGTTTAGATATTTAACATTTTTTATGCTTGTCTTAAATTACCTTGATAAGATATGGCTCGTGAAATATTTGGATGATATTCTATCCATGGATTTATGATATTTGTTTGTAAGATTCTTGTTTTTGGTCATTGCTTGCAGAGCTTGGGTTTACTGGTGGAAAGTCAAAGGAAGTATATGGAAGAGGTGGCCATCAAGGCATAATAATTGTAAAATTCTCTCCCTCTTATGCTGGTTTACAAGAGGCAGAGAAACTAATCAAATACTTTGAAAGTAATAATCATGGGTAGAAAGATTGGCTACGAGTTCAATCTTCAACTATGAAGTAGACATTGATGAAAAACTAAGCTGAAAAAAAGGTTATTGTATGGAAATCTTGCAATAGCTGGGGACTTGGAGAAACTTGAGATTTGTAATAGAAAAAGGGATTTAGTAAAAAATAAGAAATATATAGATGTTACAACAGATGGTTTGGCCTAAGATGACATTTCTTTTATTTTAACATGAATAATATAATTACCTTCACGATGGTTTACTTAGATGTCAAGATTAGGTAGAATTTGTGGTCATGTATGACATTTTTTTCGGTTATGGTTTATAAGGTTTAGTGATTCAAAGTGATAGTCTTGTAGCATAGTGGTGTTTATCTATTTCAAGCTATGGATGTGGCTGAGAACTTATGAATGTTGATTATACAGTTTAGAGCATGCATGCTCTTGATTAGATTGGTAGATTTGCAAAATGAGGTTCATCAGTTTATGTACTATGAGATGTAGTTTTCTTTCTAATGGTCAACATCAGCGATGGTATAATGAGGAGTAAATAAAACATTTATATTCTTAATTTACCTGAAACTAGTCTTCTGATTATTACTATACTAGATTATGACACCATATTTAACAGACAATGATTACAATTAGTTTTTCCTTGGTAGGTAAAAGGAAGCCTTGATTCAAATTGAAAACTTTAGTGAGTGAAGTTCCTTAGGAGGAGTTAGTTCTCTAGCAAGAATGTGACCCTATTTGTTTGTCCAGTTTGTACAGCTGATATGTGCACTAAGCACATATTATATCACATCCCTTGGATTTTGTAATTATTCATTTAATACTACTAAATGTCATTGTATTCACAATTTCGTAGTTTTTTACTTGAAATTGTTTTGTAAAGACAATATTATAATCATATCTCAGTGCTGACTGATGAAAAGGAATCTTTATTTCCCTAAATTTATTTCTTTTATCTTGCAAGAAACTGTGTTGGATTCAACTACTCTACTGAAGGATCAAGGCTTATTTATGCAATACTTACAGGTTTTTTATACTGAGTATAGTGTTCTATATTAAAAAATTATAGAGTTGTTATTTCTCTTGGAAAGACATGTCAGAAGGTGGACAAAAATACTAGATGGGGCTCAATAGTTTGGCCACAACATATGTGGTGATTTCCCGACATTTCTCATCATCCACACCAACTTCAGGATTTTCACACTCATCTAGTCCATTACTGTTGAAAATAATACTGAGAGGGGGGGGTGAATCAGTATTATCAAGTTCTTTTAACAAATCTTCCTTATTTACACTTTGAATTATTTTTGCATATCAGTACCATAAAATAATGAGCATGAACAAGAAAAACAGATAGTCACACCAAAGAACACCAGATATAAGGTGGAAACCCAATGTGGGTGAAAACCACCTGCTGCAATATGTCTCTATCTTCTTCCAAATTAGAAACTCCTGTTACAATGATTTTGTACTGGTGCAGTCCTTTACCAGTACGCAGGCTGCAACCTGCAGAGAGCTACAACTCTCTCTCGTTTTCCAGTCTCTCCTGGAAGGGAGCTACAACCCCCTACTTCTTTTCTTTCAAGGACCACTTTTCATAAATTTTCAAACTGGATCCAACAACAACATTGAAGCTCATAATCAAACAACCTTCTGAATCACCCAATCACCAAATCCATACATATACAATGATATTATGAGAGTTATCAACCAGATCTAGTACATAAAGATAAGTCATTAATCATGCTGTTATCTGAACTCAATACCAGTAACCAAACATCAGTTATGCACCCAAAACCTTGCAGAATAGTCAAAGGCAGTTAAAACAAATTTTAAGCAGGGATCGCAACTTCACTGGTATAGATCTGCGGATATCTGTACTACCTCTGCACCTGCGCCTTCTGTGGCGCCGCGACCACTACACCTGCACCTTCTGTGGCGCCTCCGCACTGCGCCTTCTGTGGCGCCTCCGCACTCCGCCTTCTGTGGCGCCTCCGCACTGCGCCTTCTGTGGCGCCTCCACACTGCGCCTTCTGTGGCGCCTCTGCACTGTGCCTTCTCTGGCGCCTCTGTGGCATCTCCGCACTGCGCCTTCTGTGGTGCCTCCGCACTGCGCCTTCTGTGGCGCCTCTGTGGCGTCTCCGTACTGCGCCTTCTGTGGCACCTCCGCACTGCACCTTCTGTGGCGCCTCTGCACTGCGCCTTCTGTGGCATCTCCGCACTGCGCCTTCTATGGCGCCTCCGCACTGTGCCTTCTGTGGCGCCTCCACACTTCCGCAGCTGTAGCGCTCGAGAGATCACCCTTCACAGATTCGCTTTCAACTTCCCTTTCATAGATCAAACTTTTAAAACAATAACCCAATATTTCAGATCTTAAGATATTTGATTTGCAAGAATGAATTAGCCAAGTGATCTCCTTTGCTTTATATAGGCAAGCTTCTTCCTAAAATCATGGATCAATACCATAGATAACCAATACAAGGGGCCCAAAAACATGGGGCTCAATAATACCAAGGACTAACCACCATGGACCAAAGGTAAGTTCTCCAACATATACACACTTTTGACGAGGTACCATGGTCCAAAACCATAGGTTCAAATACCAAGGACTAACTACCATGGACCAAAGGTAAGTTCTCCAACATGAAAGTGCGTGAACTTTTTCTCTACATGAAATAAACTTTTCTCTACATGAAATAAACTTTTCTCTGCATAAAAGTGCGTGAACTTTTCTCTACATGAAATAAACTTTTCTCTGCATATAAGTGCGTGAACTTTTCTCTACATAGAATAAGCTTTTCTCTGCATATAAGTGCGTGAACTTTTCTGCACTATAATTTATCATCTGAGATGAGTGGGTTGCCATCAAGTACAACATATGTATCATAAAGCCATACCAGAATCATAATGCCAACAATCTCCCCCTTTGGACTTGATGGCAACCTCAAAATCTTCAGCTCATTCTCCCCCTTTGACATCAAGGGCAAAGGGTTATGCTCCCCCTAAGAGCATGCTCCCCCTGAATATGAACCATATCTGTAAAGAAGAAACATAATCCACCAAACACCATAAATGACCATGAAAGAGATAGAGACATATTGCAGTAATATTCAGATCAGCATCCATGATCGCCTTCTGTACATCCTCCATAATGCCAACAATGCATTATAAGCTCCCCCTGAACCAGTGCTATTTGATCTTCAACCAATCCGCAACCCAGCACATGTACGCATATTCACGTACAACCAACAATCAGAAGAGATTCAACAACAAGATGATGCATCAACAGCCCCCAGCTTTTGCCTGAGGTATTCAAAAGTCTCCCTGGGCAATGGTTTGGTGAGTATATCAGCAACTTGTTCCTTAGAAGGAACATACTCCAACTTGACCTTCTGTTCAAGCAATTGTTCCCGAAGAAAATGATACTTGATTGGTATGTGCTTGGTTTTTGAATGCATGATTGGGTTCTTTGAGATGCTGATTGCACTTGTGTTATCACATAAGATGGAGATAGGTGGTGTACAAGTGATTTGAAAATCCTGCAAGGTCTGCATCATCCAAAGGAGTTGAGTGCAGCAAGATGCAGTAGCAACATATTCTGCTTCAGCTGTAGATAAGGCAATCGAACTCTGTTTCTTGCTGAACCAAGATACTAGTCTGGACCCCATAAAGAATGCGCCACCACTTGTGCTCTTCCTGTCATCCACGCTTCCGGCCCAATCGGCATCTGTATAAGCATGAAGTGTGAGATTTGTATCTCTAGGATACCAAAACCATAATTTTGAGTCCCTTGAAGATATTTGAAAATTCTCTTCACTGCCTGAAGATGAGTCTCCTTCGGATTTGCCTGAAATCTTACAACTATTCCAACTGCATGCATGATGTCCGGTCGGGTACCTGTCAGATAAAGTAGACTTCCAATCATAGATCTGTAGGTTGGTTGATGTACTGCTGCAGATTCATCATTTTCACTGAGGCTACATCCTGTGACCATGGGTGTACATACTGGTTTTGCATCTTCCATGCCATATTTCTTCAAAATCTGTTTGAGATACTTGGTTTGAGACAAAAAGATTCCTCCTTCCTTTTGTTGGATTTGCAAACCAAGGAAATATGTCAGTTCTCCCAGCAAGGACATTTCAAATTCTTTCTGCATGACCAAGGCAAAGCTTTGACTCATAGCTTCTTCAGTGCTGCCAAAGATAATGTCATCTACATACACAACAAGTATTAGCAATTTGTCATTTTCAACTTTTATATAAAGATTGCTATCTGCTGATCCTTTTGAAAAACCTTGTTGATGAAGATATTTGTCCAAACGATAGTACCAAGCCCTTGGAGCTTGTTTGAGACCATAGAGAGCCTTTTTCAATATGCATACAAGATTTGGATCATTTCCAAGAATGAAACCATCTGGCTGCTCAATATATACTTCTTCTTCTAAGTCTCCATTCAGAAAGGCTGATTTCACGTCCATTTGAAATACTTTGAAGTTTTGAAAGCTTGAGAGAGCAAGGAACATTCGGATGGCCTCAAGTCTTGCAACAGGAGCAAATGTTTCTTCAAAATCTATTCCTTCTTGCTGCGCATACCCTTTACAAACAAGTCTGGCCTTGTTTCTAATTACTTCTCCATTTTCATTCAATTTATTTTTGAAGACCCATTTTGTTCCTATAACATTCTTATCTTTTGGTCTAGGAACCAACTCCCAAGTGTTGTTCTTTTCGATCTACTCAAGTTCTTCATCCATTGCTTTGACCCAACATTCATCTTTGCATGCCTCTTTCACATTTTGTGGTTCAGTGGAAGAGAGTAATGCCAAATAGCTTGAAGCTTCTGCAATTGTTCTTCTTGTTTGTACACCTGCTTCTTTCTGCCCCACAATCTGAGATTCTGGATGATTCTTCTGAACATATCTGGATGGAGTCTTCTCTTCTATTCTTGTCTGCTCCTCTGGTTCTTCTTGAGGTTCTTCTTCTTCATCATTCTGTCTTTGAGGGTAGCCTTCATCTTCTTCGATGTCTTCATGATGTACTTGCCTAGGAATGTATCCCTTCTCATCAACCACTACATCAATGCTGTCAACAATTCTGCCAAGTCTTTTATTGTAGCACTTGTATGCTTTGCTATGTGGAGAATAACCAAGAAGAATGCCTTCATCTACTCTAGGTTCAAGTTTGCCAAGTTGCTCCTCAGTATTCTTAATATAACATTTGCTCCCAAAGATTTTGAAGTGCTTCACTGAAGGAGTCTCACCACACCAGAGCTCATGAGGGGTTTGAGTGCTGTTAACACAGACATTTGTTTTGTTGAGAATAACAACCGCAGCATGTGCAGCTTCAACCCAGAAAGTTGCGGGAGTACCCGACTCATCAAGCATAGCACGAGCCATTTGTTGGACTGTTCTGTTCATTCTTTCCACAACTCCATTTTGCTAAGGAGTTCTAGCTGTAGAGAATTCTCTTCTTATCCCATGTACTTCACAGAAATTGAAAAATTCATTCGAGGTAAACTCCCCACCTCTGTCAGATCTGAGGCACTTAATTTTGTATCCTGATTCATTTTCAACCAAGGCTTTGAAGGATTTGAATTTTTCGAATGCTTCATCTTTGTGCTTCATTAGTCCTAACCAGACAAACCTGGAGAAATTGTCAATGAATAATATCAAGTATTCTTCTCCTGGAGGTGTTCTTTTTCTGAATGGACCACATGTATCTGTATGTACTAGCTCAAGAGGCATGCTAGCTGATCCTTCCTTCTCTGGAAAACTAGTTCTGGTTTGTTTTCCAAACTGACATGATTTGCATATGGTGTTGTCTGGAATTTTGATATCTGGAAGATCGCGAACTGCCTGATATTTGCATGCTTTCCTTATTTGTGAAAATCTTAGATGCCCCAACCTTCGATGCCATAGCCAGTGTTCATCATCCTTGCTTAGATAGCATTGTTGTTGTCCTTCTTCAAATACGTATAGATTATTTGGAGTTCTTTTACCTTTGATCACCGTTTTACCTGTATCAAGATCACGAACAAGACATCCATTTGTTCTAAATATCACCTCGGTTCCTTGATCACACATCTAGCTGACACTTAGAAGATTATGTTTCAATCCATCAACATACAAAACATTTCCAGCCTTGACCTTTTCTTTTAACTGAGCAGTGCCTTTTCCTTTTATAGTTGCAGGAGTATCATTTCCAAAAGAAACTTTCTTTCCCTTTTCTAGAGCAGAATATGACTCAAGTTTTTCTTTATCACCTGTCATATGCTTCGAACATCCACTGTCAATGTACCATAGATTTTCCTGTCCCTCTGCATAGAATGCTATCCCACATCTTTCTGTTTGTGGTTCCTTTATTCTCCATGTTTTGGTGTTTGAGGCTTGTTCCTTTGTCTGCTGAAACCTGCTCCTACATTCAGAATCTTCATGACCAAAGTTATTGCAAATAGAACATTCAACTTCATTTTCAAGAGCCGAAAAGTTGTTATAGGTCCTTTTTGTAATCCCGATCATACTTCTTTGTTTTTGAGCTTCTCTAGTCATGATTGTTTTATATGCAACACATTGAGCTGCTTTGTGACCAAAGTTATGACAAGAGAAACATTGTCCATTGAAGAAATTTCTGCGGTTATCAAATCTACCGGCCAAATGATTGTAATTTCTATTGTCATCCATTCTTGAACTAAATTGAGAAGATTTTACCTGTGGCTGGTTGTAGCTTTTGTTCACCCTTAAAACGGATTGCCCTTGATAGTCTCTGTTTGCAATTCGTCCCTGCCTTGCCTGATGGTCTTCATTGTGCTTTTGCTCATTCCTTCTTGCTGCATCAAGATAACTTTTTGAAGTGGTTGCTTGAGAAGTTTCTCCATTATAGCCCAGACCTGTCTTGTTTAGTGGAGAACGCTGTACATTGATAATCTCATCCAAAGTTTCAGATCCTTTGACAAACTTAAGATTAATAGCTTTTGTTTTCTCAATCTCTTTTCTAAGACCAACAATTTCACCTTCTAATTTTTCAAGATGTTTTTCCTTTTCATCAATTTGAAATTGTAGAGTATCAATGATCATATTCTTTTCTTCTATACATCTCTTGAGTCTAGTAATTTCTTCAAAAAGGCTATCCACATCTATAGCATCCATATAATCATCATCTTCAAATTCCATTAACAGTTTATAGTCATTACCTTGTTCATCTTCATCACTAATCGATAGACCATCACTATCTTCATGAGTGTAGTAACTTTTCTTGTTTGCACTCTGTTTCTTGTTCCATCTAGCAGGTTCCTTTCCTTTATCCTTATAAGGACGTTTTGTAGCATAATGACCTACTCTTCCATAAGCAAAACATTTAAAAGGTAACTTACCTCTGAACCTTCCAGAACCCCTTTGAAGATTTCTGACAAAATTTGATTCTTCTTCTTCTTCTTCTGGCACGTGACTTGCTTCATAGTAATCTCCTTTGCCTGAAGCCTTGAAAGCCGCTTCTCTTCTGTCTGATGGACCTCCCTTTCTCATTTCATAAGCAGTTAGAATTCCATGTAGTTGAGACATGGTGAGAGTTTGTAGATTTTCTTTTTCCTCTATAGCGGACACTTTAGATTCAAACTTGGGGGACAAGGATCTTAGGACTTTTTCAACCACAATAGCCTCTTTTATTTCTTCACCCAAGTTTTTCATGCAGTTAACAATTTCATCTACCCTAAGGAAATAGTTAGCCACACTTTCATCATTATACATTCTGAGATTCTCATACTGAATCCTGAAAGTTTGAAGTTTAGCACGCTTTACCTGTTCGTCTCCTTCATAGCTCGTGACAATTTTGTCCCATATTTCTTTTGCAGATTTATAGTGCATTACCTTCACGAATTCCGATTGGGATAAGCATCCCAATAGAGTATTGACTGCTTTCGCATTTGTTTCATATTTCTTCTTCTCGGTCGAATCTGTAGGAGTAGCTGAAGGAAAAGTGTAGCCTGTCTCTATGATATCCCAAACTTCTGTACCAAGAGATTGAAGATAGGCAGTAACTCTTATCTTCCAATAATTGAAGTTCGTCCCATCAAAAATTGGTGGCCTGATTGATGCTTCTCTCTCGTAGTTGCTCATGATGAATGATCTACCTTCAAGCGATCAAGCTTCTCTGAAGGACCTGCTCTGATACCAATTGTTGAAAATAATACTGAGAGGGGGGGGTGAATCAGTATTATCAAGTTCTTTTAACAAATCTTCCTTATTTACACTTTGAATTATTTTTGCATATCAGTACCATAAAATAATGAGCATGAACAAGAAAAACAGATAGTCACACCAAAGAACACTAGATATAAGGTGGAAACCCAATGTGGGTGAAAACCACCTGCTGCAATATGTCTCTATCTTCTTCCAAATTAGAAACTCCTGTTACAATGATTTTGTACTGGTGCAGTTCTTTACCAGTACGCAGGCTGCAACCTGCAGAGAGCTACAACTCTCTCTCGTTTTCCAGTCTCTCCTGGAAGGGAGCTACAACCCCCTACTTCTTTTCTTTCAAGGACCACTTTTCATAAATTTTCAAACTGGATCCAACAACAACATTGAAGCTCATAATCAAACAACCTTCTGAATCACCCAATCACCAGATCCATACATATACAATGATATTATGAGAGTTATCAACCAGATCTAGTACATAAAGATAAGTCATTAATCATGCTATTATCTGAACTCAATACCAGTAACCAAACATCAGTTATGCACCCAAAACCCTGCAGAATAGTCAAAGGCAGTTAAAACAAATTTTAAGCAGGGATCGCAACTTCACTGGTATAGATCTGCGGATATCTGTACTACCTCTGCACCTATGCCTTCTGTGGCGCCGCGACCACCGCACCTGCACCTTCTGTGGCGCCTCCGCACTGTGCCTTCTGTGGCGCCTCCGTACTGCGCCTTCTGTGGCGCCTCTGCACTGCGCCTTCTGTGGCGTCTCCGCACTGCGCCTTCTGTGGCGCCTCCACACTGCGCCTTCTGTGGCGCCTCCGCACTGCGCCTTCTGTGGCGCCTCTGTGGCGTCTCCGCACTACGCCTTCTGTGGCGCCTCCGCACTGCGCCTTCTGTGGCGCCTCTGTGGCATCTCCGCACTGCGCCTTCTGTGGTGCCTCCGCACTGCACCTTCTGTGGCACCTCCGCACTGTGCCTTCTGTGGCGCCTCTGTGGCATCTTCGCACTGTGCCTTCTGTGGCGCCTCTGTGGCATCTCCGCACTGCGCCTTCTGTGGCGCCTCCGCACTGCGCCTTCTGTGGTGCCTCCGCACTTCCGTAGCTGCAGCGCTCGAGAGATCACCCTTCACAGATTCGCTTTCAACTTCCCTTTCATAGATCAAACTTTTAAAACAATAACCCAATATTTCAGATCTTAAGATATTCGATTTGCAAGAATGAATTAGCCAAGTGATCTCCTTTGCTTTATATAGGCAAGCTTCTTCCTAAAATCATGGATCAATACCATAGATAACCAATACAAGGGGCCCAAAAACATGGGGCTCAATAATACCAAGGACTAACCACCATGGACCAAAGGTAAGTTCTCCAACATATACACACTTTTGATGAGGTACCATGGTCCAAAACCATAGGTTCAAATACCAAGGACTAACTACCATGGACCAAAGGTAAGTTCTCCAACATGAAAGTGCGTGAACTTTTTCTCTACATGAAATAAACTTTTCTCTACATGAAATAAACTTTTCTCTGCATAAAAGTGCGTGAACTTTTCTCTACATGAAATAAACTTTTCTCTGCATATAAGTGTGTGAACTTTTCTCTACATAGAATAAGCTTTTCTCTGCATATAAGTGCGTGAACTTTTCTGCACTATAATTTATCATCTGAGATGAGTGGGTTGCCATCAAGTACAACATATGTATCATAAAGCCATACTAGAATCATAATGCCAACAATTACCACTCTCCAATCCCCCTTTTGATTTGAAATAGGTAGACTATGGAAGAGCATGTAGTTTACATCATGCATCCTCTCTTTCAGAGCTGTCAAGCATCACCAACAAAACTCATTTAGAAACAGGAATTCATTCAAGATTAGTTTAGACAACGTATTCATCTTTGAATCTAAAAAAGGATAAAATTTCAAAGAAAAATGTGCTTTTCTCCATATTCTCTCTGAATGGAAGGTGGATAAAAATAGCTACAGGGTTTTATTTGTTTTCCTATTTTTAAGTGTTTCGTATTTAGGATATGGGTGGAAAATCTCTTTCTGGGCTCTAGAGCCATCACACTTCATAATAATTTTGGATTTTGGATGCACAGGTACTTGAGTTCATGTGTATGAGTGGTCACATGATAGTAGGAAGGTTCAAGAAAATATTCCAGTAGTGGTGCATTTAGTATCTAGAGAATTTGCTAAAATTTATGGTCATGAGAATGGCCTTGCATATCTTAGGGTGCAAATTGAACCTGGACTTGATAAATTTCTGTACAATGAATCTGGATTGAGGGTTTCCATAGAACCTCTTCTAAATTGGGAAGAGAAACATATTCCTTCTTATGCACATAGAAAGGTTCTTGTTTTTCTTCTAGCTACAACTGACCTCCGCAAACTACCAATTTATGATGCAAAGTGGATTTTGGACAAGGCATGGGAAATATATTATATTGGTGTCATATCCATTTATGTGTTAGAGGAGCTGGGTAAGGGTTATTAGTGGGGTAGAAGAGGCCTATTATGGATGGGTGGCTCTTAATTACAACATGGATAAGATAGGTAATACACATGGGCACAAAAAATTTGGTGCACTTGACTTAGGTGGTTCCTCAATGGAAGTTACTTTTAAACCTGGGGAAGAGATAAAAGGTGAATATATTGTGCAGTTAGTTAGTGGAGCACCAAATTTATGCATATTCACTTCCAGCTTATGGTTTGAATGATTCATTTGAGAAGTCAACCATACTCCTACACAAGAAGCTTTCAAAGAGGAGCCATGAAGAACTGCACTATTCCAAAAATCAAATGAATTGGCAGATAAAACATCTGTGTTTGCAAGCTGGCTATAGACAATCATATCATTGTTCTAAATGTTATCCACATCAAGCTGGAAGTCTTCAAAATGGTAGGAGGATTACAAGGAAAGAAATTTCTAGAACAAAGATTGAGTTGGTTGGTGACTCTGACTAGGCATAATGCCAAGCACTGGCTAAATCCATTGTTAATGCCTTTTTATGGTCACATTCATCTATAGCTACAAATTGTGAGCAGTACCCTTGTGCCCTTAAAAAGCATCATCCACCACTAGATGGGAGTTTTTATGCACTGTCTGGATTCTTTTTTGTCTACAAATTTTATAATTTGTCTTTTGTTGCCACCTATCATGAGATATTAGAGAAAGGTGAGAATTTTTGTTCAAAAACATGGAAAGATGCTCAAAAAAGTGTAGTTCCACAACCATTAGTAGAAGAGTATTGTTTTCGTGCAACATATGTAGTAGCACTCCTTACAGATGAGTTGCATTTAAAAGATGAGCAAATAATTGTTGGATCTGGGAGCATAACGTGGACATTGGGTGTGGCTCTACTGGAAGCTACATAATCTTTGTCAACCAATGAGAGTTTGAGAAGCCAACACTGGCCTATTCCTGACATGAGATATATTGGGAATCTTAAACTAGATGCAGTAACATGTACAATTTTTCTCTTCATTCTTTTGTTGCTTTGTATATTTTTTGTCTCATGCATCCATAGGTTTATTCCACAATCATGGCCAAAATTTAATTTCCCCTTTTGAGCCCTACAATGCAAACATTGGGGCTGCCATCAAGGTTCCATGAAATTTATGTTATCCAATACATAATCCTATTAGTAATGGAGGTTTTGTAGTTTAGTCAGGAAAATTCATTCTTTGCAATTTCTTGTATGCAACACTTGAATGCAAGCATATAGAACTTTTAGTCTACTAAATTTTGTGGATATTCGTTCAGGAATAAGGGATTTCCAAGAGTAAAGAAATTTTACTTTCTTTATTTACATGAGTTATTACATAGTTACGAGCTATTTGCATATTAATTTGGATATATACATAAGATTTTTATATAGTTTTTCCCATGTCATGCATATGAATTTGGGTATTTACATAGTTTTTCCCTTATCATGCATATTAATTTTGTGAGTATACCATCTGAATAAGGGATTTCCAGGAGTAAATAAATTTTACTCTCTTTATTTACACGAGCTATTTACATAGTTTTTCCCATTTCATGCATAATAAATTGTTCTGTCTCTACAATATCCTATTAGTAATGTAGGTTTTGTGGTTTAGTTGGGCAAGTTCATTCTTTGCAGTAAGGATCAACACAATTGAAGAGGATTGAGTAAAACTAGGTTCAAAAGGCTAGGGTAAGCCTGCTCACTATCCCTAGAAAGGGTTCTCAACAAGGATAAGGAAAGGAATCCACTTGCTCCTTCCTCAAAGAGTTGGATGGAGGGTTTGTTTAAAAGGGATAATGAAAATAAATACTATACCCACTTGTTCAATACTTAATTACCATCATCCATAAACATAACTAAGAAAATGAAAGTCCATACTTATATTATCATGCATTCAACCAAGATTTACCAATATCCATCCAAAAATAAAGTGTAATCCACATCAAAAAGTCCTCCCGAAGAGGTCGCCTAACTCATCCCTCAATAGCTAAATTTAAGATAAAAGTAAAATTAGATAAATTTATAGGCTTGCTAAGGGATTTTTACCCCGACCCAACCATTATAAAATGAGAGGAAGTGGATCTCTATTAAATATTTATAGGGAAAGAGACTCAACTTCCTTATACATTAAAAAAAATATTTTTCTAAGTGAAATCCCCCTAATCTAGCATATGGAGAGGGTAAAAAACCTCTTGCTTAGGTAAATAATCCTAAATAATACAATGTAGGGCCTTTCCAAGATAAGTGTACAATTTCTAAAGGGCATGAGCCCTCAAAGTAATGTGTCTCCTCAAATCTAGGACAAAGGGGCTTCAATGCAAAGCATCCAGCCACCAAAGGCCCTTCAAATGTCAATGCTCCACATACAATCTTCAAACGATCTTTTTCCAAGTGGAAAAATAAGGCTCCAATATGGGCATCCTAACCTCTAAAGGCCACCAAAATTCTCTCCTTTCTTCATAAGAAATGATTCCAAATCTTTTTCCATGGGAGGATGTGGACAAAAAAAAAGGGGATTATTCAAACAAATATCCTTCAGTTCTAGTTTAAGACTGTCCAAAGGGCACCCCAAACACTACATAAATCAACTCCATCCAAAACTTGTTTAAAGTCAGCCAAGTTGAGTCTTCTTGTTCAACTTAGATCACTTTTAAAACCTCCACAGACACAAGTTGGCTCTAGGGATTAGTTTGAAGGTCAAACCTCCTTAATTTCTTCATGTCAATCATCAATCATATGATATATTAGGTTGACCAGTTCAATTAAATATGAATTTGTAAGGTCAGAACTTCATTACTTATTTCCAACATCCATATGAATGTGTATGCATACAATCACCAGTCCTATTATTTCCCTTTATTTTTGGTCTGCCAGGACACTACGTTTCAGAGCACCTTTGTTCACAGTCCTGAACTATCACACCATAGGCCAGTATTAAGTTGTTGTTGGCTTAAATCTTCAGGAACTAACGGGTTATCAACATATAAGAATAGTGTTCAAGGCTGGAAATTGAGATGCAATTGTCCAGTCTAACTTGCTCATATGCATCAGTCAACTGTTAGATGATATGCTGACATACGTTTCATCCATGGATTGTCTTAATGGATCAAAGTGTTACCATGTATAGACCAACTTTTCTTTTCAAAACTGCAACTTCAATTGTGCAACCACCATCTATACATTAGTATAAGACACATGTTCGACCTGTTCTACCAATAAACACTAGACCTTATTCCAAATATATTGTTGTAATAACTTGCTCCAATGGATGGAAGACTCCAAGTCTATGCTGAACCCAAGATCTTACATCTTTTTTCTAATTCTCATGGTACATGCATGCACAAAAATTTTAGCAATAATTCCCCTTGATAAATAATGATGTCATTAAGAAATTATATACAACTCCAGTCCTGCTTCATATCTCCATCGTTACTACATGCATTGACAAATGATGTGTATGTTGGGTATCAGGTGAGATGCCATGTTGAACCACTGCTCCTCATACATCATCATGTACAGTAAGGTAAAAACCAATATATCTTCCTTCCTTCTGATATGTTATGATAGGAATCCCCACATCATCCTTATCTTTATTAAATGATTGTGACAAAAATGCCATTGATTGTGTCTCACTGCTTCCAAATGCTTTGATCATTGTGAAGAAAATGATCAGCCAACCTTTGCAAGGCCCTAGTAGCATCTTCAAGTTCCTCATAGTCACAAGATGATGAACTCATTCTCGCAATGTATCTTCTCATGTCACTTCTCATGCAATGGTATCATCTCTAGGGCACTCTTCACACAAAGATACACAGATCCTCCATATGACAGTTACAAAGTAGGATTCTTACAAATCTTGCAAGGAAAAAAAAAGGTTTTTGCTTCAGGGCTCCCCGTTTAATACCCAACAGAATTGAGGGTACCAGTCTAAAAAAAAGTATATTCACCTCTGAAATGATGGAAATAAATGATCTCTTGTAATAATTTCTCAAGTGAACATTTTGGAGATTAACTTGCCACTATGGGTGTCACTACATAAATGAAAGCTTTTTCAAAATTAGATAGGCATTCCAATTTTTGTCTTCATAAATTGGAAATTATTGTTAAGTGTGTATTCCTTAACATCTTCCTGGTCTGCAGTGTAAATTTTGTTTTACAAACATTACCTACCACCTTCATATATGCCCAGACAATATTGGCAAATGTTTCATAAAATTCCTCAAATTTAAGGTGTTAATTTAACTCCCACAGTGACTCTGTATACCCTGTCATTTAACTCCACCAAATTGCAACTCGATGTCATTTGAAATACAATGCCTTTTAATTGTTCTCAATTTTGCTATGTTATCCCACCTGCCATCTGCAACATGTATGCTTGATAGAAGTTCATAAAATTCATAATTTCCAAACTCTAAGTTGCAATGGTCTTCCACTTTAACTCACCTACCTCAAAAATGCAATGAATTCAGGATGCATCAAACAAGGACCTACACAACAGGATCAGGTTATAATGTCATCTTTCTTAATAAAGTTTTGAGTCTACCTGAAATAATATGCATGAACAAGATGATCAACTATAAAAAATAATATTTTTGCCACAACACTTCTGACTTGTGTTGTATCATTGTTTTTCCAGCTCTGTCCATGAGTCCTGGATGACTGCAAGTACACAAAAGTAAAAGAGATTAATTTGGTAAAAGATAGAAATAAATAAATATTTACATCCTTATAATTGTTACAATATATATAAATTCAACATCAAGTGTAAGAAACTTATAAATCCATGCAGATGTTAATCTGGCATTAGCACCAACTATAGTCAATACTCTGAATTAAATTAATTCTTTGTTAGAAAGGAAAGAGGGAAGTTTTGTTAAGATTATGAAATAAATTAAGAGCATAATAAAAATGTATCTGAAAAGGAGGCATATCCTTCAAACACAAAATTAGCTATCTAGGTTGAAGGACAAACCCCTAGCTATAGAACTCCACAAAGGAGGTTGTTGAAGATTCTAAAATACATTAAGAGCACAATAAAAATGTAACTGAAAATAAGATATATCCTTAAAATACATGATTATCTATCTAGGTTGAAGCACAAACAACTAAATATATAACAACACAAAGGATATTGTTGAAGTATGTCAAGTGGAGGGATGGAATATTGGGAGCAAAAGATCAGATTAATGAAACATATCAAAAGTTTATGTTGAGCTTAAAAGATTTAAATCACTGAAGGGTATGGATAACCTACAATAATATTCCTATCATCGACCTTTGGAGATTTCATTTCACATAGCAATCAGTCAGAGTCTTTATGGTTGCTTAAAAAGTAACCAAATGGTGTTATAACAAGAAGATATGTTGATGAAAGACAAATAATCAACTAGAAGAGCTTGAATGTTTGTTTATTAACTGTTTCCTACCTCCTAGTTCAAAATGCGTAAGAACCAGACTTTCCTTATGCCATATTTATTCTTTGTGCCAACAGAAGCAGGGTGCTTGATAGCCTAGGGTGGGGGAGATCCCCATGTGTGGGTGTGTCACTAATAAAATAAAATGAAAAAAAAAAAGACCCGACGTCTTATTTATTTAAAGACTTCAACATAAAATAAAAATGAAATGACATCATATTTATTTCAATTTCTATATTTAAATTTTAACAGACTCTTATCCTTGGATCTATTAAACATCAACAGAAATAAAAAAAGGCAAGGTGCAGATCTCAAACATCTTTTCTCACACTAATGGATATTGTTTGAAATAAAATTAGGGGGTTGTAGCTATACTTGTACAACTTGTTATAACAAAAAAATGGGAGAATTCTATCTCCAATGCTCATATCCGTCCATCTCCATCTCAAGATGGGAATGACAGTGAAAACATTTTTCACAAACTCCATGCTCTAACATAGCTACTTGGCAACTATTTTACAAACTAATTAGATAACAAGATACATAGATAGATCATACCTAATTTTTCAATAGGCCTCAAAGGAAGTAGCCAAACTTGGCAAGCAAGGATTGTAATCCCAATGCTTTGTTCCATTTAAATTCTTGTTCCCATATTTCCTCCCTCTCATGACTGGCATAGAGCTTAATGTATGTTTAACTACACTTGCATAAGTGAGAGTTCTAATGTCTACCTTTGTTACCCATAGGTTAAGGGAACATATTCCCTCAATATCTCTAATCATTGTTCCTCCCATGGATTATGAATTTGTTGTTTCACCATTTTTCCCTTGGATTTCTTCTCCATTTTTACATTTTTCACCTTTTTTATTTTTTGCACTTATCTTCTTCCTAGCAATTTTCTAAGGACTTCTTGTGGCTCATTTCCCACTCCTCAATCATATCTTTATATTCCAATACATGATAAATATCCTTATATTCCATATGAGGAATATACATATTTCATTCCTCGAGGGATTTCTTAGACAACAAGGATCGTAGCCATTACAATAAATACTCATTATGAGCTTTGTTAGCCCTTTACAAAGGATCTATTATTCAATGAAAGATTCACCATGATTTTACAAGATAATATAATTTGGTGAGAGACTTTCCAAGAAAATAATATACATATTATATTATTGATAAAGTTGCCTTCCATTTTTCCTATATATTATGGGGATACACCCATTTATTATACATATAAATTTAGGGGGGTTCTTAAAATTTTCCCTAACGATGATCTAGCTTGGTGAAGTAAATTGCTCCATGTAATTCATCCAACAATTCATCAATAACATGAATGGGAAATTTATCTTTAATAGTGAGCTTTTTGAGCTCCCTATAATCCAGAAACATATGCCATGATATGTCCTTCTTATGCACCAATACTACTAGAGCAGAGAAAAACCTTTGACTAGGCTGAATTATATCTACCTCTAGCATTTCTACAACCATAAATTCAATTTCACTATTTTGGGAATATGGATATCTGTAAGGCTTGATGTTTAGAGGAACACTTCCTAGAATCAAATGAATAGCATGATCATGATCACGAATAGGTGGGAGGCCTTTAGGGGTCTCAAATTCCTTGGAATGATTATCCAAGACTTTTCGGAGATGTGGAGAAATAGATAATTTTGATGTTTGAGCCTCTAGTGAGCATAATTGTGTAATTAACCCTTGTTGTTATTTCTTCAGAAGCTTTGTCATGCCATTAAAGTTTATTATCTTTCTTGGTTTCCCTATGACACCCTTTAATTCAACTTCTTTTCCTTCCAAAAAAATTTCAAGAAAAGTTATTGAAAATTAAAAGCTATTGTCCCCAAAGATTGTAACCATTGGACTCCTAGTACAACATCAGCACCACCCTTTGGAATGGAAAGAATTGGACTATTTAATACATATTCGCCCATTTTTAGCTTGATATTATGGCACTTTCCAGAGAAATTTAGAGTTCCTCCATTTGCAACCATCACTTGACACTATGGTGTTGTATATAGGACGCAATTCAATTCCTTGGCTATCTTACAATGAACAAAATTATGGTTACTACCTGAATCAATCAACACTATTACCTTTTTCTTCGTGATATATCCTTCCATATTGAGAGTTTGAGGAGTGGTAATTCCTTTCAATGCATTACAAGATATGGTCAGATTCATTTCTTCTTTCTCTAGGCTTGGTTCCTAGTGTATATCCTCCTCTTTTGATGTTTCTTGTTCCTTTTCTTCATCCTCTTCGCAATCTATGTAAAAAAAATTCTTCTTAGCACACTTATGACCTTTAGTGTATTTGCTATCAAAACTATAACAAATACCTTTTTCTCTTTTGTCCTCCAATTATTGTGGTGTCAACCTTGTAGCTTGTGGAAAGCTAGGAGCAAAAACACTTCCACATTTATAGTTGTGAGTGGTAGACTTACTTGTTGCCATAATTTTGTTTTCAACTTTTCTTGCCACTCTGAATTCCTTCTCCAATGAATCAGGTTCCCAAGGGTGAACCTCATGTTGGATGTTATCCTTTAAAGTCCCTGTGAAGACATAAATCCTATTCTCATATGGAATATAAATTACCCTGATATTTAATTTTTGGAAGTACTAAATGTGCTCCACCATTAAACCCTTTTATTTGAGATTTATCAATTGGCTAAAGAAAGTGTTGCTCTTTGTATCCTCATAATGTGTTATCATTTCCTCTATAAAAATTTACCAAGTGACAAGTAGTTTGCAAGAACAAATTCATCGATACCATACAAACTAATTGGGTTATAAATATAAGATGTAATGCATACCTTTTGTGTATGTTGCACATCATGTAGATCAAAATATTGCTCCATCTGTAGTATCCACGTTACCGGATCCTTGTTGTCAAACTTCCTCATATTGATATTTGGAATGTGGTTGGTCTTCAACCCAAAGTTAGAATCTCTAAATTCATGATTAACATTCCTTTTATTGTTATCATGAGTTTCATGGAATACATTATCACCATTAGGAAAAATTTATTGTAGCAACTTTGTCAAACCTTCCTTCAAACCTTATAATTCTTCTTTTAAACCATCCATCTAACCTTCCATTTTTGTTTCTAATCCATCCTTCAAACCTTCCATCTCCCTTTTTATTTTCGATTCTAAATCATCCATGTTCTCTTTTAAACCATCCATCTTAACATTCATCATCGCTTCCAATTCATTTTTGGTTACTCTTTGCGAGAGTGAAATTTGTTGTACTTGATCTCGTAATTTTGATATATCATGTTGCATTTCTTCCTCTTCTTCATGTGTCATATTAGATATTTTTGGTTTCCTACTGAGTGTGTCCATTTTTTTTTTGAAACATATTGGTTATAATGATATATATTCTTCACTATGCCCTTTGAACATCTTCAAACTGATTTTTCAAACAAAAGTTATGCAAATTTAAAAAATACACACATTTTCACTTGTTTTTGGCAGCTTGATTTTGAAACTATTGTATCTTTGTAATTTCAGATCTCCAAGGTCTTAAATTCGGACTTGTGGTATCACACTGAGTCATCTTTCCAATGCCACAAGTCAGACGAATATTGGATACTTCAATATAAATTTATGTCAAATATCCCACAATGACCTGATTATGGACTGGCTCAGTAGAGAGAAATTATACGAGATTCCACGTATCTCTATTTCAACCTTCGGCCTTGAAAATTATACACAAAAAATATAGTTTGTTCACTTTTTGTTTCTTTCTACGAAATTCAAATCTGCTGCTCAGAGAGAAAGTTATGACGATTTTCCCTGGGTTACCTGTTTGAGATTGAATTCTGGAGTCTGCGAAAACCCTAACTTCTTTAGACCATATCTCAGAAAATATAGCGAACCAATATATGAAAATTTTACAAAAAATTCTCCAATATTTTGTCTCTATGTGGTAGAAATTTCAACTTCTAAAGCATCGTAGAAAAAGGTTATAGCGAAAATGCCAAGATGGCCTGTTTGAAGTAGCGAAACCCTAGAATCCAAAGCTCTATTACCAAATGTTATGTAACCAACTCAGAAAGCAAAAGGAAAGATAGATAAATGACTTAAAAATTATCCTCTTTGAGGGGAAAACCTCCTTTACATTACATAAATCAACAATTTTTGGATGATACAAATGATAAGACCTCCTTGGTATATATAAGAGTCTAAGGGGTCACAATATAATTAGGGCCTACATAACAATAATAATGTAAGGGCACAACAATAACAATAGTGGGGGATACACTAGTATTATAGGGACCTAACACAACTTCCCAGGGTCGTAACTTTGGCATACGATCTCTGTTTGATTATCATGATACCTTGTTTTGAAGATCTCCAAGAGGAGGCTGAACAAATATTAGTAAACCTCTCTTGCACTTTTATAGTATCTTCGTTTTCCCAAAAAAAAAAAAAAAAACAAAAAAACAAAACAAAACAAAAAAACAAAAAAAACAAAAACAAGAAAAAAAAAAAAAAAAAAAAAAACAAAACAAAAACAAAAAAAAAACAAAAAACAAAAAACAAAAAAAAAACAAAAACAAAAACAAAACAAAAAAACAAAACAAAACAAAACAAAAAAAACAAACAAACAAACAAACATATTTTACGCCCTCAAAATGGCTCTAGAAGTTTAGGACCCAAAAAACTGCCAAAAAGACTAAGTTGTGCTACAATTAAGGAAACTGAAAGAAACAATGGTGTGGATCCAAGTGGAATAGGCGAGTGGCCACCAATATCCACGTGGATCATAGAATTTTTTTTTTTTCTATGTAAGACTAATTCTATTAAAAAAGCAAAAATAATATTACAATGTGGCCCGGCCTCTACCATTGTTTCTGGAGTTCATCAAAACCCTCAAAGCTACCCCAGATTGGGGAAACTAGCTTGACATTGCAAACATAACTAGCAAAAAGCCTTGAACAGTCAGAAACTCCTCTAGACTCGACATCAAAACAACAAAATGTCTCTGGACTCGACATCTCTGGACTTGACCCCATAACAACAAAATCAATGATCAGATAATCTAACTGCAAAGACATTAACTGACTGGACCAACCCGTCATTAGCAGAAGGCATATGTGGCTCGTGGGTGGCACCGAATGCCACGAGGCATCACTTGTCCCCTTCCTCGTCAGGTGGCTCCTCAACCACAAGGCACGCATACTGATCCCATACTATACCTTTCCCCTTCGCCTCACCACCTGGCTGCTCCGCTGCATGATGGGTGCTGCTTGAGCTGCCAGCGAATCTCATAGTCAAGGCAGCACCTACAAAGTTGCCGCCAACCTGCTGTATACCTCCTTCATAAGCTTCTCCTTCCTGCATTTTTCTATGACCAGAGCTTTGGCCATCATCCTTCAGTTTTTTGTCAAGACCCCGACCTAAATCCGGAAGTTGCACCTCCTGTGAGAGCTCTGCGGGATTTCTTGCCTGCTCCCTATTCAGCTCATCTTTTTCAGTGAAGACGATGGTCACATTGGCAGTTATGGTGGGACGATTCAGAGGGCTTTGGAACCTGAATTGGGTGACATGGGGGACAGGGCCAGGACGCAGCTGAGGGATTGCAGAGTGGAGCCTGAATTCGTTGAGCGAATCCATGGAAGCCATCCCATGTCCACGTCCGCTGCGCGTATTGGAATGTTTAGGTAAAGACCTAGGAGGAGGCGGGTTTTCCTGGTACTGAGGGGGAGAGGGTGGAGCCGAGCTTTGCGCTACCTGAGGGCGAGCGCTGCCACCTCGAGTTCCTCCACGGTGACTTATCATTCTGTGCCTGACCATGCCTGCGAGGTTGGAGAGCGAATTAGCAGGGTAAGCAGTTGGGAGGGGAGACTGGATGTGAAAATAGGGCTTCTGAGCAGGATTTACAGGGCAGAGCTTAGAGTGGGAGAAGTGGTGTCCATTCCCAAGATCAATGCAACAGAGGTGCCAGCAACGTCTCCCTGTAGTTGTTCTGCTACAAGCGAATTTGGCCTGCGGCGGACAGCAACTGAGGAGCGGTGGATGGTCTAAAGGCTTAGAGGACTCCATCTTAATTTCAATAATTTCCAAATCTCGGCCAGAAGGGCCATTTATTGCGACTTGCGCCTTGGCCAGGTTTCGCCTGCTATGAGCCTGGGTTAGAGCGCGATTCATCGGCTGGCAGGTCCTTGCGCCGACAGTTCTAATGGTTTCCATTAATGCTCTTGGGAAACACCCGCATCCGGGTGTGCTTCTTCCTCTTGAATTGTTTCCCTCTGCACCAAGTTCTTATACTCCAGAGTGTGTTGTTCAGTGGCCAGAATAGAGAGATTATCTGTATGTAGAACCTTTCCACTTTCTACTCCTATATTCGCCAGTAGGTCAGCAAATTTGTTTCCTTCTCTGCAGATGTGCTGGAGTTTGATTACCATATGGGTGGATAGCCAAGTTTCATTCAGCTTTAGTCGACTCTCTAGCCTCCAACTGTTGCTTACCTTACTTGAGGGAGTTCCCTGCAAGATATTGGTGACCATATTTATAAGGATTTGTGAGTCTCCTTCTATAACAAGTGGAAATAGGCCATGTCTTTGAGCTAAGATGAGGCCCTGCCATAATCCTTCTAATTCTGCTGAGTTGTTAGTGTCCCATCCATGTGAGCCAAGGTAAGTGAGACAAGGCTTACCTTTATGATTTGTGATTAAACCTCCGAAACCAGCCTTGCCTGGATTCCCTTTTGAAGCTCCATCAAAATTTAGTTGGAACATGTGACGGGGAGGAGGAGCCCATTCATTCGAGATGCTTCTTTTTACTTGAGTTTTTCCTTTGATTGTCAGTTCTTGGTCCCACTGTAGATTCTAGTTTGTCCATATACTTTGTTCCTATGGGGTGATGGAGAAGTCCTCCTCCGACCAGGTTTGTAGAAGTAGAGTTTCCCTTATGTTTTGACATATTGTGTTCCACAGATTTTCCATTGGCATAGATTGATCCTTGAAGATACGTCGATTTCTCTCCTTCCATATTGTCCACATGAGAAATCCCGGAATTAGCTTCCACAAGGAGTTTAGAAGTTTTCTTTTAAAAGGATTCTGTGCCCAGTTTCTAACAGTAGAAATAATATCATCTTGTGTCCTCCCATCCTTTTGGCAGCGAAAGTTGACTTTTTCCCACAGCTTATGCGCTAGTGGGCAAGAGTTCATAATATGCTGAGTGGTTTCCTCGTCTTTCTTACAGTTGGGGCAAATGGAGGGCCCGTGAAAGCTTCGCTTTCTTAGGTTGTCCCAAGTCAAGATTTTTTTGTGACATGAGATCCAAAGAAAGGTGGAGATTTTCGGCCAAATTTTGGGGTCCCATATTTTGTTCCAGAGAGGGTCTTTGACAATGTTGTTCTTCATAATGATGTGATATGCCTCTTTTGTGGTGTAGGTGCCTTTTTCCTCATATCCCCATCGAAGCGCATCCTCTTCCTCAGAATATTGTATTTTCCTCTTTTTTAGTTCCGTTTCTAGAGTCTGTTTTGCCAGTTCCGTTCCTTGTGTTAATATGCTATCCATGATGCACCATTTCCTGTTACCCTGCATAATGGAGGGAAGACATAAGTGCCTGACTATGCTTGATGCTTGCATTTCCTGTTCTGGGATTTGATGAGGTAGTATTAAGTCCTTTAATTTGGGTTGCTGTTGCCATGAGTCATCCCAAAACCTTGTTGTATTTCCATTTTTGACTTCCCAGAAGCTATGTTGTTGTATTAAGATCTTATTTTGCTTGGCCGCATTCCATATGAGCGATCCTGGGCTAACTTCTGAGATTCGAATTAATTCTTCAGTGGGTCGACCATTAGCATACTTTGCAATCCAGAGATTGGCCCAGGGTGTGGACAGCACAGAGAGCCACTTCCACCAAATGCGAGCTCCCATAACAACGTTTCTTTGATATGGATCACGCAGACCCGTTCCTCTTGCAAATTTTGGAAGGCAGACTATGTCCCATTTGACTAGAGCCCATTTGTGCTTTTGATCAGTTTTACCCTATAGGAAGGATCTCTGTAAACGTTTGATATCCTTGAGAACCCATTTCAGAGCAGCTAGGATTGAGAAAAGATACAACAACATGGATTGAAGAACCACTTTGATCAAGACAAGACGACTAGCCATGTTAAAGGTTCTATGAGTCTAGGAAGATAGGCGTGCTTCCAGCTTTTCTAAAAGCAGCCTCCATGAGGAGTGTTTCAGAGCCAAATCCATCAAAGGTGCACCAAGATATTTGGAAGGAAGAGGGGCAATAGAGAATCCAAGGATTCTAGCTATAGAGGCTTGGGTGACCACGGGAGTATGGAAAAAGAATACCTGAGACTTGGCTTTATTTATTTTAGCTCCCGAGGCATCTGAAAAGTCTGTCAATATAGAATTTAAGTGACAGGCTTCCTGTACTGAAGGGTGACCAAAGAGCATATTGTAATCCACAAATTGTTGGTGGGTGAGCTAGGGAAAGTCAGGCCTTCGATTTTTTGGGAAGACAATGCAGCTTTAATACTTCGTCCTAGACCTTCCGCCATTAATACAAAGAGGAAAGGGGAAAGAGGGTCTCCCTGCCTAATTCCCTGGGAAGGTTGAAAAGGAGAGGAGGGAATTCATTGATCAGGATAGAGAAGAAAGAGGAAGAGATAAGACTCATGACCCAGCGCGTCCAAGTTAAGGAGAAACCAAAAGCAGTAAGGATTTTCTGAATGTAGACCCAACTTAAACTGTCAAAGGCTTTTGAGAGGTCTATTTTGAGAAGCATACCTGATTTCTTTGTGGTCTTCAGAGAATGGATGATTTCATGAGTTAGGATTATTCCATCCGTGATCTGCCTGCCCTCTACATATCCCGACTGCTCCTGCGATACGAGAAATGGTAATAGCGGCTTGAGTCTTGTGGCTACAATTTTTGAAACAATCTTGTAGATGACGTTGCACAGGGCGATGGGCCGAAATTTATCAGGGGTGTTAGATTGAGCCTCTTTGGGGATTAGTGCTATGAATGTGGCATTCATGGCTGGCAGCATCCATCTCAAAGTTCGTGATTCCTCCACAACCTGCCAGACTTCCATTTTGATTAACTCCCAAAAGTTATGGAAGAAGTTGGAAGTGAACCCATCTGGGCCCGGTGCCTTTCCTTCTTTCAACTGCTGGACCGCGTTTTCCACTTCCTGTAAGTCGATCGGCTTGAGAAGAAGTTGATTGTGCTCCCCTATGATTACTTTGGGTATATTCCTTGTGATTTTTTCTATTGCTTGCGTTCTGTCATTCTGTGGTTCTTGATGGGCTTGCTTGAAGTAATTGAGGAGTTCGAGTTCAATTTCTTCATGTTTTTCCACTCTTGTCCCCTACCCATTTTGTATGTGGGTGATGTTATTGTTCATTCTGTGCTGAATAGTAGTTTTGTGGAAAAATCTTGTGTTTTTTTCCCCTTCCTTTAACCACCTGATGCGAGATTTTTGCCTCCAGAGTATTTCTTCCTGTTTTGCCCTTTCTATGATCTTTGCTTCAAGAGATTTTTCCTGTTCTGTGTAGTCCTCTGTTCTGCCCTCTGTGATAATTCGTTGCTGCAGCCTCTTCATGTCTTGGTCGAGAGCTAATTGAGCCTGGAAGATGTTGCCAAACGTGGAATGGTTCCATTGTTTTATTTTTCCTTTGAGGTGTTTAAGCTTCTGCTGAAATTGGAGCATCTTTGTTCCCTTTGGTGGATTATAGTTGGTCCATTCCGATTTGACTAGATTTGCAAAATCTGGATGTGTCATCCAAAAAGCCTCGAAGCGAAAAGGCTTGCGAGTTGTGTTGCCTGGTCGAGACCATTGAAGAGAAATTGGCCAATGGTCAGAGCCTGAATATGGCAGAATTGAAGCTGAAAGGTCGCCTCCTAAGTGGATTGCATTGTCAGATATTAAGAATCTGTCCAGGTGAGATGCAATTTGTTGGGAGCCTATTCTTTTTTTATTCCCGGTCTAAAGACCATTGTTGAAGGGCATATCAATGAACCAATTGCCTTGAATGTATTCTTTTAGATTGTTAATTTCCTTATCCAGATTGTTTCTTCCACTGCGCTTCTCTTCCAGCTTGGTTATCATATTGAAATCACCCCCATTTATCCAGAGTGGATGAGACCTATCTGCATTTATTGAGGACAGGGTATTCAAGAGTTCTACCTTATGCATAGCCTCCTGGGGAAAATATACATTAGTTAAGAGTCCATGTATATTGGTTCCTATAATATGGAATTTTGCTTGAAGAAAATTCTTGTTGGCATGTATGTTATTGAGCTCAATGCTACGGGCATCCCATATAATTGCTAAGCCTCCTGAGGCACCTGAGGCATCTATTGCTGCTACTTGACTACCAGGCCAAGCTTTTGCTGCTATTCTATCAAGAGAGATGGAATTGCATTTGGTTTCCTGCAAAAAGAGAATTTGGGGCTTTTCTTGCATTATCATGTTTTTGATCAGTCGACCTTTCCCAGGGCTATTTAGCCCTCTTATGTTCCATGAGATGAGCTTCATGATGGAAGGTTGGAGAGAGAGTTGTAATACTTCGTGAGCTTGGAGTATCGTCCTGACTCCACAAGCATTTCCCCAATGCATACGGTTCGTTGGAGATCCATTTTTCTTCCTCGTTTCTTGAAATCTTTGCTAATGTTCTTCCCGTCCCAGAGACTTCCAGTTTGAATACCGAGTGATTTTTGCCTTTGAGCTTTGGATAGAATTGCTTCCAGATTCTCCAGCTGCCTCTCTGGAATTTCATCATAAGTCTGAGTATTGCATGCCTGCTCCAAACTAGGGATATCCAAATCCCCTATGTCTATGCTCTCTGACTCTTCTTCCATATGCTGTATATTTGCTATCTCTTTTGTTGTTTCTGATGCCTTTGTAGGGTCAGTTTGCAAGTTGTCTACCTCCATTATTTGGGAGAACCAAGTGGGGATTGAACTTTTAGCTGTAGTGGAAGGATCTGAGATTAATGGTTCCTTTTGGCTTTCCTTGGGATCGGACTGAGGCAATTGACTGTGCGTCACAGGATCTTCCTTAGAGGAGGTGTGGATCTCAGAGATGTGATTATCCTGTTGGGCTAGCACTTCAAAAGTATTTCTTGTGTAGGGCTTTGAGGTGTTAGCTTGAGGTTTCTTAGGGTTTGAAGTAGGTCTTTTATGGTTTTTCCTGCGATTGACAACTTTTGTGAAACCGCTCAGATCCGACTCATCCGAGGCAGAGATATTCAAGGGTTTCTGAGTTAAAGGACAGTCCCGAAATAGGTGACCCAATGCATGGCATCTCCTACACTGGAACGGCACATGTTCATAATCAATTAACTGGACCCATTCAACATCATCGTGAAAGATACTTACCGCATCTGGGAGAGCCTTATTGAGGTGCATATAAACGCAGATTCTGGCATAGGAAGTATATCGGCGGAGCTTTGTTCTTCTACTGTTTTGAAAAATTCACCCAGACTATTTCCTATGACTTGTAAAGTCTCCTCATCCCAATATTCCAGGGGAAGAGAGTAGAGACAAATCCAGACTAGCGCCCAACTGAGATCCTCTTTGTCTGGATTGAAGCGCTCCACCCATCCTCTCAAAAAAAGACCAGTTGCGTTAAAGAAATAGGGCCCTCCATCTAGGACCCTGTTTCTGTCCTCTAAGCAGTTGAATATGGCCGTGAAGAACCCTTTAGGTCCAAGTTGCAGTGTTATGTGTCCTTTCGGCTTCCATTTAACTGCTACCCAGTCGTGTAGTGCTTTTTCTGTTAGCCACATTGTTATGAATTTTACTATCAATGCATGGTCTTTCATGTACTAGATCTGGGCATTGATCCGTTGACTCGAAAGTTCTATCTTCGGACACTTAGCAGCTACTAGTCGACATGTGCTTAAGGTGATCTGGGGATTTTCTCTATCACTCGTTTTAGTTTCTGGTGGTGCTGGGACTTCCTTGTCTCCATTCGGTTCAACTTGCTTGGTACCTTCCTCGCGTCGCCATGAAGAGTCGTCAGCTCTTGGGGGAGGCATAACATCCTCCCCCAGTGGGGGGTTCATGCTTCTATCGCTATTCCTAATCGGGTGCGGGCTTTCGATGTTGTTCTGGAATGACAGTGGTACAATGCTCTGCTCAGATCTGTCGTTGCAGGTTTTTGCAGAAACCCTAGTTCGTCATTCTTGTGCAGCCGGATACTTAATCATGTTAATCACTCATAGAAACTTTATTCAATTCATGAGGCATGTCATAATAAGGACAATATCATCTTGAATATGTATGTTGTATAGAATACAACATTTGATCCAATAATGTTTGTTTGTTTGAACTTTGATGGTAATTTTTATCAACTTTAAAACCTTCCACACAAATTTTTTTTATTTTTGGGTCTGTAAAATAGTTTCATTTCATTAAAATAAAAATAAAATATGTATTGTAGTTCTTTTAGTTTGCTACTAGGAAAATCATATCAGTGGTAGAACCAAAGCGTTTGAAGCATCAAAAATATTATATTATTTCTGGAAATCAAAATTACTAAATAAAACCTAAGAGGCCTAAGGCTTGCTAAGACTAGCATGTCCAACTAACTGAAAAAACTAACATAAAAGTAACTAGGAGTAAGAGTAGATATAGTGAATCAACCCACTTTAGGAGAATCTATTTCTTCAATGACAATGGACTCTTTGTTGCTCCCCAATGAGCAACCTGGATTTGGAGGGAGGCCTGGGTGGCCTTCAATCATTTGTATATTTTGATCCAATCCTTAGTCCATAAGTTGCAACTCATCTAACATCCTCAAAATCTCTTGATGGGCTTCATTTCTATCTAGAAATACTCTCCCAGGAAACATTTGCATATGCTAGTAGATTTCAAAGGTGTACATGTATTGATTGAGTCTTCCCTTGGTATGCCTGATATTAAGTATCCATTATGCAAAGTAAACTACAATATTCATGTCAGGTAAACATTGCTGCTACATGTTTATGACACGCTCTTCCTTAGAAATTTCTTCTTGACTTTGAGGTAGGGTGTGGTCTTTGTATTTCCTTGTTGAGGCCTTTACTCTTTGTTGAGCTCGAGAGTTCGTGTCATGATGGTAGGTAGCATATCTACATGACCTAGTTCTCTGTCGAGGCATGCTTGGGTGCATGAGAATTCTAGGGTCAAAACTTAGCCACAGTAAGGTAAATTCAAGAGGGAAACATAGGTTGCGCAAGCTAAGAGAATAATTTTTAGAGACAAGGATTGTTAGCAATGCAGACAGGGGGGTCAAGCAAGGTACGTCAAGTGAGGTTGGTCATGAAGAAAGATGAAACGAGTGTTGCACGAAGCTTTCATGGCCTCACGTAAACCAATATTAGAAAAAAAACCATGAATCGAGAGGGGGAGAGATGAGAATATGCACAAGGGAGCCTTGCTCTAGGGCTTGAGGGAAGAAATTGGAAGAACAATAGGAAAGACAGGGTGGAGCCTTGTTCCAAATAGAAACAATCATTTGATAGAGAGAGGCCTTATTAGGCTTCATATTTATACCCATAATTAGAGCTTCCCTGTAGTGAAAAACCATTGTTGGACATTACACCCATGAGCATCAATAATAGATTTTCCATAATAGAAATCAGATCGAGAATTCAAAATTTACTTGTGCCAAATCTAGTGTGGGTCTAGGTTGTAGGCTCTCCACTTCCCGGAATGATGAATTTTCATGATGCACCATGCCTACAATGATATCCAAGGCTTCATCTTGATCCCTCCACTTTCAAATCCACATAGCGACATGGATGCCATGACCTGCAACATTAATCTCTATCATCGCATTATCTCGAGATACACATAGATTAACATCCTTTGTCGCCTCTCATAAATGCTCCAATGTTAATGATATGGGGGGAGAGTTGGCCACATGTCCCACATTTATTCTCAATGCGATAGTGGCAATGTCCGCCACCCCCCCAACTTTTCCTTCCTTGACACCTGATACAGGTAGCTCACAACAAAACCTTGCTCACAAATATATTTGGGTGTATCCTAAAGATCCTAAGGTTAAAAATAATAATTGATTATTTATGACTGATAAGTTTTACCTCCTCTTAAGTTTTTTTCAGGACTAGAGGAATAATACCTTATGTTAAAAATAAATCATTAAATGAATAATATTTAAAATGCATTATGTTGTGGAATATGGGTAAGAAGCATATAATAAGATAAGATGATATTTTATTAACAAATTTAAGAACTAGAAAATGTATATTAATATGAAAATTTTAATTTAATTTATATAATGTGTATATACTAATATAAATCGTACTTTCATACATATATATGATTTTATTAAAGGTAGTTTTAATAATAATTATGTAAGTTATTGGTTTTTTTGTGAAAATTATTTAGGTTGATAGTGTTTTTTGATGTTGGATTAAGTCTTAAAATTTCTTTTGATTGAATAAAAGTTTGTCTTCCTTAACCATAAGGAAACAAGTTAATGGTCCAAGACTTAAAGGTTTGCTAATGAAAATCTCCCCACTTATGAACACTAATTGATTATTTCTTGTATTATAATTTTCCTTGAATAATAATGATGAATCAACCTATATTCTAATGAAAGTCTACTCACTTATGAACACTAACAAATTAATTTTTATATTATAATTTTATTTGAATAATAACGATGAATCAACCTATATTCGATAATAGTCAATAATAATTAAATTTACTATTAATTGACAATTAAATTATAATAAAATTTACTCCATTTAAAAAATCTTTACTCTTTAATAATACAAAAACTTATAAAATAATAAAAAAATATTAAATTAATTTATAATTAAAAAAATGATGCACGTACACTTCATATGATCACTATGACTAGAAATTATTACAAAGATTTTTACGTTAGGGGGGAGATGTCTAATGTTGTGCAGGGACTAGTAATTGATATAGTACTGGTCCCAACAACCCACCAGAAATTGAGAGATATGAAACCAATATTTAAACAAAAATAAATAACATTAAGTGCAAATATGTTTTACTTTATGTCCAAAATTTCCCAAAACATTGACTGGGCCCACAAATGTCCATAAATAGTATCTTAATACTTAAGAGTAAAAATCATATTTATCCAACTAGAAAACAAATAAAACCATAAATCCTTCCAAAATGGTCCATTCCAGAAGTACAAAGTAGTAGTCACTTCAACCCCAACTCATAAGAACTGAAGTTATGTATCCGAAATAAATATCCATACCTACACATAATAAAAGTGAATGTATGCCAGCCATAACTGTTGTGATGTTCAACATTTAAACCCACCGTGTTCAATAAGTGACACCCAACGGGCCATTCTATTGCCATTAAAACAGATCAAAGCACATGGATCAACAAAAAACAAATTCTCATCCTTTGGATCACATCCAAATCAATCCAGATCACACATTCAAAAGGAAGCAATTGCAATCCACGTCCATCCTTGCCACCAATTAAATTCAAGTGCAAAAAACTATAAAAGAAGTTCATTCACTACTAAAGTTGCATGTTTAACATTCAAACTATTCACCAGCCCTGGAGACAAACCATCACAGAACATTTGACAGTATATTCAGGTTAGTTATTTCAATTACAACACATTTTTCTTATAGTTTTATTTTCATTTCTCACAGTTTTTATTTCAGTTCTTACAGTTTCATTTTCATGAAAATATATATTTTTTCTATTTTTCTATATTCTGAATCATTTTAAAGTTGATTGGAAAATATGACACAACCATAATGAATAGTATTGGGTAATATGGATAGCTACAGATGAAAAATAACAGAACTCATGGAGATAAAATTTAAATTGAACTGACAACTACATATTCTAATTCTCAAACCACAAGTGTTCATTTCTTCTTTTATTGAAAATAAATATTTCATTAAACTTTTTTCTTGAGCAAAAATAAGTCCAAAAATCAACGTGTGATAGACAATCCAGATCAACATCTTAACCAGAAAAGGAACCAAGTGACACTTTTTATAGTTGAAATTCCTCCTAGAGCTTCCTTCATGTCTGAAGAGTGTTAGCTATAGGAATAACAACAATATTGACATTAGGTCTCTAAGTTTCCAAAGAACCCAAATGAGAATTCAAGGATAGCCCCAAAGAAAACAAGCAATGCAAAATTTTATGAAGCATTACAGTAAAAAATAAGTAGAGGAGTCTGCTCATAGTACTAGAAGAAGGTGGAAACCCAAGGAAAACAAGAAATGTAGGAGTTTATGAAGCATTACAGTCAACAATAAATAGATCGACCTTATCAGATGACAAGAATGTAGAAACCCAAATGATCTTTTGGGAAAATTCAATACTAAAAGCATGCAAATATGTGAGTACAGGAAAACATGATAATAATATCAAAAGGAATGAAAACGGTGCAACATTGAATCAACTATCACGCAACCTAACAATAAACTAACTTGTCTCGAAGAAAAAATATAAATATTGTTCAAATCTCGGTACTTGGAGACCTAATGAAACTAAAAAATATTGACAAACATGAGGCTAAAAAATTTAATTCAAATAAGAGTTTATAAAAAAGAATTAAACCAGATCAACATCTTAACCAGAAAGATCACTTTGTTTAGTTGAAATTCCTAGGATGTCTGTGTGTGTCTCCAAAATTGTCAGACTTTATAGCTTTCAACATTTAAGGATTAAATTTAATTGAAACAACAATAAGCCAATGCACTTTATAACTATGTCCAAGTACATAGCTAAGGCTACCCTCAATAGCCAAATGAAAGAGAGAATTTTTCAAATTGGTGTTGCCTGGATTGGGATTGCAAAATGTCATTTCACCATCCCTTGGCAGCCTCTCATTATTACGCACTCTAGATCTTTCTCAGAATAATTTGACAGGAAGAATTCCAATGGAGATTGGGCAGTTAAAGGCATTGGGAGTTATTGACCTCAGCTTTAATTTTCTCTATAGTTATATTCCAAAAGCGCTATGTAATTGTACAAATTTGCAATTGATCTGATTCTCAGTAAATAGCTTGGTAGGGAGTATACCAAAAGAAACTGGTCATCTATTCCAGTTGGAACAAATTCATCTTAGCAACAATAATCTTAGTGGAAGTATTCCAACTTCTTTGAGCGACTGCACTTCTCTCCAGGTGTTGTCCATTGGATAGAACGATCTCACTGGTCCAATCCCCTCTCTACCCTAAATCTGGTTGAAAATAGCATGATGGGTGGCATACCCGAAGCTATTGGAAATTTGACTAGGCTCGTCTACCTAAATCTTGCTCAAAATAACTTTATTGATAGCATACCTGAAGCCATAACAAAATTGAGACAGCTGACCATCTTAAATTTAGGGGCAAACAATACAACCGGCAAAGAATCCCACTAGGAACACAGTTTGACACTTTCAACGCTACTTCATTTCAAAGAAACAAATGTTTATGTGGTTTACCTTTACAAATATGCAAGGAAAAAGAAAAACAAATTGTAAAAAAGAACTAAACCAGATCACTTTGTTTAGTTGAAATTCCTAAGATGTCTGTGACCCCAAAAGTGTCAGGCTTTACAGTTTTCGGCATTTAAGGATTAAATTTAATTGAAACAATAGTAAGTTAATGCACTTTATAGCTAGGTCCAAGAACACAGCTAAGGATACCCTCAGAAGCCAAACAACTTGCAAAATTACCATGCCTTCCCAATCCAAACCTAGGATGTATGTGGTCACTATGAATAACAATAATTACAAACATGAGTCTAAACAAATTAGTTCAAACAACAATAACTACCAGATCAACATCTTAACCAGAAAAAGGACCAAGTAACACTTTTTATAGTTGAAATTCCTCCTAGAGCTTCCTTCATGTCTGAAGAGTGTTAGTTATAGGAATAACAATAGTATTGACATTAGGTCTCCAAGTTTCCAAAGAACAAAAATGAGAATTCAAGGATAGCCCCAAAGAAAACAAGCAATGCATAATTTTATGAAGCATTATAGTCAACAATAAGTAGAGGGGTCTGCTCATGATAGTACTAGAAGATGGTGGAAACCTAGGGAAAACAAGCAATGCAGAAGTTTATGAAGCATTACAGCCAACAATAAATAGATGGGTCTGCTTAGATGACAAGAATGTAGAAACCGAAACAATCTTATGGGGAAATTCAATACTAAAACCATGCAAATATGTGAGTAGAGGAAGAAATGATAATGATATCAAAAGGAATGAAAACAGATCATATGAAAAGAATATAGAAACCCAAACGATATTTTGGGAAAATGCAATACTAAAAGTATGCAAATATGTGAGTAGAGGCAGACATGATAATGATATCAAAAGGAACGAAAACAGTGCAACATTGAATCATCTATCATGCAACCTAAAAATAAACTAACTGCAAGAAGAAGGTAATGAAGGAGAAAAATAAGTTATGAACAAGATCACATTTGAATAAAAGTGTCAAAAATGATTTCATATATATCTTATGATGTAATTCATATATCTATACAGGTTGGCATTTATGTGGATGCTCTTGCATTGTCGGATCTAGAGTTCTTGTCTCAAAGAAAAAATATAAATATTGTTCAAATCTTGGTACTTAGAGACTTAATGAAACTAAAAAATATTGACAAACATGAGGCTAAACAATTTAATTTAAATAACATTTTATAAAAAATAACTAAACCAAATCAACATCTTAACTAGAAAGATCAGTTTGTTTAGTTGAAATTCCTAGGATGTCTGTGAGCGTCTCCAAAAGTGTCAGACTTTACAATTTTCAACATTTAAGGATTAAATTTAACTGAAAAAATAGTAAGCCAATGCACTTTATAACTAGGTCCAAAAACACAGCTAAGGCTACCCTCAGCAGCCAAACAACTTGTAAAATTACCATGTCTTCCCAATCCAAACCTAGGATGTTTGTGGTCACTATGAATAACAATAATGACAAACATGATGCTAAACAAATTAATTCAGACAACAGTAACTACCATATCAATATCTTAACCAGAAAAGGAACCAGGATAGTGCCAAAGAAAACAAGCAATGCAGAAGTTTATGAAGCATTATAATCAACAATAAGTAGAGGGGTCTTCTCATAGTACCAGAAGAAGTTGGAAACCGACAGTAGTTTTCCAAGTACAAAAACAGTCATGGCATTTTAAGTGTAAAAATAAGTTATCAAAACAACAATCATTGATAATTTTGAAGACATACAACAAATTTATTCTGTAGATTTGATTTTTCAAGGATACTAACATACATGTTGATAATTGCTTGTAATAAAGCATAACCATTTTTGGCTTGTATGAAAGCATAATTTTCAAATATTATTAACTAAATGCATGCAATCATTCTGCAGGTTGTTACGTCTATGGCAAGAGTTAGTTATGTTGCCCGTACAAGGAGAATTGGTAGGAGAGTGACAAGGGGTGCACAACTATGATGCCCTTCATCATATGAGGACATGCCAGGTGATGTGAATGTCAACAATGTCCCAAGAAACGTTGTTGAGGATGACTATGTGACTGAAGATGATGTTGTCACACCATCACCCATAGAGCCACCGTCAACAACATTCCAAGGGGAAAGTTCAACTAAAAAGATCAGCGCTATAAGAGGTTGGAAAAAAGAAGAAATTTTAGTTGCAATTGATGACATGGAGTTTAATGGATATTCAGTTTGGGCATCTGCAAAAAAGCATGGTATTCCTCCCTCATCAATACATTGTTGGATAAATGGACTGACTCACACAAAACGTAGAGGGCCTCTTACAGTTATGACTGAAGAGGAGGAGGCTGAGGTGGTTGAGTGGTGTAAAGAGATGGCCCAATTGGGACATGGGCTAGAGTTGATACAACTCAAATCCACAATTGCTCAAATCTATCAAGGGAGGCCAAACCCATTCAAATATGGGTTTCCTAGTAAATCATGGTGGTTTGGGTTTAAAAAAAGGTATGCGGACCTTGTATTGCATACAGTTGAGGGCCTTGACAGAGACAGAGCATTAAATTTGCGCCCTGCAGTTGTATGTAAGTTCTATGACACTCTTTCTAGTGCTTACGATAAACATTCTTATGGTGCAGACCATATATGGAACTGTGATGAAACAAGTTTATTGGCAGAAAGGAATTGTGGCATGCAGGTAATTACCAAGAGAAGGATCTGAAATGTGCCAAATATTTTTCCTAAGAGCAGGGAGTGGATAACTATTTTATGTTGTGTCAATGCAATTGGTACTTCAATCCCAGGATTTTATCTATTCAAAGGTAAAAATCAACTGAAAAACTATATACAAAACTATGAACCAGGTGCATGCATGATTGCACATCCCCATGCATGGATGACTAAAGAACTTTTTTTAAATTGGCTTTGTCACTTTGTTGAATCTATACCAGGTGGTGTCTCACCTAATAACAGACACCTATTGATATTATATTGTTGAAAATAATACTGAGAGGGGGGGGTGAATCAATATTATCAAGTTCTTTTAACAAATCTTCCTTATTTACACTTTGAATTATTTTTGCATATCAGTACCATAAAATAATGAGTATGAACAAGAAAAACAGATAGTCACACCAAAGAACACCAGATATAAGGTGGAAACCCAATGTGGGTGAAAACCACCTGCTGCAATATGTCTCTATCTTCTTTCAAATTAGAAACTCCTGTTACAATGATTTTGTACTGGTGCATTCCTTTACCAGTACGCAGGCTGCAACCTGCAGAGAGCTACAACTCTCTCTCGTTTTCCAGTCTCTCCTGGAAGGGAGCTACAACCCCCTACTTCTTTTCTTTCAAGGACCACTTTTCATAAATTTTCAAACTGGATCCAACAACAACATTGAAGCTCATAATCAAACAACCTTCTGAATCACCCAATCACCAGATCCATACATATACAATGATATTATGAGAGTTATCAACCAGATCTAGTACATAAAGATAAGTCATTAATCATGCTGTTATCTGAACTCAATACCAGTAACCAAACATCAGTTATGCACCCAAAACCCTGCAGAATAGTCAAAGGCAGTTAAAACAAATTTTAAGCAGGGATCGCAACTTCACTGGTATAGATCTGCGGATATCTGTACTACCTCCGCACCTGCGCCTTCTGTGGCGCCGCGACCACCACACCTGCGCCTTCTATGGCGCCTCCGCACTGCGCCTTCTGTGGCGCCTCTGCACTGCGCCTTCTGTGGTGCCTCTGTGGCGTCTCCGCACTGCGCCTTCTGTGGCGCCTCCGCACTGCGCCTTCTGTGGCGCCTCCGCACTGCGCCTTCTGTGGCGCCTCTGTGGCGTCTCTGCACTGCGCCTTCTGTGGCGCCTCCGCACTGCGCCTTCTGTGGCGTCTCCGCACTGCGCCTTCTGTGGCACCTCCGCACTGCGCCTTCTGTGGCGCCTCTGTGGTGTCTCCGCACTGCGCCTTCTGTGGCGCCTCCACACTGTGCCTTCTGTGGCGCCTCTGTGGCGTCTCCGCACTGCACCTTCTATGGCGCCTCCGCACTACGCCTTCTGTGGCGCCTCCGTACTGCGCCTTCTGTGGCGCCTCCGCACTTTCGCAGCTGCAGCGCTCAAGAGATCACCCTTCACAGATTCGCTTTCAACTTCCCTTTCATAGATCAAACTTTTAAAACAATAACCCAATATTTCAGATCTTAAGATATTTGATTTGCAAGAATGAATTAGCCAAGTGATCTCCTTTGCTTTATATAGGCAAGCTTCTTCCTAAAATCATGGATCAATACCATAGATAACCAATACAAGGGGCCCAAAAACATGGGGCTCAATAATACCAAGGACTAACCACCATGGACCAAAGGTAAGTTCTCCAACATATACACACTTTTGACGAGGTACCATGGTCCAAAACCATAGGTTCAAATACCAAGGACTAACTACCATGGACCAAAGGTAAGTTCTCCAACATGAAAGAGCGTGAACTTTTTCTCTACATGAAATAAACTTTTCTCTACATGAAATAAACTTTTCTCTGCATAAAAGTGCGTGAACTTTTCTCTACATGAAATAAACTTTTCTCTGCATATAAGTGCGTGAACTTTTCTCTACATAGAATAAGCTTTTCTCTGCATATAAGTGCGTGAACTTTTCAGCACTATAATTTATCATCTGAGATGAGTGGGTTGCCATCAAGTACAACATATGTATCATAAAGCCATACTAGAATCATAATGCCAACATATATGGCCATGGAAGCCACATGGCCGTACAAGCATTTGAGGAGGCAAACAATTTGGGTATCGATCTATTGACATTGCCCACTCATACCACTCACAAATTGAAACCCCTTGATGTTAATGTGTTTGGCCCTTTCAAGAACTATTTCAGGTTAGAGCGTGTTGCATGGAAGGCAAAGAACCTAGGGGTTGAGGTGAAAAGGTTCGAGCTAGAAAAGATTGGAAGTAAAGCATTTAAAAGGGCTCTAACACCATAAAATATCAAGGCTGGCTTTAGGAGAACAAGAATCTGGCCACTGAATTATGATGCTATTATGCATGATATCGACTGTAGCTAGGTGTTTCATGTGGATGATTAGAAAGAAGGGCATGTCCAAACAGGTGTTGAAGTGCAAGAAGTAGATGAACAAGATGATGTGGTTGTAGCTGGTAATATGATTTCCCTCTCTCAAGGACACCTATATGGTGAAGATGATGAAACTGTATGTGAAACACAATATAATCATGAAAACAATCACAGTAACATGGAGGTAACTCAGGGAGTTTTGGCACTCAAGATTCTCAAGGCCATAAAGAATAGGGGTATCATATGGTTTTGGTTGTAACCACATTATGACGTGGATTTTGGATGGATTGTCTCTTTTTCTTGTCACAGAATGATTTTGACTTACAACCTAGGTTGTTTTATTTCATATTGTTTGCGGCATTGTAACCAAAATCCATTTTAGAAGGAACATCTATAGTCTATTATAATGTAGAAATATTACCTGAGAATGCAAATGGAATTTTTTGTTATGCCTCTACACACAAAAAGATTTACAACACATTTATAACGGAGTTGTAAATATGATGACAAACGAGTGAATAATGAAACCTTGAACAAGTCACTTATTTTAATATGAAAAATCCATAAAACAATGAACAACAAAAGTACCTAACCTCACACCACATATGAAAATTTGAAGAGAATAATCACTATTAAAAATGATAAGTTAGATATTTTTAAAGAGAAAATAATGGAAAAAGATGGAATTATAATTGAATATCAAAAGACTAAAATTAAATTGCAAGGACAATTAGAAAAGATATAGGGAAAATAATATTGTAAAAAAATTCAACTCTAAATTTTGGGACAAATGAAAATCCCTTAGAGTTAATGACTACAATGATCATGGAGAAAAAAAAAATTGACAAAGAAGAATCTGCTCCAACAAGCTAAAGAAACTTGTAATGTGATTAAAAGAGGAATTGAACATTTTAGGAATAAGTTCAATAATATGGGAGAAATGGTTATACCAACTTGTGGATTTTTCTCTTTTTATAAATTGTAGCACTTGAAATTCATTAATATAGAAAAGTTACATAGCTATTAGTTTCATATTCACAAAGAACCTAGCATTCCATACATCAACAAATATGGAGAGAGAGAAATAAAGAAGCTCCTCAAGATGGCAAGTTACAAAAGGACAAGTTAGATCCATATGATATAAACTCAAGAAGAAAATAGACTAAACCTAACCAAAACCAAAACCATGTCCAAAATGACATAAAATCCAGATTTCTCCACAAACTAGATACCGCAAAGGAATGAAACAACAATACATAAGTACATTCGTTCCAACCCAAACATTAATTGCAATTACATATTTTAACTGTAAGTGTTATAGAAGAAGGAATCAGAAAATGAATTTCACAAATTAATGTAGTCATTGCATTTAAAGGATGTGTCTAAGAAGTTCAAATTTGAAATCTCTGCATATTATCGCAAACTCTATTCCAAACAATCATAAATGAATTAAAACACAATGAAAATGGGTTAGTTTCCCACTATGAGCATCAAATTACCTTTATAAATCAATGTACTTCCAATTAAAACATAATACAAATGGGTAATGCACTCTTGGCATTGAATTTCCCTTATAACCCAATTTACTTCAAATCCAAACACAATGCAAAGTTGCTCTTATAAATCAATTTACCTCCAATTCTACCAACTTTGGACATTGAGTTACTCTTATAAATGAATATACAATGCAAATGGGCTGGTAGAATAGCCCATTATGAGCATCAGATTACCTTTATAAATCAATGTACTTCCAATTAAAACAAAATACAAATGGGCAATGCACTCTGGGCATTGAATTTCCCTTACAATTTGCTTGAATCCAAACACAATGCAAAGTTGCTCTTATAAATCAATTTACCTCCAATTGAAACACAATAATTTGGGTTGTCAACTATGGACATTGAATTACTTATATAAATGAATATACTACACATAAAATGCAATGCAAACACTTGACTTGATAGCAAAAAAATTCCCATATTCATAACTTTACTTTTACGCAAATGTAGAGCAGAAAGATTTGTCCAAGTTGACAATGATTTTCCATATTAATTGCTTTAACATAATGAAGCAATACATAAATTGCAGTCCTTCTATTGGCCACTGCATATGTTACCAAATTTTGGGACAAATTAAAATCCCTTAGAGTTAATGACTACAATGATCATGGAGAAAAAAAAAATGACAAAGAGGAATCCACTCCAACAAGCTCAAAAAACTTGTAATATAATTAAAATAAGAATTAAACATTTTAGGAATAAGTTCAATAATATGAGAGAAATGGTTATACCAACTTGTGGATTTTTCTCTTTTTATAAACTGTAGCACTTGAAATTCATTAATATAGAAAAGTTACATAGCTATTAGTTTCATATTCACAAAGAACCTAGCATTCCATACATCAAAAAATATGTCAAAGAACCTAACATTCCATACATCAACAAATATGGAGACAGAGAAATAAAGAAGCTCCTCAAGATGGCAAGTTACAAAAGGACAACTTAGATCCATCTGATATAAACTCAAGAAGACAACAAACTAAATCTGACCAGAACCAAAACCATTTCCAAAATGACATAAAATCTAGATTTCTCCACAAACCAGATGCCACAAAGGAATGAAACAACAATACACAAGTACATTCATTCCAACCCAAACATCTTTTAACTATACATTTGTTCCAACCCAAACATTAAGTGCAATTACATCTTTTAACTGTAAGTGTTATAGAAGAAGGAATCAAAAAATGAATTTCACAGATTAATGCAGTCACTACATTTAAAGTATCTGTCTAAGAAGTTCGAATGTGAAATCTCTGCATATTATCGCAGACTCTATTCCAAACAATACATAAATGAATTAAAACACAATGCAAATGGGTTGGTCTGCCCACTATGAGCATCAAATTACATTTATAAATCAATGTACTTCCAATTAAAACATAATAAAAATGGTTAATGCACTCTCGGCATTGAATTTCCCTTATAACCCAATTTACTTAGAATCCAAACACAATGCAAAGTTACTCTTATAAATCAATTTACCTCCAAAAAACATTTGGCAATAAAAACAATCTTCCATCTCATAGGTTGGGTAATTAGTTGTGTGATTGTTTTAGGACCTCCATTGGATACCATAGAAAGTAAACTCCACCATATACAACGTATAATTCCCAAGCTTCCAAATACAATTTGAAATGCACCAAATCACAACCTCCTGCCAATGATGCTATGAGAAACAACATAGGCAATACTATAGGCATTTGAGCATTTATCTGAAGTGTTGGTAAGGTAGTTGTTAGGTTATTTGGGACTTCAGGCCATGATCAAATCATACCAAGAGAGGAAAAGGAGTTGTAACGTGGCAGGATGCAGGCCTTACTGTAAAAGATGGTTAACTTTCTAATCCCGGAAATTTATCCAATTCAGGGAAAATTTTAACCACCCTAAATTTATATGTATAATAAATGGGCAAATCCCCATGATACATAGGAAAAATGGGAGGTGATTTTATCAATAATATAACATTTATATATAAATATTTTGGCAAATCTCTCACCAGATTATATTATCTTGTAAAGTCATGGTGAATATTTCACTGAATTATAAAATCTTGTAATATCTTAGCAAATCTTTCACTGAATAATAAAACATTGTGAAGTCTTGGCGAATGTTTTGTCAAAGTATGAAACCATATATGATAATAGGAAATCATATTCATTAAACTGTAATATACTAACATACATGTTTGGAAAAAAGAAACATAATTTTCTCTTCCTACAAACAATGTTGCAAGGTTCTTACTGTACACTCTTTCATATCCTTCTAGTAGTTTTGATCATATTCCACAACAAGGTTCTTGTAGGTGTTGACCTTGACCACCAATTCTGTCAAGGTATGAGAAATTAATATTTTCTCTACCACTTTTGTCAAGCTATCAAATTTCTTTCTTATTCCATAGACTCCAAGTGCGAGATCAAAAAAAACACATCAAGTTTGTTTACCCCAAAATGCCAACAAGTAGCAAGCCCCAACTATATAATATAAGAAAGTAGTAGGTATCCCAAAGGGGATCTAATGGAAAGTAGTGACCGTTGTCAGAAGCCTTCCAATCAATATATAAATATATAAATGTAGATTTATTATTATTTTAATTGGAAATATTCAATTAAATAATAAAATTTAATTAGGCCTCTCCCAATCTAAATTTCTTATTAGCATAATTCACTACCTTCATACGTCTTTCATTTTTTAACAATGTTGTAACATGTGGATTAATTTTCTTTTTGATGCACAATCTCCACCTTTTAGGACAATATGGTGCAGTGGCCCAACCCCTACAACCCCTACACATCATTACGACAAACTAAGAATAACAGAGAAGATGAAAGGTTGCACAAACCAACATATTTTTCAAACAACTAATCCAACATTAGTACCTTAACTTTTTCATGAAGATATCATATTGAGAGCGTTTGAAAAATGGTGGGAAATCTGGGCAGCGACTATCTCTCTTCTACAAGGGTGATGCGGAAAGAGTGATAAGATTTCACTGTTTTGAATTTTTTTTGGTTAAATCAGAAAAACCAATATTAATGGAGATATTGGTATTTTTTACTAAATTTTGTGAAGTGACTAAATGTAGCTTTAGCCATTCACCTTAAGATTTTTTTTACAATATCATTTCCTAAGTCTATTTAATATCTTCATTATCATAAAAACCAATCTATATGAATCTTAACTCCACTCTTAGAGGGATGAAATCTATTTATCCCTCTCAGTACTTGGTAGACCTGGAATTAAGATGGATCTAAGCTGATAGAATTTCCCCTTTAAATAGTCTATGCTCGCATGAATACCATGGTATTACCATGGGTCAATACCATGGGTTATCATAAACCTGGAGCTTAAAAAATACTATTAGTAATTTATAAAAATTAATAAAATTAATAATTGATTTTTATTTTAACCAAGTTAAAACGTTTAAGTGACATTAAATTACAAGATCCAATTTCACTGTTGATCTACCAAGCCCCCAAAGGGATCAAATATTTTTTCACTCTATGCTAGTTTACATATCACGATATTTGATCCCTCTCGACGCTTAGTAGATCCAGAGTAAAGATGGATCTATGATGATTTAATTCCCCCTTTGAATAGGCTACATTCCATGTGAATACCATGGGTCAATACCATGTGCCATCTTTATTTTTATTGATACTAATATTGGGGTTAATAATGTATTTTTGCATGGTATTAATAATAATTTGGCCCTATTTGGCCCATAGGCTTCGCCTAAATATATATAAGGTGACTTATGGAGTAAATATAAAAAAATATTTTATTTATTTACCATACCTCTCGTTTATTTATATTTTTATTAATTTACCATACCTCTTTTATAAATATGGTATTTGGCTCATAGGATTCACTTAAATAAAAGGTGACTTATGGAGTAAATATAAAAATAATGTTTTATTTATTTACCATACCTCTCGTTTATTTATATTTTTATTAATTTACAATAGCTCTTTTATAAATATGGTATTTGGCCCATAGGATTCACTTAAATAAAACCTCTTTTTTGAGCTTGTTAAATAGAAAGAGGGTTATGGACTAAATATAAAAAGAGGTTCTATTTATTTACCATACCTCTAGTTTATTTACATTTTTATTTATTTACCATGCTTTGGAGTAAGTATAAAAAGAGACTTTATTAATTTACCATACCTCCACTTTATTTTTATTTTTATTTATTGGGACCAAATACGACCTCCCAAACCAGAAAATGGGCCATTACAAATGAATTTAACATTGCAAAGAAGAAAATCGGGTGATTGAGCGAATTAGGTCAAATGAGTCTTTTTTCGGGCTAAAGTGAAAAAAATTATTATTTTTTAAATAAAAGTTGGGCTAAATATATGAAATGAGCGTTTTATAAAAATTTCGCCCCTCTAAAATGAAAAACCCTTAAATTTTTCCCTTGGGCTAAAATTCACCTCTAAAATTTACCATGATCCAATTACTCCTTATCTGATTGATTTCTTTGATGTAACAATTAATTATGTGTGGAATCATTGAATAAAATATTTCATCACCAGAAGAGGGAGGAAACTAACGTGATACCCTTCAGAAAGGGTTTTAGGAAGCAAGGTCACCTATCTGGGATATGTATAGAATCATTACCATGAAGAGAAATCCACGCTAAGGTGGATAAAATGCACACCAATTGGTATTGGGGAAACATTGAAGAATTTCATTGAGCGCTTGTTACAAACTCAGAGGGCCTGCTAAAACTCATGAGAGACCGATGATGTGTATAATTAATAGCCATAAAATCTGTGGAGCACAAGTAAAAGGAAGAATAACATGGATTGCATCCATCTAGGATTGGCTTTACTTCACCTGGTATCCATTCATAAGCATTCAGGAATAAAACAAAGCAAGCAGAAATCACAACAGAGCAAGCAAAAATCGCAAGCAGAGCAAGCAGAATCGTAACAGAGCAAGCAGACTTGTAACAGAGCAAGCATAAATCAGAAGAAAATGCAGAAACCATGCAACAAGAGCTAATTTCCCAGCAAATTCAAGTGTTGAAAAACACAACAGTGCAACAAGAGAAAAATTACAAAAATCCCAACAACAATTTTAAGTGTTGAAAAACACAGTGGCTGGTAGGATTTAGAATCCTACCGGAGAGACGCAGAAGCCACCACTGTGTCCAAACGTCCCCCAGACCTCGCCATACCTTTTCTGCAACAACCACACAAATTACCTGCAACCAAAACTTGCAAACACATGAAAAAATTAGCAGTTGGGCAAAAACCTACAAACAAATTACAACAAATTCGGAAAAAAAAAAAACCATGAATTTACAGATTTACCTTCATGGACCTCGAACTAGCTAGAATTTCACACTAGCTCCTTCTCAAACAATAGGTCGTGAGGATGAAACAACAACCAAGGTATTTGTAAACCCCCGATGGTGCAGAACGAACAATAACCACAGCATTCGTAAACCCCCAACGGTGCAGAATGAACAATAACAACGACAATGTTAAACCCACCTCGAAACAGGTAAAGAAACAAAACCCTAAACCCTAATGAGAAACGAACATGTACAAATAGCAATGCCATGCACAATTAAGCAACAACACCATAAACCCCAAATGGTTAGCGAACCACTGTAAACAACCTCGCCCGGTGAGCAGCTCCAGAATGGTGGATAAGGTGAACCAGTATTGGATCTGTCCCAATCTATCGTCGACGGAGCGCATTGCCCACACATTGGACCCGAACGAAACAACACAGGGCAGAGAAGACATGCCACAAAGCACGTGAAATGAAACCCTAAATGACATATTAACTTCTGTCTTAAATGCCCCCACCCACCGCAACACTTGGCAGGAGCTACTCGACTAGTGTCGTACGAGTTTGCAGGTGTCTCCACGTCGACCACTGAGGTGGATGGGAAGGTGCACAGGTAATGGCGTCCCTCCCCTAGTAAGATGGCCTTTGTTTCTTTGTTTGTCAATGCAAAGGTCACCAAGGATTACTTTCCGATAGAAATTTTAATTTGAAATTTTTATTATAAAATTATTTTTTCTTTATAAATTGATTAATTTTAATGTAAGTTTAACCTAATATACATATATTTTTTTAACAAAATCATATAAAATTCAAAATTATTAATTTAATTTCTATTAATACAATTTCAAGATCTTCATGAGTAATAATATTTTCATGTACCCATAACACTACTATTCACTAAGAGTAATAATATTGTCATGTACCAATAACACTACTATTCACTAAGAATATAAGTATTTAATGGGTAAATTTTCACACTACTATTCACTAAGAATATAAGTATTTAAGGGGTAAATTTTCACTCTTATTTTTTTAAATTTAAAAAGATAAATTCTTATTCAAGCGTATTACTTTTAAATTATATCCCAAAACCAAAAAATCCTTTTTTTTACATTGCTAAAACTATTTTCAATAAAATTATATATATATTTTTAATAACACATATTTAAATTCATATATAAAAATAAATATTACTTTTAATTATAATTTAATATCTCACTTATTTTTTATATATAATTTATTCAAATCTTATTATAACTAAAATTATAATTATAAAATTCATTTGTTTCTCACACTAAAGGTCCTTGGTTCAGTCCTGCCTCAGACATTATAATTGAAAAAGGAAAGAAAAAAAACCAGCACGACGAAGAATTTAACTAAAAAGTTTACGAAGAATTTATCTAATTGAACTGTAAGTTAAATTATTTTGATTTAGTTTAAAATTATAAAATTCAGTTGTCCCAGGTTTAGATATTGTAAGTTAAAAAAGTTTTTTAAATGGTTAAAACTATTTTCAATAAAATTACATATATATTTTTAATAATATTTAAATTTAAATTTAAATTTATATATAAAAATAAAAAATATTTTTAATTATAATTTAATATCTCATTTAAAATATTTTTTAAATCTATTCTTATTATTACTGAAATTATAAATATAAAATTTAGTTGCCTTTTAGTCTTATTATTACTAAAATTCAGTTGCTTTATCTACTTTATTCAGTCCCCGCTCAGACATATTATGAATCAAAATGTAAACCACCACACACGCTCATCGATTCAAGATCCCATGCATGATTAATGAAGTTAACATACTATAGTTGTCATTTGAACCCGACGTGAATCGAACACGCAACCTTCTGATCTGGAGTCAGACGCGCTACCATTGCGCCACGGATCCACATATTTTATTGTTGTTGTCCATAAGTTTTAATTTTATCAAAAATCTTTTAACAATATGTAAATGTGATCGTGTTGTAAGTGAGCGTGGATAGAAGACGCGACCATTAAAGTGTTGAGTGTAGCGGAGCTGTTAGGTAACGAACTCCGTACGTATCCCATGCATGGTGAACGTTTTAGTGATTTACTTAAATTTTCAATTTCTTTCAACTCCTCCTCTCAAATAGATGTTTACATGTTTGTTTGTTCATCAACTTCGATACACTTGTAGCTAGAAATACACATGACATTCTATTGCGTTAATTATTCTTTACATTTGTTCGGAATCAATTATTGAAATCATTATTAATTTCTTAAGGATGAGGAGCGAAGTAATAATTTATATAGTAGGGTCATGTAAGAAACGTGTTGATGATGATAGCACTTGGTGTATGTTGGCTTTGATAAGCTTTATCATGTTACTTTAATTTCTATTTTTTGACTAGAACTTGAATGAGCTATGATGTTACTAATTCTTATGCTACTATAGAATTACAATCCTCTTTCTCAAGACTAACAAGCATCCTAAGCTCAATAGGAAACTTTGAAAAAATATTATTATTTTTCAAACTTAAATTTTGAAGACTTGTGAATTGGTCAAGCTAAGGAGTTATGCTTCCAATTATTTAATTGTTCTAAGTTACAAATGTCTGTAAGATAGACTGTCGAACAAAAAAAAGGCACCACGTGAAATATATGTGGGAAGAAGATGTTTGTAGGAAGCCATTGAGGAATTCTCAGTTGAAGGTCAAGCCTTGCCACTGAGCTTATCAATGTCCTCGACGAGGTGAGCACGCTCTTGACCCTCGCTTTGACGGTGAACCCAATTTAACAAATTACAACTAAGAATTCCTCCTGTCTCACGACCACACGAAGATACAGGAAAGGAGAAAGAATAATCACAGGTCACGGTGGAAAAGGCCGGGGGAAGAATACATGTGAGTACCGCCCCAGTTATAAAAGGAAACTACCTGAGAGGGACATGCATTTGTAAACACGGCAGCACATATCAAAGGGGGTTTTGACTCTTCGTCGTGCCTCGAAGACAATGGCCGGGAGGACATGACACTGTGGGAACTCGTTTTAAGGTATGCATGTTTCTCCTCATGAAATTGTCTCAATATACAAATGAACCGCATTGTTTCTGCTCCCCTTCTGGGTTTTTTTCCCTATTTCTTCCTTTAAAAATAGATATTGTCTATTAAATAACTTTTTACTTTCCTGCAAAATTACTAGGGTTCATGCCTTCCTGTCTAGATGTTAAAAATTTCATCTGTTTTAAATTCCCTGTCTGCGAACCACCCATAACCCACCATTTTTGGTGCTGGCTATCAGAAATTTGCATTATCTCCCGTCCATGTTTAAGTTTCAGTTTCCGAATAGGGAAATTTTGGTGTAACTGCAAAGGATGTTTTTGCTGTTGCATTGTATTTTAAACAGGGTATGCCATGAATGCTGCTTAACTTGTTCTTTGCCCCCCTTATAGTCTATAAGCCATAGCCCACCATTTTTGGTGCTAGCTATCTGAAACTATATTACCTCCCATCCATGTTTAGGTTTCAATATCCGAAAATGGAATTTGGTGTATTTGAAAAGGATGTTTATGGTCTCATACTATTCCTATATCCCATACTAAGTTTTAGCGGTGAGTGTCTTGAATAATTTATGTATAAATTCCATTACAACATCCTTTCCCTTCTACTATCTATGGACTTCACTGTAATACATCTCTGCTCCATCTTCCACTCGGGATGGTTTCTGGTTTTTCCGGCGACCAGAAAAGTTACTCAAGGGAACGTATCTCCACATTCGCGGCAAGTGGAGGTGCGCGTGTTTGATGACACTGTCCACATGGTCTACTCTCGTCATTTGTCCCATCTCCCCACACTATCACTGCCCAAAAGTCTCTGACCCACGTCATTCATTTCACATCCCCATACAATTCTATGACCTCACACATTCCTCCTCAGGAAAGCTGCATTGTGGAATGTACACTTGCCCACGCATCCATTTTTGGGTTTGTATTATGACGGTGGCATTTTATCCCCGTGTCAAGCAGGATCTATTGGAACTTTATGACCCGAAATGCCTTGGTGCAAACGACAAGAGGGTTGCTTGGATCTTAATTGAGAAGGAATACCATGGCAGTTTTCCTGACCACATTAACCTACTTTGGGGGGACAAAAATCTCCAACAGAGGTTGGAATTTTGGGGGTGCCTTTCCGCTGCTCGTCCTGCCATAGAACTGGACATCTACAAGACCATTTTCCATTTTGTCCGAGCGGCCGCCTACATGGAAGAAAAGTCTACAACAAATCAAAGCTGGCAAACACCACGAAGGAACAGGCCGGAAATATTGGTCAAAGGATGGCGTCACTCTAGAAAGCGACACATCCAGGTAATTCTCACTGTACTTTCCCCCATTTATCTCCATTTGTAGGATCTAGGGGAATCTCCCCTATTTCTGTTCCATATTCGCCTTATAGTTCTCGAAAGTCTGCATCACCATACTTAGGTATTCCAACTCACCCTAGTCCCCCCCCCCCCCCCCCACCTGAGCCTATCCCCTGCCTGGAAATTCCCACCCCTTTACCATGCATTCACCCTTACAGCAATATTCCCTCATCATCGCACATCACCTACGTACCCTCACCTACCCCTTCCCCTACTACGGCCTCTCGTATAATAAAAGGCAAAGAACCTTGCCTTTTTGTTACCCCTCCAAACTCTCCCACTGCAACTTCTCCAAACTCGGTAGGGAGCGACCTGGACTTTCTCCTGAAAAAAGACTCTAGACCTGCAAACCCTCACCATACATAAACCATGTACACCTTCCTCCCCACACATCAGCCCAACTTCGGCTGGTAATATAACTGTCCGGTGGAAGCAGAACCGGGGCAACAGGCATTTCCGTGGAAGAAACTCCAATATTTCTCACACCACTTCGATGGATCGTTTCCTCATTAACATTCCTATTTCAGATCTTTCTTCCCATGGGACTCTTAGAGCAAGGCAGCCCGTCGAACCCTCTCCATGACTCGCATTATTTCCATTAATATCAGGGGGCTGGGAGCTGACCCCAAATTCATAGCTCTCAAAGACTTGTTTATCTCCTTACATCCAAATCTCATCCTCATTCAGGAAATGATGCATAAGCGTTCTAAAGCTGTTTCATATTTTTGGAAAATGTATCTGAGTTGGCACATCACAACAACTGATTCCACTGGCCTCTCTGGGGGACTGGTGGCTTTATGGGATCCATCCTGGGTCTCGGTCAAGGCTTTCAGATGTTTTGCTGGCATTCTGCTCGAAACCAGTTTTCTTGGTACACTAGAACATATCCACATACTTAATGTATATTCCCCTTACAAGGACCATCTCACCTTCTAGAATCAGATCCTCTCGTCAGAAATATTGGAATTGGCTTCCTTAATGATTGTGGATGATTTAAACTATACCTTAAGTAGTGATGAAGTATGGGGTTGTGGTAGAAAGATGGATCCTCTGGCCAGCCATCTACAAAACGCCTAGCTCACATATAATTTTGTAGACATCTATCCCGCCAAAATTGCCCCCACATGGGATAATGGCAGATCTGGTTCTGCATATCTGGCCAAAAGGCTGGACCATTTCTTAGTTCATGAAAAGTTGATTGAACGTCTGGGCCTTTTAGATTCCGAAATCATTAGCAACTTCACATCAGATCACAGACCCATATCACTGCAATGAAGGAACACTGGAATCCGAAAGGGATTTCCTTTTAAATTCAATAGAACTTGGCTAGAAGACTCAGATTTCAATGAACTAGTTCAGGAAACCTGGAGAAGATGCTCTACTCTCACAAACTCCTCCCCTTCACATCATCTCCTAGACAAACTACCTTCCCTTCGGAAGGTAGTAAAGCCCTGGCAAATTCAGAAGCAAAAAGCTAATAGGAAAGACCTAGAGGACATTCAGCCAGAACTGGATAGGATTGTCTCAATGATGACATCTCAATATCTTCCCCTTAAGGTTCGCCTTCGTATAAAAGAACTGAAAATTAGGGAAAAAAAATTATTGGCTGTTGAAGAAGCCACATGGAGATTAAAAAGTAGGGCTATATGGCTAAGAGAAGGAGATCATAATACAAAGTTCTTTCACCGATATGCAAACCATTGGCGGAACATAAACACAATCTGGGAGATTAGGGTCGAGGAGGGGAAAACATTACAGACTCGGGAAGATATATGTAATGCGGCTGTACAACACTTCCAGGAATCCTTCAGTAGAAATGAGAATATTATGGCTGAAGATATCATCTGGGGAATTGAACCTTATCCTACAATGTTCAGAGATGAACAGAATGAAGAACTATACAGACCTGTTTTTGAAGAAGAACTTTTGGAAGTGATGAAATCTTTCAAGAAAGATAAATGTCCAGGACCGGATGGATGGATGATTGAATTCTTCCTTCACTTTTTTGAACTAGTAAAGAAGGATCTTCTGAGTATGGTTGAGGAATCCAGAACTTTGGGTAGAATTCACCAACATATATCATCAACCTACATTTCCCTTATTCCAAAGAAAAAAATGCCAACTCCTTCTCAGACTTTAGACCGATTTCCTTATGCAATTCCATCTACAAAATAATCTCAAAGATCATTGCTGGCAGAATATGAGGTACTCTATCAAGCTATATCTCTCAGGAACAACATGGTTTCCTAAAAGATAGGCTTATTCATGATGGTGTTGCAAACACTCAAGAAAGTTTGCATTCCATCCACACAAAAAATCTTGAAGAAGCCATTTTTAAAATTGATTTAAAGAAGGCATATGATTGCCTGGGGTTTTCTAAGATGCGTTCTCACCAAAATTGGTCTCAGCCCAAACTGTACAAACTGGATTATGGCATGTGTAGACATGGTAAATTTTTCCATTCTTATTAATAGACACCCTACTAACTATTTCCAAGCTGCTAGAGGATTGAGGCAGGGATGGCTCCCTATCCCGTTATTGTTCATCCTGGTAATGGATTGTCTAAGCCTACATATCAAAAGAGCTATTATGGAAGGACATTTCCGGCCTCTGATGATTAGCAAAAACAACAGCATATCACACAGCCTATTCGTAGATGACATCCTGATTTTGGGTATTCTCTGTCGATTCACCTGGATATGTCTTTATAATATCCTAAAGAAATTTACAATGGCTACAAGATTACAAATCAATGAAAAGAAATCTATAATCTTACATGGAAAATGTGGTAGGGAAATAATTGATTACATTGCAGCTTTATATAACATCAAAGCAACTCCTATCCAAGAGGGAATGAAGTATCTTGGATACCACCTTAAACCTTCCTGCTACATTTGCGCAGACTGGAAATGGATCATAGATCGTTATTATAAAAGAATATCTGGATGGGAATGCAAATGTCTGTCGATGGGAGGGAGAGCTACACTTACCCAAGCAGTTTTAGCACAGCTAACTGTATGTTGCTCTCACCTTTTTTATATACCAGCTAACATTATCAAAGTGCTAAATCACCTTACAGCAAATTTCATTTGGGGAGGTTGTCATGAAAAGAAGAAATTTCATTTAGCCAAACTTTCTAAAATTACTCTTCCAAAAAAACTGGGAGGTTGGGGGATTATGAATCTTCGTAAATTTGGAGCAGCATTACTGTGTAAATCCTTATGGAGAGGCTTATATGGGGAAGGTACCTGGAGTATATCCATAAAAAAAAAGTATCTGGGCAATAAAGACCTCACCTTATGGTACAGAAAAGGTACTATTTTCTCCATCCAAGGCTCTGTGATTTGGAAAATCTTCCGCAAAATACAATCCTTTTTCTTACAACATCTCTCATGGAGTTTCCGATTTGGACCCAATATTTGGAGCTAGGGAGGAATGTTCTATTCCTTAGGAAATTAAAAATGCCATACATCGTGCGGGCATCTTCGTATGGGGACAAGTCATTGCGGGCTGGCAGGGGCCTTCACCTATATGGAAAGAAGCACATAGTATGGGTCTACAAGGACAAGAGGCCCTTCAATGGAACAAGATTTTGACAAACATAAAAAATATAGGAATTTTCCGTACAGAGTCCTGTGACTATCTCACATGGAAGGGGAAAAGGAGGAATGATAGTATAAGTGTTGCTAATACCTATTTATCTTTATCCAATATACCTCCTTCTCAAATAGGTCAGAAATTTCCCACAGTTTTATGGAAAATAGGAATTCCTAGCAAAATCATAATTTTCTCTTGGTTAGTTTTTCACAATAAAAACCTCATATGGGAGAATCTGCATAAGAGGCAGTGGAATGGGCTAGGCATTTGTTCTATCTGCAAAGCTGAAGCTGAAAACAATGAGCACATCTTCCTACAATGCAATCTCACCACTCAGATATGGAAAAACTTATCTAACTTTTTTGGTTTTTGTTTTAAAATGCATTCCTCCATAAAAGACTCTCTGGAATGGTGGAGTACACAGAAAGCTTCCTGGAGATCCATCCCCTTAATATGTATATGGACAATTTGGAAATGGAGGAACAATTTCTTGTTTCAAAACAGGAAAGAAGAGTTTCAGCAAATCACTCACAAGGTTATCTCATATTACAACGTTTACATGCCATAGTTCAAACAACCAAGTAGTAAGCCCCGTGGGCACAACAACCCTCTGCTAGAGTACCCAATGGGTTTTTTTGATGGTGCAGCACAAAAAGGTATATGCGCTTGTGGTTGTTGCATTTCCATGAATGAACATCTAAAATACAACCTTTACTGGAATGGAGGGAATGGTACCAACAACAAAGCAGAGGCAATGGCACTTTGGGGTCTTTTAGTTTCAACAAATTTCTAAACATCCCTGTTTTACATATATATGGAGACTCCAAAATTATAATTGATCATGTCTTAGGAAAGATATCCATAAATAACCCTCTTCTAATAGGATGGATGAAGAGAATTGAGATCCTCTGGCAAACACAAAATGGATACTCTATTCAGCACGTTGACAGATCCCATAACGAGCAAGCTGATAGACTATCAAAAAAGGTCTGTCCCAAGAACTTGGCAAATGGCATATGGATATTCTCTTGGAGAACAACACCTATAACATGGAAGACTTTCTCCTTCCAGGAACATAATATTAAACACTTTTTTTTCTTTTTTGTCCCTGTTGTTGAATTACTACTGCCTGGCCACTGGGCATTATACAATGTCCTCTGCGAAGTGGGATTTATCTCCTTCACAGATGGTGACTATCTTCTCTTTTACAATAGGGTTCATATGTTCCAAGTTTTGGGTTGTATCCTATCTTTCTTTGTTATTGTTTCACACAACTTCCATGTATTAGCTTTCTGTTCCTTCCTTCTAATGTTTAAGGGAAGATGAATCTTGTTGTTTATACACGATGCTTATTGTCTATGATATTGGCACTTGTTTCGCCAGACTAATTGTAATTTTTGTAAATTCTCCTTTGTTATTAATATAATACTGCTTTTTTTGTACTAAAAAAAAAATGGTTGTAAGATTGCAACTTTGCAAGTTCCCTATCTGAAGGTATCCTACCACTGAGATGATTGGAAAATAGAACCAATTGACGCAACATTTTTAACCTCCCTAATTTAAAAGGAATGATTCTTAACAACCCTTTTTCAAATAAATCAAGGACTTTTAGTTTTCTTCACTGACCTAATTCCAAATTATTTGTTGATAAACAAAGATATACAAGATCTCTTAGTATAATTGTCTTTACCTTTGCAAACTTCATATACAGATTCATTAATGTATATATCTATAGGACTTCCTAAAAGGATTGCCTTCAAACCCAAGCAACTAAGATTGTAAGACCTCAACACCAACACTTATATTCTAGACAATACAAAGCCCTAGACAAGATGTATCACTTTCATGTTTGCCATGTGTTCACTTGCATAAAACATGTGTTAAGGTTTAGTTTATTTTTGCTAAAAATGAGGTGTTGTGATTTGAAGTCATCGTAATGGTCCCAATGGTCCCAATAGTTTTTTACATTTAGATTTTTCTATGTTGTTTATAATGCTATAGTCCACTACCCCTTTTATTCTTTTGCATTTCTCATTTTCAATAGTACATTAATATTTGAATAACAAAATTAAAATAATTATTTTAATATAATATGATCATGGCTAATATGAGATTTATTCTTTGGTAATGATTCATATGAAGATAACTAAAATTATTAACACGAAAAAAAAAAAAAAAACAATATTAGTTTTGTTATTGGTATAATGTGTCACATAAACTCACATCAAAGTAAATAAAGTAAGAACTGAAAGGTTAACATAATCTCTTAGAATACCAAGTACACCCCTAGGTGTTAGAGTTCTTATTGTCTATATAAGTATTCTTTATGTTGGTTGCTTTCTATTATTTTAATGAGTAGGTTCGTTGAGGATTCATGAAGGTGTGATGATTGATGTTGGAGAAAGCAATTATTAATTTTGAGATGAAAGAGACACAAGGTATGGTCCTTATTGCAATAGTTGGAATTAAAGGTTTGAATGATTTTCAATTTCAACCTCATTTCTCATTTAAACTAATATGTAAACTACCATGGATATTCCACTGGACAATTCATCATAAAATATCTACTAAAATATATTTGAAAATACGAAATCTACAATATGAGGATTAATCTTTCTTTATATTTTTTATTCTTTAATTATTGTGTTATGATTTTCATGCAATAGATAAAATATGGAAAATAGAGAACAACGAAATACAATTCACAAACCATAACAAACACAAGTTATGATATGAAAAATCCTTATGGGAGGAAACCCAACTAGAAGGTGATGTTGCTCTTCCCTCTCTTTCTCTGAATGAAAATTAATGCAAGTACAAAGGAGTGAGACTTGTGGCCCATGGGATGCTACAATACACAAGCCTTCTCTAGTTGCCAAGATTCACAATCAGGGTATGGTGTAGGGAAGAGAACTGCTGGAATTTATTTGTAACGGCCCATCAAAACTGATCCACAAGGTAAAATTTTAAACTTTATGATAAAACAAATATGATGAATTTTAAATAATAAATATGTTAAGTTTTATAAATATAATTAAACTTCATAAACATATATAAATTAAATTTTATAAAATATATAATTAAACTTTATAAAATTATATAAATTAAATTTTATAAAATATATAATTAAACTTTATAAACTTATATAAATTAAAACTTTAAAACTAAACTATATGCTAAAAACCTAAAATCAAATAAAGGACCCTTTTAAAAGGGGGCGCTTATAATCAACTGAACATTTATAGCATAACACATTTGACAGGGAAATGATCTGAGAGCATCAATGCGTGGAAGGCGTGTTGGGACGAGGGAAGGCGGTGGCTGCAGGTAGGAGGGCGGTCACCGCCAGGCCCGTAGATAAAACCGGAGGCCTGAACCGAGAGAAGGGGGGGAAAACAAGAGAGGAGCAAAAAGAACCAGAAGCAGAAATTCACCGGGAGAAAACCAGGAGGAAGATAATTATCCATTGGAAGAGCTTTAAGCCGTCTGAGGTTCTGGGCACGGAGGGACAGAGAGCTTCTGCTGAGAAGCTTTCTGGATTGAGCAGCTAGGTTTGCTCAGTCTGGCTGGGTGGTATTGGTCTCCCGGAGATTGGATCAAAATAGCCACGACATCACTAGCAGAATAAGCAGCAGTTAAGTTAAGTACAAATTTAAATTCTTTAGGCTTTCTGTATTTCAGATTCTAGTTACTGTGTTTGGTCATTACAGATGGTATCAGAGTGTGTTGTTCAAACCCTTTTCGACCTTACAGGCCACAATTTGTTGTTCTTGGTATATGAAGAATGAAATTGATTTAAAAAAAAAAAAAAACCTCTACAGGTTGTCGTCTCTGTATTTCATTCACTGCCCTTTTCTGCAAAAATCTTTTGTGTCCATTGTGAACCGTCATGGGTAATTCTTTTGAAATCTTTATAATATACTTCCAAACTTTAAAAAAAAAAACTTCCGTGGGAAAATGCTCTTTAATTTTAAGATCTTGATGAAAGATCTTTACGCGGATTTGATCTCGCGATCTACCGAAATAACCATCGATTTTATGTTTGTATAAATCACCAGTGATACTTTGATGGGATGCGATCTCGTGATATCTCAGCTGCAAATTCGGTGATGCTATTAGGAAAAAAAAATAAAAAACGTATCACATCCGTGTAACCTTCCCACGGTATACGCCCGCGGTTATCGTAACCGTCAGCCTTATTCTGATATACATTAATCACCGAATTTACCATGGTGCGTTTGTTATAACCGCCAAAGTTATGTACTCTATTGCTCTCGATCTGCAGACGTCCCTTTGTTACTTTCTTTTAATAGTTCCTTCTTTTATGTTTGCGGTATGGATTTGAAGGGGCTGCAATCTGAGCCTCTGTTCGATGCCGTGCCTCCCAACTCTCGAAGCGCTAACTATGTCATACTAAAATGGACTGACAATACGCATGATTACTCTTCTTCCATCATGACTAGAAATGTAAGTTTGGGGGTTCGAACCTCTTTCTTGTGTTAAACAATTCAAGCCAATGCTGTGGGTTAGACATATTCTTCCATAAGTCCCATAGGGCAATTTCATTCTTTGTGCATTTCCATGATATCACAGATGCTTCGTAGCATCCGAACAAGTGTTATATGTACTCTTAAGTTCGTGACTTTGCTCAATTGGATGAGCGATATACATTAGCAAAGGCAACACGTAAATTAGCTGTTTTCTCACGGGAATTCTAGCAATTTAAGTATCTACTTGAATGGTTCATGAGGCACAATACTTGCTAAGGTTTTGCAAATGGGGTAGCAAGCTAAGTGGGCTTGATTGTGGGGAAAAACTCCACAGTTAAGCGCGCTTGAGCCAGAGGAGTTCTGGGACGGGTGACCTCCTGGGAAGTCCTGGTTACCGGGTGCAAGCCCCGGAAGTGATGATTGATGCTATGTGATTCGTTCTCCACATTTCACTAGTTTCAATCCCACTTCTTCACCCCTGTGAGCATCACCCGATGCAATGAGTGCTAAGTGAACTATTCAAAAATCATGAGAAATTAGTCAGTTACGACTACCTCTCATGGAAATGGTCATACGTGAATGATCTTACTTAACGCAGTTGAATCCCAAAATGATATCTAATTCTAGCAATGTCAAAAACATTCATTGGGGTTATTGAGTTAACGCTTTGCTATAATCCTGGCTCTGATTTGGTGTATATTTCTTCGTTGGGTCCCTTGTGTGTCGTTGGTGGGGCGTTTCTTTTCTTGCTGGCAACATTTTCTATATTCTACACGATATTTGAAATACTTTCTTTTCTAGTTTATTTCGTGTTTGTGTTTATGAATATTTATAGTTTATTTTGTGGTTGTATTTATGAATTTGTTGTAATTATATGTCTGAGTTATTTGGATATTAAAAATTCAATTTGGTAGATCAATTTATTTATTTAAAAAATATTTTAAATAATAAAAAGTTCTATAAAGAGAGCACATGGAGTCTAGACCTAGGTTGCAAGAACTGCAAAATAGGATCCTAGGCAACTGCTAGAGGATGGAATACGCAAGGAACTCAGAAGGGAAATTGAGAACACATTAAATAATTTCATCATTTTCTCAGTTGTTCAAGCAGAAGAATTTGAAGAAAAGTTAGAGGCTCTATTGCTATCAATACGATCACAACAACAATTAATGGAGTATTTTCAGGATTATGGTCATGTGCTTGGTCATAAAATATGGCAAGAAGAGTTCATTCAAGTACTCAGTCATAACATTGAGCTGGAATGCAATGCTTATCTTAAGAGGAGAATACAGGACTTGAAAAGTACATTCTTGGATATCAAAGATCTTTCAAGCGTGGCAACTTTTATTGGGCGATTGCTGCAACAAATTCTTCGTTTGACTGATCCATCCCAGTCTATGTATCTCGCTCCTATGAGTGGGTGGTTTGATGCAGGAGGCAAAGAGATGTTTGGTTTGCGGCCTTTTAGATTGCTTGAATCCTGGACCTTCAGGGATGACTGGTATTGATCGCCTCTTAAGTTTTGTCATCACAAGAAGCCTTCAACGTGCACTAATTGATCTACGGAACCAGATGCACATCGTCGTGTACCAACTGTTTATGCTAGGAAGAGAAATGTCTAGAAATTTCTAAAATGATTGATATCTTAGCATCTCAAAATAAAATTCACAGGAGTAAATTGAATAGCTTGCTGCCTTAATAACAGGGCCCGAAAATATTTTATTAGCACCCTCTGTTTGATAACAAAAGTATTCACAACTTCGTATGCTAACAAATTCATCTATACAATGCCAAATAAAACTGATCTTCGACAGTTATTTCGATTCTGATCTCATAAACATTTCAAAAAAATCAACATCCTTTTACTGTAACTACAGGCCTCAACGCTGCACTGATAGCAGTGATACTGATATTACAAGCTATCTGGAGCAACTTGGGAGTCTGGATGCTGCATTAGCTCCACCTGCTTCAATCCCTTACCTGGGTGGTTCTGTATACAAAAAGGTTGAAATCATAAATTCAACGTGAGAACCATTGGTTGAATGCCTGGCCCATATTGGGCAGCTACAGTTATTGCGATGCTTGCTTGCATCACAGTTAAGATCAGCATCTAAGGTAGAAGCAAGCACCATTTCCTTTTCAGTTGAGGGGATCAATAATGCAGCAGTCCGTGAAATTAAGAGTTTTAACCAGAAAGGAACCTCAGGAGTAGCACTGGAAGAGAAGCAAAACAAAGTTAGAAGATTCTTAGAGAACTGAGCAAACAAGTGCAGTTATGTGGTTTTTTTTTCACCCCTGCAAACTATATATATTACTGCTGAACCACCAGATTACATTGCTCTAGAAGGAATTAATAAAGTAGAATATATATGATATTAAGAAAATTACAAAAGTACCCATACATTATTTAGTCACGTAGATAGTAGACCTCTTAATTAGTGAAGATAAAAGAATCTACTCAATCATTCGCATCAGGTAAATTTACCACGGCTAGAAATAATAAATTAAAACGTGATTCTTTGTTGGACTCTCATGTTTTTTTCATCATTGTCAACATACTCAGGGTTATCTAATAAAATAATCATATATGACCTTCTTTAAATGTGATAGTCAGATTGAGATATGACAGGTATGTTACCGATGTACATTGTAAACGAAACATCTAACATTTTCATTTTGTGGATGTTGTTAGGTAAATAAACTTTAGGTGCCTTACCTTAGGGGCTAATACCCATACACTTTTGCATTATTCATATTAGGATAGAATACCCTGCATTAGGACAAGGAGGTCGCGAGACCACCCTCCTTGACCTCGGTACCAGTAAGATCCGCCTAGCGGGTAAAAATAGCAAAACTATACCCGTTTATGAATGTGATGTTGCAAAAGGAAATTGTGTGTTAAAAATTCGGTTATCCACCTCAAAATTTTTACAGAATTTTATTATGTGTTCAGGAACCATCACAATGGTGAGGACGTATGAGCGACGACGACGTGATCAGGCAGCATCACCACCATTAATGCCGCCACCGTCGCCATCATCATCCCCATCACCAGCGTCACCGCCAAGACCATCATCAACATCAATCGCCCCAGCGCCAGAGTTGACTGTGATAATGAATTCTTTGGAGGCCTTATTGGAAACATTAAAAGAATCAACTAAGGCCAAAACCAAAGGGGAATTTCAACATGTAGCCACCAGTTCAGCGGAACCAAATAATTTTGAGCCCAGAAGATCGAGAGAAGACATTTCTAGGGAGCTTCAGAAAATTAGACTCCCAGAATTCTCAGGAGGTCGAGCAGGTGAACGCGCTGAAGCATGGTTGGAAGGGATGAACTGATGCTTTAGGTTAAGAAAATATTCGCCTTCAGCAAAAACAAAAATTTCCGTGTTTCAACTAAAGGAAAGTGCCTTGATTTGGTGGGGAAATCTGGAAAAGCAGTTGCACCTTACATCGGATAATGTCCCTTGGGAACTATTTGAGGAAAGGTTCCGCGCAAAGTATTTGCCTCCATACTTTCAAAAACAGCAAGCCAGAGCCTTCCATACATTAATTCAGGGAAATAAAACGGTGGAGGAATACGAGATAAGGTTTATGGAACTTGTAAAATACATTCACTACTTAGATTCTGATGAACGTCAAGCTGAACGCTTCATATTTGGGTTAAATCCTCGCATCAGAGCCTTGGTAAGCATGTGGAAACCTCATCAGTAGCTGAGGCAGTCGAATGTGGTCGTTATGCAGAAGAGCACCTTGGAATCAAAAAAGATATGGGGCCAGCAGGGCCTTTACAATCAGGATTTCCAGGGAAGGCTCCCCGGAACTTCTTCAGAGGAGGTAGCTCGAGGCCACCTTACGGTAACAGGTTTACCCCAAATGTGGGGACAAGAGTTCCCATGGCAGTAAACACTATAGCCGCGGAATCGTCCAACACCAGACCATGGGCATCGCGAGGGACTGCCGGTAGAGGAAGGAGTGCGAGAGGAATCAACATGGGAGGACGCGGCTCGTTCTCTAGAAATTCACACCTTGATTCAAGAGGATCAACGCAGCTCAATTGTTGGGGATGTGGGGGACCGCATTTCCAGCGTGACTGCCCAGAAGCTTCATCGAATATATTGCATAGGACTGGGAAGGAGCCGCTATCAGCCAATCGAGGTAATCATAGAATTCATGCAGTAGTCAACCACGACCAAGCAGCCCATCAATCCACTGTAGTGGAATCTTCAGGTATTATCAATGGCATAAAACTCAAAATCTTATTTGATACTGGTGCCACAGATAGTTTCATTTCGTCATATGCATTAAATAAATGTGGGTTGGCAGCTCGTAGACAAAATGATTTCCACCAAGTGGAAATGGCCTCAAGAGAACTCCAAACCGTGGGCTTGAGTGTGGATCAATACAAAATTGACCTAGGGGTCTGTTCGACTAAACTGAAAGTCTATGTCACAGCCTTAGGAACGTATGATCTTATCATAGGTATGGATTGGCTGGAAGCTCACCAAGCTTGGGTGGATTTTTATGGAAAAAGGATTCTGGGCATAAATGATGAGGGAGAAGTAATCCAAATTCATGGAATCAAGAGGGAAGTTTCTTTACGCTACATTTCGGCAATGCAGGTGAAGCGTTGTTTAAGAAAGGGTTGTCAGGCTTATGCAATTCACGAAGTAAGCCAAGAAAAAGGGCCATCCTTAGAACAATATCCGGTGTTAGCCGAGTTCCCGGATGTATTTCCAAAGGAACTACCTGGATTACCCCCGGTAAGAGAATTGGATCTCACTATTGAATTAAAGCCAGGTACCCAACCGATCTCTAAAACGCCTTATAGAATGACAGCTCCAGAACTTCAGGAATTGCAAATCCAGTTGAAGGAACTACTCGATATAGGGCATATTCGGCCCAGTACCTCACCTTGGGGCGCTCCTGTAATTTTTGTGAAGAAGAAAGATGGATCCTTAAGATTATGCATAGATTATCGAGACTTGAATCGAGCTACAGTAAAGAATCAATACCCTATGCCGCGAATCGATGATCTTTTCGATCAAATGAAAGGAGCTGTTGTCTTTTCCAAAATTGATCTTCGATCAGGGTATCATCAGCTAAGGATTTCTGAAAATGATATCTCTAAGACTGCATTCCGGACACATTTTGGACATTATGAATTTACTGTGGTACCATTTGGGTTAACAAATGCGCCAGCCGTGTTCATGAATCTTATGAACAGTGTTTTCTGTCAATATCTTGATAAATTTGTGCAAGTCTTTTTAGATGATATTCTCATCTATTCCAAGAATGAAGAAGAGCATGAAGATCATTTGCGGATAGTATTGTCCTGCCTTAGAGAACGTCAGTTATATGGAAAACTATCCAAGTGTTCTTTTTTTCAGGAAGAGATTGATTATTTGGGTCACATCATATCAGGTGAAGGGATTTCAGTAGATCCTGAGAAGGTAAAAGCGATCATGGAATGGCCAATACCGAAAAATGCACATGAGATACGAAGCTTTATGGGTTTAGCCGGTTATTACCGGAGATTTGTGGAGGGATTCTCCAAAATCGCAAAGCCAATCACAACCCTTCAGCGTAAAGGTGTTAAGTATGAGTGGACCGAGGAATGTAATAAAGCATTCTCTGAACTCAAAAGACTACTCACTAGTGCACCAATCCTAAGAGTCCCTGATATGGGCAAAGACTTTACGGTATGTACTGATGCATCCAAGCAAGGGCTGGGTGCAGTATTGATGCAGGATAGGGGGGTGATAGCTTATGCTTCCAGAAAGCTAAAACCTCATGAAGAACTCTATGCTACTCACGATTTAGAATTGGCCGCTGTAATGCTAGCTTTAAAGATTTGGAGACACTATCTAGTGGGACGAAATTTTACACTTAAAAGCGACCATCAAAGTCTACAATATTTGTTCACCCAAAGAGACTTAAATGCCAGGCAAAGGCAATGGAGTGAATTCCTAAGTGAATATGACTTCGGAATATCATACATTAAGGGAAGAGAAAATGTAGCAGCCGATGCCTTAAGCAGGAGACCTCGGATATTTTCTCTCATACCCATTAAAGTGGACTTAAGACAACGAGTACTGGATCATCTTATAAAAGACAACTGGTATTTAAAGGTGAGAGCAAGTCTTGAGGGTATTAAGGCAAAAGAATCTAAATTTGAGGGTTATGAATTAGAAAACGATGGGATCTTACGATTCCATGGAAGGATGTACATTCCTGATGATAAAGATCTTCGAGATACCATCCTTGGGGAATCCCACAAAGCAATATATTGTGCTCATTCTGGAGTAAGGAAAATGTATGCGGATACCAAGAAACTCTTCTTTTGGGCAGGCATGAAACGTGATATCACTCAATTTGTTGCAAAATGTTTGGAATGTCAGCAAGTAAAGGTAGATCATTGTCACCCAGCGGGCCTCTTACAACCCCACGACATTCCTATGTCTAAATGGGAGACCATTTCTATGGATTTTATCACTGGACTACCTCTTACTTCTCAAAGACATAATGCCATTCTGGTAGTGGTGGATAAATTAACAAAAAGCACCCATTTCATTCTGGTAAGAGATAATTACGATGTTGCTGACGTAGCTCGAGTATTCATAAATGAAATTATCAGATTTCATGGAGTACCTAAGAAGATTATATCCGACAGAGATTCGCGATTCACTTCCAGATTCTGGACTTGCATGCAAACAGCCTTAGGTACTCAACTAAATTTAAGCACTGCTTACCATCCTGAGACTGATGGGCAAACTGAAAGAGTAAATCAAGTACTTGAAGACATGTTGCGAATGTATGTGATGGATCAGCAATCACACTGGGAAAAGTATTTACCCTTAGTCGAATTCGCATACAACAACAATTACCACAGTTCGATTGGGATGCCTCCATTTGAAGCTTTATATGGCAGACCTTGCAGAACACCGTTAAGTTGGGACAGGTTAGAAGATCGAGTGATAATAGGACCAGAATTAATCCATGAAATGGAAGCTCAGGTCAGACAAATTAGACAGTGATTAAAGGAAGCACAGGATAGACAAAAGAGTTATGTTGATACTCACCGAAATGATAGGAGGTATGAAGTAGGGGATTAGGTCTTCATCCGCATCAAACCAAATAAAAGTACTATTCGATTTGGAAAAGGGACAAAGTTGTCACCCCGATTTATAGGACCGTTTAAAGTCGTGGAAAGAGTTGGACCTATTGCCTATCGTCTTGCCCTGCCACCTCACCTGCATAGAATTCATAATGTATTTCATGTTTCTGTATTAAGACATTATATAGCTGATCTATCTCATAACCTCCAGTGGAAAGAATTGCAGGTATCGGACGAGGGAGTCATAACGGTCGAACCGTTACGTATACTGGAACGTAGAGTTAGACAGCTGAGGAACCGTCTGGTGGACCAAGTTAAGGTCCAATGGGACAAGTATAGTCCTGGATCAGCAACTTGGGAAAATACAGAGGACATATGTCAGAGATACCCTAATTTATGTCCATTATGAAGAACTTTACACTATGTTTAGTATATATTTACTTCACTACAATCAGAGACTCAGAAACATTTTGAATGATTATGGATAAACATGAAACTCTATGGCATAATATATGTTTAAATTCCTACTGGTACATGGATACCAAAACAATATATGTGGTTCATTTTACTAAATTATAGTTGTTAAAGTAAAGACATTTATTTATAGATCGGATTTATTTATTTTTGTCAAATATGATCAATGGGATAGAAATCAGGAAGTGAATACATTCTAGATGAACGTAAAAAGACATGCATGGAATATGGAAAAATATGTTGTATTATAGTATCATAGGTGAATTCATAAGGGAATAATATGTGAGTTATTTTGAATATGCTGATGCACATTTTACGAATGCATGGATAAGAATCTGATTGCAGGTAATACACAGTTACCGGGATGACCACGTGATGACAGAACCTCAGAACAATTAAAGCTCCAAGTGATTCTATGATAGGGTATTAACCCTAAATCCTACTAGGAGGGGTCGAGGCGTTTCCCACCGTTTATCCTTCGAACCCTGGAGTCATGGGAGGACTGTGCGGATCACGCTCCCCTAGACGTGTGATGATGACTGCCAGATGCCTACTGGGAATCAGGTCGGTATAGCCGACGCTGTCACCTTAGAGTTTATGAATGGTCAGGTCAGTAAAACTGACACCATGGCATACTCCGGTAGAGGACGGATAGGATGGGAGTAGAAGAGATTAGGGAGGATAGGATGATTTTGAATAGCTTGGGGACCTGGATAGAAAAGGTCATGTCCATTAAAACCTTGAACCTAAAACTCTAACTTCGGGATGAAGTTTTCAGAAGGGGGGGTGTATGTAACGGCCCATCTAAACTGATCCACAAGGTAAAATTTTAAACTTTATGATAAAACAAATATGATGAATTTTAAATAATAAATATGTTAAGTTTTATAAATATAATTAAACTTTATAAACATATATAAATTAAATTTTATAAAATATATAATTAAACTTTATAAACATATATAAATTAAATTTTATAAAATATATAATTAAACTTTATAAACTTATATAAATTAAAACTTTAAAACTAAACTATATGCTAAAAACCAAAAATCAAATAAAGGACCCTTTTAAAAGGGGGCGCTTAAAATCAACTGAACATTTATAGCAGAGCGCATTTGACAGGGAAAAGATCTGAGAGCATCAATGCGTGGAAGGCGTGTCGGGACGAGGGAAGGCGGTGGCTGCAGGTAGGAGGGCGGCCACCGCCAGGCCCGTAGATAAAACCGGAGGCCTGAACCGAGAGAAGGGGGGGAAAAACAAGAGAGGAGCAGAAAGAACCAGAAGCAGAAATTCACCAGGAGAAAACCAGGAGGAAGATAATTATCCATTGGAAGAGCTTTAAGCCGTCTGAGGTTCTGGGCACGGAGGGACAGAGAGCTTCTGTTGAGAAGCTTTCTGGATTGAGCAGCTAGGTTTGCTCAGTCTGGCTGGGTGGTATTGGTCTCCCGGAGATTGGATCAAAATAGCCACGACATCACCAGCAGAATCAACAACAGTTAAGGTAAGTACAAATTTAAATTCTTCAGGCTTTCTATATTTCAGATTCTAGTTACTGTGTTTGGTCATTACATTATTCAAGCAATTACCTACCCAGGGGCAATGATGATGGAGGTGGAGGATATCCATCTGTGGGTTATGGATATGGCAGTATCTCAACATCATATTATTGAAAATTTTATATGCATATTAAGATGCAATAAAGTGATATAAATTTCTTAGTTCAAGCGTAACTGTGTAGGCCAATTTTCTCATAAAATATTTTATAAATGTTACATTTTTTACTTAGTGGTTTGTTTATATAATAGTTATTTCTTCCAATCACCTAATATAAATTCAATTAATTGACAATTTTTTTTCGAAACCTTATTTTAAATATATATATATATATATATATATATATATATATATATATATATATATATATATATATATATATATATATATATATATATATATATATATATATATGATAAAACGTTGAAATTAGAATCCACATTGATATAATTAAAAATATTAATAATAAAATCATATTATTTAAATTAATTTAAAATCTAATTACAAACAGAAATATGCAATATATATATATATATATATATGTGTGTGTGTGTGTGTGTGTGTGTGTTTTCTTTTCTAATAAAAAAGTATATAGACGTCATATCTTAAGGCAACCCATTAGAGAAACTAAGGCAACATAGATAGTAATTTAAAAAGTGTCTTATGTAGTATCATAGTTTGAAACTACAAAGACTCGTCAAATTAGCCTCCCATTCTATTGTGAGCTTCACCTAATATTGGAAGAGCATAAGATAGATGCATGTTCCCTACAATAGTAGCAAGAGCAACACGGAAATTGGAACTAGGAAGCCCCAAGATGCTTTGGGACCGCCTATTCAAGATATTTCTACTCCAAATGCATGCCCATCTAAATGGAATTCAATGACATGGTTCTTCATAGGTAGCCAAGATCAATTTGAGGAGTGGTGATTCTTGCATAACCTATAGTGGAGAAATCACAGAATTTTGAATGGAAAAGCTTGCTAGATAACATGTCAAACTTCTGATGAATGAAACTTCTACTAAATATTTAAATGAGGATTACCATGATTTTCTATAATCTAAGCAATAGAAAATTTGTTGAGTTGTTAGAGTTTAGTAAGTTTGTCAATCTTTGTTCCTTGGACCAACAAATCCCAAATTGTAGATCGACTCTTTAAATTCTATCTAGTTTTTCCTCGGGAATGTTCTATTGTTTCCAATTGAGTTTCTTCTCCATATTAACAATGTTGAGCTTGATATCCCTAGAGAATTAGAGCTAAAAAGAACAAATGTTATTGTAGTAAAAATATTACCACCATGTTATTACCTTCTTGTGAAAAACAAATAAATGGAATGAAGAAGGGGATCATACCTTAGTCCTCCATTTTCAAGAATGAATTATATTGTAGTCTAAAGAATACCACAATATACCATATTGTACACAATAAATAAAGGGAATGAAGAAGGGGGCTCATACCTTAGTCCTCCACCCTCCATGTGGAAAAGGATTTCATACTTACACCTAACAACACATATTATGATGATGACATACCATGCATTTATAATATCATTAAATACAAACAAATTATCATTTATATACCTTCTTGTGCAGAACAAATAAATGGAATGAAGAAGGGGATCATACCTTAGTCCTCCATTTTCAAGAATGAATTCTGTTGTAGTCAAAATAATACCACAATATACCATATTGTACACAAGAAATAAAGGGGAATGAAGAAAGGGGATCATACCTTAGTCCTCCACCCTCCATGTGGAAAAGGATTTCATACTTGCGCCTAACAACACATATTATGATGATGATTTACCATGCATTTATAATATCATTACATACAAATAAATTATCATTTTATACATCATACAATTAAAACAAATCAAATACAAATACATAGATTGTGTTTGGGTCGACCATTATTGAGGATTAAAATAGTTATTTTGTGGGAGGAATGTGGTTCATTTTATTGGCCAATACAAAATCAAAGTACCAAGAATGTTCATAAGGCATAGCATGGTGAATATGTTCAAATACTCGTTGTCTTATGTTAACATCCTTTTCCTACCAAGAAAAAGGTAACAACATTAGAGAGGTCATGCGAAAGTCTTAGGAATCCCTCCCTTTTCAAAGAGGTGCCATTCCTCATCTTGAGTTTCCATATTTTCTTATGATCTTTTAATATGTAATGGGAAAGTTATAAATAGAAAACCCCAACAAAATCTACTCATTCATAGAAAATTCTTTTAAATTTTTTATTTTCTTTTAAAGCATAGTGCTTCTTAAGAAATGACCAAGTAGTCTTAATCATTGACAAGAAGAAAATAAATATAACTGCAAGTTTCATAAGCTAACCAAATTTTCTCATAACATGGATTTTCCTTCATTAAATACTATAAGTGTATTGTCAAACACACCTTCATAAGAGGAATGAAAGAAAGAACACATGCCATGGGAAACCAACAAACTTTAAAAGATGATTTCATTCCATACTAAAGGAGATGTGAAGAGTCATTTGCTCAAGTTTCAATTGATTAAAAATATTTTAGAATTCATAAAAACAAGATGAGCACATGAATAATTCTTTATTTGTGGGAGGGGGTAGGTGGGAGGGGGGCACACGTTAATACAATTGAAATTTTTTACAAAGTAATATAGTTTACAACTTTGTCTAAAATAAATGGGTTTGATACAACCTCTACCAAAATCTCAAAGACAAATACATAAAGGAGAAATTGAAACACATTCACCATTTAGCGTAAAATAAGGCTTCTACAAACCTAAAATATATAGAAAGAAAATATAAGGGAGATCATAGAAGGCATACCGTTACAAAATTGGAATATACTATACTTCTTCTCTTTTCGCAATAACTAGAAGACATGTGCTAAATTGGTAAAAGTGCATCTTAATGGACACTACAAGTGTACATAAGCAAGAATAACCTTCAAAATGAGAGATACATTAATTGATGGCTCTAAAAATACATTAATTAGTTATAAAACGTAGAGATATTGAAGTTAAAAAAAAACTTGACAGTGTGCATATAGAGATACACTTGAAAACATTGATATAAAAGCAAAAAATCAAGTTAAACCCATGGAGGGAGGAGTAGTAGTAGATTATGGTTTTGTAGAATATATCCCAAGAGTTGCTTCATTAAGGTATGGAAGAGTAGAATTCACCTTAGGTAAATAAGACATGAACCAAAATACCCAAAGGAAGAAAAGTTAAAACCACATGAAATTTTTATGCCAAGGTGCATTGATGTCCTATATTTGGCTCTTGATTGCATCAATTTCATCATGGAAGTGGATAATAAGCTCTCAATGTTGAACCAATAAATCCATCATCATTTATATTCAAATTGAGAGGTTGTCCAATTGAATCTTCTAGGTCAGTGAGGAGGAGAAAATGTTAGTAACATCGCCTTCTAGCTGATTCCAAGTAGACTTGACAGTTGAAAGGCTATGAAAGGACATGATAGAGATGTTAATTGGAGGAGAAAAGAAGTAACAAGGAGGGCCCAAGAGAAGGTCGGTGCATACAAGAAGCATATACAAGGTAGGTGACAAAAATAATTTACAAGAGAACAAGGGTTTTGAAGGAATTAAATTACAATTGGTGATGACATATACCAGTGTTGGACGTTGGATAAACCAGCGCTCCCTGTGTGTTTCGCAACATGGACTAACCACCTCTCGTGGATCCTATCTCTGGTGATGCGATCGTTGGCTAACACCTGCAGGTTTTGGTCTAATGACAATTGTGATTCCCAACAAGTGGTATCATAGCATAGACCAGGAGTTCGATACACACATGGCTTGCATTGGGGGGAGATTTTTGGACATTAGATAAACCAATGTTCACTGTGTGTTTCGAAACATGGACTAACAACCTCTTGTGTATCCTTATCTATGGCGATGTGATCATTGACTAACACTTGTGGGTTTTGGTCTAATGAAAATCTTGACTCCCAACAACCAGTTGGGCCAGAGACCACCCCATGCCATGTTTTGACTAGATAGCCATAGTCAAATATTCATGCAAGATCCCACCTCAAATTAGGGGGTTATGCAAGGGGGATTTATGATTAGGAGAGAGTGATAATGAAGGTATATGTGGTGATAGATAGGATGACCTTTTCATGATATTGATAGGATGGATCTCATACATGTGATTCATGGTTGATGGAAGTGATTTAATGTGAGTCTTGTCATGTAATGATTTATGGAACATTTCTTATTGATGAATTGGCCCCAAAATTTTCTAAAAGGCCCTCATTTATTTACAAATCCCCAAAGGATTTTAGTGGATCAAGGAGTGTGAAAAAAAAAAAAAAAATTGGAAAGGGAAAGAAGGAATAGGTGGATTTAGAGGAAAATAAATTTCAATGACAAATTAGAGGGGAAAGTTCCTAGAAACATATGAAATGTAGTGTTTTTGGAGTCTCCTGTGGTATTCAAAATCATGATGTTGAGAAAGGATGCAAGCTTGAACCCCAATAGTAAAGCGTAATGATTTTTTGTGGTTATTCCAACGTTCCAATAGAAAGTATTTATAATATTTCCTCCTAGGTCATAAATGACTCCCCCCCCAGTCGCACCTATTGCCTCTATGGAATATCCTCTACTTTATCAAGGAATTTTGATTCAAATAATATGTTGATGTCACCATGCATGCTTCTCCAAAGATAATTTCTAATCTAACAAAATTTGTGAGATCTTAGTGAGCCTTTACTCTTCAATAAATCATAATCACTCTCCATCATATCTTTAGGTAGGTTTTGATTCCTCCTTCATAATTAACAACCAATTTTAAATCAATTTTTTGTAAATCTTAGCCTAACTTTGTCACGTGAACCATGCTTCTCACCATGATGCCTATGAATCTAAATAAAGTAGTAATGAATTATTTCCATTTATTTCCTTTGAAAAATAAATACCATTTTTGGCACTTTTGCATAATTCATTTAGGAAAATCCTATTAGCCATGAACTTGGGTAACATAAATGGTTTCCATTCACAACTGTATAGTAAAATGTTTGCAAATATTTCCTCAAAAATAAAGTCACCCTTCCCTTGAAGGAGGTCTCAAGAGTCTTTCATTAATTTCTTTGATTCATAACCAATCAAAATCTATCTAAATCTCATTACGAACTAATCCTAAACATTATAGATATTGAAAGGGGAATTTTGCCTCCAAAACATAGGAGACTATAAAGGTACAAATTTTGGATCTAGATGAACATCATCTTTGGGATGCAAATGTTTAAACTAGTTAGAAAATAGGATTTCATACACCAAATATGAGGCCATGAAGAATCTTTGGTTTTTTTGAAAATTGGTTAATTGGTGGGAAATCCCAATTGATATTGTCTCTCCCAAATAAAATGTTGCAACCCTTATTTAACACACAATGCATTACATACAAGACATATTTGTGAACCTGTAACATACTTTCTAGGTCAACAATCCTAGCAAAAATTAATGCAACTTCTTAGTATGGCTCTGTCAAGTCTAGAATGCCAATATGGAAAGATATGATGTTATCAATAGTTGGATGTAAGAAGTGAGTGAATGTTGATTTAAATTATATGTGTTGGTTGATGCAACGAGTCTTTACATATTTATAAAGGTAGAAAGTGCCAAAGACAAATGTGACTTGTTGACTTCACTCAATCCTACAATGTTATGTTTGGCATCGAATCTTTGAGAATAACTATGGATGACTTCATAAAAATCATACACTTAAGGAATGAAGTTGGCCTTACCCAAACCCAAAATCCATACTTGAAAATCATCCTATCAAGCACTCCTTCATCTTTGAATATCACTTTTAGGCTACAAACCAATGAAATAATTTCTCTCGCTGAACTAGATTATTCAATTTGTCTTCATAATAAGGTTCATGACTCTTTTTAGGAGTCATCCCTAATTTTTCACTTCTCAACTATAGAAACCTAGTCTAGTTGTTGTTAATTAATATCAAGATCTTAAGTTTTCCCATTTATATCCATGAAATTCATGTGGCATGATGTTCTTGAATAAATTCTAATCACCCTAGATGTTTGTCACTATTCTTCGAAGGGTTAATGGTCCTCAAATGCAACATGATAACCACAACACCAAAACATGAACGAAATGAGTAAAGTCATAGGTGACAACTCCTAAAATTCTACATGTGGAATAGGATAGTAAAGAACTCAGAGAGGAAAGAGTCTCTACACTATGCAGTTCCACATGCAAGATGCAAAATGCAAAAGACAAGTTTCGATCATGAAAAAAATGGAAATCACCTGCACTTTTCACTTTGCATGAAAGATGTAGAACACAAAATGCAAGTTTTAATCATGGTAAATACCTACACTCCACACTCCATAAGTAGAATGCAGAATGTGGGTCAAAAATGAAGTTTGAACATATGTTCATGCATATAGTTGATTTCACACTGTGCATTCTACATGCAGATGTGGGCTATGGGGGAATAGACTTAAAGAGTTGTAAAATGGAAATTCAACAGAAGTTCAATAACACCTCCTTTGATTGATGACACACACCTTAATGTTGTAATCAACTCCTTGGTACATGGATTTTAACTAGGAAAATGAGGGCATTGGCTTGTATTGTGGATGTTCATATAAATGCTACATAATTCTACACTATTTTGTGGGCATTCATGGACATCATTTTTCTTGGTATATTTCAAACAAAATATTGCCATGGCCATTTTTACATCCTCTTACTAATTCTCTATTTGGAAGGTATCTAGTTGCATGGATAATGAATCTAAGATGTCCATTTTGATATCCTCTAAAAAATTCTGTATAACATACAAAATAACCTTTGTTCATTATTGAGGCTATAGGGTACATAATCACACAATTTTTTTTGTCTGATATCATTAATAGAATCAATTCTCTTACGTTTAACCAATTGCAGAATGAATGGATGCTAATGTACAATTATGCAATCATAATTAAGAAATACATTCAATTATGGTCCCATAATTATAATTGTGTATCAGTAAGTGCATTATGAACTGAACAAATAGAAAATAAATTAATCCATAACAAGGAAAAAAATAATTATACATATCTATAAGTAAATAAAGAACACCATATCTTCCAGAATTTCTTCACCAATTAAATGTATAATAAGGACATTCCACTTAACCATAGGCTCCTTCTTACACCTAATTTTGTTATAACATAGACCACTCCTAAGTTAAAGCTACAAATATACCAAGGATAATTACTATGGAATGGGTCTTATTTTATTCATACAATCTAATTTCCAAATTTTTTTCAGGTCAATTTCCATTATAACAATCCCAATCTACCATCCCTCTTTCCCCTAATCTTGCTCAACCCAAGGAATCAGTTCCCCTTTTCTACTAAACGATCTCTTATGTTGTCTAGCTTCCCTCAACGACTCTAACACAACCTAGCCTAGAAATCTCTATGTTGGAATTCTAAGGTTTAGCAATTATAATTAATGCCTATTAATGCCAACAATTACCCTACACATAGTCATAGTTTCCCTACAATTTCATAGAATCGATTTGTCATAATTTTATTACCATAATACTATGATGGTTTTAGCATGGAGATAAAATCCAAGGAACGACGAACATGGAAAATAAACTTTCATGCCCAAAATCATATAATATAATTTCATGAAAAGGAAAGGCCACATGCCTTCTTAATAAGTACATGTATCTCACTCCGCAAACTATTTCCAAGGTTGAAAGGATTTAAGATAAGCATAAAGAAAGTTTTAATAAAGTTGTGGTAAAAATAAATTAAAATAATGTTATTCTCACTCAGCGCCCTTAAGTCCCCTTTCTTTCCCCTCTTGTGGATTCCTAGCCCCACCAATCCTTGTTCTTCTTTCTCTATAGCCAATGATGTATTTATATTATAGTTCAATACATAATTTACGAGTCATATATGTCTAGCTCATATATATTTCGCTATATACATATATAATAATAATATGGTGATAAAAATGGGGCATTACATTGCCAATTTTTGTATTGGTCACCCCATATATTTTTTTTAGGCTTGTGCAACAATCCATCTAGGACCTTTCTTCCTTATTTGAGAAGTTATTCAATAATTGATGAAGACTTCCTTAATTTCATAATAAGTGCACCTATAGAATAATTGTTGTAGCTAAACAAGTAACTATTCCTCAACCAACCACATGATTAGTGAATGTTATAAGAGGAATTGCAATATGCATACAAATTATGAGCGTAAATGATAAAAGGGAACACACATAATATGTACATTCAACAATGAATTCATTGAGTGAGACCCCTCAACATTCATTAAACTCAACAATAAAGTAGATCCCCCAAGTGAACAAATGTTAATTCCCTTTCTCCATTTTTATAATGACATGAACATAGTATTATCTAGTAAACTCTTGTTAGTTCCCCTCGCCACAGAAGCAAATAAATAATATTTTCCAATCTAAAAATTATTAGGAACACTGATAAATGTGAGAGTTCAAATAGAAAATAGCCAAAATATGAAAAGATAATATCATTAATCTTAATTCTTAAATTAATAATCTTATCTATTTTTTAGTTAAACCTTGATAAAGAAAGTATATTTTAAGGTTCTAGATATGTTATTAATATTTTATGAGGATTTAAGGTCATGATTGTAAAATGTTGTGGATATGTATGTGGTGTTGGCAAGGTAGTAACAAATCTCATTCTTAGAGCTCACAAACTATAAAATAATGAATTGTATTTCTTGTAAGGCTTTTTAAACACTGACAATAAAATAGGCCCCACTGAATAAATGTTAATTCCCTTTTTTCAATTTTACAATGATATGAACATAGTATTAGCTAATAAACTATTGTAAGTTCCCTTCTCTACAAAAGAAAAACTACTAATAACAAATGTTTTCAAAGACAAAATCCATTAGGAAGAATAATAAATATGATAGTTTAGCTAGTATATAACCAAAATATTAAAAGAAACTATCACTGATCTTAAATTAATAATTTTATCTATTTTTTAGTTCAACCGTGATAAACAAAATAGAATAATTCAAATACGTATGAGGATTTAAAGCCATGATTACAAAAGGTTGTAATTTCAATCTTTAAAAGAAGTGATTTCAAGAACACAACTTTTTGAAATGGTGATAAAAATAAACACAAATATGACATAAAAAATAAAAAGTTATGAAGGTTCTTGTGAAGTTCGAAACCATGTTTTAAAAAACCAACTAAGGTATGTGATGTTTCAAGGTGTTGTGCATTGCATATGTAACCCCTTGGGGCTTCAAATGCCATTGGAATAATGATTTTCCTAGTTCTACATGATGTGGAAATTTTGATGCAACTAAGGAATTAAACTAGTTCAATCTATCATATGATTAAGAGCTGAGAAACTTTGTATCTCAAGTTGTCCAAGACATAGAATGCCCATTGGCTCTCCAAACTTGACTCATCAAATTAAACTTCACAATGATTTTTGGTTTCCATAATTCTTCTTAATCTACCAAACTAGCAGATTGTTAGAGAAGCAATTTCGTAGTTCCATCATCATTGTTTATCGATCCAATTATTGGATCAAATTTTCTTTATTAATTGCTAAATGAAAATGACATGACATATAAAATTTAGCAAGTTCCTTTACCTTACGATGGGTTGTAGAATTATAAATACTCTACCAAATATTTTTCCATTTATTTTATAAGCTATGATCATAATACCACTACTAATATATTTTCATGAGAAAAGACTCCACAACCGATTTGGCTATTCATTTCTTAAGATATGATCAAAACACTATTTCTAATATCTTTTCAGGATGAAGTGAATGAAGAATCATTTTACAACAATTATAAAATTTCATAAAAAGCAAAACGCAGAAATCATAACAGTATCATGAAGCTTGGCTACTAACACATATTCACAAAGAACACATGCAATTTAGATAATTTTTCACAAATCCTAAATGAAGTTTCAAGCAATTTATTAGATAAAGAAAAATGACTACAAAATCTATAGTTTGGTAAATATTTAGTTAAAATGTGATGTCATAAAGACTTCTACAAGATTAAAGGACATGTAAAAGATGAGCAAAATAGATTAATTATGAACTCATCCATGAGCATTTAAGAATAAATTGAAAAAATGAATATAGATTCAATCTTTCTATAGGCTTTTGGTCTTTAATCAACCTTATGGACTAGGGGTTTTGTTTGGAGTGTTATCCTATTTTTGATGTTAAGAGTTTAAATATAATATAATGTAATATACAATAATATAGGATATTTAGTTTGTTTATTTTGAATTTCTATTTTAAATATATTTATATTCCACATTTTAATTGTATTTAAACTTGTAAATTAAATAATATATATTTTTAAGTATTTATATTTCACATTATAACTATAATTGTATTTGAATTTATAAACTAAATAGTATCTATTTCTGTGATAAAACATAAGTTTCAGTGTTTTCAAAAGAGAAAAAGACAAGTTTTTCCTTACAGATTCAAAGGCCCAAAAACATAAACTAGAAGTAGGACCACTTGGGCCCTTTTTAAACTGAAAAATACAAAATGAAAACATAGAGAAATAAGGACAAGAAACAAAGCAAAAAATCAAGAGGATTTATCTGAATTAGTAGCTTCAACTGGTATGGGCTCCTTATTATTGCTTGAGAGCAACTTGATTCGAGAGGGATTCCCATATGTTTCTCAATGTGACCCAGTGATCTATCCAGAACTATAAATTGTCATTGCATGTCATCCAAGGGGAGGAGAATGTCCTCTCTGCTATCATTTCTAGCATGTGGCCTAGTGGGATAGTGATAGCCCGCCCTCCACCATCTCTCGATCCAAGCACCCCATTTGGGGAATTCAAATTCTAATGAGCCATGGTTCAACATTCTTCATTAAGGGAAGAGCATTCAAAGGATTTCCAAGAGGAAGAGATCAAAGAGGCCAATGTGACACATTCTTTATTGACTAGTATGTATGCAATTTTGTTTCCATTTCTTCTAATGTGAGTAGAGATGAGCACAAGAATGGAAGGAAGGAATGGACCAACTCAAATGAGTAGACCTTCGAGTCTCCAATTGTAAGAGATTTTTTTAATTGGGGTGCCATGTAGGATCTTGCAGATCATTTTTATGATAAGTTATGAGTTTCCTTCCACTAGAAATTTGGAGAAACCTTGAGTCTAGGACATCAACAATCCTTTTCCAAGGATTTTAATTATATTTCATTATTGTTCTTGAATCTTAGGAACCTGAATATACGTAAATAGGAGATCCCAATTGATCTTTGAAAATAACTCAAAAGATTTCCACACCTAAGTTTCTTTTAGAGGCTCTGTCAAAATTGAGCTTGAAAAAATTTAAGGGAGAAGTCCAAGAGAAGGAATGAGAGTTGGCCTCAAGTGGGGAGAGGAGAAAGATGAGACCCCTTGGCTACTTTTAAAGGAGGACATGGGAGTGGGATTTGATCTACTTATGTATCACAAGACCATTTAATAGTCTATCTGGGTGCAACCACATGTTGAACCACTACCTCAAGGTGCACCTATGGCTTGAGGGTAAGCCCTCACTAGAATTGAAAATTACCTAATTGATCTGAGAGGATCCAAAAAAGCTTAAAAATAACAATTCTCAAAAGTTGATGGAAATAGTTCCATGTCGAATAGCTTGATGAGATGATTCCAATGCAACTTGAATTTCATTGAATGGAGTCTGTGTGAAGAAGTTGTGGCAATTTGAATATTTTGACCAATAGGAAAAAGTCAAACTAACCAGGACATATGGCAATATTTGGATGTGACACGTGCCAATAAAGACATGGTGATGTGTCAACATTCAGGTTAGACACATGGACTTGAGTCAACAATTATGTGGTGTTGAGTTGGTAGCTTGAAAGATTGACACGTGGGAATAAATGAGCGCATGGTATGGAGGTATGACAACATGCTATGTGGCCCAATCAGAGGGTGCCACATGGCACTCCAGAAACAATGTAGAAAGTTTGGTGGTTCAAAAATTTATTTCACAATTTACTGATATCTAGGTTTGAACTTGCGACGTTGGTGATGACATACCAATGCTCCATCAATGGGCCACATTCCGATCTTTGTAACAATAAAAAAACATTCCATATTTAAGTTTTGTTGGAATCAAATGCAAAAGGAGGGGGTGGAGAAGGTCGCAAGCTTGACCCCATGACCTCCTTGTTGACTGATCAACTGTGTAACCTTTGTATACATGTTCATGGATACAACGTGGCCCATAACAATATCATGTGAAACAACATGCACATGGGTTGGGGTTATTTTTGTATGATTTGGTTATATATGTCGTCGAGCTATAGTTAAAACAATATACCAAATTTTTAATATAATGTGTTGACATTTCATATGGGTGATTCGTTTGTTATGTATTAGTGTGTCATTTGTGTTGAAATATGGCAACAAGAATATTCCAATTTAATTTGTCCTTGAATTAAATTGTGAATTAAAATCGAATTTAGTCTTAACAACTACTTGGAAATAATTAATTAATTTATTTTAAATTAATTAGTTGGAGAAATTCGAGTTAGAAGTCTTTCTGAAGACATACAAGAGTTCTCCCTTAAATTAAGGAGATAAGATTGAGTTATATTTGAGTTGTAATTAGTTAACTCAGTTTACTGAGTTAAGTCCAGTTAAATTAGTTCCAAACTGTTTGAGGAACTAATAGTGTGTTAATAGTCAGTTGATGCATTAATGCACTCAACTAGTGCTACTCCAGTTAACTAAAGATTCCCTCACCAGAAACTCATGCATGTCTATTCTGAGAAAGACCCAATTGATATTAATGTTCAAGGACACTGTACTATCAGTTGCATGTGTTTTCTCATGGAAAAAACTCATGCATGCAGTCAAGCATTTATCCTTGAGGATTGTGCAATTTTGAAAGTTAGTTTTCCACTTGGTAAAAGGAAAATCATCCACAAGGAACAGCGCAATGAAATAGGAGCTTGGAGGGCAGAGAGGAAAGTTGGAGAGAAGCCAAGATTGCCTGTGAGCATCTGTGAGGATTGTACTGAGAGATGGCTAGCTATGAGAGCTAAGGATTTGTATAATTCCTATGTATTTCCACCATGTATGATAATACAATAGTGTGGGGTTTTATCTGAGGATTTCCCCAAAGTATTTTCATGTGTATTGTGCCATTGATTCTTCTTCTTCTGATTATATTGTTCAACTCGATCTCTAAGCTTTCACAAATTGATAGTAGAAGTAGGTTATAGTATTCTGCTTTGATTTATATTGCATTATCAGGTTAACCTACAACAGATTGTCTACAATTTGTAAAATAGTTAATGTTGTTCATTTGGTTATAATGAATGTCACATATGGTTGAATAATGCTCCAGTCAAACGATTATTGTAACAAAACACTAGTTTTAACATATGGTTACAATAGTGGGGTGCAACCTCTGTGGGCTCAACCCTGAGGCTGTGAACCCCTACATTTTATAAACCAAAATAATTATCACTGCACCATAAGTGTTATGGTTATAAGGTTTATAGTGTTGAGTGTTTATTTTTGTAAACAAAGTTTTGCAGCAACTGAAAGGAGGTTTCGGGGGAATTTTGGAGGACACTTCCTAGTAGCAGAGAGATGATTTTTGTAGTATAATTAGAGACATTTTGTGATGTAATAAATAATTTTGAAGATTAGCATATGAATTAATAAATATGCAACTCTCTTGGAGCAAGGACCCATAAGCATAGTCCACATTGGACGATCTCTGTTATCAATTGGTTCTTGTGTTTCTTTTCTCGATCTTCTATATTTCATTTTAATTTGTAGTTTCATTTAAGTCTTTCATGCTTTTGTTATTTTTTAAGCTAATTTATTTTAATCATACACACTTTAATATTTTTACAAGCCAAGTCACTTTAAAAGATCCTATATTAAGTGGTATTAGAGAAACTTTGATGGTGGTTTGTAAGTGTGCATGATAAAAAGGGGAAGATTCAAGAAGGTGAAGGAACACTTGTTGAAGGAAATCTAGAAATTGGATCAAGAAGCTTTAAGAAAAGAAGGTAGAATTCATCACACAACGAAGAAGAGAATCCGTTTGGTTCCAAGGAAGAGTTTTGTGAATCTTTCATGGCGATGAAGGCCATGGTTAACAAAATGTATCAGGAATGGAAGGAGTTTAGAGAGGGAAGATTGTGAAAGAAGGAAGTTAAAGACAAAGGAAATGAATGCGATTTGAAAAATACTCCTCCTCATTCTCTTCCTTCTTCTCCTCTTTCAAGTCCTCCTCATTCTCCTCCTCCATCTCCTCGTAGGAAAACTGCTTCAAAAAAGCTATTGTTGAAGTTGAATATTTTATTCGACTTGTCAGTATATGATGGTGAGTTTAATGCTAACAAGATTGATAATTGGATTCACTAGATGGAAGTCTATCACTGTGTGCAACATATTTTCGATGGCAAAGAAAAAATTTAGTTAGCCTTGCTTCGATTGGAAAGTATTGTGTTAATATGGCGGGAGACTACATATGAGGAAGGTAAAACTCTTTCCTCATGGTTTGAATTTACATTAGCATTGAAGAAACAATTTTATCCTTAGGAACATAACCAGAAGGAAATAATAAAATGGAAAAATTTGAGGCAAGATAAAGTCAAATGCATGAAAATTTTTACAGATAATTTAAGGAAAAAGACAATGGAATTAAATATTCCACTAGATATATAAGAGACTCTTTTGAATTATATTGGTAGTTTTCATGGGTATATCCACAATACTATTTTTCTATTGAAGCCATCTAACCTGTATAAGGTATGTGTGTAAGCAACCTATATTGAATTAGGTTAACAAGGTTGTGGAGTCTTCGTGGAAGACATTTGATCGAAAGACGATAAAGGCAATGGAAAGGAGAATCCAAAGAGAACAAATTTTGTGAAGAAGGGAAATAAGAAATTTTCTTGTACCTATTGCAAGAAAGAGGGACATGATGATGATCATTGTTAGAAGCTACATCCAGAGCTAAGGCCTAAATGGTTTCAAGATAGGAAATGCAAGAAGAAGGTGGCAGTGACAACCCAACATGATCTAGGATTAGACTTTGGCAATGAAGCACAAACCGCAACTATGGGTTTGAAAGGTATATCATCTTCACATGTTTGTTTTAGTTATTCTATTGTGCCTTTTATTTCTGCAAGAAAGAGAGATGAACTCTTTCATATAAGGGTGGTAACCAAGCATGTAAAAGTAGGTACTTTTTTCAAAACTGGTTCTCAAGCCAATCTAATATCTGAAGAAGTTGTTAAGGAACTAAATTTGGAAAAAACTATTGCATCATAAACCTTATCCGCTTAGATGCCTATGTAACAACACTAAGTTGAAGGTGACTGAGAAGTAGAAGCTTAGGTTTTGTAACATCGCCTAGTTGATTTTCCATGTAAATAAAATAAGACCAAGGTAATGAGACAAATATTCCAAGTTGAATGTTGGGAAAATACTTTAGTGGGCATCACTTGTGATTAATTAATGGCTATGGAATTGCCAAAGGAAAAGAGGCATAAGTGGCATTTAATTATGAAAATAAAGGAAAATAGGAGGAAAGGAAGGTGAAGAGTCACAATTGTTCATGCAAGGGAAATTAGAGGAAAAATGAAGGAAAATGAAGAAAAAGGAGACATCAATAATACAAAGGTATAAGAGAATCAATTTATATCTTTTGTGAGTTTAGTTTTGGTTCTCTCCATTCATTTATCTCTCTCATACACTCTTGCACACTTAGGGAATTCTTGGAGCACTCTAGCATTCACTTAGATTGGAGAAAGAAAACAAAGGAAAGAAAGGGAGTGCAAGGGGATACTTGGATCAACAGCTACATCAGGGATACTTTGTAGGTAATAGGTTGCATGTGTGATTTCCTTGTTTATTGATTGGATGCAGGTATATGCATGTTGTTCATTGGTTATGTGTTGTCTTTGGCATGGAAAATTTCTTGGAGTGACGGTGGTTTCAGCCTTGTCTTGTCATTTCCTAGATAGCCATGGTGTAGTGGGTTCCCCATTCTTGGATTTTTTTAATTGGTTCTCAGGTTCCCTATGGCTATGGGTTGGAGCATATGCTTTGGAGCCCTGGAACAACTTAGGTTTCCCTAGAGTCTGTGGGTTGAGTTAATAGTCCCTGGATCCTTGGGGTTGGGACAAATGCTCTGGATCCCTGGAACAACTCAGGTTCCATGGAGGGTGTGGATTGATTTACTAGTTCATGGAGCCTTGGACAACTTGGGTAGAGATCGGTCTCATTGATGTTAGTGATTTCTGGACCGTATAGGTGAGATCACTATGCTTGAGGGTTGAGGTGGTTTGGCCTCTGGAAGCCTTGGTTGGTTTTGTTTTGGTTTAACCCATATGATCCCACATTCATGCTTGGAATATGGTGCATCGATGATTGGTTGAAAGAGAGATTTGGTTCAACCCAATATATGGTCAGGTGGTACGTGGAAGTCCTTGACTTGGTTGGCATTTTCATATGTTAATATGATATATTTTTCTCTTATGATCTATGAGCACTTGGATTGGTTATCATGTGGATATTATGGCTGATTTATATTTTTCTTTATTATGGTTATATGTTGGTTATATGCTTGTTTATATGAGGTGCTCTAACTATGGCTTGTAGAAATTCCTTGTAGATTCAAACTGTTTATTGTAATTTACTAAAAGAATAGACTTGAATCTACTCCACTCATTAGTGGAAACAATTAAACGATCGCGAAATCACGAAACATACAAGAGAAAGAATTCAATCAACACATTACACAATGAATTCTTGGGGAAAGCCACATCTAAAAACCCCTGCTATGTATAATTGCATTAGTTAGAAAATATGAGAAGATTACAATGCCTTTCTCATGCCCGAGCAACCTCTGCACTATCTTTATCTATCTCACTACTTCCTAGACAAGCCTAGGCCAGTACTTAACCAAATTTCTACTTTCCCAAGTCCCTATTTCCTTGCATTATTTCCTTGGGAATTATCCCCCTATTAATTAGGGAAATTCCTCAATATGAATTGTGCAATCCTCATAGGCCTTCCTCTGACTGCATGCACCACCTGTACAATTTAGATGATTATACAACTAATATTACACTATCCCTGAACTCCAATCTCAACTCGGTAACTCTCATATATGACATGCATGATTTAAGTATGAGTGAATCATCAGTTAAATGGTTGAACACATGAAACAACACCCCATTGTCTGACCTCCTACTAGTTCCTCCATTAGTTGGAAGTAGTTTAACTGACTTTAATTCAATTACACTAAATTAATTAATTACAACTCAAAATAAACTCAACCAGGGCTCCTATAATGTAGGAGACACTCTACATGACTCAAGTTAGATCCTCAACTTTAATTAACTGAGCCAACTAAGTCAATTTAACTTAGTTGACTCGTACAAGTTGTCTTGTGATGTGGAATTACAATTTTATTCCTCATTTAATTGAAGGACAAAATTAAATTATGATTTTCTTGTTGCATTTTCAAAACTCCTTCTCAACAAGAAAGGGATTATCAGATACCCCAATCCTGCCTCTATGGAACTCGAATTTGCTTCTTGAGAATGACTTAGCAAATATATCTGCATCATGTTCCTCTGTAGGAATGTACTCCAGCAACATGATTCTCCTCTGCACATAATCTCATAGATGGTGATATCATATGTCAATATGTTGGTTCAATCATGAAAAATTGGATTCTCAAAGAGTTTGATACAACTTTGATTTTCACAGTAAATCATTGTAGGGTCTATTTGTTGACCAAATAACCCGAGAAGGATATTCCTCATCTAGATAGCCTCACAAGCTACTTGACTAGCATCCATGTACTCTACTTTTTCCGAACTGAGTGCAACTGATCTCTGCTTCCTGTTGTACCAAGAAATTGTTGTTGACCCAATATTGAAGATTCCCCCGTGATGTGCTCTTCATGTCGGATGGACTCCCTGCCAATCTACATCTATGAAGCCTTGAAGCTTCACTCCCTCCGTCCATTTGTACCAAATGCCAAACTGAGTGGTGCCTCTGAGATATCTCAACACATGTTTAGTTTCCTTCCAATAAAGTTTGGTTGGCTTAACCATTTCTTGACTAAGCTAGTTAGCTGCAAAATATATTTTTAGTCATGTGTTCACCAAATACATAAGTGAACCCACAATCTGCCTATAAATAGTGGCCTCCACTACTTCACCTGAAGTATCATCTTTCTTCCTCCAATTCCCTGCTAGAGGAGTCTCCATGGGTTTGTTGCTCTCCATGTGGAACTTCTTCAGTATATTGTTGGCATACTTGCCTTAAGAGATAAATATTTCCTCATCTCCTTGCCATACTTCCATACCAAGGAAATAATGCATGAGCTTGAGGTCCTTCATCTTGATTTCTCTTGCAATATCCTCTTTGCAAGGTTTTACCAGCCTTTCATCACTTTTTAGAATTAAATCATCGACATATAATGCTATAATAAACAATTTACCTTTAATCACAATATGGTAAAGGTTCACATTTGCTTCAATTTTAGTGAAACCCAACCTGGTGAAATAGTTGTCAATCCAAGTGTGCCAAGCATGGGGTGCTTGTTTCAATCCATACAATTCTCGCTTGAGTCTACACACATGAAACTCTTTGTTGAAGGTCTCAAATCCTTTTGGATGCTCAATGTACACCTCTTCCTCAATCACTTCGTTGAGGAATGTTGTCTTCACATCCATTTGATGTATCTACCATCCTATCTGCGCTAAAAGTGCTACAATATATTTGATTGAAGAGTACCTTTCTACTGGAGAAAAGGTCTCCTCGTAATCAATTCCCTCCACCTGAGAGAACCCTCTAGCCACAAATGTGGCTTTCTATTTCTCCACACTCCAATATGTTGCTTTCTTTACCTTGTAAAGCCATTTGGAACTCACCACTAACATGTCTGCTAGTCTTGGGACCACTTCCCAAACATTGTTTCTCATAATGGAGTCATACTCCTCTACCAGGGCATCAACCCATACTAGTTGTTGCATTTCTTCCTTGAATGAGGATGGATCAATCTATACACGCTCGCTCATCAAACCCATGTAGCAGTGTACCTATTTGGTGACCTCCTCTACCTACGTTGTGATGTGGCTGCTCCCACATTCTCTCTAGCATCATGCATCAATTTGTCAGCCACTCTAGTGCGCTTCCTTCCATCTCCGGAAGTCTCTGCGTGAGTGGGTTCTTCCACTCTCTTCTCCTATGCATGTGGCTTCTCCACATCATCCTGAGGTTCTTCCTTTGGAGCTAAAATCTCCTCCTCTGCATACAATTGAAGCTCCCTCTCAGGGGAACATCTCATGTCCTTCTTTTCATCTAACTTCACATCTCTATGAACCATTTTCATCCTTTGTGATGGTAGGTACACCCGATAGTTATGAGGTGTATCAATGTACTACACAAATATGCCCAACTCAACTGTTGGCTCTAACTTTTTTCCTTGCATCCTTGGTAACATGATAGTAAACTGATGAACCAAAGATCTTGAAGTGTGCCACATTTGGTTTCTTACCTGAAAAAGCTTCTTCTGGTGTAATCATCCTGAGATATGACGAGGACTCATGTTTTTCACATAAACAACTTTGTTGCATGATTTAGCCCACAAGTGCAATGGTAGGCCTTGATCATGTAACATTGCCCATGCATCTCCCATAATACTTATGCTCTTCCTTTCAACTAGCCCATTATGTTGTGGGTTATGGAGTGCTATTAACTCCCATCGAATTCCTTCTGATGCATAAAATATTTTGAATTAATTTGACACATATTCTCCACCGTTATCGCTTCTGAGATCCTTCACTTTAATGTCAATGTCTTTCCCAACAAGTGCTTTAAATTCACAAAATTTAGAGAACGTCTTATCTTTCTTTTCCCTGAATAAAATCCAGCAATTACATGCGAAATCATCTACAAATATTACATAATACTTGTGCTTGGTTGTATAGGTTGTCGATAATGTTCCACACACATCTTAGTAAACTCTTTCAGGGATCTCTTGCGCTCGACTATCCTTATCATGAAAGGTGGCTTTGGTGTACTTCCCCAATGTACACCCTTTGCATGCATCTCTCTTCTCTAGTGTACCCTTGAGAAGTCCTATAGAAATATGTTGCATGATCTTCAAAGCTTTGTGGTGCAAGTGACCCAATCTTATATGCCACAATTCACCGATGTCTCGGCTCTGCACATTCTCTACTTTTGTGCTCAAAGTGGTACAATCTTCTACATCCAATTTGTAGAGGTTCTTCACTCGAACCCTGATACACTTCACTTTTCCTAAGGCTATGTGACGAAGGAAATCCTTTCCTTTGCTAAATATCACATCGTAGCCATAGTCTTCCAACATAACAACTGAAAATAAATTATTCTTCAGACCCAGAACATACATGAAATATTTTAATGTGACAAGAGAACCATACTCCCTCTGAAAAATACCGATGTCGTTTGCGCTATACCTTCCATTGTCTCCCATTTTGATGTGAATTTGGAGGTCCTTCTCCTCCAAGTCACTGAATAATTCTTTGTTTCCGGCCATATGGAATCATGCTCCACTATCTAGATACCACACACTAGCCATCACCAATGTCACCACGCAAGCAATGAGGGTGAAACCCAACTTGAATTGTGAAGTAAGAGTTTCACCTATCGCTCCTCCTAAGGGCTTCTTGCCGACCTTCTTGTGCAAACACTCCTTGGCATAATGTCCTAGCTCATGACAGTGAAAACATTTAATATTTGACAAATCCTTCTTCTTGTCACCCTGACTAGAATCTGATTTGGAATGGGATGACTTCCTTTTCCCTTTCTTTTCCTTTCCAACCAAGCATAGTTCTCTTCATCATCATGCTTTGATGAGGATCCATCTCCGGTGTTCCGTCAAATCTCTTCTTGCACCAAGTCAGACCACAAATGCTCCCACTCTAGTAGCTTCTCCCCCCCATTTACTAAATCCTAGTAGTTATGCCAATTCTTGGGAAGGCCTAGAAGTGGTAGGTTGACCAAATCATCTTCAGAAACTGTAACACCAACACTTCCAATATCATCTTCACATTGGGTGAACTTGGTCAAGTACTTTGGTATTGTGTCTCCCTTCTCCATCTTGATTTTCCTGAGATTTTCCTTCAGTGCCAACTTCCTATGTTCATTATTATTCTGAAACAGGTATGTCAAGGCCTTCTACATTGCGTATGGAGTCTCCTTCCCATGGAGGTTCGAGACAATATGATCTCAAAATGCTTCTAGTATGATCCTTCTTGCCTTTGCAACACATTTCCTCCGCTCTTCCAGATCTTGAGAATAGTTGTTGGAGGCTTAGGAATATCAGTGTCTATGAATTCCTTCAGTCCTTTGTCTTCCAAAACTGCCTCCATCCTGTCCTTCCAAGAAATATAGTTCGAACTACCCTCAAGATCATATTCGAGTCTCAATCCGTAGAATGAAATCCTGCTGGCTCTGAAGAATGATACTGCAAATTCGATTTCACCTACAAAATAAAAACTCATATTCTCCTCTTCTAGAGTGATTTATGCTCTTATACCAAGTAGAAATTCCTTATAGATTCAAACTACTAATTGTAATTTACTAAAACAATATAATTGGATCTACTCTACTCATCAGCGGAAATAATTAAATGATCATGAAATCATGAAGCATACAAGAGAAAGAATTCAATCCACACATTAAACAATGATTTCCTGGGGCAATCCACAACTAAAACACCATGCTATCTGTATATTGCATTATTCAAAAAACATGAGAAGATTACAATGCTTTTCTCATGCCCGAGCAACCTCTCCAATATCTCTATCTATCTCACTACTCCCCAGAAAAGCCTAGGCCAATACTTAACCAAATTTATGCTTGGCTAAGTCCCTATTTCCTCGTGTTTTTTTCCTTGGGAATTAGCCCCCTATTAAATAGGGAAATTCCTCAATATGAATTGTGCAATCCTCACAGGCCTTCCTCTAACTACATGCACCACTTGTACAGTTCAAATGACTATACAATTGATAGTACATTGTCCTTGAACTCCAACCTCAACTAGGTAACTCTTAGATTTGACATGAATGAGTTATTTATGAGTGAATCATAATTTAATTGGTTGAACACATGAAGCAGCACCCCACTATATGACCTCCTACTAGTTCCTCCATTAGTTGGAACTAGTTTAACTGACTTTAACTCAGTTAAACTGAATTAATTAATTACAACTCAAAATAAACTCAACTAGGGCTCCCATAATGCAGTAGACACTCTACATGATTCAAGTTAGACCCTCAACTCGAATTAACTGAGCGAACTAAGTCAATTTAACTTAGTTAACCCATATAAGTTGTCTTGTGATGTGGAATTACAATTTTATTCCTAGTTTAATTCAAGGACAAAATTAAATTAGGATTTTCTTATTACATTTTCAACATGGATCTTGTTCTTGATTTGTTAAGTAGTGGATGGTTGATGAATGCATAGACTAATGAGTATTGTTGCAACTAGTTAGATAGGGCTTGGAGCCTTCTTGGTGATTCTCAGATGAAATTCAATATTTTCTGATTAGATAGGCATTCATGACCTGTAGCTTTCATGTTTACCATATGTTTGATGAAATGTCTATTGTGTACTAGGCATGTCCTATTTAAGATCTTGTTCAAGTTTAAATGTTTATCATTTTTTTCATCTTGATCATAATTCTAGAAAGTTACAGATAGTTTTGGGTAGTGGTTTGGAGGCTTGCCTGAAAAAGTGGCATAGATTTCATGACCGAATGCACTTAACTGGGAAATTTGGGTCATAACCGCATGCATACAAGCTTATGGGTGTTGTTGGAGCCTCATAACCACATGCATGTAGTATTATGGGTGTGGTTGGAGGATAAGCCTAGTGAAAAACAGTTCCAACACAAGGATTGATCACCTGGGGTGGTTACAGGCTCTTGGGTGGTCATTAATCCCTGTGGGATGTCAGTTTGTTGTTGGTTTGTAGGCCCCACTTCATAGTGACACTCAACTCATGTTTACCCTGTAAAGCTTGTAAAAGTGGGTAAATGTGGGAGGACGCATTTACAGATTGGTATCAGAGCTTCCAGGTTCAAACTTGGCGACAACGAGGTATTAGTGAAAATTTTGGAGGGTGTTGTCGTGGCGACAACACTTGGCGACACATTGGGCGAGCTTCAACTTCTCTATTTACGAATGTATTTTTAGTTAAATGGCCATCCCTTCAGGAGGTATTGATTCACCAATTGGATTTCCTTGGATTAGCCCTTTTGACCCGATTATATACATAGTACCTCACTTTCTTTCACTTGGTTAAACACACAAAAGATATGCCATACCACAATTGTTTCAATCCAGGAAAGGGTAATATTTAGAGTATGAGTTTTAATTGCTTGTGTTGCTTTGCTGCCAACAAGCCTAGACAGTACCCTAGTGCAGTCTCGAATGATAGTAGCAGGTTGACGAATGTCGGTAGAAGCAAGATGCGATGGAGCAACAAGCCAGTGCTAGAGTATAGAGGTCTGTAGTAGTGCAGTGGGGGTTGCAGTAGTGCGAGAGGCACAGAGGTGTTTGCAGTGGCGGATGATGTTGAAATTTCTAAGTCTGACACGTCAGAAATTCCTACTACATTATCTGGTTTATTTCACCTACTTGTTTATTACATTAACAAGTTATTTATACATATAAATATTGAAAATAAACACAAATGTAGCCTTAACTCATATACAAATCAACAACTGAAATACTAGACAAACACACAAGGGAACCCGTTATTTCTGGACAATCGTCCTTGAAAAATCCCAATGTGGGAAAACAGGTGCAGTAGTTCTGAGGGTTTTATTATTATGCAAATTTTTTGAGTACTAAAAGGGTGCCAAACTGGCTTACCTGGCAAAGAGTTTTACATGGCAGTAATACCTCTTCTTGGAGACAGATATTCAGCAAGTCTGCCCCACGAAAATCATTTCGGTGCTTCTCCAAGGCTCTGCGTCAGCCCTCCTAGCCTCATCGTAGCTCTAGAACCCTCTGCGTCAGCCTTCTGCTTCTCTGCATCAGCTCTTTGGCCTTTTGCATCACCCATGCAGGCCCCTCAGCCTCTGCGCAGTCTCTAGCTACCTCTGCGTGGCTCTTGCTACCTTTGCGTAGATTTGGCTGCCTCTGTGTCAACCTCTCTGGTCACTACGCTGACCCTCAGGCACTATCTCCGCCTCTCTGCTATGTACTCACTACTCATCGCTGCAACAAATCACTTGTTCGAATTTTCTCAGCAAACCCTGCTCCAGAAAATCGAACTGACTGATCAATCGTAGTGCATCTCCAATTGACCCCCAAGCCTCCTCTTATACTTTTCCTGTTGAGTCTTCAACGACCGAGATTAAGTCTCTAATCAATGGCTAAGATTAGATTTGGCTTGATCCATGTCACTTAAAACATTCTCACCCAATTTTATATTAATACCCATTAATATTTTAATTTCCCTAAGTTTAGACTTAGGAACCCCATCAAAAATATTAATTATTTTAATATCTCTTTAACCAGGTGGAATATCCCCAAACTATTTCTGGGTCTTGGATATCTCATGTTCTTTAGCCTCTCCACCAATTTTTATGGCTAGAGCACATCCGATGATACCACAAATGAACACTCCCTGCTAGCGAAGAATGTGCTCTAGTAATGCTCCACCACTAAACATCACATTGATCTTCCAAGACCGGTACCTGTGCTGATGTTGGGCCTACTGCCCTAAATCCACTGCACTATTACTTCCTGTACTGCTGCCCATGGCTCTACCACTGCCACTGCTACATCTGTACTACAACTCCCTCTCAACATGCTGCCCATAACAATGCCACTGCTAACTGTTGCACTGAAACTCAATTACCGAGAAGTAAGTAACTAATCTACCCAACTACTGACATCCTTGTCAGACCGGAAGCCTCTTGATGCTAAATCTATCTCTGTTTCTATCCTGTGCTCCCTCTGCTGCCTCTGCGCTGCTGCAAACACCTATGTGCCTCTCGCACTGCCGCAACCTCCTCTGTGCCTCTCGCACTACTGCAAACACCTCTGTGCCTCTCGCACTACTGCAACCCCCACTACACTACTACAGACCTCTGCACTCTAGCACTGACTTGTTGCTCCATCGCATCTTGCTTCTACCGACATTCGTCAACCTGCTACTATCATTCAGGACTCTCGTAGCCAGATATGATCCAAGAGTTTGGGTACCTCAAGGATCCTGCCCCTCATCTTCTGTAATCCTCCTGATTACAGCTCGATGTCACCCCACCTCCTCTCTAGAGGTTCATGGGCACTCATGGCACAGTCATCATCAGTCTCGACTTCTTTCTCTGCCTTAGCCAAGCTGCCTTGGAGTCAGAATCTTCTCCCTTATTCTTCTTCCTAGGACACTGGGTTACATAATGACCCAGCTCCCCACAATGGAAGCACTTCACCTTGGATATATCCTTCTTCTTCCTCTTCCCTTGCTCTCCCGCAGATTTCAGAGCACATCCTCTTCCTCCTCTTTCTTGATTCGACCTCCTTTGCTCCTACTCCCCGCCTTGGTCAACCATTTGATCTCTTCTTGGCGAAGAGTTTCCCACATCTCTTCCCATCCTGGAAGATTAGCTCTACCCAAAATGCTTTGGAAAAATGTCTCCCAATCCTTAAAGACTGCATTCGGGGTAGTCCTCACCATGAACTCCTGATCCGGCATGGCCCCTATGGAAGTAAGTTGGTCACAAATCTCCTACAATCTGAGGAGGTATAGATCTATCTGCTCCCCCTTTTGCATCTGATACAACCACAGTTAATTCTCTAATAGCATCTTCCACTACACGGAAGTGCCCGATACAATTTCGTCAAAGTATACCACATCTCCTTTGTCGTGTTCTTTTCGGTAATATTTGGTAGGATATGATCCTTGAACCCATCAAGGATTATGCACTTTGCCCTCGCCATTGCATCCTCATACTTCTCATTATCAGCTAGGTCAACTGGGATAGCTACGAATCTCAAGGCGAAGCCCTTGATGCGATGTCTATCCAACACTGACAGGATCCTAGCCTTCCAGATGACAAAGTTGGAAGCCCCATCCAACCTATCTTGATCCCTCAGTCCGTTCACTGCCATATTCGCTCCTTCTTCTAGACTCCCTCTAAGATTTGACTTACCTCCTAGAAATCTCCCTCTAAGTCCTGATTTCCCTACTGGAAATCTTCCCGCCAACTATCAAACCACTCCTCTCCAATCCTCTTTGCAACTACAACTCGGATCTGGATTTCTTGGCTAGAAATCCGTCAAGGTAGCGACTCCCTCTACCTTGGTTTTGTCCCATTAGGTATTGTTCTGCTTTGACAACAACAACACCCCACCAGCTTCCTAATCCACAATCTGCCCACAGCTCCCTATGCCCCAACAACTAAAGAAACTAAGCCTTCCATATTTGCGCAATCCTGGCAAAGGCTGAATCACTCCTTTGGCCAACTGCGTCAAGCCTACTTGACTGAGTAGGATGACGTGGCTCTTCGTGAGCCTCTTCTGCCTCTCTCTGCCTCTGCGCTGGCCCTCTCTCTGGCTCGAAATGATGATGCAGGCCCTCTGCGTCACTCCTTCTCTGTTGCTTTCTGCTTAGGAGCAACTATGTCTCTCGAGATAGCTGCTACTGCTGCAAATAATTTTGATTATGCTGGTGTCTTCAATCCTCCTGTGGTCTGCAACACTCTGATACCATGTTTAAATTTATAAGTCTGACACGTCAGAAATTCCTATTGCATTATCTGGTTTACTTCACCTACTTATTTATTACATTAACAAGTTATTTATACATATAAATACTGAAAATAAACACAAATGCAGTCTTAACTCATATATAGATTAGCAACTGAAATACTACAAAAACACACAAGGGACACCGTTATTTTTGGACAATCATCCCCGAAAAAACCCAATGTGGGAAAGCCGGTGCAACAGTTTGAGGGTTTTATTTTTATGCAGATTTCTTGAGTACAACTAGGGTGCCAAACTGGCTCACCCAACAAAGATTTTCACACGGCAGTAATACCTCTTCTCGGAGATAGATATTCAGCAAGTCTACCCCACAAAAATCCTTCTGATGCTTCTCCAAGGTTTTGTGTCAGCCTTGCTAGCCTCAACGTAGCTCTAGAACCCTCTACGTCAGCCTTCTGCTTCTCTACGTCACCCACGCAGGCCCCTCAGCCTCTCCGCAGTCTTTAGCTGCCCAAGCCAAAAGACTTGCTATTATTTCCACCCAAAATGTAGGATAACAAGAGGTTGCGTGGCTCTTGCTACATCTGCGTAGCTCTGGCTACCTCTGCGTCAACTTCTCTGGTCACTACTCTGACCCTCAGGCACTATCTCTACCTCTCTGCTATCTACTCACTGTCCCTCACTACAATAGATCACTTGTTCGAATTTTCTCAGCAAACCCCGCTCCAGAAAATCGAAATGACTGATCAATCTTGGTGTATCTCCAACTGACCCTCAAACCTCCTCTTATACTTTTCCTATTGAGTCTTCAACGGCCGAGATTAAGTCTCTAATCAATGGCTAAGATTATATTTGGCTTGATCCATTCCATTTAGAACATTCTCACCTAGTTTTATATTAATACCCATTAATATTTTAATTTTCCTAAGTTTAGACTTAGGAACCCCATTAAAAATATTAATTATTTTAGTATCTCTCTAACCAAGTGGAATTTCCCCAAACCATTTCTGGGTCTTGGATATCTCATGTGCTTTAGCCTCTCCACCAATTTTCATGGCTAGAGTACATCTGATGCTACCAAAACTCAACAGATGATGCAGCAAAGTGGGTGCTTGGAGCGTTGCCTCCCAGGAGACTTATGGATAGGGACACTATGTGTACCATTGGATGCAGCTCACCTAGGATCAATGAGGACATTATTGAGAATCTGGGGACACCATGTTTAGTGGAGGTAGGGCCTTTAGGGGGTTATTAGCAGATCCAAGATGAAGAGAGGGTCGTCTATAGCATTACTCTTGAGCATTCTGGAAAACTCTTAATCATATTCTTTGGGACATACCCACCCATCATCCTCCAGTGTTTCTTATAGTCGTAGAGGGTTTGGTTGTTGTCCTTTGACACTCTACATTCAAGCAACAGGGAATGGGAGGCTCACCCTAGGCAGTTGGATGAGAAACTGCGTGTCATGCGCTAAGAGGAGACTCTCCAATTGAGACACTTGGTAGGCACACGAGTTAACGATTAGAGACTTAGGGATGGCATGGTTGATTTTCGAGGTAGCATATGTTCCACCCCTAGGCTCACACTTGGGGAGGTGACCAAGAGAGAGTTACATGGCGCTTTCTCAGCTTGACATCTTGAGGCGTTAGGTGAGCATAAGGTGCGGATGATGGTAGTCCTTGTTGGCAAGATGATGCCTAGGCTTCCGACAGTCCCGGGCACATCGTTAGGAGATGGGATAGCAGATCTCGCTGTGTGATTTGGCAGGCACAAAGCAGCTGGATATTCCTAGCACAGGTTCTTGAATCTTGATGCTCGGTGCCTACCTATTGGGTACATATAGGAGGCAGAGACGGGGCACAGAGGGGTCCCAACAACTAGCAGCATATCACAATGGAAAGCAAAGAGGATTGGGGTTGTGGACCTCTAGTATGGTTATGGGATCCAAGGATCCAGTGGATTGGTGGGATACTCCACTCCTTAGTAAGCATGATCGGGATAACACGTGGATTGATTCATTCATGGGCAGAGACATGTGGGATCACCGAAGCCCTAACCATAGGACGAGGCAAAATGTTGCTCAGGATTGGGGCTAGCCATGGAGTGATAGGCGCTGACACCGTTGAGTCGCTTTGGAAAGATTGGCCTAACCTCGATCATCGCATATATTATGGCCGAGAGTTATGGGAGAGGAGGCTTTGGTACAAGCATGCTAGGCAGTCAGTCATGACTAGAGTGTCACGATGTCAACAAGATAGGTTCCTTCTACGACGGGCAGGGGATTCTGCCATAACAGGGCTGAGCAGTTCAGCTACCCATAGAGGTGAGCTGGTTTCTATAGGGGAGGGTCATCCAAATCTTCCATTTCGTTTTATGGATTCGTTGAGGGTGTGGGAACTTCACCGGTGTGGCAAGGTGATCGACAGGAGGAGATCATGGGAGGCTCGGGTAGACGAGGGCTCAATCCCACCAGGATTGGATTGCATCTTTAGGAGTTTACTCTTGTAGTGCATGAGATGGAATACGGAGTAGGGAAATTTCATGGGGAGTTGGGCAGAGTCCTATATTATCATGATGTTCTACTTATTGCTAGTATGTAGTGGCTTCTGGTACCTATATCTGGTTGGATACCGAGTGGATAAAGGTGTGCTTCACATTCATTAAGATGGCTTGGGATCATGGTATCGAGGAATTCCTTCATGTCGAGACAATGTTGAGATTGGGGATGACTCAATGGTATATTTTGGACCTTGGTATTATTGGTGGTTACAGTGGTGATCAATAGTCAGAAAGGGAACTTGTTCAAGCATTATTTGAGAACAAGCAATTTTTGGCGGGGAGGACTGTAATGTCCCTTCCTAAATTATTTTGGAACAAGATTTATTTCTACATTTTGGGGGCTAATTTTGGTGAAGACGGGGCCGATTTGATTTTTGATAGAAGACTTAGGAGTTAGAGGCAAGTTAATTTATTTTATTTTGTTTTGTTAATGATATGTGTGGACCACCCACATAAGAAATACGCACTCACTAAGCCAATGATTCGAAATGCATGAGAGGGAAGAAAAGGTAGGAATAAAGGATCCACGAAAGTTATAAAGGGAAGGAAGCACACTTCATTTGGCATTCTTGGAGTATCAAATTTGATTAGGTTGCTCGAGTTGTTTAGCTGGGTCACTTGATGTTTATCAAGAGTTTCCAACCAGAGAACTCACCCTTTCTTCGGGGGACTTTGAGTGCCACTCTCTAGAGGTTCATCCATTATCATCCAAAGGATATTTGTAGAGAGATTTCTAGCATTTGTATTCAGTTTGCCCAACAATGCGTATTTCTGGAGGACGCAATAGTGGATATAGTGTGGCCATTGTAGCATTCTTCCAGAGGGTTATTGCTGGGAGAAACTAGGAGAAGAAGGCTCAATATATTTGTTGGCTATTGGGTGAGTTTGAAGGCTGCAAGTGGTAGAAATATTTAGGAGTGATTTGGCAGACTTTGTGGCCAGCGCAAAAGAGAGAAACTAGAAATAAGTGCGAGATAGAGTTTCCGCCATTGGGGCTATTGCTTACCAGGATAAATAAGGGAAGTATTGGTGGAGTTGATTGCTACATTTCAGGAGTGTCTGGGGAGGATTTTTCTGGTGGTTTGACAGACAGCGTGCTTCAACAGCTATTGGAAAGCATAGGGTTTTGAGGGGTCAATTTTGGAAGGTCAAAATCAGGCCAAACCATTTCTAGGTTTTTGTGGGTTTTGCCGGAGGAGCCTAGATATAAATTTTCAAAATTTTCTGACCACTAAAGGTGGGGTTTTCAGCCATATCTTTATAGCAGACATTGTAGAATTGTTGGGGAATACCAGTGCAGCAGTTGGTCAGTTAATTGTAGCTCTGGGTTGTCATTGTTTCACCTGGGCTTTTCTCCACTTGCCTTTGAGGCAATCCCAAGTGCATTCCTTACATATTTTGTACTCTTGCACTAGTTTAGAATAAAATGGCTCAGTTGCTTCCATGTTTCTGATTGTTCTAGGTGTTTACTAAATTGTTTTAAAATTTATGTGGTGAAAATTGTTATTTTCTTGCATATCATTGTTTTTCATATTTTGGGACATTAGAGCAGTACGCAGTCTTCTCTCAAGAAGAAGGAGAAGTAGGAGAAGAAGGACCAGGCGGCAATGCCAGTCGAGATTGACAAGTTTTCCTCCAGATTGGAGGAAGACTTCGCTATGATGGCATCCATACCTTAAGGAGTGAGATGGGGTGATTTGGAGCTGTAGTCCAAAACTGCAAAGATTGGACAGAATCTTTGAGGTGTCCTCCTCTTGGATCATTACCTTGCTACGGGGGCCCACAGTATTCAGTGGTAGGATGGATCAGTGTCAGATGTGCAGTCAAAATTCCAGAATAACAATTGCAGACTAGTAGCAGTCAGGTGCTGGGGAGCACAGTGCAGAGTTGGTAGAAATGCAAAGAGGCAGAGTGCAGAGTCAGTAAAGTGCAGATTCTTCAGTGACAGTGTGAAGACTAATAGCAGTTAGAAGTCGGGAGACAGATGCATCATACTGAACACAATTGATTTATTATTTCATATGCTTGTCAGTTACAATAGTTGTAGTTGCAACAGCAACAGATGAGAGGGATTTGAAGTGTAGATGCAGAGTTGGCAGCGGTATAGCAATGTCAACAAAAGCACAAATGGAGCATCAAAGTTGCACAATGTTTGATGGACATTAACTGAGGGAATAATGCAGTGACTAAGGGAACAACACAGTGACTGAGTTAACATCGCAGTGACAAAGGAAGCAATATTGTGACTGAGGGAGCAACGTAGTCATTTCCAGCAGAGTTTCTTATCAGACATCAGCAGAGTGATACAAATTGGTACAGAAACAGGGTGTTATGACAGGGTGTGTAGCATTAGAGAGAAAGAACATCTTCCTCGCTAAGAGGGAGTGTTAGTTTTTGAAGCATCAGAGGTGTTATAGTATCAAAACTTTGTGGAAAGGTTCAAACACATGAGATCTCCATAACCCAAAAATCGTTTCTGGAAATTCCACCTAGAGATGACTTAATTAGATTATTAACCTATTTTTTAATGTTTCCTAAGTCTAAACTTAGGAAAACTGGTTAATTAGTCATAATTAATTAAGTCAAGGTGAGAATTCTCTAGAAACTCACATGGGTAGACTCCGATATGATCTTGGCCCTTGACTAAGTTTTAATCTTGGTCGTTGGTGCTCCACCAGAAGATAATAAGAAGAAGTCGATGAATACTTAGACAATACACTTGTGAAGTTCAATTTCCTTGGCAGTTCGATTTCCAGAGAGCAGTAGTAGTTTCCAGAAAGCCAGAGATCGAAGCAGAAATAGTGAGGGGCAGGGAAAGTGAGGCTGGAGGAAGCTTTCCATATTCGGTGAGTGCATTTGCAAAGAGGCCAAAGTTTCTCTAGGAGACTATGTAGTCCTAGTGCAGAAACCTCAGAGGGCAGTTCGATTTGTTGAAGACGGCAGACATTTTCAGTTCCAGAGGCCAAGTAGAGGTTCCAAAGTTCCAGAGAAGTGTTTTCCTAGTCAACAACAGGCAGGATGACTTGATTAGCAAATGATTCGAGCAACACGTGTGGCAGGAAACTTTAGGTTGATGCAGGGCTTGCACAGACCCAGTTGGACGACTTGCTTTTGAGAGGTAGTCTAGTGCCAGAATTGCTCGAGGTGATGGTAATTTCGCTTTAGATATTTTTTTCAGTATTTCTCTGCAGGATAGCCAGATTTCAACATCTAGATTATTGTACTCAGAATTTCTCACTGCTGCATAGTAATAAAACCCTCAGCTACTGCATCGGTTTTCCCAAGTTGGGTTTTTTCTGGGGACATTTGTCCAAAAATAACTGTGTTAATTTTTATGTGTGCGCGCTAGATTTTCTCAGTTTCAAGTGCTATTTTCTTCGCAGTTTATTTGTGAAGGTTGCAGTGTGAATTATTTGATATTTGTCGTAGCAGATAAATTCTCAAATTAATTAACAATTAGAAAATTAATTTCCAGTTGCTGCAATACGATTTCAAATTTCAAATTTTCACAATAATGTATGACATATTATTTTGATAGATGCCTTGGCAATGCATGTTCTTTCTATCTGACATTTTGGAGGTTTGACAACCGGTTGTTGTGAGCTTGGAAGTCTATCTTTTCTTTAATTTTGGCAGGACTGTCTGCATGGCAGTGGTATGGTTACTTGTAGTATGTCATCACCATTGGTTGGGTGATGTGATCTTGCATATTTGGGCAATCATGCATGAGGATTTTCATGTGATGTAAGGATTTTGGAAAAAATCTTGGTGTAATGTTTATTATGCAAAACATTTCTTGACTCAATGAATGAGGAGCATATGTAAGGTATGTTTGTTGGGCTGGGGTTGGTAAAACAATTTAAGAATGTGGCTCAAGTAATGAGGCCAGGGCTGAAAGTGTCAATGATATTGATGTATATGACAATCAACTTATAAGGTGTTTGTTAATTGATGTCCTTGAAAGAGAGGTCGGTAGTACTCAGTAGTTATAACCCCAGATGCCATGATTATTAGCCTTGGTATAGAGACTGAGTGGAAAATTAATCATGATAATTTTGGCATAGTGGCTAGTTTTCTATTTCTAACTAAACTTGACAAGAAAATGGGATTTTTTTGGAAGCATGGTTATCAATGAATTGATGTGTGCATGTGTATGAGGAAGATCTAGTTTGGAGCAATCATGTTGATATATGTACCTATGTTTTGAATGTTGAAAGTCGCACCAGCCCAGGGAACCTTTTAGAGTTTGCTTGTTTTGAGCCTTCCAAGCTTGGTTTTTGTGTCTGGATACTTCCTTTCAATCACTTGAATGTGTTAGAGTCTTGTTTGATTGGTTTTTGGCCTTTACCCTTTGGATGTTTGCTTTTTTCCACCGATTTCACATTTTCATCCCTAGGGCATCTAGTGGCTTTGTGCATCGAGCCTTCCTTAGGAGTTTTGGTCTTTTGTCGGTCCAGTCGACTTTTTGGTTACTCTCTTGCATTTGTTCAGTGATTGTTAAGCTTTTTATTGCGTTATTCGAGTGATTCACTTCTTTTTCACTTGGATTCCGCTTGGCTTCATTTTGGGCTTAGATCACATAGCTCATTGAGGTCTTTGTGATTTTTCTTGGTTTGAAAGATTGCCTTGGTGTTTCAGGGACTTGATTGTGTTTTCATTGAGTGAAAGTTGTCTCTTTCACTCTTTGTTATTATCTCTCAAAATTTGTTTAGTGCATTTTTCCATCGAAAAGAAAACGAACAATCTCTCTTTTGCATTACAAAAGTTAATGGAAATTAGAGCTTTTCATTGATTTTAGCGATTAGTAATTTAAAAAAAGAAAAAAAGTTTTGTTTATTGCCATTAGCTGCATTAGAGTCATTGTTGATTGTTTTATGATCATTTTGTTTGATTGAAAGATCTCAACTCTCTTGTAGCTAGCATTCATCGAATGAAATGATATATTTTGGCATATAGCTTGCATTTAGGAAATTGTGAGAGATTACATACGGTAGGAACTTAACGCATACATCTAGAGGTCTAGGTTAGAGACGTGTTCCGGCGTCGTTAAACCTAGTCACTATTGTTTCACATTATGGTTGGGTGATTCCTCCTTTTGTGACTCAATAGTGTTCTAGCTCAGATTTGCACTCCCACGTACCATCGAGTATATGGGGAGACCCCACTAGGTTATCATCCTTTATCCACAGGAAGCCGTGTCTGCCGCCTTACAAGCCGTAACGCACTGAACACAGCATTCGGGAAGATTGACTGCCGTACGGGAAGTCTTTGGCTTTCATATGATTGCCAAGGTGTATATGCAGTTTTACGGATTGTCTGGTAAACCCTTTGCCTAGTTCTCCAGAGTAGTCACTTTTGATCCTTTTCGAACTCCCTAAAAGAAAAGGCTCAGCTGAGCATTTTTTCACTTCGGGCTCATTAAACATTCGAAGGAGACTAGAGTCATCTTTTTGTCCTTTTCTAGACTCTTAAAAAGTGAAAAGGTCAAGTTCGGTTCCTTTGTCTTAAAATTTATTCGGCCACGATTCACATTTACCCGGTTAGATCTTGTTTGCGTTAGCTTGAGTAGGCTTCTTTTTCAATGGCAAGTTTTCTGGGGTTCACCAACCCAGGGATCCCCTCTGACGGAAACCCTGGTCATTTCGCTCCTTTTGGGAATGTTGGTGCTCCTTACATGGCAACGTTGTCCCTCCCAGGGTTAACTGTTGGGTTGTCTGTTTGGTTCTTCCCAAACTCTTTGGTCCCTGCCATCTCAACTTCTGGTCAATCAGTCCCTCCACCTAAATGACATCATGTTGATTCTAAGGTGGATCTCTCCCCTTCTTTGCCTATTTCTACATCCTCATTTTCTACTTCGCCTGGTGAAAGTCTAGATTCGAGTAACCAGGTGGTTAAGAAGAAGAAGAAGAAGACGAAGAAGAAGAAGTCTCCTAAGGGAGAGGCTAAAAGTGCTGCTACTCCTCCGAGTCCACCTCAAGTCGGGCCACCTTCTGCTCCTCCGCGGAAGGTCAAGTTTCCTTGTAGATTGTGCAAGGATGACCACCTTCTTCGCGATTGTCCTGGCATTCCCAGGGTCTTAGAAGTATGGTCTCGCGATCCAGCCCACCCCTCATCATCCTCTGAAGCTCACGACGATGTTACCTTATCAGCTGGAAATGGTAAGGGAAAAGGGAAGTTTCGAATCCCCTGTAGACTTTGTGAAGGCAATCATCCCCTTCACCTTTGTCCGCTCATGGATAAAGCCTTCGTTGTCTTGGAAAGTCTCGCAGTTCCCTCACCCCAACTTCCCGTTGGCTATCAACGTCTTTCTGCAGCCACAGATCGTCTCCCTGTTGACAAAGAGATTGATTCAAATTCTTCTCGTGTCCAGGATCCTCTTCCCGAACCTGGCTGTGCCCAGCCTGTTCCAGACCAACCATTGATCGGAAAGAGTGTCGACTCGAGTTCACCACCCATCGACCACTCTGTTTCGGAAGAGCATCATTCCCATGTTCTTCTCGTCTCCTTAGATTCTCTTGCGTCCGGAAATGATTCTCCTATCCCAGCTGCTCCTGAGAGTCCTGCTTCAGTCCCTTTAGAGCAGGGGGGCAATCATACGATTCCCCCACCAAGTAGTTCAGTCGTTTCCTTTGACTGGAGTCGTTTGACTACCTCCCGCCTTCCATCCCATGTGCCTTTCTGGGTCACGGTACACGCCTATAATAAGGCGATACCTGGCACTGTCTTGGATGAGGGTGCATCTGTTAGTCTTATGCCTGCCACTACTTGGTAATCTTTGGGTTCCCCACAGCTTGTGCCAGTCACACTGAATCTGACGGCTTTTGACGGAGGAACTAGTCAACCGTTAGGGATCCTTCCAAAGTTCCCTATTACTTTGGGAGGAAAAACCGTCTATACAGACGTATTGGTTACCCAAGGTGATTTAGATTTCAGTCTTCTCCTTGGCCGAGACTATGTTTATGCCATGGGGGCCCTGGTCTCTTCACTTTTCCGTGTGGTTTGCTTTCCACACGATGGAAGGATAGTGACTATAGATCAATTATCATTCGTTTGTCCCCGGGTGCCTCCTGCGCAGTCGTCATCCCCTCCTGGTTTTCATCCACCAGTTGCATCTGCCCCACCACAGATCAACTACGTGGCCACTTATCCCGTGCCTGGATCCAGTGATGCCGCCATCGTGCATAGTGTCCTGGGGGCATTGGGTCCTGACTTCCGAGATATTACCCTTCCACCCGGAGTGGCACTCTTGGAAGCCCCGACTTCCTGTTCATTCTAATGAAGTTCGAGTGGAGCATAGTTCGTTTTCCTATGTCAAGCTCCTTAAAAAATGAAACTAGGTCTGGTCGGAGCATAGTTCGTTTTCCTATGTCAAGCTCCTTAAAAAATGAAACTAGCCTTGGTCGGAGCATAGTTCGTTTTCCTGTGTCAAGCTCCCTAAAAAATGAAACTAGGTGTCCGAGGATAGTTTTGATCTTGTAGCGACCTCGTTAAAAAATGAAACAAGGATTATGAGGATAGTTCTTTTACTGCGTCAACCTCATTAAAAAATGAAACAACTCCCTTTCCAAATCGAGTCTTTTGATTAAGATCTCGTAAAATACAAGTCGAGTCTTTCCTAGATCTCGAGAGTGAACCTTCATTCCATCCACTTTGTTGAATGCAATGAAGCTTGGGGGGCATGTACCTCGATTTGTGTTATTATGCTGGGGGCATGCGAATTGATAACAAGCATAGTTTTTCGTTTCAAGCTTGTGTAAACATGAAACCGAATCTAAGCAGAGTTCTCCGTGGTTCAAGCTTGTGTAAAAATGAACCCATACCTGATTTACATCTCGTGATTTCCTTTTATCTGCTAAATTCTGTTAGATGAGCCTTGGTTGTTTCATTCCATTGCCACCATCTCTTTGGCCGATCATATTCTTTCACTTGGTTGTTTATCCTTTCCTGAGGAACCGCAGCGATGAGTGGTTTTATTAGCCAGCCTCTTAACCATTACATGTTTTGAGTAGTTCCACCATTGCCGGAACCAGTTGCTACCCTTTATACCACTCGTTCCTCCAGGACGAGTCTCCTTTTAAGCTCTTTTCTGACTCCTAAAAAATGAATAGATTGCCGAGTATTTTTCCCTTTTTGACTCGTTAAAGAGAATAAAAATGGAGGTCTACTTTCAGCTCTTTTCCGACTGTTTAAAGACGAAAATATTGTCGAGTTATCCCTCTTGACTCATTAAACGTAAATAAGAGGCGGTCGTCTTTAAACTCTTTTCCAACCTTGTAAAAACGAAAAGATCGTCGGAACCTTGTCATTTCAAGTTCGTTAATGGTTACGAAGCGACGTGGCTTCGATCGCTTTTTTACTTTTTCAGGTCGAAATCACTACTCATGAAAAGTACTCCTCGATCGTAATGGTCGGGCGGTTCTTTCGAGCATTGTTTTATACTTTTTTGGGCTCGAGAGACACAACTTTACGAAAAAGGACACCCTTGGAGTTTTCTTTTCTGCTGTCTTTTCAAACTCTCTAAACATGAAAATATGCCGAGTTCTTCCTCTGTCAGACTCGTTAAAACTTGATGACATTGGAGTCCATCGAGATGACGCCTCAGAAGCATATGCTATCCCCGTAGAGCTTTTTAATAAAAAATAACTGGGGTACTCGCCAGAAATGGTGGGGGAAAATGGAACCATAATTATTGTCGTGTCGGCAGTATGTCGCTCTTGAACATGGCACTTGCCTGATTTCGTGTCTGGGTGGGGACATCTCATCTCGTTTTTCACTTGCCTCCATGGATTTGGGTGATCCTGTTTGACCTCTCATTTTCTCATTGCCTTGTCACCATGACCTTTGATCCATTGATGTCAAATACTGCCAAGTCCACTGTCGTGCCGCCGATATGTTCAAAAGAAGTTGACCTCTGCAGAATAACAACCTCCCTCTGATAGCTCACATAATTCTGATCCACCACAACATTATTCCTTTGTCTCGTGTCGATGATGTGGGAAACACTATGGCCCACCTTTGATCAAGGTCACTTCCTGTCGACTTCAGCTCATTATCCAGGAAGCTGATCTAGAGACTCCCTTCCGGTGCCTTGGAGCCTGCATGCCTCAATGGCAGGTTCTTCGTGTTCGACGTGAGGTTTTCATCATTGGCCTCCGATCGAATGATTCTACAGGTGTTCGATGCCAGCTCACTGATTCACATGCCGTAGATTGTACCTATAGTACCTTGAGGGCCATTGTCATTATTGGTGGTACCTCTCGCGTTTGTTAACAGTTTTCATTATAGACTGGTAATCAGACGATGTTCATGCATGTTTGACTTCAACTCATGTATTCAAATGCTTGAACTTGTACTTTTGTTCGGTTCGAGATGGAGCGCAAGACCCTGGATTTTGTCTGTTGGAATCCAAGCTGCAATTTTGTGGATTATTGTTACATGACTTATTCACTAGATGGTTGCGACCATGCCTGAGTCTATTCGTCGATCCTCACCGGATGGCTACGCCCATACCATGGATCTAGATTATTATGTACTCTGTTATGGATGGCTATGCCCATACCACATATATCATGTACTTGAGCTATCAGTTGTACCTCTCTATGCAGATTCTCCGGCGGCAGCTGCACGTGTTCTTGTAAAGCATTTCACCCCTCTCTCTCTCTCGGGCCTCATGCTTTAGGGGACATCTGTTACACAGTAATTTGTCACCATTTGTCACCGTCCCTATTACCCCTCTCCCACACTTTGGAGGACTCATTCCGGGACCTGTGAGAAGTGACATAACTTGAAAACACTTGCATTATGTTCCCCTAAGTATGGACTTCATATGCCTTGAAGACATCTCCTGCAGAATATCCTTAAATAGTCCCCTTTTTCCATTAGCGCAGATCCACAGTGTATTACCCATGCCAATGGGGGAAATCCTCCAAAGAGGGCACGCCAGTTGGCGCTCTGTCTCAGAGTTGTACCCGTGCCAACCGAGTTTGGGAAAGCTTTTTAACAAACGCACGCCCGAAAGTTTTCTCCTTTCCACTCATGAAGCTTTTTAAGGATAATGCCAATCTCATGGATGTCGAGATTCATCGTATCTCCCTTTCCTCTATCCATAATAACTTTTCAAGGATAATGCCAATCCCATGGATGTCTGGATTCATTGTATCTCTTCCTCCTCCTCCATCTATAAAATCTTGTTCTGTTGCATTTGACAAGCTAGTTTTGAGCATAGGGAGAATTATACTGTCAGAAGTCTGAGAGATTGCTGTAAGAGTCTTCTTTGCATTCATAATCAAAGAGAGAGAGGCTTGTTCCCAATCTTGACAAGCTTTGCAAGACATATGTAACTAATCATCCAGCCAAAGGAGGATTTGACGTCAGAACTATGGTTATATTCTCCTTTGTTGATTATCAATAATAGCTGACTATCATTATGGTTCCATTCTTGTTGTTCATTGTAATGATGTTGGAGTTATATCTTTTCTGACCGATATATAATTGCATCTATTGGATTTTATGCTTGTATTCGTGTTGTTCTTTGCATGTGCAGGTGTCCATTCACGGAGATCGTGAGGATCGTGACCGGCCGGAGCAAAGGAACGGGAGTGTCAACTCTTCTACAACACCAGTGTTGGAATCCAAGTAGGCTCTCATAATCCACATTTAATTTGCAATTAGGAACTTGCGTGATAGCATTGTTTGATTGTTGCTAGACCCATTTTGGGCTACTGGGGATCGCCTCCTATCGACTTTAGCTCATTATCCAGGAAGTTGATCTAGAGACTCCCTTCCGGTGCCTTGGAGCCTGCATGCCTCAATGGCAGGTTCTTCGTGTTCGACGTGAGGTTTTCATCATTGACCTCCGATCGAATGATTCTACAGGTGTTCGACGCCAGCTCACTGATTCACACACCGTAGATTGTACCTATAGTACCTTGAGGGCCATTGTCATTATTGGTGGTACCTCTCGCGTCTGTTAACAATTTTCATTATTGACAGGTAATCAGACGATGTTCATGCATGTTCGACTTCAACTCATGTATTCACATGCTTGAACTTGTACTTTTGTTCAGGTCCAGATGGAGCGCAAGACCCTGGATTTTGTCTGTTGGAATCTAGGCCGTGATTTTGTGGATTATTGTTACATGACTCATTAACTGGATGGATGCGACCATGCCTGAGTCTATTCATCGATCCTCACCGGATGGCTGCGCCCATACCTTAGATCTAGATTATTATGTACTCTGTTATGAATGGCTGTGCCCATACCGGATATATCATGTACTTGAGCTATCAGTTGTACCTCTCTATGCAGAGTCTCCGGCGGCAGCTGCATGTGTTCTTGTAAAGCATTTCACCCCTCTCTCTCTCTCGGGCCTCATGCTTTAGGGGGCATCTGTTACATAGTAATTTGTCACCATTTGTCACCGTCCCTGTTACCCCTTTCCCGCACTTTGGAGGACTCATTCTGGGACCTCTGAGAAGTGACATAACTTAAAAACACTTGCATTATGTTCCCCTAAGTATGGACTTCATATGCCTTGAAGACATCTCCTGCAGAATATCCTTAAAAAGTATCCTTTTTCCATTAGCGTGGATCCACAGTGTATTACCCACACCAATGGGGGAAATCCTCCAAAGAGGGCGCGCCAATTGACACTCTGTCTTAGAGTTATACCCGCACCAACCAAGTTTGGAAAAGCTTTTTAACAAACGCACTCCCGAAAGTTTTTTCCTTTCGACTCATGAGGCTTTTTAAGGATAATGCCAATCTCATGGATGTCGAGATTCATCGTATCTCCCTTTCCTCTATCCATAATAGCTTTTCGAGGATAATGCCAATCCCATGGATGTCTGGATTCATTGTATCTCTTCCTCCTCTTCCATCTATAAAAGCTTGTTTTGTTGCATTTGACAAGATAGTTTTTGAGCATAGGGAGAATTATACTATCAAAAGTCTGAGAGATTGCCGTAAGAGTCTTCTTTGCATTCATAATCAAAGAGAGAGAGGCTTGTTCCCAATCCCGACAAGCTTTGCAAGACATATGTAGTTGATCATCCAGCCAAAGGAGGATTTGACGTCAGAACTATGGTTGTATTCTCCTTTGTTGATTATCAATAATAGATGACTATCATTATGGTTCCATTCTTGTTGTCAATTGTGATGATGTTGGAGTTATATCTTTTCTGACCGATATATAATTGCATCTATTGGATTTTATGCTTGTATTTGTGTCATTCTTTGCATGTGTAGGTGTCCATTCACGAAGATCGTGAGGATTGTGACCGGCTAGAGCAAAGGAATGGGAGTGTCAACTCTTCTACAACACTAGCGTTGGAATCCAAGTAGGCTCTCATAATCCACCTTTAATTTGCAATTAGGAACTTGCGTGATAGCATTGTTTGATTGTTGCTAGATCCATTTTGGGCTAGTGGGGATCGCCTCTGTCCACAGAGGGGATTTACTCGCCAGAAATGGTGGGGGAAAATGGAACCATAATTATTGTTGTGTCGGCAGTATGTCGCTCTTGAACATGGCACTTGTTTGCTTTCGTGTCTGGGTGGGGACATCTCATCTCATTTTTCACTTGCCTCCATGGATTTGGGTGATCCTGTTTGACCTCTCATCTGCTCATTGCCTCATCACCATGACCTTTGATCCATTGATGTCAAACACTGCCAAGTCCACTGTCGTGCTGCCGATATGTTCAAGATAAGTTGACCTCTGTAGATCTCATGGTAAATGGGCAGCGAACCATGGGTCTGACGATCACGGTGAATGGACATGGTACAAGCATACCATAGATGCAATTATATGATATGAATGTGGAACATAATGATAATCTATTATTGAAATCAACACAAAAGCCTCGGATACAAAGATCTTACAGACTTCCAATAGGCTTGAACTAGCTTGTCAAATGCAACAGAACAAGCTCAATGAATCATCCATGTTCATGAGATTGGCAGAGTCGACATGCATTTGTCAAAAAGCTTTTCAAGCATGTGAATACAATGTGGAGTTGAAGGGGACTCTGAACATGCCATACTTAGAACAAATGCAAGTCAAGTTATGTCACTTACCAATGAGTCCTCCAAAGTAGATAACAGAACAAATTACTGTGTAACAGATGCGATGAGGTGAAATGCTTTACAAGAACACATGCAGCTGCCAAATCTGCATAGAGAGGTACAACTGATAGCTCATGTACATCGTAAGTACATAATAATCTAGATCCATGGTATGGGCGCAACCATCTGGTGAGGATCGACTCAGGCATGGTCGCAACCATCCAGTGAATGAGTCATGTAACAATAATCCACAAAATCGCAGCCTCGATTCCAACAGACAAAATCCAGGGTCTTGCGCTCCATGTGGACCCAAACAAAAGTACAAGTTCAAGCATGTGAATACATGAGTTGAATTCGAACATGCATGAAAATCGTCTGATTACCAGTCAATAATGAAAACTATTAACAGATGCGAGAGGTACCACCAATAATGATAATGGCCCTCAAGGTACAATAGGTACAATCTACGGCGTGTGAATCAGTGAGCTGGCATCGAACACCCATAGAATCATTCGATCAGAGGCCAATGGTGAAAACCTCACGTCGAACACGAAGAACCTACCATTGAGGCATGCAGGCTCCAAGGCACCAGAAGGGAGTCTCTAGATCAGCTTCCTGGATAATGAGCTGAAGTCGACAGGAACTGACCTTGATCGAAGGTGGGCCATAGTGTTTCCCACATCATCGACACGAGACAGAGGAAGAATGTTGTGGTAAATCAGAATTATGTGAGCTATCCGAGGGAGGTTGTTATTCTGCAGAGGTCAACTTCTCTTGATCATATTGGCGGCACGACAGTGGACTTGGCAGTATTTGACATCAATGGATCAAAGGTCATGGTGACGAGGCAATGAGCAAATGAGAGGTCAAACAGGATCACCCAAATCCACGGAGGCAAGTGAAAAACGAGATGAGATGTCCCCACCTAGACACGAAAGTAGACAAGTGCCATGTTCAAGAGCGACATATTGCCGACCCGACAATAATTATGGCTCCATTTTCCCCCACCATTTCTGGCGAGTACCCCAGTTATTGTCATCTAGACGGACTCCAATGTCATCAAGTTTTAACGAGTCTGACAGAGGAAGAACTCGGCATCTTTTCATGTTTAGAGAGTTTGAAAAGACAGCAGAAAAGAAAACTCCAAGGGTGTCCTTTCTCGTAAAGTTGTGTCTCTCGAGCCCGAAAAAGTATAAAACAATGCTCGAAAGAACCGCCCAACCATTACGATCGAGGAGTACTTTTCATGAGTGGTGATTTCGACCTGAAAAAGTAAAAAAGTGATCGAAGCCATGTCGCTTCGTAACCGTTAACGAACCTGAAACGACAAGGGTCCGACGATCTTTTCGTTTTTACATGGTTGGAAAAGAGTTTAAAGATGACTGCCTCTTATTTACGTTTAACGAGTCAAGAGGGATAACTCGACGATCTTTTCATGTTTAAAGAGTCAGAAAAGAGCTGAAAGATGACTCCACAGTGACTTTTTCGTGTATTTACCGAGTCCGAAAAAGTATAAAATACAGCTCGTTTCACCATCGAAGTTGCGTAAAAGACTTGTTGCTGCACAAAAAGCAAGCGTAAAATCCATTTTCGACCAAAGATATATTAAAATATTCAAAAAGTAACTTTTCAAACCCAAGTATAAGTCAAAAAGTTATAAATATGGTGAAAATGGTAAAAATAGAATTACTTTTACTTTTTACCTCTCTGAAGAGTAGCAGTGGTCTGTTTTGGGAGTAAACATCAGACGATGATTACGGCCAATCCGTGCAACCATTCAAGATTTCGTCGGTTCCAAGTAAGAGGCGCTTCCCTTAGCTCCATTTCCATACATTTTTTTATGCTTTTTGCTTCCTGATTGGCCTCTGCAAGGGGGAATTGCAAAATTTAGGGCTTCGCCCATTGGCGCGGGTATCCGGCACGGACCCGCGCTAATGGGGCGATTTTTCTAAAAGGGTCGCGCTCATTGGCGCGACTGTTTTAGAAACAGTCGTGCCAACCGCGCAACTCAATTTTCCGTTTAAGATTTCCCAACGCATTTTAAATCTAACTGGATTGTAAGCTTACCAGTGATCTAATCGTGATTTATATGTTCTTGTGGATGCAGAGAAGCAGGCAAAATGGTAGTAGAATGGAAGGAACAAGAACATGATGTCGAGGATGAGGATGAAGGGTGCATGAATGCCCTAAGGGACTGCGGGCTTAAGAAATTCTTTCTTACGCCTTACTTGCGCGCTCAGCCCGAGCTACTACAATTCATAATTGATCTGTGGGATGTTGATGACCAAGTGTTCCGTTTACAGGACCAAGTGCTGGGGCTCGATGTGTCTGATGTCTACTTCATCACGGGGTTGTCACGGAGAGGGGTGAGGCCTATTTTGACCAGGAGTAGACCTTCCGGGGAGAAGATGACTGAAGTTCGAGACCGAGTGTGCCCAGGGGCACAATTTGGAAGGAACAGTGCAAAGGTGGATATTCCCACCGTTCCGGACTTGATTCTCAGGGTGATACTATTCACCATTACTCGAGCTGCAGGGGTGCAGGCGCCCCATGAGGCGAGCAAAAACCATCTTCTGTTAGCCACAGAATGCCTAAATCCTACCATCTTTGACTGGGCCACCGCAGTGACTACTAACATCAAGAGGCAACTTACAAAGTGCAAGCGAGGAAAGGTAAAGCAGTTTGGGTACGGCTCAATCGTGGTATCGTTTTTCTTGGAACGATTACCAATTTTTCAGGGACAAGGAGCTATAGTGGCTGATCCTTTGCCATGAGAGCCTAGGATGGCTCGCTGGGCAGCACTGATGCCCAGGGGAGGAGGGGGCCAGCAGATGTCCTGGAGGCCCGAGTTCTTTATATGGCTCCGCCGTCAGCTGATTGTGGTGGAGGATTGGCCATATGCAGGGACTGACTTCACCGGAGACCCAGATCTCCCACTGCCCGAGGGACGAGGAGCTGGGTAAGATATCTTTTTGTTTTTGATGTTTTATATGTTTTTTTTTTGTTAATACATGTTTATCCTAACAACAATTGTATATATATGCAGATGTTGGCCTAGAGTGACCAGTTGGCATGTCTCCCATCGCTCGGAGGAACCAGCCTGCAGCCGACCCTCAAGAAGAGGGTGTCGAGGGGGATGAACTGATTCAGAATCTCGAGGGACTCGCCCGAGGGATTCCTGATTACGCTAGACTGGGAGATATGCCACTAGCATACCAGAGGCACACAGTGGGGGTGCCTAATCGTGTCCATCGTCTGTTGAGACGCTTGGTGCGTGCGGTGTTGTGCTATCATGAGCACCACCGGGACTAGACTCCTAGGTTTCTTTTTCCTGCATATTTTTTGAGAGACATGTCATCTCTGGATGTATTTGAGAGGAACATGTATTATTTTTTGAACTATATGATGCACGTGGTGCAAACATTGCGACACACATATATATATACATATGCCTATTTCTATGGTTTTATCATTGTGCTTTATATGCTTTCTTGTATGATGTTTTACATATTACGCAAATGTCTATCTAATACATGGTTAGCCAATGCATCAGTTAATGTGTTCAATTGTCTTGGAATGTGCTGATATGTAATGAAATCAAAATTCCTTTCTAACAATCTCACACATAAATACAACCTTAGAATGCGATGGTCTCTGACGGAATATCGCCCGTTGAGCTGGTGGACGACAAGTTGAGAGTCTAGGTTCACTAGCAATGCACCAATGCCGAGATTAATTGCTTCAGCAAGTAGTTCAATTACAACACAATATTCAGCGACATTGTTAGTGGTACGGCCCAAACACACACCTTGAAGATCTATCAACAAACCATGAGGATCATAGATCACCCACGCCGCAGAGGACAAGTTGCGAGTATTGCGGCAGGCACCATCAACGAAACCAACATAAGGTGAATCAGACATCTGCACAAGAAGCGAAAGACACAATAAGCAGCAGTCACGCCTTCAAAACAAAAACACACACACACACAACACACTTGCTAAAGTACATGTATGTACAAAACAAAGTGTATAAGCATCACGCATAGTACTTTTTCAAGTATAGCCCGTTTCGGGGCTTCCCGAGAGGGTTCCCTTCATAGTCAATTAGCTCGTAGGCCCCTTTTTGCAAAACTTTCTTGACAATGTAAGGACCTAGCCACATAGGCTCGAGTTTTCCTGCCCCCAGCTTATCATTTGCCTGATCATATAGCAGGACTAAATCTCCCTCAACGAAAGAACGTGGGTGGACAGTCTAATCGAAGTGAGTTTTCACTCTCTTCTTTTGTGCTTCAATGGCCAGAGAGGCTAGGCGACGGGTCTCATCTAGTCATTCCAGGTAAAGAAGGCGTTCTTCTACCGGAGTAGTGTTGGGAAGTAGTTCGATGGCCAATTTTAATGAAGGGATTTCGCACTCGATTGGAAGGGTAGCCTCTAGTCAATAAACTAGTTGAAATGGAGTGAAACTGATGGCATCCTTCACGGAGGTTCGGTAGGCCCACAAGGTAGGGAACAACATCAAGTGCCAGTTAGACTTATGCATGCCAACAGTACACTAAAGCATTGTAACCAAAATCTTGTTGATAGCTTCAACTTGGCCATTGGCCTGAGGGTAGTATGGAGTCGACCTGAGGGTAGTTCTGTCATCATATGATTACGGAAATGCTTCCCGTGATCAGTGACGATGACTTGAGGGACGCCGAATCGTGAGATAACATGGTTGAACAAGAATTGTGCCGCTGTGTGACCGTCTTCAGATAATGTGGGCATCGACTCGGCCCATTTAGTGAAGTAATCAACGGCAATGATAATATACCCATGCCTCTCGGCCGAGCGAGGGTTACAGGTCATATAATCAATGTCCCATTCTCCATAATCCAAAACAGTGCCAGGTATCGCCTTATTATAGGCATGTACCGTGACCCAGAAAGGCACATGGGATGGAAGGCGGGAGGTAGTCAAACGACTCCAGTCGAAGGAAATGACTGAACTACTCGGTGGGGGAATCGTATGATTGCCCCCTTGCTCTAAAGGGACCGAAGCAGGACTCTCGGGAGCAGCTGGGATAGGAGAATAATTTCCGGACGTAGGAGAATCTGAGGAGACGAGAAGAACATGGGAATGATGCTCTTCCGAAACAGAGTGGTCGACGGGTGGTGAACTCGAGTCGACACTGTTTCCGATCAATGGTTGGTCTTGAACAGGCTGGGCACAGCCAGGCTCGGGAAGAGGATCCTGGACATGAGAAGAATTTGAATCAATCTCTTTGTCAACAGGGGGACGATCTGCGGTTGCAGAAAGACATTGATAGCCAACGGGAAGTTGGGGTGAGGAAACTGCGAGACTTTCCAAGACAACGGAGGCTTTATCCATGAGCGGACAAAGGTGAAGGGGATGATTGCCTTCACAAAGTCTACAGGGGATTCGAAACTTCCCTTTTCCCTTACCATTTCCATCTGATAAGGTAACATCGCCGTTAGCTTCAGAGGACGATGAGGGGCGGGCCGGATCGCGAGACCATACTTCTAAGACCCTAGGAATGCTAGGACAATCGCGAAGAAGGTGGTCATCCTTGCACAATCTACAAGGAAACTTGACCTTCCGTGGAGGAGCAGAAAATGGCCCGAATTGAGGTGGACTCAGAGGAGTAGCGGCACTTTTAGCCTCTCCCTTAGGAGACTTCTTCTTCTTCGTCTTCTTCTTCTTCTTCTTAACCACCTGGTTACTCGAATCTAGACTTTCACCAGGTGAAGTAGAAAATGAGGACGTAGAAACAGGCGAAGAAGGGGAGAGGTCCACCTTAGAATCAACATGATGTCGTTCAGGTGGAGGGACTGATTGACCAGAAGTTGAGACTGCAGGGACCAAAGAGGTTGGGAACAACCAAACAGGCAACCCAACAGTTAACCCTGGGAGGGACAACGTTGCCATGTAAGGAGCACCAACATTCCCAGAAGGAGCGAAATGACCAGGGTTTCCGTTAGAGGGGATCCCTGGGTTGGTGAACCCCGGAAAAGTTGCCATTGAAAAAGAAGCCTACTCAAGCTAATGCAAACAAGATCTAACTGGGTAAATGTGAATCGTGGCCGAATAAATTTTAAGACAAAGGAACCGAACTTGACCTTTTCACTTTTTAAGAGTCGAGAAAAGGATAAAAAGATGACTCTAGTCTCCTTCGAATGTTTAATGAGCCCGAAGTGACAAAATGCTCAGCTGAGCCTTTTTTTTTAGGGAGTCCGAAAAGGATCAAAAGTGACTACTCTGGAGAACTAGGCAAAGGTTTTACCAGACAATCCGTAAAACTACATATACACCTTGGCAATCATATGAAAACCAAAGACTTCCCGTACGGCAGTCAATCTTCCCGAATGCTGTGTTTAGTGCGTTACGACTTGTAAGGCGGTAGACACGGCTTCCTGTGGATAAAGGATGATAACCTAGTGGGGTCTCCCCATATACTCGACAGTACGTGGGAGCACAAATCCGTGCTAGAACATTATTGAGTCACAAAAGGAGGAATCACCCAACCATAATGTGAAACAATAGTGACTAGGTTTAACGACGCCGGAACACGTCTCTAACCTAGACCTCTAGATGTATGCGTTAAGTTCCAATGCGTTTTTAGATTCATTCAGTTCATTTTACGGTTGATCTTTGATTTGGTTTCAGTTTCCAAGTCCTACCATATGTAATCTCTCACAATTTCCTAAATGCAAGCTATATGCCAAAATATATCATTTCATTCAATGAATGCTAGCTACGAGAGAGTTGAGATCTTTCAATCAAACAAAATGATCATAAAACAATCAACAATGACTCTAATGCAGCTAATGGCAATAAACAAAACTTTTTTTTTTTTTTTTTTAAATTACTAATCGCTAAAATCAATGAAAAGCTCTAATTTCCATTAACTTTTGTAATGCAAAAGAGAGATTGTTCGTTTTCTTTTCGATGGCAAAATACACTAAACAAATTTTGAGAGATAATAACAAAGAGTGAAAGAGACAACTTTCACTCAATGAAAACAAAATCAAGTCCCTAAAACACCAAGGCAATCTTTCAAACCAAGAAAAATCACAAAGACCTCAATGAGCTATGTGATCTAAGCCCAAAACAAAGCCAAGCGGAATCCAAGTGAAAAAAAAGTGAATCACTCGAATAACGCAATAAAAAGCTTAACAATCACTGAACAAGTGCAAGAGAGTAACCAAAAAGTCGACTGGACCAACAAAAGACCAAAACTCCTAAGGAAGGCTCGATGCACAAAGCCACTAGATGCCCTAGGGCTGAAAATGTGAAATCGGTGGAAAAAAGAAAACATCCAAAGGGTAAAGGCCAAAAACCAATCAAACAAGACTCTAACACATTCAAGTGATTGAAAGGAAGTATCCAGACACAAAAACCAAGCTTGGAAGGCTCAAAACAAGCAAACTCTAAAAGGTTCCCTGGGTTGGTGCGACTTTCAGGCTAAAAGTAGCGCCAATTGAGGATTGGCGCGGGCTGTACATTGACAAGTTGCGCCAATTGGCGTGACTGTCATGCAAAAAAAAGCGCCAATCAAGTTTGCTATGCTAAAATAAGAAACAAGCAATCCAAGACTAGGCCAGCAGTATCCAGATAGACCAAGAAGCAAGAGACAACCAAAGAATCAACCCAGAAAGCTGACCAAGCAAGGAAAACAAGAAAAACCAAAGAGGCAAGACAAACTCCAAGCTGTTTAGTTCGTAAATGAAACCGGAGATTGACTGAAGTGGTGTTGATCTACTTCGCTAATGCAAAGCAATAGCGTTTCGAAGGCTATCTGGCCATACTTCAGGCTCCGTCTAAAGTTTACAAATCAAACAACAAGCTAACTCCCCAGTGGAGTCGCCAAATTGTTGGAGATGTAAATCCCCTCTGCAGACAGAGGCGATCCCCACTAGCCCAAAATGGGTCTAGTAACAATCAAACAATGCTATCACGCAAGTTCCTAATTGCAAATTAAAGGTGGATTATGAGAGCCTACTTGGATTCCAACGCTAGTGTTGTAGAAGAGTTGACACTCTCGTTCCTTTGCTCCGACCGGTCACAATCCTCACGATCTCCATGAATGGACACCTGCACATGCAAAGAACGACACGAATACAAGCATAAAATCCAATATATGCAATTATATAACGGTCAGAAAAGATATAACTCCAACATTATCACAATGAACAACAAGAATGGAACCATAATGATAGTCATCTATTATTGATAATCAACAAAGGAGAATACAACCATAGTTTTGACATCAAATCCTCCTTTGGCTGGATGATCAGCTACATATGTCTTGCAAAGCTTGTCGGGATTGGGAACAAGCCTCTCTCTCTTTGATTATGAATGCAAAGAAGACTCTTACGGCAATCTCTCAGACTTCTGACAGTATAATTCTCCCTATGCTCAAAAACTAGCTTGTCAAATGCAACAGAACAAGCTTTTATAGATGGAGGAGGAGGAAGAGATACAATGAATCCAGACATCCATGGGATTGGCATTATCCTCGAAAAACTATTATGGATAGAGGAAAAGGAGATACGATGAATCTCGACATCCATGAGATTGGCATTATCCTTAAAAAGCTTCATGAGTCAAAAGGAAAAAACTTTCGGGCGTGCGTTTGTTAAAAAGCTTTCCCAAACTCGGTTGGCGCAGGTACAACTCTGAGACAGAGCACCAACTGGCGCGCCATATTTGGAGGATTTCCCCCATTGGCGCGGGTAATACACTGTGGATCCGTGCTAATGGAAAAAGGGGACTTTTTAAGGATATTCTGCAGGAGATGTCTTCAAGGCATATGAAGTCCATACTTAGGGGAACATAATGCAAGTGTTTTCAAGTTATGTAACTTCTCACAGGTCCCGGAATGAGTCCTCCAAAGTGCAGGCGAGGGGTAACAGGGACGGTGACAAATGGTGACAAATTACTGTGTAACAGATGCCCCCTAAAGCATGAGGCCCGAGAGAGAGAGAGGGGTGAAATGCTTTACAAGAACACATGCAGCTGCCGCCGAAGAATCTGCATAGAGAGGTACAACTGATAGCTCAAGTACATGATATATGTGGTATGGGCGCAGCCATCCATAACAGAGTACATAATAATCTAGATCCATGGTATGGGCGCAGCCATTCGGTGAGGATCGATGAATAGACTCAGGCATGGTCGCAGCCATCTAGTGAATGAGTCATGTAACAATAATCCACAAAATCGTAGCCTGGATTCCAACAGACAAAATCCAGGGTCTTGCGCTCCATCTCGACCCGAACAAAACTACAAGTTCAAGCATGTGAATACATGAGTTGAAGTCGAACATGCATGAACATCGTCTGATTACCAGTCAATAATGAAAACTGTTAACAGACACGAGAGGTACCACCAATAATGACAATGGCCCTCAAGGTACTATAGGTACAATCTACGGCGTGTGGATCAGTGAGCTGGCGTCAAACACCCGTAGAATCATTCGATTGGAGGCCAATGATGAAAACCTCACGTCGAACATGAAGAACCTGCCATTGAGGCATGCAGGCTCCAAGGCACTGGAAGGGATTCTCTAGATCAGCTTCCTGGATAATGAGCTGAAGTCGACAGGAAGTGACCTTGATCGAAGGTGGGCCATAGTGTTTCCCACATCATCGACACGAGACAAAGGAAGAATGTTGTGGTGGATCAGAATTATGTGAGTTATCAGACGGAGGTTGTTATTCTGCAGAGGTCAACTTCTCTTGAACATATTGGCAGCACGACAGTGGACTTGGCAGTATTTGACATCAATGGATCAAAGGTCATGGTGACGAGGCAATGAGAAAATGAGAGGTCAAACAGGATCACCCAAATCCACAGAGGCAAGTGAAAAACGAGATGAGATGTCCCCACCCAGACATGAAAGCAGGCAAGTGCCATGTTCAAGAGCGACATACTGCCGACACGACAATAATTATGGTTCCATTTTGCCCCACCATTTCTGGCGAGTACCCCAGTTATATTTTATTAACAAGCTCGATGGGGATAGCATATGCTTGTGAGGCGTCATCTCGACGGACTCCAATTTCATCAAGTTTTAACGAGTTTGACAGAGGAAGAACTCGGTGTGTTTTCATGTTTAGAGAGTTTGAAAAGATAGCAGAAAAGAAAACTCCAATGGTGTCCTTTTTCATAAAGTTGTTTCTCTCGAGCCCGAAAAAGTATAAAACAATGCTCGAAAGAACCGCCCGACCATTACGATCGAGGAGTACTTTTCATGAGTAGTGATTTCGACCTGAAAAAGTAAAAAAGCGATCGAAGCCACGTCGCTTCGTAACCGTTAACGAACCTGAAATGACAAGGGTCCGACGATCTTTTCGTTTTTACACGGTCGGAAAAGAGTTTAAAGACGACCGCCTCTTATTTACGTTTAATGAGTCAAGAGGGATAACTCGACAATCTTTTCGTCTTTAAACGGTCGGAAAAGAGCTGAAAGCAGACCTCCATTTTTATTCTCTTTAACGAGTCAAAAAGGGAAAAATACTCGGCAATCTTTTCATTTTTTACGAGTCAGAAAAGAGCTTAAAAGGAGACTCGTCCTGGAGGAACGAGTGGTATAAAGGGTAGCAACTAGTTCCGGCAATGGTGGAACTACTCAAAACATGTAATGGTCAAGAGGCTGGCTAATAAAACCACTCATCGCTGCGGTTCCTCAGGAAAGGATAAACAACCAAGTGAAAGCATATGATCGGCCAAAGAGATGGTGGCGATGGAATGAAACAACCAAGGCTCATCTAACAGAATTTAGCAGATAAAAGGCAATCACGAGATGTAAATCAGGTATGGGTTCATTTTTACACAAGCTTGAACCATGGAGAACTCTGCTTAGATTCGGTTTCATGTTTACACAAGCTTGAAACGAAAAACTATGCTTGTTATCAGTTCGCATGCCCCCAGCATAATAACGCAAATCGAGGTACATGCCCCCCAAGCTTCATTGCATTCAACAAAGTGGATGGAATGAAGGTTCACTCTCGAGATCTAGGAAAGACTCGACTTGTATTTTACGAGATCTTAATCAAAAGACTCGATTTGGAAAGGGAGTTGTTTCATTTTTTAATGAGGTTGACGCAGTAAAAGAACTATCCTCATAACCCTTGTTTCATTTTTTAACGAGGTCGCCACAAGATCAAAACTATCCTCGGACACCTAGTTTCATTTTTTAAGGAGCTTGACACAGGAAAACGAACTATGCTCCGACCAAGCCTAGTTTCATTTTTTAAGGAGCTTGACATAGGAAAACGAACTATGCTCCGACCAGACCTAGTTTCATTTTTTAAGGAGCTTGACATAGGAAAACGAACTATGCTCCGCTCGAACTTCATTAGAATGAACAGGAAGTCGGGGCTTCCAAGAGTGCCACTTCGGGTGGAAGGGTAATATCTCGGAAGTCAGGACCCAATGCCCCCAGGACACTATGCACGATGGCGGCATCACTGGATCCAGGCATGGGATAAGTGGCCACGTAGTTGATCTGTGGTGGGGCAGATGCAACTGGTGGATGAAAACCAGGAGGGGATGACGACTGTGCAGGAGGCACCCGAGGACGAACGAACGATAATTGATCTATAGTCACTATCCTTCCATCGTATGGAAAGCAAACCACATGGAAAAGTGAAGAGACCAGGGCCCCCATGGCATAAACATAGTCACGGCCAAGGAGAAGACTGAATTCTAAAGCACCTTGGGTAACCGATACGTCTATATAAACGGTTTTGCCTCCTAAAGTAATAGGGAAATTTGGAAGGATCCCTAATGGTTGACTAGTTCCTCCGTCAAAAGCTGTCAGATTCGGTGCGACTGGCACAAGCTGTGGGGAACCCAAAGATTGCCAAGTAGTGGCAGGCATAAGACTAACAGATGCACCCTCATCCAAAACAGTGCCAGGTGTCGCCTTATTATAGGCGTGTACCGTGACCCAGAAAGGCACATGGGATGGAAGGCGGGAGGTAGTCAAATGACTCCAGTCGAAGGAAATGACTGAACTACTTGGTGGGGGAATCGTATGATTGCCCCCCTGCTCTAAATGGACCGAAGCAGGACTCTCGGGAGCAGCTGGGATAGGAGAATCATTTCCGGACGCAGGAGAATCTAAGGAGACGAGAAGAACGTGGAAATGATGCTCTTCCAAAACAAAGTGGTCAACGGGTGGTGAACTCGAGTCGACACTCTTTCCGATCAATGGTTGGTCTGGAACAGACTGGGCACAGCCAGGTTCGGGAAGAGGATCCTGGACATGAGAAGAATTTGAATCAATCTCTTTGTCAACAGGGGGACGATCTGCAGCTGCAGAAAGACGTTGATAGCCAACGGGAAGTTGAGGTGAGGGAACTGTGAGACTTTCCAAGACAACGGAGGCTTTATCCATGAGCGGACAAAGGTGAAGGGGATGATTGCCTTCACAAAGTCTACAGGGGATTCGAAACTTCCCTTTTCCCTTACCATTTCCAGCTGATAAGGTAACATCGCCGTGAGCTTCAGAGGACGATGAGGGGCGGGCCGTATCGCGAGACCATACTTCTAAGACCCTAGGAATGCCAGGAAAATCGCGAAGAAGGTGGTCATCCTTGCACAATATACAAGGAAACTTGACCTTCCGCGGAGGAGCAGAAGGTGGCCCGACTTGAGGTGGAATTGGAGGAGTAGCGGCACTTTTAGCCTCTCCCTTAGGAGACTTCTTCTTCTTCGTCTTCTTCTTCTTCTTCTTAACCACCTGGTTACTCGAATCTAGACTTTCACCAGGCGAAGTAGAAAATGAGGAAGTAGAAACAGGCGAAGAAGGGGAGAGGTCCACCTTAGAATCAACATGATGTCATTCAGGTGGAGGGACTGATTGACCAGAAGTTGAGACGACAGGGACCAAAGAGGTTGGGAGCAACCAAACAGGCAACCCAACAGTTAACCCTTGGAGGGACAACGTTGCCATGTAAGGAGCACCAACATTTCCAAAAGGAGCGAAATGACCAGGGTTTCCGTCAGAGGGGATCCCTGGATTGGTGAACCCCGGAAATGTTGCCATCGAAAACGAAGCCTACTCAAGCTAACGCAAACAAGATCTAACCGGGTAAATGTGAATCATGGCCGAATAAATTTTAAGACAAAGGAACCGAACTTGACCTTTTCACTTTTTAAGACTCAAGAAAAGGACAAAAAGATGACTCTAGTCTCCTTCGAATGTTTAATGAGCCCGAAGTGACAAAATGCTCAGCTGAGCCTTTTCTTTTAGGGAGTCCAAAAAGGATCAAAAGTGACTACTCTAGAGAACTAGGCAAAGGGTTTACCAGACTTCCCGTATGGCAGTCAATCTTCTCGAATGTTGTGTTCAGTGTGTTACGGCTTGTAAGGCGGCAGACACGGCTTCCTGTGGATAAAGGATGATAACCTAGTGGGGTCTCCCCATATACTCGACGGTACGTGGGAGCGCAAATCTGTGCTAGAACACTATTGAGTCACAAAAGGAGGAATCACCCAACCATAATGTGAAACAATAGTGACTAGGTTTAACGACGCCGGAACACATCTCTAACCTAGACCTCTAGATGTATGCGTTAAGTTCCAATGCATTTTTAGATTCATTCAGTTCATTTTATGGTTGATCTTTGATTAGGTTTCAATTTCCAGGTCCTACCGTATGTAATCTCTCATAATTTCCTAAATGCAAGCTATATGCCAAAATATATTATTTCATTCGATGAATGCAAGCTACGAAAGAGTTGAGATCTTTCAATCAAACAAAATGATCATAAAACAATAAAAAATGACTCTAATTCAGGTAATGGCAATAAACGAAACTTTTTTTTTTTTTAATTACTAATCGCTAAAATCAATGAAAAGCTCTAATTTCCATTAACTTTTGTAATGCAAAAGAGAGATTGTTCGTTTTCTTTTCTATGGCAAAATGCACTAAACAAATTTTGAGAGATAATAACAAAGAGTGAAAGAGACAACTTTCACTCAATGAAAACACAATCAAGTCCCTGAAACACCAAGGCAATCTTTCAAACCAAGAAAAATCATAAAGAACTCAATGAGCTATGTGATCTAAGCCCAAAACGAAGCCAAGAGGAATCCAAGTGAAAAAGAAGTGAATCACTCGAATAACGCAATAAAAATCTTAACAATCACTGAACAAGTGCAAGAGAGTAACCAAAAAGTCAACTGGACTGACAAAAGACAAAAACTCCTAAGGAAGGCTCGATGCACAAAGCCACTAGATGCCCTAGGGCTAAAAATGTGAAATCAGTGGAAAAAAGCAAACATCCAAAGGGTAAAGGCCAAAAACCAATCAAACAAGACTCTAACACATTCAAGTGATTGAAAGGAAGTATCCAAACACAAAAACCAAGCTTGGAAGGCTCAAAACAAGCAAACTCTAAAAGGTTCCCTGGGCTGGTGTGACTTTCAGGCTAAAAGTAGCGCCAATTGAGGATTGGCACGGGCTGTACATTGACAAGTGGCGCCAATTGGCGTGACTGTCATGCAAAAAAAATCGCCAATCAAGTTTGCTATGCTAAAATAAGAAACAAGCAATCCAAGACTAGGCCAGCAGTATCCAGACAGACCAAGAAGCAAGAGACGACCAAAGAATCAACCCAGAAAGCTGACCAAGCAAGCAAAACAAGAAAAACCAAAGAGGCAAGACAAACTCCAAGCTGTTTAGTTCATAAACCAAACCGGAGATTGACTGAAGTGGTGTTGATCTACTTTGCTAATGCAAAGCAATAGCGTTTCGAAGGCTATCTGGGCATACTTCAGGCTCCATCTAAAGTTTACAAATCAAACAACAAGCTAACTCCCCAGTGGAGTCGCCAAATTGTTGGAGAGGTAAATCCCCTCTGCGGACGGAGGCGATCCCCACTAGCCCAAAATGGGCCTAGTAACAACCAAACAATGCTATCACACAAGTTCCTAATTGCAAATTAAAGGTGGATTATTAGAGCCTACTTGGATTCCAACGCTAGTGTTGTAGAAGAGTTGACACTCCCGTTCCTTTGCTCTGGCCGGTCACGATCCTCACGATCTCCGTGAATGGACACCTGCACATGCAAATAACAACACGAATACAAGCATAAAATCCAATAGATGCAATTATATATCGGTTAGAAAAGATATAACTCCAACATTATCACAATGAACAACAAGAATGGAACCATAATGATAGTCATCTATTATTGATAATCAGCAAAGGAGAATACAAACATAGTTCTGACGTCAAATCCTCCTTTGGCTGGATGATCAGCTACATATGTCTTGCAAAGCTTGTCGGGATTGGGAACAAGCCTCTCTCTCTTTGATTATGAATGCAAAGAAGACTCTTACGGCAATCTCTCAGACTTCTGACAGTATAATTCTCCCTATGCTCAAAAACTAGCTTGTCAAATGCAACAAAACAAGCTTTTATAGATGGAGGAGGAGGAAGAGATACAATGAATCCAGACATCCATGGGATTTGCATTATCCTTGAAAATCTATTATGGATAGAGGAAAGGGAGATACGATGAATCTCGACATCCATGAGATTGGCATTATCCTTAAAAAGCTTCATGAGTCGAAAGGAAAAAACTTTTGGGCATGCGTTTGTTAAAAAGCTTTCCCAAACTCGGTTGGCGCGGGTACAACTCTGAGACAGAGCGCCAACTGGCGCGCCCTCTTTGGAGGATTTCCCCCATTGGCGTGGGTAATACACTGTGGATCCGCGCTAATGGAAAAAGGGGACTTTTTAAGGATATTCTGCAGGAGATGTCTTCAAGGCATATGAAGTCCATACTTAGGGGAACATAATGCAAGTGTTTTCAAGTTATATCACTTCTCACAGGTCCCGGAATGAGTCCTCCAAAGTGCGGGAGAGGGGTAACAGGGACGGTGAAAAATGGTGACAAATTACTGTGTAACAACCTCTTATTTTGCTTCTTGCATTGCCTATTAATGCTATGATAGGTCTTTGATTTACATACTCGGGGTCTTAGGGCCTTGAGTCAAATCAATTGAAGGTGGCAGGGGAAGCCAAAAAGCTTTGGTGAAAGAGAGTTGAAGAGTGTCGCATGCAATGGATATGAATAACGATCAATTGAGTGAGTTCCAGGCAACGAGGAACTTCAAGTTGGGCAGATGGGCTAGAAAAGACCAATGCTGAAACATATTGAAGAGTTACACCTAGACACGACAACGAACATAGGCGAAAACTTAAGCGACTGGGAAATGCACATAGCAACAACGCGAAAAGGAAAAGGCAAAAGGAAGAATTTTAAAGAGAGCCCATTAATTAATGCATGCCTTGTTTATATTTGGGGAGTCATCTAAGCCTTGGTTTTATTTGACGCAAGCAAATGTCAATTGCGCTCTGACTGAGTGAGCAACAATATGATGGCCAAGCGATTGGTTGGTCCATGGGAAATAATGGACAGTGGCGAGAAAGCCATGAGATGGGCAACAAGGAAATGTAAGGTAAATGGGTGCAAGGTAATAAGCATCTTGGCCACGATGGGAACTATGGTTCACCATGATGTGCATGTCTCTGCATTGGTAGAGGAAAATTCTCTTAATCTTAACTTATGGACACATATAATTATATACGGTATGCATGCTCATGATGATGAATATAAGTATATATGCACACAAAAAATGCAATTGTTTGACAGAGTTGTCAAGGGTCACTCCTATGGAAGAGTGGTTGTTTTGATTTGATTCATGCATATGTGAATAGCATAAAAGATTATGGGTTTTATGAGGGAATCAAGTGGGAAAGGTAGCCCTAATTAATCTATAATTTTAATAGCATGTGGATATGGATTCATGAATTATGTCGTGTTTACATTATAAACAGGTAATGTTGAAGGCTGAAAGATATATTGACAAAGAGAAAAACAATATGATTTGCGACAAGAGGGGAAAGACATTAGAGGTGGTAGTACCTAGTGTTTGTGCATGGAGACAAAATGGTCTCTGGATTTTCAACATTGAGGCACACATATCGTACTATGCTATGTGTGTGTTGCATATGTGTTGCGTAAAAAAACTGATTTGAGGGTGGAGGCCTAAGCCTCTGGATTCCCTCGAGGGTGTGAAATTTTTTAAGCTATTGCAACAACTGGAAATTATCTTCTAACTAATTAAAATTAAGTGTAGTTTATTTGCTACAACAAATAAAAAATAAAATCATAACTGCAATTTTCACCATAAAACCGTTGTGGAAAATAAAATGTTGGAACTGAGAAATATAGAGCACACACACAATAAAAATTTGACACAGTTATTTTGGACAAATGTCCCTGGGAAAACTGGTGCAGCAGATGAGGATTTTATTATTATGCAATAGTGAAATAATCTGAGTACAATCTATGGATGCTCAAATGGATATCCAATCAGCAAATATCTGACAGAAAATATTAGAGAGAAAATTCTCTCTCCGCAAGAAATCTCGCAACTGGCTATTTCTGAAAAATTGGTCGTCCAAACCCTTGTGCATGCCTTCTGCACTGCCTCTATGCAAACCCTCACACATGTGGCTCGATTTAGCCTCTGATCAAGTCCCCCTACTTGTCTCTGTTGTTGGAAATGACTCTCCAACCCTCTTGAAATTTTTTCCAACCTCTAGAAGCTTAATCGACCTCCTTCTCAGCTAAATCGAACTGTTCATTGAAGATTTTGCGTAGCTTCACTATGGAATACTTCTATCACTTGTTGCTTCCTCTCCTAAATTGGAATCTCCTCTGGAATCACTATCTCTTCCCCCTCACTAACTCTACTTTTCTTTTGGCTCGAAGTCCTCGTACATGCACAACGATTGCTGCTGGATAGCTCGAGCTGCAAAGGAAATCGATCTCATAGGTGTGTCTATCTCCAACCCCATTGACCTCCTCTTATAATCTCTCGTTGGCTCACCAATGGACATGATTAAATCCCCATCAATGGCTAAGATCATCTCTAAATCGATCCACGTGAGTTTCTAGAGAAATCTCACCTTTCTCAATTAATTCCTATTATTTAATCACTCTTACTAAGTTAGACGCGGGAAATATTTAATTATGGATTAATTAACTTAATTGAGCCTGTTATCACCCCAAGAAATTCTCCTAGGTTGTATATCGGAGATGCTCGGGAACATTAGAAACTCAACAAAAAATGTTGGAAAATTGGTGGATGAATGAAACAAATGCTGCATGTTCAAGCCAGATAACCACTTCTATTATGCTTAACCCCAGACATGGGTGAACACCCCCAGACTTGTTATAGACATTTTTGGGCACTACAACCCCGAGAATGAAATGTCCATAAACCAAGGGCTCCTAAGTCCCTAAAAGTGTTGTTCTAACCCCTAAAGGAACAAGGTCAATAGATTACAACTTCTCCCAGAAGTTCTCCATGAAAAATTGCTCAGAATTGGTCAAAATAGGATCATTTCAGCTGCTCCACAGGCCAGGTGCGTTGCATCTCACCTAAATACACTGTGGGGGTGCGTTGCATTTCAAAAAGCCCTTCTATGGGGTGTTATGGGCGAGAAATGACAAATGGCAGTGTCATTTCGCGAGGTGGAGAGGCAATGGAAGCTTCCAGAAACTTCTCCTGTGACACTTGCCTCTCTGAATTCGACCAAGGATGAGTAAGAGACCATCAATCTCCAAGTGGAAGCAAGAACTATCAGAGAGAAGACACTAATCAAATCACAAGCTGACTCATCCCCCTTAGGGATATCTATATATGGATCCCTCATCCCAGAGATCCAGAGGCTGGAATTTTGCATATTGTAAGGAATTGTTGTTGGTTTCTTGAGACAAACATCAGATTGTTGGGTGATCTAAGCTTTGTATGAGGTGAAGAGGGGCTTCCTTGCTGAGAGGTTGATGCTGGGTCAGAACAACTGGTTGTAACTCCTCTTGGCTCTTTCTTGTTTATCAATAAAAGCTATTCAAGTTTTCCTCCATACTCTTGTGTCATTTATGTTTGCTGCATTTGTATGGTCAATTTACATCTGATCCTAGATTGTTTATGATTATATATCCATGTCTTTGTATAGTGCTATGCTACTGTGATCTTAAAGGTACTTTGTGAAGCTGGGTGTGCAAGGGAACAAGTAGCGAAAGACTATCAAGGAAGAGAGGAATCAAATCAAGGGATTAGCGCAAGACGGAGGTTGGTCCTTCTGTTCCTCTCTATCTATAATTCATAAAGGAAAAACGAAAGTAGTTTTACTCTATTTGTTTCTAAGGCAGCTGTCACACCTTAAGGGGATAGAGCAGTTCTATATAGACACTTTTCCCTGTAACAAAATGGCGACTCCACTGGGGAAAAATTAGTTTGTTTGTTTATCTTCCTTGTTGTCTATTTCATAAACTTACAGGTAGCATTCGAACTGCATTTGCCATAGCAAATGCAAAGTAGATAAATGCTACCTCAGTCCATCTACTGGATCTGTTTATGATTTAAACAACTGAATCACAAACTCTCTGATTGCCCTTGTGATAGCTCTTAGATCCTCCTTAGATCTACCCCTGATTGTTGCATTACTGATTACCTTTTGCTCGGCCAAAACCCACGAACTGAACTGCAAACTGTGACCCGGAACCCAAACAGAGTCTCGTTTCTGGCCCAGCGCAGGTACCGTTCAGAGAATCTGAACTTTAGCGCACTTCCTGAGTGGAGAAGGTGCGCTGCATTTCAAATTCCCTGTGTTACAGGTGGGCTGATCAGACTAGGCTTTGTGCAGTTTTGGTTTCTGTGATTCATTCTTTCCAGTTCTATTCCTGAATTTTGCTGCCTTTGATCAATATATGTCTGTTTGAAACCCCTTTTCCTTGCTGTTATTCCGCCTCCTTTGTACAAAAGAACTGTAAATGTTTTTGTGTGTTTGTTGAGTCATTTTCAGTTCTCCTTTGCAAAAGTAGCATAATCGTACTGTCAACCTTTGATTTGAAACTGTCGCAAGTGTCGATTTCAATCATAGGAAAGAGTTTGATTGCTGTTGATGGTCGATTATCCTGTTACTATTGTTTTTGGTCTGAATTTGTAATTTTCTAGTGTCAAAAATAAGTATTCATTTCAAAATCGTAAGGTGTTGTGATCGTCTCCATTTTTGATTTCGAAAACAAACTTGTTGATATTTATCGCTTGAAAAGAAATTCAGATTTGTGCATCAGCTTTCTTCTTATCATTCATATACTAAGAAAGTCGAAAAAAAATACATGCATGTGCATTTGCATATAGACAGTCTGATTGGTTTGATTTAGGAAAGTGCATTTAGAGTGTGCTCTTTGCTCTTTGTGAAAAGATTGTGTCTTTCATTCCTTAGTAGCTAGGATTTTCATTGCACAAAGAAGATAAAAAGATTGTTTATCATCTTAGATTGCATTTTAGGAATTACATCTACATCTCGCGGTGAACCTAAAAGGCAAACTTCATAAACAATATCAACCATAAAATAAATTCAATGAATCTAACAACGCTTTGGAACTTAATGCACAACATTTAGAAGTCTAGGCTAGAGACGTATTCCGACGTCGTAAAGCCTGGTAACTGTTGTTCTTACTGATGGTTGGGTGATTCCTCCACTTTAAAATGATAAGTGCCAGTACGGACTTGTGCTCCCACGTACCGTCAAGTATATTTTGGGAGACCCAAATAGGCTTAATCCTTTATCCATAGGAAGCCGTGTCTGCCACCCTATCGATCGCAATGCACTGAACACAGCATTTGGGAAGATTGACTGCCGTACCGTAAAAAGTATTTTGCAGTTTTGCGATTGGTTTGGTAATCCCTCTACTTAGATTTCCAGAGTAGTCCCTTTCATTCCTTTTCAGACTCTTTAACAAAAAAGGTCCATCTGAGCACTTGTCACTTTAGGCTCATTAAAAATCGAAGAAGACTAGAGTCATCTTTTGTTTTTTCTCGACTCTTAAAAATTGAAAAAACAAGTTGTGTCAAAGCGTCTAAAATTCATTTAATTCGGAAACATACTTCCCCTTTATTTTTAGTTGATTGAGTAATCCGCAATCATGGAAGAAAGTCAATTGAAACCCCGTCGTTCACGGAGGCTTACAAGTCAACCATCTTTGTCTCCGGAATCAAAGCTAGTACGGACAAAGCGAACTCGTTTAACCGGTTCCAAATCTCCTGTTAAAGTTAGAACAAGTGTTCCGACAACATCAGAGACTCCGGTTACTCCAAACATTTCTAGAATCCCCGCCTCTACAGAAGAAGTTCAACAGCAACAGAAGGATAGTAGTATTGATCCTAGTCTGAGGGTAAACACTTGTGTTACCTAACCAGTTCCATTTACGACTGGTTCGGAGAGTCTTATCCTCCTCAAGCTTGACAAAAATAAAGAGGTACTGGTCAACAATGACTGGGGAAAAATTGGAAAGAAAACTTGAAGAAACTTTGTTGGTAGCAAGTCGCTCTTGAACATGACACTTTCACTCCGCATCCAAGTCAGGTTGGGTTGTTTCATTCACCGGTCACATCACCATGGTCCCATCATACCATCCACATTTGGGGTTAATGCTACCAATCCATCACGTCAGTGTCGCCGATATGTTCAAGAGAAGTCATTCAGAGAGTTCACCTATGTCTCACTCGCTACAATACACTTATACTCCATTCTTTCATGACCGCCACCCTGAACCTTATATCACAAGATCATTTTCACCTCCATTAAAATCATTGGCTCCATTCCGTGTCATTGATGTGTGATTCATTAAGGCCCTCCTCTGATGGATCACTTCTTGTCGACATCAGCTCATTATCCAAGAAGTTGATCTAGGAACACCCCATTCAGTACTTTGAAGCTTGCATGCCTCAATGGCAAGTTTCTCACTTCCGGCGACAGGTTTACATCAATGGCCTTCGACCGAAAGATTTTGCGTGGTGTTCGACGCCAAGTCCTTTATTCACACCACGTGAATTGTATTGCAGTACCTTGAGGATCATTATCATTATCAGTGATTCCTCTCGCGCCTGTTAACAGCTTACATCATTGGCTGGTAATCAGGTGATGTCTTTCCATGTTCGACTCCAGAACATCTCTCACATGGATAGACTTGTACTTCGAGTGAAGATCGAACGAGATTGAAGAGCCCGGATCTAGTTTCATCCATCCGGGCTGCGATATATATTCAGGAAAATAAAGACATCAAATGTACATCATTGCTGCGCAGATAATCATCCAATCAAAGGGATGATGGCTCTATCAGAACCATCAATCTTCACTCAGACGATTGTCTGTCCTATGTACATGAAAATGAATTTATAAAGCTGAGCATGGGAATGCCTGCCTCAACTAGATCATGAAAATATTATGAAGATAATGTATTGTATTGTATCTTATTACAGGTCTCCTCCCAGCTTGAAAGAACTTCAGATCCTCATAATAAAGCATTTCACCCGACATCAAAAGATTAACGACCTCATGCTTTAGGGGGCAACTATTATAGACATTTTTGGGCCCTAAAACCCCAAGCATGAAATGTCCATAAACCAAGGGCTCCTAAGTCCCTAAAAGTGTTGTTCTAACCCCTAAAGGAACAAGGTCAACAGATTACAGCTTCTCCCAAAAGTTCTCCATGAAAAACTGCTCAGAATTGGTCAAAACAGGATCATTTCAGCTGCTCCACAGGCCAAGTGCATTGCATCTCACCTAAATACACTATGGGGGTGCATCGCATTTCAAAAATCCCTTCTATGGGGTGCGGTGGGCGAGAAATGACAAATGGCAGTGTCATTCCGCGAGGTGGAGAGGCAATGGAAGCTTCCAGAAACTTCTCCTGTGACACTTGCCTTTTTGAATTCGACCAAGGATGAGTAAGAGATCATCAATCTCCAAGTGGAAGCAAGAACTATCAGAGAGAAGACACTAATCAAATCATAAGCTGACTCATCCCCCTTACAGATATCTATATATGGATCCCTCATCCCAGAGATCCAGAGGCTGTAATTTTGCATATTGTAAGGAATTGCTGTCGGTTTCTTGAGACAAACATCAGATTGTTGGGTGATCTAAGCTTTGTATGAGGTGAAGAGGGGCTTCCTTGCTGAGAGGTTGATGCTGGGTCAGAACAACTGGTTGTAACTCCTCTTGGCTCTTTCTTGTTTATCAATAAAAACTATTCAAGTTTTCCTCCATACTCTTGTGTCATTTATGTTTGCTACATTTGTATGGTCAATTTACATCTGATCCTAGATTGTTTATGATTATAGATCCATGTCTTTGTATAGTGCTATGCTACTGTGATCTTACAGGTACTTTGTGAAGCTGGGTGTGCAAGGGAACAAGTAGCGAAGGACTATCAAGGAAGAGAGGAATCAAATCAAGGGATTAGCGCTAGACAGAGGTTGGTCCTTCTGTTCCTCTCTATCTATAATTCATAAAGGAAAAACGAAAGTAGTTTTACTCTGTTTGTTTCTAAGGCAGTTGTCACACCTTAGTGGGATAGAGTAGTTCTATATAGACACTTTTCCCTGGGTTTCAGTCATGTCCCCTGAATCACTCGCGCTCATCGGGCGGATGGACTGGGGATTGAGACATTTCTTGCGTGAAAGGACCATTCGGGGATGGTATATGACTATTTGCTATGTGTGAACCGGGGAATGAAAGCTGGTCTACGAGCTTGACCACTCTTCCTTCGTGTGGAAAACACATTACTTTAAAGAGTGAGGAGACAATCGCTCCCATGCAATAAATATAGTCTCTTCCAAGGAGTAGATTGTAATCCAGGGGTCCTTGAACTACCATTACGTTCATGTGAATGGTTTTTCCTCTCAATGTTATGGGCACATTGGGGAGGATCCCTAACGGTCGACTGGTTCCTTTGTCAAATCCTGTTAGATTTCTCATCTCAAGCAAAAGTGATGGCGAACCAAGCGCTTTCCAAGCAGTTGAGGAAAGGATACTCACAGAAGCCCCTTCATCTATGATGGTACCGACCATAACCATTCTATATATTTGAACAATGATTTAGAATGGTATACTAGCTGGTAAACGGGGTCTTCCTAGTTGATTCCAGTCGAAGGAGACAACTAGGTTGCTTGGAGGTGGGACCGAATAGATGGCCGGGTACGACTCTGACGAACTTCCTTCCTGCGGTAAAGGAACGGGTAAATTGCCCCCATGTTCATTGGAGTCTATGCTTATTAAAAGAATTTGGACGGTGTCATCCTTGTTCTCTTCGGTGGCTGTATCATCTGAAGATGGAACCTCTGAAGGCAAGACCGGGTCAACTGCCGCCTCGACCTTTTGACTTTTTTCTGGTATGGGTTCAGATGGTTTGTCTTCAATGATAGATGCTTCAGCTGACCACCTGAGCGGGCCAGCCGGATTTTCAACTAGTGACAGACTCAGCAAGAGTTTTTTATATCCAGGAGGAAGTCGTAACGGTGAAACCGGACGATCGTCCAAAACTCTTTTAGCTTCGTCTAAGAAGGGACAACGGTGGATGGCATGATCACCTTCGCATAGTTTACAAGGAAATCTATATTTCCCTTTTTGTCCTGGGGCTTCACTTTCACTAGTCGACGGTGTGTTTTCAACATGATCATCATAGGTTGACGATACCGGGTTGTGCAAACGAGGAGACCAGTCCCTTAAGATCTGAGGGATGCAAGGAAAATCTCTATGATAGTGGTCTCCTTTGCAAATGACACATGGCGATTTAGGCCTGGTCGGTGCAGTGTGTGGATTTTCGCTAGACGATGCTCGTTTGCCCCCATTCGCTTTTGGCTCCTTCTTCTTCTTCTCTTTCTTTTTCTTTTGCTTATTCTTCTCAGGTACTTGACTTTTGGCTTTACCAGCCCCATCAAGCGAAGAGGAAGGAGGAGAGGAAGAATTAGAGGAAGTAGAAGGTTGGTGGGTAACTCTGGACTCGTCTAATTGCTGATTCGATTGTTCAGGAATTGCAGTGTTCTGAATGACAGAGGTTGAGAAGAGCCATACAGGCAAGCTGATTGTTAGTCCTGGAAGCGACAATGTGGCCATATGGGGTGCACCAACATCTCCCCAAGAGGAGAAGGGACTAGGATTTCCTCCAAGGGGAATTCCTTGGTTGGTGGATTCCATTTTCTCAACCCAATATCAACGTAGGAAAGGGTAATGAATATTCCGTTTAAAATAAATTTTAGACGCTTTGACACAACTTGTTTTTTCAATTTTTAAGAGTCGAGAAAAAAAAAAAAGATGACTCTAGTCTCCTTCGATTTTTAATGAGCCTGAAGTGACAAGTGCTCAGATGGACCTTTTCTGTTAAAGAGTCTGAAAAGGAACGAAAGGGACTGCTCTGGAAATCTAGGTAGAGGGATTACCAAACCAATCGCAAAACTGCAGAATACTTTTTACGGTACAGCAGTCAATCTTCCCGAATGCTGTGTTCAGTGCATTGCGATCAATAGGGCGGCAGACACGGCTTCCTATGGATAAAGGATTAAGCCTATTGTGGTCTCCCAAAATATACTCGACGGTACGTGGGAGCACAAGTCCGTACTGACACTTATTGTCTTAAAGTGGAGGAATCACCCAACCATCAGTAAGAACAACAGTTACCAGGCTTTACGACGCCAGAATACATCTCTAGCCTAGACTTCTAAATGTTGTGCGTTAAGTTCCAAAGCGTTGTTAGAGCATTTTTTCATGGAGAACTTCTGGGAGAAGTTGTAATCTGTTGACCTTGTTCCTTTAGGGGTTAGAACAACACTTTTAGAGACTTAGGAGCCCTTGGTTTATGGACATTTCATGCTTGGGGTTGTAGTGTCCAAAAATGTCTATAAAAGTTGCCCCCTAAAGCATGAGGTCGTTAATCTTTTGATGTCGGTTGAAATGCTTTATTATGAGGATCCGAAGTTCTTTCAAGCTGGGAGGAGACCTGTAATAAGATACAATACAATACATTATCTTCATAATATTTTCATGATCTAGCTGAGGCGGGCATTCCCATGCTCAGCTTTATAAATTCATTTTCATGTACATAGGATAGACAATCGTCTGAGTGTAGACTGATGATTCTGATAGAGCCATGATCCCTTTGATTGGATGATTATCTGTGCAGCAATGATGTACATTTGATGTCTTTATTTTCCTGAATATATATCGCAGCCCGGATGGATGAAACTAGATCCGGGGTCTTCAATCTCGTTCGATCTTTACTCAAAGTACAAGTCTATCCATGTGAGAGATGTTCTGGAGTCGAACATGGAAAGACATCGCCTGATTACCAGCCAATAATGTAAGCTGTTAACAGGCGCGAGAGGAATCACCGATAATGATAATGATCCTCAAGGTACTGTAGTACAATTCACGTGGTGTGAATAAAGGACTTGGCGTCGAACACCACGCAAAATCTTTCGGTCGAAGGTCATTGATGTAAACCTGTCCCTGGAAGTGAGAAACTTGCCATTGAGGCATGCAAGCTTCAAAGTACTGAATGGGGTGTTCCTAGATCAACTTCTTGGATAATGAGCTGATGTCGACAAGAAGTGATCCGTCACAGGAGGGCCTTAATGAATCCCACATCAATGACACGGAATGGAGCAAATGATTTTAATGGAGGTGAAAACGATCTTGTGATATAAGGTTCAAGGTGGCAGTCATGAAAGAATGGAGTATAAGTGTATTGTAGCGGGTGAGACACAGGTGAACTCTCTAAATGACTTCTCTTGAACATATCGGCGAAACTGACGTGATGGATTGGTAGCATTAACCCCAAATGTGGATGGTATGATGGGACCATGGTGATGTGACCGGTGAATAATACAACCCAACCCGACTCGGACGTGGAGTGGAAGTGTCATGTTCAAGAGCGACTTGCTACCAACAAAGTTTCTTCAAGTTTTCTTCCCCATTTTTCCCCAGTCATTGCTGACCAGTACCTCTTTATTTTTATCAAGCTTGAGGAGGTGTTGTGGCCACCAACAACCCCCCTCTTTGTTTGGTATTAGCAATAACACCAAGCAAATGGGGACCCTTAATAAAAAATCCAAAAAACATTTTATGAAAATTTTTGTATTCAACTCCTTAAAACTGTATCGCATCGCAAGAAGAGAATAAAACATTTTCTTATGAGCATAATAAACTACGAAGAAGCGATGCTAAATTCATCGCATCGCATACATTATGAAGCGCTCTTAAATGAAAAATCTTAATAAATCTCCGACGGCCGATATGCGACGTCGCATATCGCAACATCGTGTAAGCAACACACAATGATTGAATGACTAAGCGCGATCTGCGATCTGCAATCTGCGATGCTGCGATCTGCGATGCTGCAATCTGCGATTTGCGATAAATGCGATCATGAATTTCTGCGATGACACATCTTGACGACGTGATCCGCGATGCTGCGATGCGAGTCGCAGAAATCACCCATCGCAAATTTTCCTCGGCGCAGTATTCAAGGAAAGCTGTCCGTAAACCAAAATTGGGTGCGCGCCTTAAAAGAAATTAATGAATATACGTCAAAGTATTCAAGAAGGACAGTTTTGTGTTTTTCGAAGAACCAGTTCGCTATGGGTTTCATGATTTTATGCATTCATAAGAGCTTAAAGCTTTCATGTCAATCTTTATTATCATTACTCTTTTCCTTTGCGTAAACTGTAAGACAGGAAATAACATGAAGCAATGTGCAGGAAACATCTAAGGAAAAGGGGAAAGCATCAATGCTCAGAGAACAGAGAAGAGATCCCTTCATAAATGGATGCCGCATGCAACAGGACCACAGATTCCAGAGTATCACTCAACAGATGCTGATGTCAATAGGCCATCCAATGCTCGGAGTCAAAAGCGCACAAAAGCAGCATGTTTACAAAATATCCCCAAGCTTATGCCCGGTAAAGCAAAAAGAAAAAAGGCGCTAAAGAAGGAAAATGCACCAGAAAAGCCCGGAACAAAGAACGGAGGCAGTTTTTGATGCAGAAAATTGTTCAGAGAGCAAAGTCCCTAACTTATTCAGTCATTCGCAAGGCCAGAAACCGAAATAGCAAAAGAAGAATCAGTTTGAGAGAAATTTGGGTTATTACCAAGTATACACGCAGTGAATACACCCAGCCAGAGGAAGATTCTCGAAAATATCTCCTAGTTTACCAGAAAGTGGTGCCAGTGCTTCTTATTTCTATTTTCATAGCTCAAACGAAAGAAGAAGGTGACCAGCCGACTCTTCCCAGGCGAATGTTGCATGCTTGCAGCACTAAGGAGCAAATACATAAATGGTTAGGAATTAGATTCAATTTTTAGAAATAGTTTTGCTTAACAGAAGGGCGGTCATTTAAAACCATATCCTAAATTTATGTAATTAAGTTAATTAGTTAGCAGTACTTAAACCCTTCTCAGGCATTAGGAGAAGGGTCCAGAAATTTGTCAAAAAACTTGTCCTCAGAACATGCACTTTTGCACCCTCGGAGGGGGTTTTGATGAATGGATGGATCAAGGTTTATTAATGTTTGCATTTGATATCTGCTACTGATGTTGCACTTCTGTACTCTTAGTAGATGTTAGAGCAAGGAGAGATAAATCATTGTTGCTTGAAGCTTATGAGTGGAACCAGTCATAAATGGTACTTTTATCTCTTGACTGTTTCTGTTTATATTCTTAAAGTGATATACAGTTTTTAGTTGTTTATATGTTATTGCATGAATGTGTGAGTTACCATTTGGCACTTTTGTACGGTGGAGTCATTCATTTATGTTTGATATATGAATAACTTATTATGCGATATGCTGTTCACAACTGTTTTGCCTAACTTTTTATGCAAAGTGGTTTATCTTAATTGATTTCTATTCTTATGATAGCTGAATGATCTTTATTACCAGTTATTGTTTGAAATCTCTTTAGATTGCATAATAGAAGAAATATACCCGGGTTAGCATAGATTAGATGTGTTGTTTCTCATTAGATTACAATAGCATAGAGTTAGTTTAAAAGTTTGAATTAAATTAGCTTTAAGTACTCTTAGATCAGCATCATCCAACTCTGCACACACACACACCCTTAGATTGGGAAACTGGTCCCATTATCCCCAGTCGGACCCGCTATACCAAACGGATAAGGAGCTGCCAACCAAGGTCCGGACCGGGTGGGTATCCCCCTTGTTGTCGACCTGATTTTTGGGGCTTCAACATATTTGGCGCTAGAAGGAGGGCCACGAACTATGAATGGCACCTAAATCGAAATCTAAATACCATTCTGAGAGTAAATCACCCTCATCAACTCCCCCGACTTCCCCAGTACGTTTCAATCCAGAGTCAGAAGTCGCTCGAGTATTAACCGCTGCTATATACCCTAATATTTCAGACTAATCTACCATTGAACCCCCTGAAGTTCAAACTCTGATTCGCAAACTCCAGGGATTTTCTATTTTTACACAGAGGTCTGATAAATCTCAAAGCAGCGTGACTTCACAGTACAATCCTGCTCATCCCCTGACCAGATTAAAGAGTGAAAAAATTGGCATCCAGCCAACTGAATTCCCTCTCCCCACCAGGAAAAGAGCAAGGAAAACACCACAAGAGTCTGACAGTGAGACTCTTTCATCTACATCGTCCATTTCAACTCCCTCACCGCGAAGTCAGCCACCCACTTCTTCATTCCAAATCACCCATCCATCTTCCACAATCCCTCTTCTTCAATCATCTAAGATCATAATATCTTCATCTTCCCAGCCTCAGGGATCATCCTCTGCACTTTCATTTACTAGCAGCTCAACGATGGCCCAGTCTCCATGGAACAATCCTGGGGCAGTTTTAATGCCTCCACCCCTGAGCCAAATACCGACCCATCCTGAGAAATGGGTACCCAAATTCAATCCAGAAGCAGGCATGCTAGCTGAAGAGCACATTAACAATTTCATGCTTTCTGTCAATCTCAACGGAGTTACCAATGAGGATGTTGTTGTCCGGCTTTTTCCCTATACAATGCAAGGAACAGCCGAGTCATGGTACTTTTCATTACCTTCCGGGTCTATCACAAGTTGGGACATTTTTCAAAGTCAATTCCTTACCAAGTTTGGTGATGACAGATCAACGACAACGTTAATCAATGACCTATCCAATCTTAAAGCCGAGGCTAGAGAACCCATCAAAGATTTCAATTTACGGTTCAATAAAATCCTCAACAAAATTCCCACTACTTCCCAACCCATCGAAGAAGTACGATGTGAATGGTATATTACGGCCTTACCATCAAACTTAGCAATCTTCGTGGATAGGGAAAATAAAACAACCTTAGTTGAAAACCTGACAGAGGTGATAGCAGTAGAGAAATGCGTAGTAGCCCTGGAAAAGAGATCTGCAATAGAGGAACGCAAATCTAAAAAAGTCACCTTCAAAGAAGACTCCAAGAAGAAACAAACGAAAGACCCTTTCGATTTGGAAGGATTGCAAAAGGTATTAAAGACCATGTCCAATGAGATGATTGACATAAAAAAACAAGTAGCAGAAACTTCTTCAAAAAAGCCCTACAGAGCTTTTAAAAGAGGCCCTTCAATGGATGTGAAACCACCCAACGCTATCTCAAATTTCGAATCCGAAGAAGAGGAAGAAGAAGAGAGTACCACTGAAGGGCAGACTGATGACAAAGAAGTTGTGGAACTACAAGGAATGTGGGATTTCATCCTCCCACAAGAAGAAGATCAAGAAGCATTTCTGGTTAGCACACGAAGCAAAAATCAACTTGATCCTCCCCAAACTACCCCTAAGCAGAAGGGCGCAAGCCCTGCAGCAAAAGATAAAGTCGCAACAAAGAAAACGACCGCTAAAGCGACTCAATCTAGCCCAGTCCAACTAGATCAAACACCTCCATCAAGAACACTGATAGTGTCGGATGAAATGGAATACAATATTATTGATGACATGAAAAATACTAGGGCTAATATCACTCTTTATGAATTGAGCAAATTGAAACATCAACAGAAGATAATGATGAAAGAATTACATGTCGTGCCTACTACATCTTTTCCTACAGCTGTAGCTTCCCACAACATGGGAAGACCTCCAACGAACACGATCAATAAGATTGATCCAAATGACATCGCCTTGATTGGAGGAAGATCAAGGTCTCACACTCCCCCTTTTCTTCTCACTTATGAAATTTTCAATAAAAATGTGCACAATTGTTTGGTAGATTCTGGTGCTTCAACGAATATTTTACCCAGATCAATATGTGCCAAGTTGAATGTTCAACCACAAAAATCCGCAGTGCGCATAGTTCAGCTTGATCGATCTCAAGTCGAAGTGATTGGTGAACTTAATCAAGTGACCATAAGATTGTCGTCTAACCCGAAGGTATGTCAGGTTATTGACATTCTAGTAGCTGATATCCCAGAATTCTATGGCTTGATTCTTAGCAGGGATTGGTCCGAAAAACTCCATGGATACTTCTCAACCCACTGGTCGCACATGTGGTTACCCTACAATGGTAAACCGAATCAAATAAAGGTTGAACGAGAGTTACACCAGAAGTACATAGTAACGGAATTGGAGGGAGAAAATGAAGCAATAGCATATAACAGCAGTATCGTAGGCAATTACTCGGTAGATTCTTTCCTCGGCAATTTCAATGCTCATACATCACCTTACTTAGAAAATTCAGTTTTGTCCCAAGTCGAAAATTTTTCCCAAACTGATAATTCAAAGTGTGTTAATTTTGTAGACAAACCTGTAAATACATCTTTGTTTTGGAAATTATATTTTGATGGCTCTAAATCTAATGAAGGAGCAGGAGCAGGATGCGTTCTGATTAGTCCAGAAGGAAATAAGACCATGCTTACGTGCAGACTTGAATTCGATTGCACAAACAATACAGCGGAATATGAGGCCTTGGTGCAAGGCCTATACAAAGCAATCGGGTTGAATGTCAAATATCTTCAAGTCTTCGGAGACTCAGAGATTGTCGTCAAACAGGTACGTAACACCATACATTGCCTATCAGGTTATTTGAAACACTATCAATCTTTAGTACAAGATCTGACTGAGCATTTCATAGTATTCAATATTTCGTCAATCCCAAGACTCCAAAACGCGAGCGCAGACCTTTTAGCTAACGTAACCTCTAGACTTATTCCCTCCGAAGATTTTAGTCCAAATAGATTCTCAATAGAATTAATCTTTAGACCGTCCATCCCTGACAACATTACAAACTGGAGAGTATTCAATGACGATCCTGATATTGTAAATTTCCTCACTTCTAAAGGATCCTACTCCAATCAGATAATTGACGAAGGCCATCACGATCGACAAATACAACAAGATAGCATTGATAATGCTATACCTAAATCAGTGGTTAAGTTGGAAGACTTATACGATTTGAAAATTCGGTTTAAAAGGTCTACCGATTCTAAGCTCTACAGTTCAACTCTGAACTACGAATTAGTAAACCTAGGAACCGATGATAAACCACAAAACGTTAATCTAGGCCATGGCCTAGCCCCTGAAGAAACACTAGCGTATATTCGTCTTTTGAGACAATACAAAGATGTTTTTTCCTGGAATTACGATGAGTTGAAGACATACGACACTTCTATCATTCAACATACTATCCCTATGATTGATAACGAAAAACCTGTCCAACAGAAACTCAGAAAAATCCACCCCAATTTAGAAAATCAGATAAAAACTAAGCTAAATAAGTTATTAAAAGCCAGAATAATCTTCCCCGTCAGACATTCCAAATGGTTCTCCAATATGGTACCCGTTGGAAAGAAAAACGGAGATATTAGAATATGCATCAATTTTCGGAATCTCAACAAAGCCTGTGAAAAAGACAATTTTCCCCTCTTGCCTATGGAGGAGATATTACAGGCAGTAGCAGGCTCAGAACTAATGTCTTTTTTGGATGGATTTTCAGGATACAATCAAGTGCTGGTACATCTCGATGATCAGTTAAAAACCACATTCCGAACTAAATGGGGCACATACGCATATCGGAAGATGCCATTTGGTTTGATCAATGCCGGCGCTACATTTCAGAGAGCCATGGACATCGCATTCAAGGGTTTAGTCAATAAATCTGTAGTAATTTATTTGGATGATATAACAGTGTACTCCAAGAAGCGAAGCGACCATCTCAAAGACTTGAAACAAATCTTTCAACGATGTTTAAGGTATGGAATTTCACTTAACCCAAAGAAATCTTTTTTCACATTAAGTGAAGGAAAACTTCTAGGATTCATAGTGTCAAAATCTGGTATTCACATTGAGCCTGACAGAATCAAAGAAATTTCTGAAATATCCCTACCTCACAATAAAAAAGCCATGCAATCTTTCCTCGGTCAAATCAATTTTGTGAAGAGATTTGTCCCATATTTTTCACGAATTGTTTCTCCTTTGAAAACCATGATTAAAAAGAATTCAAATTTTAAATGGGGTCAAGATGAGCATGAAGCATTCAACCTGATCAAACAAGCTATCATTAACACTCCATCTTTAGCAACCCCGAGTTTTTCAGAATCTTTTATCTTATACACATTTGCCTCAGAGAAATCATATGCCGCGATTCTAACTCAAGCAAATCAAGAGAAAGCGGAAGCTCCAATTGCATTTTTTAGATCGAATTTACAAGGTGCTGAACTCAACTATTCAGACGTGGAGAAACAGGCATATGTTGTTTTCAAAGCGGTCAAATATTTCAGACCTTTATTACTTAAAACCCATACTAAGGTCATAGTACCGTTTCCAGCGGTAAGAAATCTTCTAATACAGAAGGATGTGGGTGAAAAAAGAGCAAATTGGATCACTTCTTTACAAGAATACGACCTTGAGATCAAACCAGCAAGCATTGTAAGAGGTCAAGGCTTATGCAAAATGTTGGCTGGAGCATCGCAAATTCCTGAAAATTCATCTGAAGAGGTACAAATGTATGAGGTAAGCCTAAACGATGTAGAATCATTATATGCTGACACCATTTATTATCTTAAGAACGGGTATGCTCCATCACACCTGGATCACACCAAGAAAAGAGCTATGAGATTGAAAGCTAAACAATATCAGCTCATAAATGATGTTCTGTTTAAAAGGAATTACGATTCTGTTCTTCTTAGGTGTCTTGAGAAAACTGAAGCCGAAAAGGTTTTGCAGGAACTCCACGATGGACCAGCAGGCGGACACTATGCTGGAGATACTACTGCACATAAAATATTACGTGTAGGATATTATTGGCCCACGCTGTTCAAAGACTCACACAGTTACGTGAGGAAATGTCAAGTTTGCCAAACTACTACAGGGAGACAAAAGAAACCGTCCATGCCACTACAGCCGGTAAACATCGAGCAACCATTCAGTCAGTGGGGCTTGGACATAATCGGTGAGATCGTTCCTCACTCTTCTAAGCAGCATAGATACATCCTCACGGCAACAGATTATTTTACTAAATGGGTAGAAGCAGTTCCTCTCAAGACAGCTAATTCTGAAAACATCATTGAATTCATAGATCAATTCATAATCACTAGGTTTGGATTGCCAACGGCTTTAATGTTTGATAATGCCTCATACTTTTCTGGGAATGCAATGACTGAGTTTTCACTTAAAAGAGGGTTCAAATTGAAATATTCGGCCAACTACTATCCGCAAGGTAATGGATTGGCTGAGTCAACAAATAAAAACCTAATCAGGATTATTAAAAGAACAGTTGACCAAAACCAAAAGAATTGGCACAAAGCTTTGGTAAATGCTTTATGGGCAGATAGAATAACGAAGAAAGCTTCAATCGGCACTTCTCCCTTTAATTTAGTTTATGGGAAAGAAGTGGTTCTTCCAACTCACTTAGTCATCCCCTCTTTGTCTTTAGTACAATACATCGATGAAGTATCTACTTCCTCCATACAACTAAGACAAATAGAAATAATTAAATTAGAAGAACAACGAGAACAAGCTAAGAAAACCCATGCTCATCACCAAGCGCTAATAAAATCCTCTTTTGACTCGAGCATAATGACCAGAATTTTTTTTCAGATGGGAGATTTAGTTTTGAAATGGGATAAGGCTCATGAAGAAAAGGGCAAACATACAAAATTTCAGAAGATGTGGCTTGGTCCTTTTCAGGTTGTAGAAGTCATAGGCCCATCAACGTTTGTGTTGCAGGATTTAGCAGGTAGAAGGGATTCTTTGCCTGTTAATGGACAAATCCTTAAAATATATTTTCCATAGAAGATTACTCTTCTATTCTGTAGGATAGTTTTAGTTTTTTTTTTTAATAAAACCAGTTGTAGATGGTTACTACAGGTATTCACGAAAAAGACACCAATTCTCTATCAGATTTTGAGCTTTTTCGCTTGTACAAGTAGCAAATTTTTTTTTTTTATTTTTTTTTTTTTCTGATATTTATTATTGACAGATAGAGTTAACTTTAGCCTAGATATGATACTAGTTTCAACTTCAAAAAATTTGATGAAAGCAACCTTTGGCAAAAAATTGTTTTATATCAACACAATGAAAGGTATCAATAATAAAATAAAGATTCTCTGTAAAAACTGCTGTTTTCAAACTCTATTATTGTCATCCAGAGCTTTCTTAAGGAAAAACAATGATTTCTTCCCTGCTAAAGAAAATCGTAGCATTCAGAGGAACAATCCGAGAAAACACTATATCTCAAAGAATAAGAGGTCTCATCACGAGCCGGCTTATCATGATCACGGATATTATAACTTGCTGACTTTGCCAATACTGTCCACCAAAACAGGGCAACGACTCAAGATTGTTGCAATCAAAAGACAAGGGGTCTCATCACGAGCCAGCTTGTTCAGCAAAAGTGTAAATCAAGTGAATGACTGTGTCATAATTTGGCCACCAAACCAAGACATTGTTCTTTAGAGAATAAAAAAAAGGAAAAAATTGTCAAAATGGGTTTTCTCTGAAAAGTTGTAAATAGCCTTAAGCAGGATAAAGGATCATTTCTGGGTAATAGGTAACCCTGTCGAGGCTATGGACGCCTACTGGCAGCAAAGGCTCTACCTACGACAAATGAGCATATTTTAAAAGCCAGCACACAGAGAAGACCTTATTTTATCTTTAAAAGACCAAGTAATGGCTGATGTAAATGCAAGGACAAAGCCTGAGGAAGCAAACAATTGGAATAGAAAAAGGTTGAAACAAAATATCATTGATAGGATAAGGCATAATGTACTCTATCTATCCATAACACAATTTAGACTTATGAAAATTTTTCTACTTTGGAAGTTAAAATTCAATAGAAAAGCAGAGATAACTGGTTCTTCCCAGTGAATCGCCATTGTTGTGGCCACCAACAACCCCCCTCTTTGTTTGGTATTAGCAATAACACCAAGCAAATGGGGACCCTTAATAAAAAATCCAAAAAACATTTTATGAAATTTTTGTATTCAACTCCTTAAAACTGTATCGCATCTCAAGAAGAGAATAAAACATTTTCTTATGAGCATAATAAACTGCGAAGAAGCGACGTGAAATTCATCACATCGCATACATTATGAAGCACTCTTAAATGAAAAATCTTAAGAAATCTCCGACGGCCGATATGTGACGTCGCATATCGCAACATTGCATAAGCAACACACAATGATTGAATGACTAAGCGCGATCTGCGATCTGCGATGCTGCGATCTGCGATGCTGCAATCTGCGATGAATGCGATTTGCGATAAATGCGATCATGAATTTCTGCGATGACACATCTTGACGACACGATCCACGATGCTGCGATGCGAGTCGCAGAAATCACCCATCGCAAATTTTCCTCGGCGCAGTATTCAAGGAAAACTGTCCGTAAACCAAAATTGGGCGCGCGCCTTAAAAGAAATTAATGAATATACGTCAAAGTATTCAAGAAGGACAGTTTTGTGTTTTTCAAAGAGTCAGTTCGCTATGGGTGTCATGATTTTATGCATTCATAAGAGCTTAAAGCTTTCATGTCAATCTTTATTATCATTACTCTTTTCCTTTGCGTAAACTGTAAGACAGGAAATAACATGAAGCAATGTGCAGGAAACATCTAAGGAAAAGGGGAAAGAGTCAATGCTCGGAGAACAGAGAAGAGATCCCTTCATAAACGGATGCTGCATGCAACAGGACCACAGATTCTAGAGTATCACTCAACAGATGCTGATGTCAATAGGCCATCCAACGCTCGAAGTCAAAAGCGCACAAAAGCAGCATGTTTACAAAAGATCCCCAAGCTTATGCCCGATAAAGCAAAAAGAAAAAAGGCGCTAAAGAAGGAAAAGGCACCAGAAAAGCCCGAAACAAAGAACGAAGGCAGTTTTCGATGCAGAAAATTGTTCAGAGAGCAAAGTCCCTAACTTATTCAGTCATTCGCAAGGCCGGAAACCGAAATAGCAAAAGCAAAATCAGTTTGAGAGAAATTTGGGTTATTACCAAGTATACACGTAGTGAATACACCCAGCCAGAGGAAGATTCTCGAAAATATCTCCTAGTTTACCAGAAAGGGTGCCAGCGCTTGTTATTTCTATTTTCATAGCTCAAACGAAAGCAGAAGGCGACCAGCTGACTCTTCCCAGGCGAATGTTGCATGCTTGTAGCACTAAGGAGCAAATACAGAAATGGTTAGGAATTAGATTCAATTTTTAGAAATAGTTTTGCTTTAGCAGAAGGGCAGTCATTTAAAACCGTATCCTAAATTTATGTAATTAAGTTAATTAGTTAGCAGTATTTAAACCCTTCTCAGGCATTAGGAGAAGGGTCCAGAAATTTGTCAAAAAACTTGTCCTCAAAACATGCACTTTTGCACCCTCGGAGGGGGTTTTGATGAATGGATGGATCAAGGTTTATTAATGTTTGCATTTGATATCTGCTACTGATGTTGCACTTCTGTACTCTTAGTAGATGTTAGAGCAAGGAGAGATAAATCATTGTTGCTTGAAGCTTAAGAGTGGAACCAGTCATAAATGATACTTTTATCTCTTGACCGTTTCTGTTTATATTCTTAAAGTGATATACAGTTTTTAGTTGTTTATATGTTATTGCATGAATGTGTGAGTTACCATTTGGCACTTTTGTACGGTGGAGTCATTCATTTATGTTTGATATATGAATAACTTATTATGCGATATGCTGTTCACAACTTTTTTGCCTAACCTTTTATGCAAAGTGGTTTATCTTAATTGATTTCTATTCTTATGATAGCTGAATGATCTTTATTACCAGTTATTGTTTGAAATCTCTTTAGATTGCATAATAGAAGAAATATACCCGGGTTAGCATAGATTAGATGTGTTGTTTCTCATTAGATTACAATAGCATAGAGTTAGTTTAAAAGTTTGAATTAAATTAGCTTTAAGTACTCTTAGATCAGCATCATCCAACTTTGCACACACACACACCCTTAGATTGGGAAACTGGTCCCATTATCCCCAGTCGGACCCGCTATACCAAACGGATAAGGAGCTGCCAACCAAGGTCCGGACCGGGTGGGTATCCCCCTTGTTGTCGACCCGATTTTTGGGGCTTCAACAGGAGGATAACATATGCTTGTTCTATAATTTTCCCTTCCGGCAAACCCATCGCTATGTTTTAACGAGCCTAGCGATAGTGAAACTCGTTCTCGTCTATAGACAAGTTTGTCGCTATTAAGAATTTTAACGAGTTTAACGACAAAGATAACTCGGTCCTTTTCAATTTTAGAGAGTCTGAAAAGGAACGTAAAGGTAACTCCAAAATTCCTTTTTCGTCATCTAATCCCTTAAGTCCGAAAAAGTATAAAACAATACAGAAGGGATGAATTTTCGATACTTTTTAACGAGCCGAATAAAACAAGCGCTCGATCTTTTTGTGTAATATTCCCTCAGGTCCAGAAAGATTAAAATTTAGAGGAGAGATAGCACTTCCGGTCCCTTTAACGAGCTGGAGAGGCCAATGGCTCAGCAATCTTTTCATATTTTACGAGTCAGTTGAAAAGAGCTTAAAGGAGACTCGTCTTTTAAGGAACGAGTGATAAAATGGGTAGCAACTGATTCCAGGTAAGGTTTGGAATTTTCCAATCACGGCAGTGTTACAAGGATGGCTAGTGAGATCACTCTTCGTAGCTGTTCCTCAAAATGGGTAAACAATCAAATGGAGGTGAATGATCGGCCAATGCAAAAGTGGAGGTGACGGTGCAAACATGACCAAGGCTTTAATGGCTGAAGTACTACATTCACGATGGTACTTGATTTACACTCAGTCCGACATGCTCTACGATAAAATACTTGACGCCCCTAGACAGGAATTCTCGATTCCTCCTCCTCCTAAATCAAACAATGACTCTCATGCCGACGATGGCGTGATTGGCGCAATAGACACGAAATCGACAAAGGCTACATCCAAAAAGGCCCGTAAGATTTCAGGTCAAAATGCAAAAGATGAACTTCTTGCCTCGGAAGTAAATGTCGTATCGACAGATAAAGGCAAAGAAACCAATCAACCAGGAGGCAAGAAGAAAGGCAAAGGGAAGAAGAAGAAACAGGAAGAATCATCTCCTGAAAAATCTTCTACAAACCCTCCTGGAAATAGGAAACCAAAAAATCCATGCTTTATATGCGATGAGGATCATTGGACTACAAATTGTCCACATAGAGCTGAGCTTAAAAAATTCTTCAAGAATTCAAAAACCTCCGCAGTGTTAACTGATCCGTATCCAAATCCAGGAACAAATTTGGTTGAGAGTGAAAATGCTTCCCCGTCTCAAGTGCTAATGTTGTCGGTTTCAAAACAGCAAAATGATGCTTTGATGTCGACAAGGAACAAAGATTATGGGAATCCACAGCTGTCGAACAACAAGGATAAAGATCAGCCTAGTAGTTCGAAAACAACTTCGACAGAAGTTGCGCCGCCCATCATTCCTGAATTGACAATAAAACCGCCAAAGGGAGTAGTACACAAGTTGACGTTTAATCCCCGCACTAGAGCGGCACAGCATTATAATATAGTGGAAGATTTGGCCCAATCGCCATCCTCTATGTCGACTCTCGAAGTACTACAAAATTTCCCATCCCAAAAGCAGGCTTTATTATCAGCCATTGGTGGGATAGACCCAAAGGATTCCAATCTTGTATCCTTCGATCACAAAGGATACGATCCTCAATTACCAGCTCAACTAGCTTTCCTTGTTCAAGTGAAAGCCCTCAACAAAACTGTTCATCGAACAATTATGGATGAGGGGACATCTACATGCATTATGTCGATGAGTTGCTGGAAAACTTTAGGATCTCCAACCTTGTCGCGATCTTCGACGACATTAAAAGCATTCAACGGAAGGACATATACCCCATATGGTATTCTAAGTAACTTGAAGGTTGAACTAGGAGGGAAAACAGTAGAAATAGACGTTGAAGTAATCGACGGAAATCTCGATTACAACATCCTGCTGGGAAGACCATGGATATATGCCATGGCTTCTGTTGTGTCGACCTATTTTAGAAAGATTGCATTTCCCTTCCAAGGAGGGATTACAATCGTCAATCAACAAAACTTCCTCCCCAATGGTTCTCAAGTTACAGGAAGCATTCCTATGATCCATGGAAGCCCACATTCACTTCAAAATATCGGAGTAGGCCTACTAAAAGATCCTATATTAATGGGAACTTTCGCTCTTCCACCTCCAATCCATCTAGTGGAAGTAGCATCGGTAGGAACCTGCAATATGATATCTTCTAAAAAGATCTCAGAAAATGATAAAGACATGGATCACGTAATGGTTTTGCCTCCAAACCCGACAAAAATATTGTAGCAATCAATGTTCCTAGCCTGGATGGCAAACCCAAATCAACGCTCATCAAGCGTTTGGATAGATAGGTCTGAGGAATATGGTACCCCTTCAGATCCTTGGTCGCGAGTGCATGTCACCGACGAAGGAATTGTCCAATCAATGGTAGTTGAAGGAGCACCATGGAATGATTCCCACCATCGTTCCCTTCTTCCGAATTGTGAAGAAGATACTCCTGATGACCTTTATCATCCTTCAGTTTTTGATTTTCTATCAAATACTGTAAACACGGTGGATTCCGAGCGAAACTTGTCCAACATTGAAGAGACTATCACCATAAATATCTCGACCAAAGCAGATGTTGTAGAGAATATTTATGTTGGCAAATGTTGTTCTCCTTCAAAACTAGAAATATATGACACTCTTTTTTGCGAATTCAGAGATGTCTTTGCCTAGTCATATAGTGAAATGCCAGGCATTGACTCGAGTATCGTTGAACACGAAATTAAAATGTATCCAGATGTCAAACCAATACGACAACGGCTAAGGTGGGTGCACCCCAAGAAAGCCGCTTCCATTAAGGCAGAAGTTGAGAAACTTCTCCATGCTGGTTTCATTTACCCGGTTCCTCTAACCGATTGGGTATCGAACATTGTCCCTGTTATGAAAAAACAAGGAACAATTAGAGTGTGTGTCGATTATAGGGATGTAAATCAAACTTGTCCAAAAGACAACTACCCTACACCCTTCATCGACCAGATAATTGATGAATGCTCCAGATGCGAAATCTTTTCATTCATGGATGGATTCTTCGGGTATAATCAAATAAATATATGCCCACAGGACCAGTCAAAGACTGCATTTATTTGTCCGTGGGGCACATTCGCATATCGAAAATTACCCTTTGGTTTAAAGAACGCAGGGGCGACATTTCAGAGGGCAATGAATTATGCCTTCCATGACATCAAAAACATTGTTCAACCATACCTCGACGACCTTCCGACTCATTCGCGAAAGTGGACTGATCACCCGCAGCATTTAAGAGCGATATTTCTACGTTGCCGACACTACAAGATACGACTCAATCCACACAAATGTGTATTTTGCGTCAGTTCTGGTCGTTTAGTTGGCTTTGTAGTCTCAAAGGACGGGATTCATCTCGACCCATGTAAGGTTCAGGCAATCATTAATTTGCCTCCACCTTCGAATTTGCTTCAGATTCAGAAACTCTAAGGGAAAGCAAACTTTCTGAGGAGGTTCATTCCAAATTACGCCGAACTTGCTAAAGGTTATATGCGTCTTTTGAAAAATGAAGTACTCTTTGTCTGGGATCAGGTTGTGCAAGCTTCCTTTGATTCTTTAAAAGAATCCCTAATGGAAGCATCATTAATGTACGCTCCTGATTATCAAAAAGATTTTAACCTGTATCTGGCTGCAGCGGATACAACCATCGCAATGGTTTTAGTTCAAGAAAATGACGGAATCGAACATCCTATATATTATTTAAGTAAAAACTTAAATGATACTGAAAGAAAATATTCTTACGTTGAAAAGCTAGCACTCGCAGCTGTTCAAGCGATACAGAGATTTCGACACTATGTCCTCTTTCGAAAAACTACCATTCTGTCAGATTGCAACCCCATGACTTATATATTGTCGCGATAGTTGCTGGGGGGCAAATATTCAAAATGGATAGCAATCCTACAAGAGTTTGATCTAGAATTTGTAAAATCCAAATTAAAGAAAGCTCTGGTTTTCGCAGAATTATTATGCGATCTCCCATCGTCGTCCAACGAGGAAACATCCGAAGAAACAATTGTGGACGAAAGTTTGTTTCTGATATCTTCAAGCAACGAGTGGTATGGAGATATAATAATTTATCTCCAAACCCAAAAATATAGGCCAAACACCTCCCGCTCCGAACAAAAACGTATTCGATACCAAGCAAAAGACTACATGATCGTCGGTGATACACTTTACCGTCGCAGTATTGATACAGTTCTGAGAAGGTGCCTCACGCATGAGGAGGCCAAAAAAGTCCTGAATGATTTTCATTCAGGCGCGTGTGGGGGGCATCAATCCAGTTATGCTACAGCACAAAAAATCTTACGAGCAGGATACTTCTGGCCAACAATGTTTAAAGATTGCATAAACACAGTCAGAAGTTGCCATGCTTGTCAAATTTTCGATAGCAAAACCAGAAGACCACCCGCACCTCTGCAGCCAATAGTTACTGTCGGGCCATTCACCAAATGGGGCATCGATTTCATGACATGTAACCCCACCTCGACCGGGGGGCATGGGTATATCATAGTCACAGTTGACTATTTTACCAAATGGGCCGAGGCGATGCCTACATTAGATAATACTGGTGAAACAACTGCCCTCTTCTTTTTCAATCATGTAGTCGCCAGATTCGGCATACCATAAGCTATAGTCACAGATCATGGATCGCATTTTCACAATCACATGATGGTCGAATTAGCTGCCAAACTAGGGTTGTCTCACGACAGCTCTACTCCATATTATCCGCAAGCCAACAGACAAGTTGAAGCGATCAACAAAGTCTTGAAACGCATGCTGCAAAGGATGATTGGAGTTCACAAAAGAAGATGGCACCTAATCCTGTACTCAGCTTTGTGGGCTTACCGAACATCGGTAAGGAATGCAACCGGGTTTACACCTTTCCAACTGGTATATGGCCTGGAAGCAGTCTTACCAATCCAGTGCGAAATCTCGTCTCTCAAACTCGCAATTGATCTCCTCCCCGGAACTTCAGAAGAAGAAGCTCGTTTCTTGGAACTAATCCAATTGGATGAAACCCATCGTGATGCCGCTTTGGCTAACGAAGCCCATAAGAAACGAGTCAAAGCGCAGTTTGACAAAAATGTCAAACCCCGTGTCTTCTCAGAAGGTGACTTGGTCTTGCTTTATGACCAAGAATCCGATAAATTGGGAGTAGGTAAATTTAAGTCTTTATGGATGGGCCCCTATATTTTTAAGCGGGTGTTAGCAAAAGGAGCCTACGAGTTAATGGATTATGACGAAATTCCACTGGTGCAACCTCGTAACGGGTTGTACCTCAAGCGTTACTATGCGTAATTCAGTATGGTAACCTGTATGCTTTTGTTACGTTTTTGTTTTCGCTAAAGTGTTTATTTTGGTCAAGTAATCCACTTTTTGCATTCATTGCAGATGTCAAACCTATTGGAGTCATGTGTTGGATATGCCGATGAAGCGAGTTGTAGTTCGCGGAACCTATCTTCCGCGGCCTGGGCCATTTTTGATCCAAGCGGCGAGTTAGTAAGTTTCAGAGGGGTATGTATTGGTCGATCAACGAATAACATCGTTGAATATAGCGCGTTGATAGAACTTCTCTCTGATGCCATCACACATGGTATACGCCGACTGATTGTCAGGCTAGACTCACAACTTTTCATACTACAACTGACTGGTATCTACTCTGTCCGAAATCCAGTTATTTATCGCATGTTCCTAAGGGTTAATATTTTGGAAAGGCAATTTGATTTTATTCAATATCAACATATTTCCAGAAACTTAAACACATTAACTGACTCATTGGAAAATTATGTGTTAGATAGACATTTGCAACATTTATAAAAAGAAGCAAGCATACCATCAATGTTTGCATTTGGATCATGTAATTCAACCAAAATAAAACTCCGAAAATCAAAAATATATATAACTGTTTATGGTTTACACATAATGTTCTGTAACCAAGACAAAATTGGTCAAATGACCAAAAACTCAAAATGCTAGGGGGCACCCTAGTCTAATGATGCTCGTGATAGCAAGTCACAGCCTGTGCAATCATGCGTAAGAGACGAGTCCATCATCTTGGCACACCAGTAGTATGCCGCTGCAACCTCAAAGGCAGCTCGTCAGTCCTCACATCTGGAATACCGAGAGTGAGGCCCTCAACCTGCTTCTATAATGTTGTGAGAGTCTCGACCACATCGAGGTCGCAAAGGATAGCCCTTCCAACAGCCTCCCCTGCTGGGGCGGCAGCTGACACTCTCAGGCGTGCTACTGGCCGAACAAGACCAACATTTGCATGAACACATGAGTTTGATTAAGTCTTGACAGAATAAAGCACAAGGACATTATAAATGAAAAATGATAAACAAGAATATGGTCAAAGAATTTACCAATGGCGCCCCACTGTTCGTCATCCGGCAGTACTAAATCTGGATCACCCCAGAAGTCCATGCCAGCATATGGATACTCAGAATAAACCATCTCCTGACAATCAAACCACCCGAAGAAGGTATCAGAAAATGAAATATGAGACTGACCAGCGTGCCTAGACATATGGTCAACCCATCTCTGCATACGTGGTTCAGTAGGTGAAGGTAAATCGAGTGCAATATACTACGGCTGCATCAGTGGTATCTTTTCCAAGGCAAAGGCGGTCAAAATAGAACCATACCCAAAGTTCTTCAACCTCCCGCTCTTTACCTTGGTCAACTGTTCTTTCATCACAAGAAGTACTGCATCGCACCAGTTGAACATCTTTGGTTGGAGGCATTCCAAGGCATACTACATATAAGATCGGTTGGCTACATGAAGAGCCGCACCACCAGCCATCCTACCAAAAGTAAATAGAATAGTCCTGAGGGACCTGTCAGTGACATCACGGATGATGATCTTGTCGTCTTTACTCGGTTGAGATCCCTCTCTGCAATACCGGCGAACATAATCTCTCACAAATTCACCTCCTCGGGCCGAACCTGATAAAAAGATGAGGGCACCCCGCCTCGACAAGCCAGTCAAGAAATAGATGTCTACTATAGTCAAGGGGATGGATTTTCCCCTGATCTGGAAAACCTGGTTAGTAGGATCCCAAGCATCGAGCAAATACTGCAGTAAGTTGATCTGTTGTCTCATGCTAGAAATGCGGAAAAACTTCAGCAAGCCACAGTTCCACAGTGCGTTTACTGTAACCGGATCATGTAGGGCAAGCATGTCCTCTTCTTCATGCTCACATTCTCGCCATGTAATAGTCATCTTACTCCAAAGATCTCTGAAAAACAAACAAGAGAAGAGTTAGATCCTGATTTTGGTAAGAAACAGCTAAAATTTCCATCAAAAATTGTGCATAAAATTCCTTCTCTGCGCCCATCGCACCTACAGTAGTGCTCTAGGTGCGTAGCATGTCAGATAGCCATTGGACAGGCCAACATCCAACGCACCTTTCAATACACAGAGGGTGCGCTGAAGGCAGAACGAGTTTTTCAAACCCCAGAGGCTCAGAAAAACCAGGAATCAAGCTCAGAATGCAAAATGGAAAGCATGAAATGAAAGAGCTCAAGTTTAGCTCCTACCTGGTCCAGACGGCACCGAGAATCGTCCACAGAATCTCCTGAAATCAGTTGATGAAAATCAAAGGGGGAAAGCACCTCCAAAGCTCCAACAAGCCAAAGTTCAAATGAAATGGTAAAATGAGAGGGAAAAACACTTTTCATTACTTTTTACGTAGTTCAAAGTAAAATATTAGTGTTCTAACTCATTTTTCAAGCATATATTGTTCATTTCTGACTAGTTTGATGAAGCAATTGAGAATACAGTAAAATCTTTGAAAGAACAAAGCTATTTATGGTAAAGTAAAAAAGAGACCATGTAATCGAGCAGTTTTAGCACATAGTTCAAGCTCGTTAAAAAATAAACATAAGCCATGAGCAAATGTTTCCCCCCGCGTTTAAGCTCATTAAAAAATGAACTATTCCTCGGTAAATAACCATCATGAATGTAGTACTTCAGCCATTAAAGCCTTGGTCGTGTTTGCACCGTCACCTCCACTTTTGCATTGGCCGATCATTCACCTCCATTTGATTGTTTACCCATTTTGAGGAACAGCTGCGAAGAGTGATCTCACTAGCCATCCTTGTAACACTGCCGTGATTGGAAAATTCCAAACCTTACCTGGAATTAGTTGCTACCCATTTTATCACTCGTTCCTCAAAAGACGAGTCTCCTTTAAGCTCTTTTCAACTGACTCGTAAAATATGAAAAGATTGTCGAGCAATTGGCCTCTCCAGCTCGTTAAAGGGACTGGAAGTGCTATCTTTCCTCTAAATTTTAATCTTTTTTTGACCTGAGAGATTATTACACAAAACGATTGAGTGCTTGTTTTTTTCGGCTCGTTAAAAGTATCGAAAATCCATCCCTTCTGTATTGTTTTATACTTTTTCGGACTTAAGGGATTAGATGACGAAAAAGGAATTTTGGAGTTACCTTTACGTTCCTTTTCAGACTCTCTAAAATTGAAAAGGACCGAGTTATCTTTGTCGTTATACTCGTTAAAATTCTTAATAGCGACAAACTTGTCTATAGACGAGAATGAGTTTCACTATCGCTAGGCTCGTTAAAACATAACGATGGGTTTGCCCAAAGGGCAAATTATAGAACAAGCATATGTTATCCTCCTCAAGCTTGACAAAAATAAAGAGGTACTGGTCAGCAATGACTGGGGAAAAATTGGGAAGAAAACTTCAAGAAACTTTGTTGGTAGCAAGTCGCTCTTGAACATGACACTTTCACTCCGCATCCAAGTCGGGTTGGGTTGTTTCATTCACCAGTCACATCACCATGGTCCCATCATACCATCCATATTTGGGGTTAATGCTACCAATCCATCACGTCAGTGTCACCGATATGTTCAAGAGAAGTCATTCAGAGAGTTCACCTGTGTCTCACCCACTACAATACACTTATACTCCATCCTTTCATGACCGCCACCCTGAACCTTATATCACAAGATCGTTTTCACCTCCATTAAAATCATTTGCTCCGTTCTGTGTCATTGATGTGGGATTCATTAAGGCCCTCCTGTGACGGATCACTTCTTGTCAACATCAGCTCATTACCCAAGAAGTTGATCTAGGAACACCCCATTTAGTACTTTGAAGCTTGCATGCCTCAATGGCAAGTTTCTCACTTCCGGCTTCTCACTTCCGGCGACAGGTTTACATCAATGGCCTTCGACCGAAAGATTTTGCGTGGTGTTCGACGCCAAGTCCTTTATTCACACCACGTGAATTGTACTGCAGTACCTTGAGGGTCATTATCATTATGGGTGATTCCTCTCGCGCCTGTTAACAGCTTACATCATTGGCTGGTAATCAAGCGATGTCTTTCCATGTTCGACTCCAGAATATCTTTCACATGGATCAACTTGTACTTCGAGTGAAGATCGAATGAGATTGAAGACCCCGGATCTAGTTTCATCCATCCGGGCTGCAATATATATTCAGGGAAATAAAGACATCAAATGTACATCATTGCTGCACAGATAATCATCCAATCAAAGGGATGATGGCTCTACCAGAATCATCAGTCTACACTCAGAAGATTGTCTGTCCTATGTACATGAAAATGAATTTATAAAGTTGAGCATGGGAATGCCCGCCTCAGCTAGATCATGAAAATATTATGAAGATAATGTATTGTATTTTATCTTATTACAGGTCTCCTCCCAGCTTGAAAGAATTTCGGATCCTCATAATAAAGCATTTCACCCGACATAAAAAGATTAACGACCTCATGCTTTAGGGGGCAACTGTTATAGACATTTTTGGGCACTACAACCCCAAGCATGAAATGTCCATAAACCAAGGGCTCTTGAGTCCCTAAAAGTGTTGTTCTAACCCCTAAAGGAACAAGGTCAACAGATTACAGCTTCTCCCAGAAGTTCTCCATGAAAAACTGCTCAGAATTGGTCAAAACAGGATCATTTCAGCTGCTCCACAAGCCAGGTGCATTGCATCTCACCTAAATACACTATGGGGGTGCGTTGCATTTCAAAAAGCCCTTCTATAGGGTGTGATGGGCGAGAAATGACAAATGGCAGTGTCATTCCGCGAGGTGGAGAGGCAATGGAAGCTTCCAAAAACTTCTCCTGTGACACTTGCCTCTCTGAATTCGACCAAGGATGAGTAAGAGACCATCAATCTCCAAGTGGAAGCAAGAACTATCAGAGAGAAGGCACTAATCAAATCACAAGCTGACTCATCCCCCTTACAGATATCTATATATGGATCCCTCATCCCAGAGATCCAGAGGCTGGAATTTTGCATATTGTAAGGAATTGATGTTGGTTTCTTGAGACAAACATCAGATTGTTGGGTGATCTAAGCTTTGTATGAGGTGAAGAGGGGCTTCCTTGCTGAGAGGTTGATGCTGGGTTAGAACAACTGGTTGTAATTCCTCTTGGCTCTTTCTTGTTTATCAATAAAAGCTATTCAAGTTTTCCTCCATACTCTTGTGTCATTTATGTTTGCTGCATTTGTATGGTCAATTTACATCTGATCCTAGATTGTTTATGATTATAGATCCATGTCTTTGTATAGTGCTATGCTACTGTGATCTTACAGGTACTTTGTGAAGCTGGGCGTGCAAGGGAACAAGTAGCGAAAGACTATCAAGGAAGAGAGGAGTCAAATCAAGGGATTAGCGCAAGACAGAGGTTGGTCCTTCTATTCCTCTCTATCTATAATTCATAAAGGAAAAATGAAAGTAGTTTTACTCTGTTTGTTTCTAAGGCAGTTGTCACACCTTAGTGGGATAGAGTAGTTCTATATAGACACTTTTCCCTGTAACAAGACTACAAGGCTTTTAACCACCAATTACTCACAGTTTGAGGAATAAGTGATGATGGAGAAGACTAACCACACTAGCAGATGTACATGACCCTGTGATGGCCGGCTGCAAGAAGTTAAAAGGTCTGTAAATCTATTTTCTAATGCACAAACAAGATGACAGCTCTCTGGAATTAAAACAATAGAAACCTACATACAAATTCAATAATACTAACTAGATTCTAATAGAGAGGTGAGATGAAAGCCCCTCTACTGCTCAACATCAAGAGCAAATGAAAAATGAATACAAGCACAACCTAGAACAAAGGAGAAGTGGAAAATAAGCAATTGACAGCAAAAGAAGCTTGTATTAGTTGGAAATGAAGACCAGAAGCTGCAGGTCTCACAGTAGTTACAGTCTCCAGAAGTTGAAGCTTACAACAGAATGACATTCATCCAACCTCATTACATTATGTTTCTGGGTATATGTGGAGGTTGACTACAAAATTGCTCTGCAAACCCATGCGTGGAGGTGTCTTAACTGGCCACCAGCCACATTTACAATTAGATATGGGTCTTCTGATACAATTTGATTGTTTTGATTAACAAAATGGCTCTTTCTGTACTTTGGTGTCCTTTATGAGCATATGGAATGTAATGTGAACAAGGCTCCATAATTGATTTATACCTTGATCTGCTTGAAGCCATCCTTCTTGTCCTTGACCGTGTTGTTCTTGAATGTAGGTAGCTAAGAATTTAATGCGCAGAGTGCTGGATCATGGTCTCCTTCCTCCTTCGGGCGCACAGAACAGGCCCAAAACACGTAAAATGCATGAACAATGAACCAGGAGTTGAGAGCGAATGCCAGCCGTTGGATTGCTCAGACGGACGACCGAGATCTGTTGGCAGGAGGCGATGGGAAGGCACAGAGGCGCGATTGAACATGAGTCGTTAGATCTGAGAAATGGACGACGGAGATTTGATCATAGGGAGATTAACAGAAAAACGGGCGGAGACAGATTTGGGCCGTCAGATCGCGGCAGGAGAGATCGGACGGCTATCGGGAGCGGAAGCTGCGTGAACGTTAACGAGCGGGAGACATATAAACAGGCAGGAAGCGAAATGAATGAGGTCTGTCGGATCACGGGATGGGCGATGGGACAGTCGACAGGCGATTAACATGCGTGAGTGTTAATGGGCGGGGAAACAGGTACGACGACGAAAAGTGGTTTCCCCGCACCGCTTTTCGGGAGAAGGTGGTTTACGTACGAGGGCGCGTGATCCAACAGATATGCGACATGTGGCAGATGGGACAGCGGGGAAACAGTTTTCCCCGCTGGCTAACTGTTGTGCAGGTTATGGGAGCAGGGAAAGTGAAAATCGTTTGATCGGCGGGAAATGATCGGGCGGCCCAGATTTAATGCACACGTTTGGGGTTGACGTGACAGGCAAATTCGCGGGCCCAGGGTTTTATGATATGGCAAAAGCGCATAGTTATATGTGTTATGACTTTAGCGCCCGGGGACTAAAATGAAAAAATTGGTTAACACAGGGTTTAAAGGGTTATCGAGGATTTATAAAGCTTTTAAACATAAATGAAGCCCGGGAGCCTAAAAAAGGGTTTACGAGGAGTTATGGGAGAAAAACAGGGATAGAAGGGGTTTAAAGAAGGATAAGAAGGACTCAAGGGGAAAGAGGACATGGGGATGTGGGAGCTATAAGGTGAAGAGGGAAAATGAAGGAGAAAGCAATAAAAGTTGCTGCCAACCTTTTCAACCAAACCAGCACTGCTCAACACCTATACTTGATCCATCAACTGCTGAAGATCATAGCAGAGCTAACACTGGCTCCTTCTGGGGATGAGATCCTCCCTGTGAGGTCTCAAGAACCTGCAGACCAATGCCTTTCCAGCTGAAAGCCAATTAATGAAAATTCCTAGTGTTCCATTGGGCATGGAGTCTATTTCGCTTGCACAAAACTGATAAAAACAAAATATTTACAACCTTTAGGGCCAAAGGACCTTAAACAACATAATTTTTTAGAAAATTCCCATTAACTGGGCCATCAAAAACTGCTTCTCCTCTCATAATTTTCAGTATGAAGGTGTTGTTCCCTTGAACCTGTGAAATGATAAAAGGCCCTGTCCAGAAAGCATCAAATTTCCCATGGTTTCCTTTCTTTTCCTTCAATGCATCCCATTTCAAAACCAAGTCACCAACCTGAAAATTATTTGTTTTTGCCTTCTTGTCAAAGGCTTCCTTGATCTTTCTTTGATGTGTTGCAGCCTTTTCAACCAGTTGTTCTCTAATCTGATGTATTTCTGCCAAATCAATGATTCTCTTTGCCATGTCTTCTTCCTCATCCTGCTCTTCTTGAAGGAATTTTTCCACAGGGAGAGTAAGCTGAATTGGAAATACAGCATGAGTGTCATATACCAACTTGAAAGGAGAATGCCCTGTGGATTTTTTAATGGTCACTCTGTCAGCCCACAGTGCATACTTGAGCTTTGAATCCCAATTTCTTTTATTGTCCTCTAACAGATTTTTAATTATCCTGATCATACTTTTATTAGAGGATTCTGCCAGACCATTTCCTTGAGGATAATATGAGGTGGAATGAATCAATTTGATGCCCATTGAATCACACATTTCCACCAATTCCTTTGCCTTGAAAGTTGCTGCATTATCTATTACTAACTTATGTGGACAACCAAATCCGCTGAAAATATTCTCTGTCAAAAACTTCATGACCACATTATGATCAACCTTCCTTGTAGGGACTGCTTCAATCCACTTTGTGAAATAATCAGTGGCTACTAGTATCCACCTGTGCTGGCCACTGGAATCTGGATTAATTTCTCCAATGAAATCCAAACCCCACTGTTGAAAAGGTCCTTTTGCAATTATTGGTTTTAGGAGCAGGGATTTCAACTGTTGTTTTCCTTCAAATCTTTGGCACCTGTCACAAGCTTTAACAAAAGAAATACATCAGAAAATAAAGTGGGCCAATAGTACCCAGCTCTGAGAATTTTATGGGATGTGGTTTTCCAATAATGGTTCCCTCCACACATGCTATTATGGAACTACTGCATAACTTCTTTTGATTGTTCTTTGTCCAGACACCTTAAAAATATCCCAGATGAATCCCTCCAATAGAGCAGATTTTCCATAATGCAAAATTTTGTTGCTCTAAGTTTCAAAGTTCTAGCCTAACTTTGAGTAAATCCTGAAGGGATTTCTAGCTTCAGCAAAAAATTAATTATTTCAGCATACCAATTACATGAAGCTAGATTTTCAGCCACTAATTGCTTCCTCTCTATTTCAGCTGCTTGTTCTTCTATACCTGTCTGTCCATTTTCTGCAATTGCGCACAAGAAATCAATGTCTAAAGACCTGCAATTTTCTTCAGCTAATAATTTGGCAAGCCCCTGACCTCTGACCAGCTTTGTGGGCTTCAGCTCTATATTAAATTCTATCATTTTTGCAATCCACTTTGCCCTTCTTCCATCAACATCAGGTTGTGTCAAGACATCTTTAATTGCAGCAAAGGGTACATATGCTATTATCTTCGAATGCAAGATATAAACTCTGAAGGCTTTCAAGGATTTAATAAGAGCATATGCCTACTTTTCTATGATATCATACATCAGTTCAGCATCCCTCAAGTTCTTGCTGAAAAATGCTATTGGATGTTCTGAACTTTCTTCATCTTGCTGCAATAAAACAGCTGCAATGGTGTCTTCAGAGGAAAATGAGAAAATATGAAACTCCTTGCTGTAATATGGACTTATTAATGTAGGAGCCTCCATAATAGCTTTCTTAATTGACTCAAATGATTTCCTTGCTGTATCAGTCCATCTTACCTCTGCTCCTTTCTTCAACATGGAGGTAACATGCTTAACTAGTTCTGCAAAATTTGGAATGAACCTCCTGACAAAATTAATTTTACCCAGAAAGGACTGGATATCCTTCTTTGATCTTGGGACAGAAAAATATTGTATTGCTTTGACTCTTTCTGAGTCAATTTGAACACCTGCAGTAGACACAATATGTCCTAACAGCTTGCCTTCATTTAAAGCAAATTGAGATTTTTTGGGATTGACTGAAATTCCAAACCTTCTGCACTTCAAGAATACCCTTTTCAAATGTTGTAAATGACTTTGATGGCTGCTGGAGTAAACTGTTATATCATCAAGGTATATAAGCACAAGTTTGTCCTTCTCTCCCACAAATGCTATATCCATAGCTCTCGGAAAGGTGGCTCCAGCATTCATCAATCCAAATGGCATTTTGGCATACATAAAAGTGCCCCAAGAAGTGGTAAATGCAGTCTTTTCTTGATCATCTGGGTGAACAAAAATCTGATTAAAGCCTGAAAATCCATCCAAAAATGACATCACTTTAGCTCCTGAGACCTTTTGCAACAAGTGCTCCATCTTTGGCAGAGGATAGTTGTCTTTCTTGGAGCATTTGTTTAGATTTCTGAAATCAACACATAGTTTGATTTCTCCACTCTTCTTCCTCACCACCACTAGATTGGCCACCCACTTTGAATATCTGAGAGAAACAATGATATTGGTAGCCAACAATTTTTTAATTTCTTTTTCAATCAGTGAAAGAAGCATAGGGTTTATTGGTCTCAGCTTCTGTTTGAAAGGATAGTGTCTTTTTCTAGAGGGATTTTATGCTGAATTATATTCTTATCATAAGTTTTCAGGTCACTATACTCCCAGGCAAACACATCAGCAAATTGGCTCATTAAATTGCAGTACTCAGCACTTTGATCAGCAAACAACTGAGTGGACAGATTTATATATTTAGGCTGACCTAGACTTCCTATATTATGCTTACAAACTGCAGATTGGTCTTCTTTTTGGGCAGCCTGGTAAGGAACATCATTTTGGTCAAACAATCTTTCAAGAGGAATTAGGCCCTTAGGAATATGGTTACTATGAAGCTGGACAATGCTGTCTTTACCAATTTTATTTCTAAGCTGGGACTGGGGGTTTTCTTCCAAGGCATCATTTTCTTGGTCAATTTGCATCTTAGAAAACTCATCAATGACTTGCAAGAACCTACTCAACTCATCATCATTTTCAAAAACTTTCCAATGGTGCACATTGTCAGGCAAGGAAGGTCTATATTTCACTTGGACTTCATAAACTAGTATGGGAGGCATAGGAGGGATAAATAGACTAGTAGAAACAACAAGGGAATCAACAAGCTGATTTTGACCTCTAGGAATATATGAAATACAGAAATAATCAAAGGAATCCCTAATTCTCCATACCTCATCTCTATATGCCTTCAACCTTGGGTGCTTTGCCTAAAATGTTTTATTAACTTGCTGAATGATCAAATCAGCATCTCCAAACACCTTCAAATTCTTGATTCCCCTGTCTTTTGCTGCATTAAGGCCCAACATCAGTGCTTCATATTCTGCTATATTGTTTGTCACTTGAAAAACCAGCTTAAAAGACAGTTGAATGCTTTCTTGTTGTGGAGATATCAACACCACCCCTACCCCTACAGTCTCCCTGGAACATGCTCCATCAAAGAACATCTCCCAAACTTGACTTCCTTGATCTTCCTCGGCCTGAACTGTTGGTTTACTGAGCTGCATTGAGGCCTTATGAGATTCTTCTATTTGGAGAATAAATGCTCCAAAATCAGTGTCCACTGCATATATAGGATGATTTGTAGGATTCTTCTCATCACAGATGATATATGCCAGTTGTGCTTCTCTATATAACCTCCTGCTTTCTCCTCCAAAAACTGGGACAGTGGCATAAGAGAGATCATTCTGAAGTGTCCCACCTAGTCTCTTAATCCACCCTCTGGACAGCAGCATGCCAAACTTAGGAGGGACATTTGCTACCACAATATCCATCATCATACTCTTCATTGGCAGCTGAGTTAAAGTAATGGCCAGATCTTTAATCAATCCAAGACATTTCACCTTCCTTGAATCAAAAGAGAACAAATCATGATAGGGTCTAGAGATATCAAGGCCTAACTCTTCCATGACAGCATTAGGCATTAGATTGTGGCTGGACCCTGTGTCTAGCAGGCAGTTGTGGAGGATTTTGTCATGAATGGTCAATGAGACATAAAAAGATGGAGAATTATTATCAGCAGGTTCAATCATGGGGCTGAGCACAATGGAAAGTTTGTTATCTTGCAAATTAACAGTGTCAGTGGAAGTTTGTTTGGTTTCTAGCTCAAGGACTTCAAGGATAGGCTTCCTAAATAGCTCACTCTTCACCAACTCAACCAAAGGCACAGATATTTTCAATTTTTGAACTTTTGACTCAAAGCTGAAAGAAGAATATGATCTATCAAAATTTTTTACCTCTTGAACTAGAGCTTTGAGGATGACTGGATCGACTGCTGGTCTTCTCTGCTTGATGTTCTGTGGTTTTGTTTGGACAACAGCTCTTTGTGCAGGATTTTCTCTGACATTCTTAGCGTTGGATCTCAGATTATATTTCTACTGGTCACCAGTTTGTAGAACAACTTCTCTATCCCATTCTTGATTGTCTTGTTGCTACAGCAATGCTTGTTCATATTCAGCCAATGTAAAAAATGCAGCGCTGCCTTTATCTTCCATGCAGTGAATTTCATCCTCATCTTCTTCAAATTGTTCCTCCTCCATGACTACATTTTGGAAAGGAGCTTTGACTTTCTTATCATCTTTTGATTCTTCACCCCTCTGAATAATTTGTAACTGCTCATTTTCTCTTCTGAAAGGATTTGGGTTTCTTGGGGCAAATGTGTTCGGCTGCCTTGTTTTTCCTGAATTCTGCTCAGCCTCCAACTTAGATATCTTAGAAGCCAATGACTATCATTTTAGTCATTTCATCAAATTTTGGGTCTGAAGATGATGCAGAGGAAGTAGAAGCCTAACCTCTCTGCCTCCTTTTGTCAGCTTGACCTTTTAGTTTTTCTGTAGCCAGAATATTAGATTCCACCTCTAGTGCTGCATCTTGCATATTAGCTAGAGTGGCACATCTTTCTCTCAATAACAGGCAGAAATCAGAGTCAAAGGCATTGGCATAAGTGAGTTTGGCAGAGGTAGGAGTAGGCTTTACCTCAGCTGGTATCTTACTATACATACAATGAATCGTTTATTGAAATCAGGCAAAGATTCACCATTTTCCCTCTTTAGATTACCAAACTCAGTCTGATAATACAACAAGTCTTTTTTATCTCCCCATTGCTTCAAAAATGCATCATCTAATGCTTCAATATCTGTTATTGATCTCTGGGGTAATTCTCTAAACCACTTCCTAGCCTCTCCATCAAGGCTCTGGACAAAAACTCTCATCCACACATCATTTTCACTTATATCCAAATTATCAGCATAACTGTAAAAAGCTTCTAAGTGTTCTTCTGTTGTTACTCCATTTGTGCCAGTGAATTTAGGCATATATTTTTTATATTCTCCCATAGGCATAGGATTTAAAGGCACAGGTAATACCAAAGGTCCATATCTAGCAGCAAAAATTCTTTCTATCCTCGTAGGTGCTTGCTGTCCTGCCATGATTAGGTTATTGGGAAGAATACTAGTAGCTTGAATGGTAGGGAGTAATGTGATGGATGGCAGAGATAAAGGGATGTTTTGGACTGAATGGGAAGCTTTCTTTGGACTGAGATTCAAAGGGGAACTATCTACACAAGGGGCTGAACTAATCTCTGAAGGTTTTTCCTTATTAGCAGTGTTGTGCTCTAAATCTTCAAATTGCAAATCTTCAGCAATAACTTTATCTTTCAGAGATGAATTAGATTTCTTAGGTTTACCTGATCCTGATGCCCGTTTCTATGAAGCTTTATTCGATTTAACAATCCTCTCAGGTTCAGGCACTGGTTCCACTGTAGTTTCTAAGGATTTCTTCGAGTGTGTCTCACAAACTGAGCCAAAACTTCAATGTGGAGTTGCCAAATAATGGTCTTCCTCCAATGGAGTCGCCAGACAGATGATTACAACCAAAAACTATGTTCAAACCTTGTCTGTCATCAAAGCTTGAAGCTGTGTTGTTCTCCCAGGGAAGCTGAGCTTCAATTCTCCTCTCCCCGACAACGGCGCCAATTAATGTTATGACCCCAAGAAACTCTCCTAGGTTGTATATCGGAGATGCTCGGGAACATTAGAAACTCAACAAAAAATGTTGGAAAATTGGTGGATGAATGAAACAAATGCTGCATGTTCAAGCCAGATAACCACTTCTACTATTCTTAACCCCAGACATGGGTTAACACCCCCAGACTACAAGGCTTTTAACCACTAATTACTCACAGTTTGAGGAATCAGTGATGATGGAGGAGAATAACCACACCAGCAGATGCACAGGACCTGTGATGGCCACCTGCAACCAATTAAAAGGTCTGTAAATCTATTTTCTAATGCATAGATAGGATGACAGCCCTCTAGCATTAAAACAATAGAAACCTGCATACAAATTCAATAATACTAACTAGATTCTAACAGAGAGGTGGGATGACAGCCCCTCTACTGCTAAACATCAAGAGCAAATGAAAAATGCATACAAGCACAGCCTGGAACAAAGGAGAAGTGGAAAATGAGCAATTGACAGAAAAAGAAGCTTGTATTAGTTGGAAATGAAGACCAGAAGCTGCAGGTCTCACAGTAGTTACAGTCTCCAGAAGTTGAAGCTTACAACAGAATGACATTCATCCAACCTCATTACATTCTGTTTCTGGGTATATATGGAGGTTGACTACAAATTTTCTCTGCAAACCCATGCATGGAGGTGTCTTAACTGGCCACCAGCCGCATTTACAATTAGATATGGGTCTTCTGATACAATTTGATTGTTTTTGATGAACAAAATGGCTCTTTCTGTACTTTGGTGTCCTTTCTGAGCATATGGAATGTAATGTGTACAAGGCTCCATGACTGATTTATACCTTGATCTGCTCGAAGCCATCCTTCTTGTCCTTGACCGTGTTGTTCTTGAATGCAGGTAGCTGAGAATTTAACAAGCAGAGTGCTGGATCGCGGTCTCCTTCCTCCTTTGGGCACACAGAACAGGCCCAAAACACGTAAAATGCATGAACAATGAACCAGGAGCTGAGAACGAATGCCAGCCGTTGGATTGCCCAGACGGACGGCAGAGATCTATTGGCAAGAGGCGATCGGAAGGCACAGAGGCGTGATTGAACATGATTCGTTAGATCTGAGAAATGGATGGTGGAGATTTGATCATAGGGAGCTTAACAAAAAAAACGGGTGGAGACAGATTTGGGTCGTCAGATCGCGGCAGGAGAGATCGGACGGCTATCGAGAGTGGGAGTTGCGTGAACGTTAACGAGTGGGAGACATATAAACAGGCGGGAAGCAGAATGAATGAGGGCCATTGGATCACGAGATGGGCGATCAGATGGTTGACGGGTGGTTAACATGCGCGGGTGTTAACACGCGGGGAAACAGGTACGGCAGCGGAAAGCGGTTTCCTCACACCGCTTTTCGAGAGAAGGCGGTTTACGTATGAGGGCGCGCGATCCAATAGATATGTGACATGTGGCAGATGGTATAGCGGGGAAACAACTTTCCCCGCTGGCTAATAGTTGCGCAGGTTATGGGAGCGGGGAAAGCGAAAATCGTTGGATCGGCGGGAAATGATCGGGCGGCCCAGATTTAACGCACACGCTCGGGGTTGTCGTGACAGGCAAAGTTGCAGGCCCGAGGTTTTATGATATGGCAAAAGCGCACAGTTATATGTGTTATGACTTTAGCGCCTAGGGACTAAAACGAAAAAATAGGTTAACGCGGGGTTTAAAGGGTTATAGGGGATTTATAAAGTTTTTAAACATAAATGAAGCCCGGGAGCCCGAAAAAGGGTTTATGAGGGGTTATGGGAGAAAAACAAGGATAGAAGGAGTTTAAAGAAGGATAAGAAAGACTCAAGGGGAAAGAGGACATGGGGATGTGGGAGCTATAAGGTGAAGAGGGAAAATGAAGGAGAAAGCAATAAAAGCCGATGCCAGCCTTTTCAACCAAACCAGCACTGCTCAACACCTATACTTGATCCATCAACTGTTGAAGATCATAGCAGAGCTAACAGAGCCATCTAATTGTTTACTCCTGAAACTTTTTCTGGGTTTTGGAGATCTTGTGTTTTTAAGCCTCTCTCACCAAAGTCAAGACCAGAACACCTGTCTGATGCTACCCAACCATCAAAAACTAACAGAGGGTGGGGTATCAACCTCTTGATTCCCTTGTAGTTGATTAGAGGGTGGAGGTATTAACCTCTAGATTCCCTTGCTGTTAATTTGAGGGTGGAGGCATAAGCCTCTGAATTCCCTTGTTGTTGATTTGAGGGTGGAGACATAAGCCTCTAGATTCCCTTGAGGCTGAAGGTATCAATCTCTGGATTCCCTTGTTATTGATTTGAGGGTGGAGAAATCAACCTCTAGATTCCCTTGTTGCTGAATTGAGGGTGGAGGTATCAACCTCTGGATTCCCTTATTGCTAATTGAGGGTGGAGGTTCGAGGCATAAGCCTCTGGACTCCCTTATTGCATCAGGGTGGAGGTGAAAGCCTCTAGATTCCCTTGTTTTGGAAAAGGATGGAGGCGGGACACCTATAGATTCCCTTGATAGACTGATGGAATAGACAAGAGTTATAATTCACTCATTACAATTCCTTATAGTGAATCTAGTGGAAACCTATTTGTTTTGATGTAGGAAAGCATGGGAGGCAAGTAGCACTCCAAAGGAAGAGAGAAATCTGAGTTGGACTAAATGCTTTTAGAGCACCAAAGAACTTCAAAAGGCCATGGGGAGATGGTTGAAATTTGTAAATTAATGATTATTGAGTGGTTCGCAAACCACTATGCATATAAGATTCATTTTAAAAATAGTGTATAGGGTTGTACATATAAACCTCCATAATCGGGATGTGTTTGTTTTAAGCATGTCTTCTATGTTGCATAGCAGCAAAGAACACTGAGAACGGTGTTCCCCTAGGGGGGAGGTGTTTGTGACAACCCCAATTTCTTAACCTCATTTTGCAATGTAAATATTTTTCATAAAATAATTATGGGTTGAGATATGGGGCATGGATTCCAGAGACTGAGGGATTTTTCTTGGGTTATGCACTTTAATTTCTCAATGGACAAATCTGACCAATGTGATAGCCAGAAAAGGCTAGTTGTTGTGCTGTAATGGCCTGAGGCGTCCCAAATTTATGAGGTTGGAGCAAAAGTACATAGCCCATGCTCACTTGGAAGAAGGGACAAGCAAAAGAGGACAAATTCAAGGCAACGCGCGGTATTGGCAGACAGAGGTCAACCCTGTAAGGAGGAGGCGTGTCTCATGGAGAAGAGAGAAAAGGGACACATGGTGGTCAACTAACATGCTTAGAGAATTGCGCGGGAAAAGAATTACAATGGAAGTCTTGAAAGGGATGATATACTAAAAGAACGAGGGTGAACAAGTGCTTGCTGAGAACCACCATGGGCGAAAGATTATACAAAGAAACATGCAAAACCAATAGGGGGAAGAGCCTACATCTTCTATTGTGATGCTAAGACGAACCACCGTGGCCAAGAACACACAAAGAGCACACACACAAGCTGGTAGAACAGAGTTTTTTTCGTTGATTACCACTCTGGAACTGGAGGAGGAATTCAAAAACAGAGGACACAACAACAAAAGAGAGAAGACACAGAAAACTAGAGCAATTGGGAATTTCTTAGGATCGGGACATTACTCTAGCACAAGACCAGCAAGACAAAACAAAGCGTGGTCTGGACCGGGCAGAATGTTTGTGCACCTACTCGCAGAGAAATAATTTATTGGCAACACAGTGTAACAGTTGAAGCACATCAAGTCAGTTCTTGGGCTCTCAAAGGAGTTGATTACATTTCTGGTTGAGCACATATAAAGTACGAGAGGAACTTCTGCAAGAGGGGAAACTCCAGAATATCCTGGGGGGCTGGAAGGTGGAGATGGGCTTTCCCTAGAGTCCCTTGACAACCTAGAGTAGAGGTTTAGCCCTTGAAGTCCTGGTAGAATATCTGGAGTCTCCTTTGCTTGTTTCATTCAGTTCTATTGTGGATTCTTGAGTCCCCTTAGTGGGTGGAATCCCTATTGATATGCTCGGGGTGGGGTGAAGTCTTTAGATTATCTAGAGCTCATTAGTTTTTGAATAGCTAGAAGGTAGGGGTGATAGTCCTCTCGATTCTTTGAGGACTTGTTGGCTGTTGTTTCATTGGTGGGAGGAGGCCAGAGGACCTTTGGAGTCCCTGTTTCAACTAGTAGTTGACATTCAATCCCTTGAGAAAGCTATCTCAGTCTCTGCAATCCAGCTTGGGGGTGACAGTTGCAAGTAAGCTTGGTTGCAAATAAGTATTAAAATGCATTCCTTTCTATTGAGGTTCTTATTGAACTGTTATATTAATGTTGTATTAGTTGCATGATTGGCTTATGGTTTCATGTAATGGAAAGGAAATGATATTTGATGTATGTTATTGTGTATTTGAGTTGCATTGGTGGTTCCAAGAAGAGAACTTGAGTATGAATGTCCATCTTAATTATTGTTGTAAGAAGAATAGTGTTCTCCTTGTGTTGAAAGATTTCAAATTCTAAAGAATGTCCCTAGTACTGAGGTTTGCAATAGGGTTTCCATACACTAATTTAAATGTAAAAAGCCCAAATTTAATTAATGTTGCAGGAAGGATGGTTTGCTTCCCTGAGTCCACAAGCTTCACGTTCTTATGAATAACTATCAATTTATGCGTGGAGTTTTCATGCTTCTCATGCACTACTTTTAGATATAGATGCACCAATGTGAGCGCAAGGAGGACTTAATAGAGAATTGTGTATTTTAGGCACTTCGTCCCCTGTGTGATTTTACAGGAATAGTGCAATTCTCTATATTCTGTAAGGGTATGGAATTTCCTACCCTAAGTCCAAATGAACCTCTGCATAAGTTATAGAGACTGATGGAGTTGGTGATTTACTGATGTTGTTGATAACACCATGAGAATGTTGTGTGCATGACTGTCAATGGCATTGTTATGTGCTTAAATTTCTATTGAGGAGACGTGTTGAGCCACCTGAGCCTGGAAAGGAGTATAACGCGCTCACTCAACCCTCTATAGTGAGAATCCATGTAATGGACCTCTGTCGAAAAACCACCAGATTCAAGAGTTGTTGAGACGTTATGACCCAAGCTATAGGAAAAACCACCACAGTCGAGCCATGGTTGAATTCTTTCACAAAAGATGCATGGCATCAAGTAGGAGGGAGCCTTACCTCATACCTTAAGCCTTAACTTTAACCATGGTCACAACGTGGAATTCAATAGGCCGTGTAAGGGTAGGCTTCAAGGCCAGATCGCTAGTTCATAAGACTGCAAGGCATAACCAAACACAAAGCTAGCATATTATATAGCCAAGATTGTGTAAGACACGGGATGATGTAAGCCTGGAGGCACCATCCCAAAAGCTCACAAAAGTAGTGCAAAAGGGACTGTCGGGCTGAAAGGGGTCGGGCTAGGGTGGAAAAACCGACGGCATGGAGTAGGTCAAGGAGACATGGCAGAGCTGGCATGATGAAGAAGGTCGATGGTGGAGCCCCGTACACATCATCCTAACAGAAGGATCCCAGATGGTTTAAAGGCCCACCGGGAGTTTTAGTCGGGTAATGCACAGGGAGTTTCAGTCGGGTAGCCCATTGGGAGTTTTAGCCAAGTAATACCCAGGATTTCAGTTGGGTAGTGCTCTAGGAGTTTCAGCTAGCTAGTGCACTGCGATTTTTAGCCAGGTAGCACACCAGGAGTATTAACTGAGGCAAGCACTAAGAGTTTTAGCTTGGGAATAGCGTAGAGAGTTTTAGCTGAGTAGACACCAAGATTTTTACCTGGGGGATGGAGCCGGGAGTTTTAGCCAAGGTAAGCACCAGGAGTTTTAGCCGGGATAGCTAAGCTAGGGAGTCGGTAAAAGGTTCGACAATGAACAAATTCGTCAATGATGTGAGCACATTAGCCTAGAGTGTTGACTCCAGAGCAAATCGTGGAGGCTCAAGGTGTTAAGGATAGGGGTAATGGGCCTCACTAACGAAGGTGTTGCCAACGATTGTATATATATATATATATATATATATATATAATGATGCATGGTCAGATATTATAGGATAAGTGCATCATTATAAATCTAAGTGAGGTTGTAAGGACCAATGTTATGAATGGATCAACAACCATTATACCATCACCAAGTGGCATTGTCAGCACAAGTTGACTAGGCAACCACAATGGAGCCACAGGAGGCCATGTGGGAAGGAAAAGGATGATGTGGCACTTAGCCTTGAATGGCCATAAATTTTTATCCAGAGGTCGGATCGGAACAACATTTATATCTCTGGAATTGTCTTGATGAGACGAACGCAATGAAATCGTTTGTGTGAAGTTTTATAAGAGTCGAAGAAGATAAACAAATTTACCCCATTTCTATAATGGTACTAGCGAAATCAAGTTAGTAAGTGAATACTTCACCAGGGTTAAGCTGGGGTGTTTACATCAAACAAGATTCTTAAGTATCATGGAAAAATAAAGATGGTATCATAGCTACTTTGAAGGGCCAGTGGATCAGAGTGTGTGTAGTAAAAGCAATATGAGCCAGTGGAGATCATGTAGATTCAGAGGGAGTCTAGCTTAAGAGGGAATAGCCCTATGGAAGGTTGAATCCTCAGTTTCTTACGATATGAGGAAGAGACACTACCAAGATAGTGTGGTCCATTCTATAGGGTATGCTGCAGTGGCAGACATCAGTTGTGCTAGTGTCACTGACAATGATGATGATTACTACCATGTAGCGAAAATATCTCCCTCACTAAGAGGGAGCATTGATTTATGTAGCTTGGGAGGTACTACGACAACCCTAGGGCACTAGGTTTGGGAGAAAATGGACCAAAAGGATTTTGTGGGTGAAATATTGAATCAATGGGGTTTTGGACCTGTTGACCACTACATGTCAACTACCCATAGCTATATATTTTTTCGAGCATGGATTTTCATCATGTCTGAACACTCAGATGATCCACAGATTCATCATTATTAGCGATATGTACACTGGAGTTTTGTAAAACCATTCTGCATTTTGTAATGTAGATGATCCTAATAAGACAAATGTATGTAACAACCTAGGTAAATTTATTTTTTTGATGATGATTTCTATCCTAGGAGGTTTTCAGTCTCACCGATTCATGTGTGTTTCTAAACACGATTTTTTCCCTGCAACCTCACCCCAAAGCTAGAGTGGATTTTTTCGTCAGGATTTTTAATGAGTCTTAGTGTTATTTATCAAGTCTTTGTAAAAGTGATTTGGGAATAATTCTAACTATTTGGTTAGATTATTTTATTACAAGTCACTTAGTCTACTAGATCATATTTTGTGTCACAAAAGTGGGTAATTATTGAGGATCTATAACGAACGAGTGTTCCCCCTTCATGGGTTAGAAATGTAATATTTCATGTAAATAATATTTTAGCTTTAATACTAAAGTATTAGAGGGTTGGAAAAATTAATAATCCCCTCATGAGTCAATTAATTAAATTTTTTGGCTAAAATAAATTAAAATGCTAAAGCCAAAAATTTAATTAAATTCGGTCTTAGGAAAAATTAAATTCTCCAACATTTAAAATTTGTGGGTTTTAAAGTTTTTAATTTTTGGAGATCCCCGACCAAGGGAATATTGAAAATTTCAAGATATTGTGGACCCTTGGGCCATAGTAGTTAAGTCAAAGTCAACTTTTTGCGGCAATTAACTCAAAATAATAATTTTTGAGTTAATTAAAAGTGCAATTCATATTTCCTCAAAAAGTAACTTTATTTCAACAATGTGATTAAAAGATCATTTTATATTCATCAACGGTTGAGATTTCTTTTACGGGGATCAAGCCAACTAGCTGTTGGAGAATTTTTCTATAAATGAAAGGCCTCTCTCCATTATTTGGATTTGATTTTTCAATTGTGAACTTGCTCTAAGAAAGCTCTTGTAACTTTTTATGGTTAATAAAACGCAAAGACTTTGGGGTTTCAGACCATGGTGTTTCTCTTTCAAATTTATGTGGTAATATTGTTATTAATACTCTGTTGTTTTTATTTGCATTTGTTGGTTAATAGCCTTTGAGGATTGATTTGTGTACATGTATCTTGCAAAAATTTATGTGTTTCTAAAAATATCATTTTGATATGATAGAAGTAGCAGGTATATCTATTTCTTGGCGATTTTATGATCATTTTTGAATCTCTATTAATCTAGCAATCAGATCTAAATGTGCAGAAATTATCATTGAGGATTTGGGCATTTATGGAAGTCCTCAACTGGACCAACTAACTCTCAATTTATAAAATCTAAAGAGCCCATAGTTCTTTTTTAATTTCTAAATTTATTTTATAGAATATTTTACTTGCAAGGTTTTTCTTGGGCTTGTGCCTCTTTAAAATTTCAAATTTATTTCTAAAGTTGTGCAAAATTTATTTAAATCTAGCTAATAAATGTCTTTGATTTGCAGATCTACTAGATCTGTAGAATATTATTGTAGATTTGTAAATATCAAATTTATAATTTATTGGGGTTTTGGGTATTTCATATTTTTGTATATATATGCTTTGGGATTTTTTATCTTTTGTTTGTGTAGGAACATCTCTTGAAAACTGCAGGAAATTTTTGTGGATTCTAGAGACATATTTAGACCCTGGAGGGCATCTCCATTTTGTTTGCAGGTTAAAGAGAAATTTCAGAAGGATCATGGGCAATTTTTTTTAGGGCCACATCCAGCTCCTTCTCGGCCTCCCTTTCTCGGGCCCCTTTCCTCTCCCTCTCGGACTCTTACCTCACCTCCTCTCAACATCCCTTTCTTCACCCTCCTTCATCACTAAATTTTCTCCATAAATTTCCCTAAAAAATTAAACAAATTTTTAACAAAAAGTTTTTCACAAAAAAATTCTGAGTTGAGGATTTTCAGTAATTCGAGCAGGCATATCTTCAATTGTCTTCAAGCCCCTAAGGGATTAATGGTGCACAACCTCTAACCTTTCCTCATTTCATTTTAAAAGCAAGGCTAATACTGGCATAGATTTGAAATTCGTTGGAGTATAACAACAAATTTAATTTACATCTTCTATTGTTGTATATTGTAAAGATAGAAATTATCTTCAGTAACTTTTTGCATGCTAATTGACAAATTTCTGAACATTGTTTACTGTTGTTCAATAATTTATTTCTAAGATTTTAAATCAAATAAATCAGTAGATCATAAATAATTAAACACAAAAATTTTCTGAATTGTAGTTATAAGTTTGTCATTTAAAAGTTTCTACTATTATACATAGAAAAATTTGAATATTGCATGGTTACAGGACTTCTGTTTTAGAATATATTGTTGGCAATAACATTTGATTTAAGAGCATATTACTAGACTCATATTTCATTGATGTAATCTGAGTTTAAATAATTAGTTTAATTTCTGAAATACAGTTTTTTTTGCATGCTCATGCAAGTAGAACTAATCTAGTTTTACTTATGCATCTAATGATCTTGATTGAGTATTTCATACAAATGGATTTCTGAATTTAAAGTGTTTTATTTCCTAGCATTTTACATTTCAGTCCTATTGTTCATTTAAGTAATTACTTGTGTGGATTTTATAGTTTACATTGTTGTTATAAGTACTTGTTTTCACATTACGATCATCATTTTTCTGATCCTTAAGTTAAAAAACACTCACAACATAACTTAGAACAATTCATATTTTAGGCCCTCATTTAACTAAAAATAACCAAGTTCCTGCATTCCACATAGATTTAAGTTTTGCATCTGCATATAAGGCAATTGAATCATTCAGCAGAAGTTTCCCATCCTTTACTTGGACTTTATTTCCTTTGCAAGATAGTTGACCTCACAAGGCACTGGTATAATTTCCCTCAAATCAATTTGAATCCTTACAATCTTGCGCAATCTAAAACAAGTATTGGTTGCTTAACTGTGTCTCCTAGATTGGTTGGTTCCCAACTAATCTTTCCTCTTTCCATTTCCATAGGGTCTACCCCCCTTAGTCTGCTATTGGGAGACAACTCAAATGGAGTGATTGGGGATCAATATAACAACCTCCGATCTGACCCGTTGTCACAGTGCCTAGACATTTCATGCAACAACATTTTTTTGCGTTGTTGTTGGAGACCAATTTATCAGACCTTGACTTTACAACATTCATCTTCATCTTTTCAATCTTTTAATCATTTATTATCCCATCAACGCCACATTTTCTGGCGCCATTATATTCCTTCATCTTTTTATCACCTTATCTTTCATCATCTCAATAATCCTTTCATCTGCACTTTTAGCACTTGGACATTTCATTTGGCTTTTTGTTTGGGTGGCGACTCCACTTATTCATCCATTATTTCCCATACAAGATACCTTCCCTGATATCCATTTTCTTCTCCCTGACTAACCTTTTGGTTTTTTCCTTTTGGATCTTAGAGCTAGATTCATGTTCAAGTGGTGACTCCACTTCTTTCATTTTTTACAAGAATTTCTACTGGAAGCTCGCTTCTTGGGGATCTCTGGATTTTCTTTAGCAGGGGTCTCTCTCTAGCATCCATTTGGTCCCTCCTTATCCCTTTAAGCAAGTCATCATTGATGACTTGTTTGCCCCCTGTCATTTTACTAACTTTCTTCATGATATGCCAAAAGAGGCCATTCATAAACTGCCTTTGTTCTTAAATGGTGATTTAGCGATTGCTAGAAAGCATCTCTCCAGGGTTACTCATATAATAATCATATATTGTCTTCCTTCACAATATAAGCATGAAGATGTCAAGATGCGTCTATTTACCTTTTCTTTAGAAGGTAATGCTTTGGATTGGTTTCGTAATTGTCCTGGGGATTCTTTTGCTTATTTACAATACATCATTGATGCTTTTAAAGATAGATATGGGGATCAAGGTGGCTCGCCTTGTGCCCCTAGTACTATGCAAAAGGATGAGAGTGATCTTTTAAATAACCTAACTATTAACGAAAGGTTTCAGGACAATTCTCCATATCAAAATATGTCATATTGCAGGCATTGTTAATGTTCTCATGATGAATCCAATTGTACCATTGCAAGACAAATCCATGATAGTGGAAAAGCAAGAAAAAGTTGTCAAATCAGTATGGACAATGAAAGGGAAAATGATAAGCATCTTATTAAAGAACTAAAGCGGCTGGGAAAAACCATGGACCTTAATCAAGAAGAATTTATAGTTTATTACGCCAAGGATATGAGAACCTTGTTCACCCAAATAGAAAAACGCGATGAGGAGATAGCAATCATGAAAATTAATCATTCTGATCACATAGCCACCGTAGTAGAAAAGTGTGCTCAAAAGATGGAGGCTATGAGGACAGACATGCAAAATCATCATGAGAAAGAAATGAGTATTATTCAAGTAAATCATAACATAATGATGAAGGACATGGAAGCCGGTCAAATTTCTCTTTAGAACAGATTGTTAGCCATGGAGGAAAAGCAAGTGCAATTAATAAAAGATATGGAAGCTAGTCAAATATGTTTTCAGAATAAATTATTGACCATGGAGGAAAGCCATGCCAAGGAAAACAATGATACGAAGGTTGAAGTTTGAACACTCTAACCAGATTGATGCCATCAAAATCGAAAAGACCACTCTTCACGATAAGCTGCAAATGATGAAAAGCACACAAGTTCCAAGATTTCAGGTTATACCAAAGTACAAAGGGTTTGCCCTGACTCACAAATCTCCTGGTCCACCGAAGCATTTCCCATCTCATCGCAAGGAGGTTACTTTTCCCATTAAGGACAAGTTGACTTTGGTTAAGGAATACCGAGCTTATGTATCACCATTAACAAAGTACATTCAGAATAAGATTGGGCATACTTCAGATTCTTTAGATTTTTTGTCCAAACATCTTCAAGATCAGGACAGGAAATCTATAATGGTCTCATTGTTGACAACACAACCCACACAGAAGAAGAGGAAAAAGAAAAAAAGCAGAAGGAAGTGATTTGTTATGAAACCAGCTCAAGAAAAGATAGAAAAGATAGATCAATGCCTTAGAATTCAGCCTCTTCGAGGGGGCAACCTCCTTTACATTACATAAATGAACAATTCTTGGATCATTCAAATGACAAAACCTCCTTTCTATATATAGGAGTCTATGGAGTCACAATATAATCCAGCCGACCTAACAATAATAATATAAAGCCACAAAAATAACAATAGAGGGATTCTATGGGCACATTAATAACAATATGGGGGTAATGGGGCACAACAATATAAATAAGGGGTATAACTACAATAGTAATGGGTTAATCACTAGTATTATAGGGACCCAACATGCCCCTCTCCTTCAAAAAAGTGTTGTCCTCAAAGCTTGAGTAGTTCAGGATACTTCTGCATAAAATTCTCATCCTCACATGTGGAATCTTCAGCGGATAAGTTCTTCCACTTGATAAGGTACTCTGAAATTGATCGATTTCGTAGCTGTCGAGTTCTTGTTTCTATAACTGCTTCTGGTTCCAATATAATTTTTCCTTCCTCGTCAAGTTCTGGCAATATTGTTTGAACTGGGAGCTTGTCTCCTATAACCTTCTTTAAGCATGAAACATGGAAAACTGGGTGCAATCGAGAAGCTGCAGGAAGCTCCAATTTGTATGCCATAGTACCAATCTTTTGCAACACCTTTTACGGACCATAATACTTTGGTGATAATTTATTATCCTTCTTAGCCTGCTTGAGGGACATTTGCTTATATGGTTGTAGCCGTAGGAATACCCAATCACCTACATCAAAACTTCTTTCACTGCGATGTTGATCTGCCTGTTGTTTCATTCTATTCTGTGCCAACACGAGGTTATCCTTTAAGAGTTGGAGGACTTGTTGTTGATGTTCGATGTGATGTTCCACTACCTGAACCTTAGAATTTTCTCTTAAATATGATGTGATGGATGGTGGTTGATACCCATAAAGTGCCATAAATGGGGTCATTTTTGTTGCTGTATGAAAGGAAGAGTTATACCACCATTCAGCCAGAGGCAACCATTTGACCCATTGTGTCTGTTTATCAGATACAAAGCAACGAAGATATCCTTCCAAACATTTGTTTACTATCTCAGTTTGCCCATCAAATTGAGAATGATAAGATGAGCTATGAGATAACTGAGTACCAAGACAAGAAAATAATTGTGTCCAAAAATTTCCAATGAAAATGGGATCTCTGTCACTTACAATAATCTTTGGGTTTCCATGTAGCTTTTGAATTGTTTACATAAATGCAGTAGAAACTGTACTGGCTTTAAATGGATGTGATAATGCACAAAAGTGTGCATACTTGGTAAGTCTGTCAACTACCACCATGATGACACTCTTTCCCTCAGACTTGGGTAAACCTGTGATAAAATCCATTGATACCTCCTCCCAACGTTGGCTTGGAATGGATAAAGGTTGTAATAGACCCGGTGTCTTAATTGTTTCAACTTTATTTTGTTGGCAAACCAAACATTCTGCCACAAACTTTTGAATATCTGATTTAAGGCCATACCAAAAAAATTCCTTCTTAACCCTGTGGTAAGTTTTTAAAAATCCTGAGTGCCCTCCTAAGGGAGAAGTGTGCAATTCCATAATAATCTTTTGTTTTATCTGGGAATTCTTACAGAGGTATAAGCGATCTTTGTACCATAACGAATCATTTTTCCAGCTAAATGTATCAGACGTACTGGAATCTTGTTGTAGCTTTCGAATAAGTGCCCACACTTCTTCGTCATTCTTCCATTCCTCCCTTGCTTCATTTATCCAATCTGGTTGGATGATAGAAATAGCACACAACAATGCTTCCACATCCTCATCCTTCCTTGAGAGTGCATCTGCCACCACATTTTGCTTCCCTTTTTTGTAGATGATTTCAAAGTCATAACCCAACATCTTTGTGACCCACTTTTGTTGCTCTTCAGAGGATAATCTTTGTTCTAAAAAGTATTTAAGGCTATCATGATCCGTTTTTACCTTGAAGTGTCTTCCCATTAGGTAGGGTCGCCATTTCTTAAGTGCATGGAGTATTGCCAACATTTCCTTCTCATAAATAGCTTTGCTTAGAAACTTTCCCTTGATTGGACGACTTTCAAAAGCAATGGGTCTTTCATCTTGCATTAGAACAACACCAATTCCATTTCCTGAAGCATCACATTCCACAATAAAGGTTTTTGTGAAGTCCGGTGTAGCTAAGACCGGTGCTTGGCACATTGCCTCTTTAAGATGTTCAAAGGCCTTTGTTGCTTCCGAGTCCATGAAAATGCATCTTTCTTCAATAATGTCGTTAGAGGTGCTGCTATTCTCCCATAATTCTTAACAAACTTGCGATAATACCCTGTCAACCCAAGAAATCCACGCAAATGCTTTATGGATGTGGGGATTTTCCATTCCTGAATGGCTTTAATTTTGGTAGGGTCTACCTTAACTCCTTCATGAGATACAATATGACCCAAATATTCCACCTCCTGGACTCCAAAGAAACATTTGGACCTTTTGGCATATAATTGTTTCTCTTCCAATAGTTGTAGCACCCTGTCAACATGTTCAACATGATCCTTCCAAGACTTGCTGTAGATAAGTATATCATCAAAAAATACTAACACAAATTTTCTAAGGAATGGTTTGAAAATTGAATTCATCAAACCTTGAAATGTTGAAGGTGCATTGGTAAGGCCAAAAGGCATGACCAAAAATTCATAATGACCCTCATGAGCTCTAAATGCCATTTTCGGAATGTTTTCAATCTTCATTCTGATTTGATGATATCCTGAACGAAGATCCAACTTGGTGAAGTAAATTGATCCATGCAATTCATCCAGTAATTCATCAATGACAGGAATGGGGAACTTATCTTTAATAGTGAGCTTGTTGAGCTCCCTATAATCCAGACACATGCGCCATGATCCATCCTTCTTGTGCACCAATACTACTGGAGCAGAGAAAGAACTTTGACTCGGTTGAATTATACCAGCCTCTAGCATTTCTGCAACCATACGTTCAATTTCACGTTTTTGGACATAGGGATATATGTACGGCCTGATGTTTGGAGGAACACTTCCTGGAACTAGATGAATAGCATGATCATGATCACGCATAGGTGGGAGGCCTTTGGGAGTCTCAAATACCTTGGAATGATTGTCCAGGACTTTTTGGAGATCTGGAGAAATAGATGATTCTAATGTGGAAACATCTAACGAACATAATTGTGCGATTACACCCCTTTGCTCCTTTTTTAGAAGCTTTGTCATACCATTAGAGCTGATTATCTTTCCTGGTTTCCCTGCAATACCCCTTAATTCAACTTCCTTTCCTTCCACAGAAAATTTGATGAAAAGTTCTTGAAAATTAAAAGCTATTGTACCCAAGGATTGTAGCCATTGGACTCCTAGTACAACATCAGCACCTCCCATTGGAATGGAAAGCATTGGGCTAGTCAATACATATTCTCCCATGGATAGCTTGATATTATGGCACTTTCCAGAGCAATTTATTGTTCCTCCATTTGCAATCATCACTTGACACTCTGGTGCTGGATATAGGAAGCAATTCAATTCTTTTGCTACCCTACAATGAATAAAATTGTGGGTGCTTCCTGAATCAATCAACGCTATCACCTTTTTCTTCTTGATTTGTCCTTCTATCTTGATGGTTTGAGGAGTGGTAATTCCTGCCAATGCATTACAAGATATGGTCGGATTTATTTGTTCTTCATCTAGGCTTTGTTCCTGGAGCATATCCTGTTCTTTTGACCTTTCTTGCTCCTTTTCTTCTTCCTCTTCACAATCTATGTAGAATAATTTCTTCTTAGCACACTTATGACCTTTAGTGTATTTGCTATCACAACTATAACAAAGCCATTTTGCTCTTTTTTCTTCCAATTGTTGTTGTGTCAACCTTATAGGTTGTGGAAGACTAGGGGCAACTGCACTTCCGTCTTTATAGTTGTGAGTGGTATGCTTCCTGGTTGCCATAATTTTGCTTTCCATTTTTCTTGCTAACCTGAATGCCTTCTCTAATGAATCAGGTTCCCAAAGTCGAACATCATGTTGGATATTATCCTTTAAAGACCCTATGAACACATCAATCCTATGCTACTCTGGAATATCTTTTACCCTTATGTTCAATTTTTGGAACTCCTCAATGTGCTCCATTATTGAACCCTTTTGTTTGAGACTTATCAATTGGCTAAAAAAAGTGTTGCTTTTTGTATCCTCATAATGTGCTATCAATTCTTCCGTAAAAATTGCCCGAGTGATAAATTGTTTACGAGAGCAAAGCCATTGATACCATACAAATTGATTTGGTTCCAAATATAAAGTTGCCATACGTACCTTTTGTGTGTTTTGCACATTATTGAGATCGAAGAACTGCTCCATCTGTAATATCCATGTGGCGGGATCCTTGCCATCAAACTTCCTCATATCGATTTTTGGAATATGGTGGGTCTTCGATCCAACATTAGAGTCTATGGAATCATTATTAACATTTCTTTTGTTCACATCATGAATTTCCTTTACAACCTTTTCACCATTAGTAAGTATTTCTTGTAGAAAATTTGTCAAACCTGTCTTCAAATCTGCCATGTCTGTCTTCAAATCTGTCCTCAAATCTATCTTTAGATCATCCATCTTAGCTTTCATGCCCTTTATCTTATATTCCACGCTATTTATCTTAGCATCTGTTAGCTTTTGTGAGCGTGACATTTGTTGCACTTGTTCTTGTAATTTTGATATATCATGTAGCATTTCTTCCTCTTCTTCATGAGTCATGCTAGAGCTTTCAGGTTCCTTACTAGGTGTTTGCATTTTCTTTCATCGGGGCATCAGTTACCGATAATAATGCTTTACTATGCCCTTTGAATTCCTTCAAACCAAGCTTATGCAAAAATAAAAAATAAAAACTACACACCCTTTTTTTACTTTGTAGAAGCCTGATATTGAATCTGATGTATCTCTGTAATTTCAAATCATCCAGTTCTACAATTGTGATCTGTAGTATCCTTCTATGTCCTCTTTCCAATGCCAGTAGTCTGAACCAAATTGGATTCTCCAAGAAAGCGTTATGCACAATCTCCCGCAGTGACCTGATTATAGACTAGTTCAGTAGAGCGAACTTGTATGAAGTGCCACGTGTCACTGTTTCAACTTTTGACTTTAAAAAATATATAAAAGAAAACTACAGTCCGTCCTCTTTCTGTACCTTCTTACGAAATTTCAATCCGATGCTCAGAAAGAAAGTTATGACGATTTTCCCCAGATCACCTGTTTTGAGTGTAATTCAGGAGTCTGCAAAAAGACCAACTTCCTGAGATCATATCTCCGAAAATATCAAGCGAAAAACTCTGAAATTCGGAGCCAAGGTTCAGCGCGCTTTCTTCTCAAATGGGTTTTTTTTGCGACTTCTGAAATGTCACAGAAAAAAAGTTATAGCGAAAATTCCACGATGACCTGTTTGGAGCAGCGAAACCCTAGAATCCAAAGCTCTGATACCAAATGTTATGAAACCAGCTCAAGAAAAGATAGAAAAGATAGATCAACGCCTTAGAATTCAGCCTCTTCGAGGGGGAAACCTCCTTTACATTACATAAATGAACAATTCTTGGATCATTCAAATGACAAAACCTCCTTTCTATATATAGGAGTCTATGGAGTCACAATATAATCCAGCCGACCTAACAATAATAATATAAAGCCACAAAAATAACAATAGAGGGATTCTATGGGCACATTAATAACGATATGGGGGTAATGGGGGCACAACAATATAAATAAGGGGTATAACTACAATAGTAATGGGGTAATCACTAGTATTATAGGGACCCAACACGATTTGATGCATCTGATGGCTGAGAGCAACTTGATTTTCGAATAAAATATAATCCTTCAATATGCAGGATCGGACATGACACATCTGAAAAACAACCCACGGATTTTCCATAAAGCAGGCAAATGCTCAGTATGCACTATATTGAACACATCTGATGCTACAAGGCATCCTTTGTATTGTATTTCTAACATTACACCTTGTTATTTCATCATTTCATTTTTGTTTTAGGATTAGATTTACTTTTCATGATTAGTAGAATTGTTAATGATAGAAGAGTTTCTATTTTCATGTACTTAATGTTATATGATGATTTTTGGATTATATTTGGATGGATGCTACTTATGTCATTATGTGTTTTCTTTGTGTGCAGATTCTCGATTCTCAAATCCCTTCGATGAAGCAACATGCCCCCAAGTAGGGCCAGATGTTGACCACTGCATATCAACTACCACATAGCTGTACATTTTTTCACGCATGGATTTCCATCATGTTCGAGCACTCAGATGATCCATAGATTCATCATTATCAGCGATTGTACACTGGAGTTTTGTAAACCCATTCTGTGTTTTGTAATGTAAATGATCCTAGTAAGACAAATGTTGTAACAACCTAGGTAAATTTATTTTTTTGATGATGATTTCTATCCTAGGAGGTTTTTGGTCTCACCGATTCACGTGTGTTTCTAAACACGGATGATTGACAGAGATTTTCCCTCCATCCTCATCCCAAAGCTAGGGTGGATTTTGTCATTAGAATTTTAAATGAGTCCTAGTGTTATTTATCGAGTCTTTGTAAAAGTGATTTGGGAATAATTATAACTATTTGGTTAGATTATTTTATTGCAAGTCACTTAGTCTACTAGATCATATTTTGTGTTGCAGAAGTGGGTAATTATTGAGGGTTTATAACGAACGGGTATTCCCCCTTCATGGGTTAGAAATGTAATATTTCATGTAAATAATATTTTAGCTTTAATGTTAAAGTATTAGAGGGCTGGAAAAATCAATAATCCCCTCATGAGTCAATTAATTAAATTTTTTGGCTAAAATAAATTAAAATGCTAAAGCAAGAAATTTAATTAATTTAGGTCCTAGGAAAAATTAAATTCTCCAACATTTAAAATTCTTGGGTTTTAAAGTTTTTAATTTTTGGAGGTCCTTGACCAAGGGAATATTGAAAATTTCAAGATAATTTTTTACCTTTGGGCCATAATAGTTAACTCAGAGTCAACTTTTTGCAGCAATTAACTCAAAATAATCATTTTTGAGTTAATTAAAAGGAAATTAAAAGTGAAATTCGAATTTTCTCAAAACGTATCTTTATTTCAACAATGATGATTAAAAGATCATTTGATTTTCATCAACGGTTGAGATTGCTTTGACGGAGATCAAACCAACTAGCAGTTGGAGAATTTTTCTATAAATAAAAGGCCTCTCTCCATTATTTGGATCCGATTTTTCAATTGTGAACTTGCTCTAAGAAAGCTCTTGTAGCTTTTTCTGGTTAAAAAAACGCAAAGACTTTGGGGTTTTAGACCATGGTGTTCATTTTTCAGATTTATGTGGTAATATTGTTCTTAATACTCTGCTATTTTTATTTGAATTTGTTGGTTAATAGCCTTTGAGGATTGATCTATGTACAGGTATCTTGCACAAATTTCTAGGTTTTTTAAAATATCATTTTGATTTGATATAACTAGTAGGTATCTCTATTTCTTGATGATTTTATGATCATTTTTTAATCTCTATTAATATAACAATCAGATATAAGTGTGCAGAAGTTATCATTCAAGATTTGGACATTTGGGGAAGTCCTCAACTGGACCAACTAACTCTCAATTTATAGAATCTAAAGAGCCCACTATTCTTTTTTAATTTTTGAATTCATTTTATAGAATATTTTACTTGCAGGGTTTTTCTTGGGCTTGTGCCTCTTAAAAATTTCAAATTTATTTTTAAATTTGTGCAAAATTTGCTTAAATCTAGCTAATAGAGGGCTTTGATCTACATATTTGCTATATCTGTAGAATATTAATGTAGATTTGTAAATATCAAATTTCCAATTCATTGGAGTTTTGGGTATTTCCTATTTTTGTATGTACATGCTTTAGGATTTTTTTTTTATCTTTTGTTGGTGTAGGAACATCTCCTGAAGATTGCAGGAAATTTTTGTGGACTCTAGAGACATATTTAGGCCCTGGAGGGCATCCCCATTTTGTTTGCAGGTTAAAGAGAAATTTCAAAAGGATCATGGGCAAATTTTTTTAGGGCCTGGAGGCCCTACGCTAGCCACTTCCATCTCCTTCTCGGCTTCCCTTTCTCGGCCCCCTTTCCTCTCCTTCTTGGCCTCTTCCCTCATCTCCTCTCGGCCTCCCCTTCTTCACCCTCGTTCATCACTAAATTTTCTCCATAAATTTCCCTAAAAAAATTAACAAATTTATAACAAAAAGTTTTTTCACTAAAAATTTGAGTTAAGATTTTCAGTGATTCGGGCAACATATCTTCAAGTGTCTTCAAGTACCTAAGGGATGAATGGTGCACACCCTCTAACCTTTCCTCATTTCATTTTGAAAGCAAGGCTAATACTAGCATATATTTGAAATTAGCTGGAGTATAGCAATTAATTTAATTTACATCTACTGTTGTACATTGCAGACATAGAAATTATCTTCAGTAACTTTTTGCATGCTAATTGACAAATTTCTGAACATTGTTTCACTATTGTTTAGTGATTTATTTCTGAGTTTTCAGATCAAATACATCAGTAGATCGGAAATAATTAAACTCAAGAATTTTCTGAATTGTAGTTATCAATTTGTCATTTAAAAGTTTCTACTGTTATACATAGAAAAATATGAATATTGCATGGTTACAAGACTGTTGTTTTAGAATATATTGTTGGCATTAACATTTGATTTAAGAGAAAATTACTAGACCGATATTTCATTGATGTAATATGAGTTTAAATACTTAGTTTAATTTATGAAATACATTTGTTTTTACATGCTCATGCAAGTAGAACTAATCTAGTCTTACTTATGCATCTAATGATCTTGATTGAGTACTTCATACAAATGGATTTCTTAATTTAAAGTGTTTTATTTCTAGCTTTTTACATTTTAGTGCTATTGTTCATTTAAGTAATTACTTGTGCAGATTTTATAGTTTACATTGATGGTATAAGTACTTGTTTTCACATTACGATCATCATTTTTCTGAGCCTTAAGTTAAACAACACTCACAACATAACTCAGAATAATTCATATTTTAGGCCCTCATTTAACTAAAATTAACCAAGTTCTTGCATTTCACATAGCTTTAAGTTTTGCATCTACATATAAGAAAATCAAATCATTTAGCATCAATTTCTCATCCTTTACTTGGACTTTATTTCCTTTGCAAGATAGTTGACTCCACGAGGCACTGGTATCATTTCCCTCAAAATATATTTGAAGCCTTAAAATCTTGCGCAATCTAAAACAAGTATTGGTTGCTTAGCTGTGTCTCCCAGATTGGTTGGTTCCCAACTAATCTTTCCTCTTTCCATTTCCATAGGATCTACCTCCCTTAGTCTACTATTGGGAGACAACAAAAATAGAGTGATTGGGGATCAGTGTGGCAGCCCCCGATTTAAGTCATTGTCATAGTGCCTAGACATTTTGTGTGACAACAGGACCCAAGGAAGGGGTTTAAAATCTAAAAATAAATTGTTGTTATTTCCTTAGGTCAAGAAGACTAAAACCCTAGATCTAGAGAGTTCCTATAGACTAGAGGAAAAAGGTTATTTAAAAAGGCCTAAGGATCAAGCCTATCATCAAAAGTGAGGGAAATCATTTGATCGTGGAGGCTAATAGAGATGTTTCCCTAGGACAGGTCAAGCTAGAAGGCCTAGAAGAACTGCAAGGGAGTTCATGATCACCACAAGAGCATATTGTCGTAAGGAAGCAAGCACAAGAGAGTCACAGACTTCTAAATGAGTCGAATCAGCTAGAAGAGGAAGACAATTTTGTTCTTTGTCTTAAGTGTTGGTTGGCCGAGTTAGAAGGTCTACTCATGGAAGAGTTTGAGCATAAGTTTAAGCATCATCTAGCCACATCTGTTTAGATCGGGAGAGGATGGCCAAGACCCTGCTATAGGAAGTTTAGAGGGTTGTGAGGCCTATTTTTGGAGGGTCGCAAGGCCTGGCCTATTGCAGAAGTGGAGGCACAACTCCTAGAGGAACAATGTTGGTTTTAAGGGCAGCGTATGAGGTGACCAAGGCTCAAGGGTGACTAAGGTAACCCTAGAAGAGGGAGGCTACAGAGATTTGTGTACTTGGCCTAGCCTTCGGTCAAAGTTTATGCCTAGAACTATCATTTCTTGGAGTTGTGTTGAAGATTCCAAGAAGGCAGGTTCTATGCTGGAGGTTGATGAATTTGCTAAGGTGGTTGAGTCTGTTCTGAAGCATTTAGGACAATGTTTTATGTGCCCTAGATTAGGGAGACTATTATGCATGATCAGTCCATGAAGTGTGCCCTAAATTCTGCACCCATTATAGCTCTAGACCTATGTAGAAAAAGAAGGGTTGGGACCCTTAGATGGAGAGTTATATCTGCAACCAAGGTCGTAGATCCTGAGATGATTTACAGAGGCATTTGTGGGGATAGTAGATCCTAAAGGAGGCCAAATCCTGAGCAAAAGAATGAGTAGAGGTAGGGTGCTACATGAGGTATGAACTAACATGAAGAGTAGCAGAACATTGAGGACTGTCCATGAGATTTTGGACAGAGATTTGAAGCAGCCTAAGAACAATAAATCAATGGACTGCTAGTAGATAATTTGTAAACCCTAGTTCAGTCATCTACAGGGTGTTAGAGGGATGATAAGAGGAGAAGTTAAGGGTTGTTCATAGGAGCATTGAACAACAGTTGTATGAGCCCTAGATCAGTCAAAGTGTTGACTGTGTGTGGGAAAATTAGTATGCCCTAAGAAGAGTGACAAGAGGATTGATCTGCACAGTGTGAGGGAAAATTTTGTGAGCCCTAGGAGTGTTAATTTTCTCTTAGGGCTATTTTTTTTTTCTTTGATAATTGCATTACATCATTTACATATTGAATTCACCCCACAACATTATAACATTATTACATCATATGCAATTATGTAGAAAGAAAAATATCAACAATAATGCAGTGGAACAAAAAAAAGAACAGTAGAAGAAAAGCAAGCACACATATAAACATTAGGATTGGTAGGAGACCAGGGAAAAACCCCACAAGGGGGAAAACCCAAAATTCTTCTTCTATCATATTGTCATCGAAAGTTCAATAGGGAGGTACTGTTATGAAACCAGCTCAAGAAAAGATAGAAAAGATAGATCAACGCCTTAGAATTCAGCCTCTTCGAGGGGGCAACCTCCTTTACATTACATAAATGAACAATTCTTGGATGATACAAATGAAAAAACCTCCTTTCTATATATAGGAGTCTAAGGAGTCACAATATAATCCAGCCGACCTAACAATAATAATATAAAGCCACAAAAATAACAATAGAGGGATTCTATGGGGCACAGAAATAACAATATGGGGGTAATAGGGGCACAACAATATAAATAAGGGGTATAACTACAATAGTAATGGGGTAATCACTAGTATTATAGGGACCCAACATGCCCCTCTCCTTCAAAAAAGTGTTGTCCTCAACGCTTGAGTAGTTCTGGATACTTCTGCATAAAATTCTCATCCTCCCATGTGGAATCTTCAGCGGATAAGTTCTTCCACTTGATAAGATACTCTGAAATTGATCGATTTCGTAGCTTTCAAGTTCTTGTTTTTGTGACTACTTCCGATTCCAATATAATTTTTCCTTCCTTGTCAAGTTCTGGCAATATTGTTTGAATTGGGAGCTTGTCACCTATAACCTTCTTTAAACATGAAACATGGAAAACTGGGTGCAATCGAGAAGCTGCAGGAAGCTCCAATTTGTATGCCATAGTACCAGTCTTTTGCAACACCTTGTACAGACCATAATACTTTGGTGATAATTTATTATCCTTCTTAGCTTGCTTTAGGGACATTTTCTTATATGGTTGTAGCCATAGGAATACCCAATCACCTACATCAAAACTTCTTTCACTGCGATGTTGATCTGCCTGTTGTTTCATTCTATTTTGTGCCAACATGAGGTTATCCTTTAAGAGTTGGAGGACTTGTTGTTGATGTTCGATGTGATGTTCCACTACCTGAACCTTAGAATTTTCTCTTAAATATGATGTGATGGATGGTGGTTGATACCCATAAAGTGCCATAAATGGGGTCATTTTTGTTGCTGTATGGAAGGAAGTGTTATACCACCATTCAGCCAGAGGCAACCATTTGACCCATTGTGTCTGTTTATCAGATACAAAGCAACGAAGATATCCTTCCAAACATTTGTTTACTATCTCAGTTTGCCCATCAGATTGAGGATGATAAGATGAGCTATGAGCTAAATGAGTACCAAGACAAGAAAATAATTCTGTCCAAAAATTTCCAGTGAAAATGGGATCTCTGTCACTTACAATAATCTTTGGGTTTCCATGTAGCTTTTGAACTGTTTCCATAAATGTAGTAGAAACTATACTGGCTTTAAATGGATGTGATAATGCACAAAAGTGTGCATACTTGGTAAGTCTGTCAACTACCACCATGATGACACTCTTTCCCTCAGACTTGGGTAAACCTGTGATAAAATCCATTGAAACCTCCTCCCAACGTTGGCTTGGAATGGATAAAGGTTGTAATAGACCCGGTGTCTTAATTGTTTCAACTTTATTTTGCTGGCAAACCAAACATTCCGCCACAAACTTTTGAATATCTGATTTAAGGCCATCCCAAAAAAATTCCTTCTTAACCCTGTGGTAAGTTTTTAAAAATCCTGAGTGTCCTCCTAAGGGAGAAGTGTGCAATTCCATAAGAATCTTTTGTTTTAGCTGGGAATTCTTACAGAGGTATAAGCGATCTTTGTACCATAACGAATCATTTTGCCAGCTAAATGTATCAGAAGTACTGGAATCTTGTTGTAGCTTTCGAATAAGTGCCCACACTTCTTCGTCATTCTTCCATTCCTCCCTTGCTTCGTTTATCCAATCTGGTTGGATAATAGAAATGGCACACAACAATGCTTCCACATCCTCATCCTTTCTTGAGAGTGCATCTGCCACCACATTTTGCTTCCCTTTTTTGTAGATGATTTCAAAGTCATAACCCAACATCTTTGTGACCCACTTTTGTTGCTCTTCAGAGGATAATCTTTGTTCTAAAAAGTATTTAAGGCTATCATGATCCGTTTTTACCTTGAAGTGTCTTCCCATTAGGTAGGGTCACCATTTCTTAAGTGCATGGAGTATTGCAAACATTTCCTTCTCATAAATAGCTTTGCTTAAAAACTTTCCCTTGATTGGACGACTTTCAAAAGCAATGGGTCTTTCATCTTGCATTAGAACAGCACCAATTCCATTTCCTGAAGCATCACATTCCACAATAAAGGTTTTTGTGAAGTCCGGTGTAGCTAAGACAGGTGCTTGGCACATTTCCTCTTTAAGATTTTCAAAGGCCTTTGTTGCTTCCGGAGTCCATGAAAATGAATCTTTCTTCAATAATGTTGTTAGAGGTGCTGCTATTCTCCCATAATTCTTAACAAACTTGCGATAATACCCTGTCAACCCAAGAAATCCTCGCAGATGCTTTATGGATGTGGGGATTTTCCATTCCTTAATGGCTTTAATTTTGTTAGGGTCTACCTTAACTCCTTCATGAGATACAATATGACCCAAATATTCCACCTCCTGGACTCCAAAGAAACATTTGGATCTTTTTGCATATAATTGTTTCTCCTCCAATAGTTGTAGCACCTTGTCAACATGTTCAACATGATCCTTCCAAGACTTTCTGTAGATTAGTATATCATCAAAAAATACTAACACAAATTTTCTAAGGAATGGTTTGAAAATTGAATTCATCAAACCTTGAAATGTTGAAGGTGCATTGGTAAGGCCAAAAGGCATGACCAAAAATTCATAATGACCCTCATGAGTTCTAAATGCCGTTTTCGGAATGTCTTCAATCTTCATTCTGATTTGATGATATCCTGAATGAAGATCCAACTTGGTGAAGTAAATTGATCCATGCAATTCATCCAATAATTCATCAATAACAGGAATGGGGAACTTATCTTTAATAGTGAGCTTGTTGAGCTCCCTATAATCTGGACACATGCGCCATGATCCATCCTTCTTGTGCACCAATACTACTAGAGCTGAGAAAGAACTTTGACTTGGTTGAATTATACCAGCCTCTAGCATTTCTGCAACCATACGTTCAATTTCACTTTTTTGGGCATAGGGATATCTGTACGGCCTGATGTTTGGAGGAACACTTCCTGGAATCAGATGAATAGCATGATCATGATCACGCATAGGTGGGAGACCTTTGGGAGTCTCAAATACCTTGGAATGATTGTCCAGGACTTTTTGGAGATCTGGAGAAATAGATGATTCCAATGTGGAAACATCTAGCGAACATAAATGTGCAATTACACCTCTTTGCTCCTTTTTAAGAAGCTTAGTCATGCCATTAGAGCTGATTATCCTTCCTAGTTTCCCTGCAATACCCCTTAATTCAACTTCCTTTCCTTCCATAGAAAATTTGATGAAAATTTCTTGAAAATTAAAAGCTATTGTACCCAAGGATTGTAGCCATTGGACTCCTAGTACAACATCAGCACCTCCCATTGGAATGGAAAGCATTGGGCTAGTCAATACATATTCTCCCATGGATAGCTTGATATTATGGCACTTTCCAGAGCAATTTATTGTTCCTCCATTTGCAATCATCACTTGACACTCTGGTGCTAGATATAGGAAGCAATTCAATTCTTTTGCTACCCTACAATGAATAAAATTGTGGGTGCTTCCTGAATCAATCAACACTATTACCTTTTTCTTCTTGATTTGTCCTTCTATCTTGATGGTTTGAGGAGTGGTAATTCCTGCCAATGCATTACAAGATATGGTCGGATTTATTTGTTCTTCATTTAGGCTTTTTTCCTGGAGTATATCTTCTTCTTTTGACCTTTCTTGCTCCTTTTCTTCTTCCTCTTCACAATCTATGTAGAATAATTTCTTCTCAGCACACTTATGACCTTCAGTGTATTTGCTATCACAACTATAACAAAGCCCTTTTGCTCTTTTTTCTTCCAATTGTTGTGGTGTCAACCTTATAGGTTGTGGAAGACTAGGGGCAACTACACTTCCGACTTTATAGTTGTGAGTGGTATGCTTACTGGTTGCCATAATTTTGTTTTCCATTTTTCTTGCTAACCTGAATGCCTTCTCTAATGAATCAGGTTCCCAAAGGCGAACATCATGTTGTATATTATCCTTTAAAGACCCTATGAACACATCAATCCTATGCTCCTCTGGAATATCTTTTACCCTTATGTTCAATTTTTGGAACTCCTCAATGTGCTCCATTACTGAACCCTTTTGTTTGAGACTTATCAATTGGCTAAAAAAAGTGTTGCTTTTTGTATCTTCATAATGTGCTATCAATTCTTCCGTAAAAATTTCCCAAGTGATAAATTGTTTACGAGAGCAAAGCCATTGATACCATACAAACTGATTTGGTTCCAAATATACAGTTGCCATACGTACCTTTTGTGCGTTTTGCACATTATTGAGATCGAAGAATTGCTCCATCTGTAATATCCATGTGGCGGGATCCTTGCCATCAAACTTCCTCATATCTATTTTTGGAATATGGTGATTCTTCGATCCAACACTAGCGTCTATGGAATCATGATTAACATTTCTTTTGTTCTCATCATGAGTTTCCTTTACTACCTTTTCACCATTAGTGACCTTTTCTTGTAGCAACTTCTTCAATTCTTCCATGTCTGTCTTCAAATCTGCCATCGAATCCTCCATCTTAGCTTCCATGCCCTTTATCTTAGATTCCACGCCATTTATCTTAGATTCCACGCCACTTATCTTAGCTTCTGTTAGCTTTTGTGAGCGTGACATTTGTTGCACTTGTTCTTGTAATTTTGATATATCATGTAGCATTTCTTCCTCTTCTTCATGAGTCATGCTAGAGCTTTCAGGTTCCTTACTAGGTGTTTGCATTTTCTTTCCTCCGGGAATTAGTTACCGATAATAATGCTTTACTATGCCCTTTGAATTCCGTTAAACCAAGCTTACACAAAAATTTAAAAAAAAAACTACACACCTTTTTTCACTTTATAGAAGCCTGATATTGAATCTGATGTATCTCTGTAATTTTGGATCATCCAGTTCTGAAATTGCTACTTGTAGTAGCCTTCTGTGTCCTATTTCCAATGCCACAAGTCTGAGCCAAATTGGATTCTCCAAGGAAGAGTTATGTGAAATCTCCCACAGTGACTTGCTTTTAGACTAGTTCAGTAGAGCGAACTTGTACGACGTGCCACGAGTCACTGTTTCAACCTTTGAATCTGAAACACACATACAAGAAACTACAGTCTGTCCTCTTTCTGTACCTTCTTACGAAAATTCAATCCGATCCCCAGAGAGAAAGTTATGACGATTTTCCCCAGGTCACCTGTTTTGAATGTAATTCAGGAGTCTGCAAAAAGACCAACTTCCTCAGATCATATCTCCGCAAATATCGCGCGAAAAGCTCTGAAATTTGGACCCAAGGTTCAGCGCAATTTCTTCTCAAATGGGTTTTTTTTCAACTTCTGAAATGTCACAGAAAAAAAGTTATAGCGAAAATGCCACGATGACCTGTTTGGAGCAGCGAAACCCTAGAATCCAAAGCTCTGATACCAAATGTTATGAAACCAGCTCAAGAAAAGATAGAAAAGATAGATCAACGCCTTAGAATTCAGCCTCTTCGAGGGGGCAACCTCCTTTACATTACATAAATGAACAATTCTTGGATGATACAAATGACAAAACCTCCTTTCTATATATAGGAGTCTAAGGAGTCACAATATAATCCAGCCGACCTAACAATAATAATATAAAGCCACAAAAATAACAATAGAGGGATTCTATGGGGCACAGAAATAACAATATGGGGGTAATAGGGGCACAAAAATATAAATAAGGGGTATAACTACAATAGTAATGGGGTAATCACTAGTATTATAGGGACCCAACAGGTACAAGGTAAAAATATCAATAGGCTGCCCATGGCCTATACATGTCTTGTTCACAACTTCATTTGTGAACAAGACTCAACATCAATGTTGTTACACAATACTACCATTAATTATCCTTTCATCCTTGATATTAGGGTGGAAACATATAAATATCACCATTGCTTCATACATATGACATACTACCAATACTATTGAAGATCCAAGACCTACGGCGCAATTGAGTTATCACGCCAAACTATCATAACTCTGCGTATAAATAATTAGGGTTTCTCTTGAAGATAGTATTATAGATGTGATGTATGGATCATACATAGATGAACTAAAAATAACCAACCATACTATTTGTGTGAAATCATTCACATACACATGCCATATTGTTGGATCTGAGACTATACTACTGTGCAATCATAACAGAGAGACGGTGTCATCATATATTATTGAACCAAGCGAGAGACATAGCCATCATATATCATTGTATGAAATGAGAGACTGAGCCATAACGAAACCATATTATAAAGCAATGAAACTCAATATAATGCTATGGAATTACAATGACTATGCTCATGATTGTGCTCATGATCTAATTCCATAGAGCAAGGTGCAATCCATATAGAGCATGGTTATTATGTTGATACATAGCTACGATGTGAAAGTGAGACCCTTGTCATGTAAGAATAGCGAGACCTTTGTGCATATGAGATCTATTCCAAGCGAAAATTATAGAGAGAAAGGTATAGTTGAAAATATCAGATCCAAGGCATGCCATCTGAAAATTCCAGAACCATTAGAGCAATGCGAAGTACCTCAAATCAATGCAAGGATCTCAGAAAAATATCCCCTGTGAATTACCCTTTACGGAGATCATAATGGATATATGTAATTGTTTTCCAAAGTGAAGGGTCACAACCCTTGGATGAGCCAACCTTAGACTTTAGATTTTGAATTTCAAACGTAAATAATTTCCCTCCAAAGCCAACATGATGATCACAATTAAATTCATATAGAAATAATATTTCGAAGACAAGAGAGGGTTAAGGAATTTCTCCCTAGTTGCCAAAAATTAACAAGAAGCAACATTATGGAGCAGCAATGATCTTGACAAGTGAGAAGTCTTTGAATTCCTCATGTACAGTAATTGTTTAAGGACTAATAAGCTGTTAGGAGGTAGAGTGAAGGTGTGCTAGTTTAGTTGATGAAAGGAGCCATATAGTTTATACGAGGGAAAATCCATAAGACCTAATGAAGCAAAATTCTTAGTGGAGCAAGAAGGTTCTTAGTGGGAAAAAGTTCAGTGACACAAAAGGTGTTGTGATAATTGATAGTGGTATATTGGATAGTTTAAGTTGTAATTGCAATGATCAACAGATTGGGAGGCAAGAGGACTTGCCAGATGTGTTCAAGGTACATGGATTGAAAGGGTCGTGGGGTGATACAACATCAAGTAGGTCAACTGTGTCTTGTTCACAGTAGTTTGGTGGTCATAGTAGTTGACACAAAGCCCTAGTTGTGTCCTTGTATCAGGGTTGTATGCAAGGGCCATGATCCCTAATGCGGGAGCCCTAAGACTATTGTATTAAAGTTTTGTAATATTACATGTAGTGGGTTGAAAAAATTAAGAATTGTCATGTGCACTAGTTGAGTCATTGATGTTTGTTATTCCACTGTGCAGAGTAGAAGTGTTGTGACATTTGAGTGTGTTTGTGATCGTGATTTTATACTCAAACTAGATTCTTGAGTGGATGTAAAAATCAACAGCAGCCACATGGACCAATAAGAAGCAACAGGTGATTTCTCTTTCCTCGACAAAAGCAAAGTATTAGAGAACTGTTAAAGCAACATGTGAGGTAATATGTCTATGGAGGATGTTTTCTGACATGAAAATGTATCAAACAAGGCCTTCACCTTTGTTTTGTGACAATCAGGGGGTGCTAAAACTAGCCAAGAATCTAGTCTTCCACAAGCGCACCAAACATGTGGAGTTGCATTGTCATTTCAACCAACAACTTATTGAATATGGCACTGTGATCTTGTAGTATGTTCCAACTAACAATGGGCACTACATGGGATACCATGATTTTGGTAGTGCAGTCCCATTTTCTCGTTTCATAATTTTCACTCCCCTCCACATATTACATGCCCTATTTTATCATCTTCCCTCTTTGGGTCCACATGACCACTGGGTCTACAAGGCTTTGGTACTCCCCCTCCCCTTCTCCACATGTCTGGGTCGGGCCTGGAATGATGCCTCATAGGTTGATGCAGCTCAAAAAAAATATTAAAAGCATATAATGGCCACATACAAAAGGAAATAATACAACAAAATTCAAAAGATGGCTAGGACAATATATTATCATGTGGGCAAAACCCAAACATGATCTCTACCCCTTATCATTATGGCCATCACCCTAGTTCCAAGGGCCCCATGAGTGCACCTTGCATCATTAAGGAACCCATGCATATACCAACCCCTAGTGGGCAATGAACTGCCCCGCCTTAAGGGGGTACTCACTGCTTATATCATACACAACATGCTTTCATTCCTTGGAGCCTCAAGCACTATAATAAAAGGAATAAAAAAATGAAAATGAAGAAGGGTGGAAAAACAAAGGTTGGGGAAACTCATATACCACAATTTCTCTCTCCTACATCTATACACCCCAATATGTGGACATCCCTCATCATTACCACCCTTGAACCCATGGAATTTGGAATTGAGACCTTTGTGTCCCAATCCACCTCATCTTTATCCACATGACCCTTATGAATTGAAGGATATACCTTGGACATGTCTTTCTATTTAGGTCTTGGGAACACCTAATAGGGTTGTTTATTAACCACTCCTACCTAGGGAGGTAATACCATTACATGCTCAAAGCCCCAAATTTGGAAGGGAAACCTATTATGAAATCCCATTAGTGCCCATGACTAACAAACTTGGTTCACTTAGATGCACTAATGAATTATTTTCCCTGATGGTGAGGAGACGCATTGGATTTTATGCATAATTGGTACGTGGTTTCATCATGGGCTGGGTAACTTAACTGTAGCACAAGCCCACCAGAGGATGATATTAACACCAATATGGGAAGCATTGAAAGCCATGGGACTCTATCATGTGATAGAGCATTATCTCATCTTATGGACACCCTCAACACCTTTAGCAACTTTTTCATTGTTAAAATATGGGGCAGCGTCAAGAAGAATTTCCCTTGAGAGATCCATTAACCCCCAAAGGTGAAATTCAAAATTGATTATTATTGGGAACAAACTTTATTTTGAAAAGAATCTTGAAAGCTCTTATATTCGAATGATCATTTGAATTAAAAAAAAAAAATCATGATGTTTCCTGCCAAGGATACATGTCGTCTCATCTTCAAGGTCATAACGCTTCATGGCTTCATCTATAAATTTATAATCATTATGGATCAAGTGAACTAAGAGATAGATTTATAATCATTATGGATCAAGTGAACTAAGAGACAGAATAACTTGCAAGGCTCTATGCACCTAAGACAAGTCTGCTATTATCTTTGGGGATGAATTCGCTATTATCTTTGGATGGTTTTGCTATTATCACTATATGGGTCTCGCATATGGTATGAATTAAGGCTCTCACATATGGCATGTATGGCTTGATGAACGACATTCAGTTACACTGGCATTGATACTATGTATGGGCACCGATGTATTCAATTGACATTGTTGTATTTGGATTCTCTATTTAACTGCGATGATATAATCTTACTCTGTATGGTACAACTCGCATTGTCTACAATCAAAGCATGCATTGTCTGCAATTGAAGTCCTGTAGCTTGCATTGTCTATTGTCGCTTGCATTATCTCTCACCTCTTGTGGTTCGCATTCTAAGCAAGCTAAACTCTATGATCTGTGTTATTGTGATGGATCATTTTGGCTCAGACTTGGTTTCACTATGGCACTGCACAGTAGCATTAGATTCTCTTCATGTATTCTGTATACTTTGTGACTCATATCAAATATGTTGTGGTTCATGAACATAGTGATAAATTCAGCTTATTATAGTAATATGTTCAACGAGCAATATTGAAGGCTTCGTATAAATGTATGATCTCAATTTGTATAGTTTATTCCTCTGCATGGCATTGCCTCAGTAATATATGGTATTGATTCATAATCCTCTGCGATTGGATATGGTTCTCTGCATTTGGTATTAATACACAATTTCTCTAAGATTAGATGTTTGGTTGGCTCCTCTATGTTTGGTATATATATATATATATATATATATATATATATATATATATATAGATATATGATATATATCGGCATTATATTACTTCAAAAAAGGAGTACATAGAGTTTTCCTTGGTGATTGGTGCTACCCTGCAAGGAAACCAACCCACGAACACCAATTTAGAGTCTTCCAATTACATATACTCCGCTTGACCAGTGTGTCTTTCAAGACTATAGACAAGTTTGAGCCTATATTATACAAAATTGCAGTATTATTCTAACCATGACTGCTAGACATCAAAATTCTAAAGGTTACAAAATACATAATATTACTTGAACACACACACCTACATTAATCTTCCATGGGATGATCTGAAGTGGGCTGATCAAATAATAATAGTTTCCCATCATGCTAAGAGTATCGATGTGCTTGTCGACTAGAGTGGGGATGGCTTTCACCCTGCGAGAATTAAAACAAAGTTATGCCAGGGCTAGGGATGACGCATGCCGATCCAGCTGGCGTTTAATTCTGTCCAGGGTGGTCTTATCATTATGATGAACCTTCATTGGCACTTGCGGTGGGGGTAACATCCTGTTTAGCTATTTCTTCACATGTTGATCTTAATTGTTGAGGGATAGATTGAGACCCGTGCATTGTGACAGCCTTACAATGAGAGTCTAATGCATAATTAGCCATAAGGTCAGTTAGCTTATTGCCTATGCATCAAACATGGGAGAAGATAGGAGCTTTAATTCTCTTGATGATCCCTATGACCCTTTGAAGATGAGATTCAAGTTGCCAGCTGGAGGAGGCCTTTGTTAAAGGAGAGCCATTTTGGATCTTTTTAAGAAATGATATAAGCAGCAGGGAGTCTCCTTCGACAATGATTTGATGAGAATCCAATTTAAGCACTTTAGTAAGACCATGTTCCAATCCCCATAGTTTCACTTCGTTGTTGGTTAAGGTTCCCAGCGAGCCTACACAAATGAGAATAATACAACCTTCACTGTCACAAATTGCACCTCCATAACTAGCAAGACTAGGATTTCTCCTGGAGGCCCCATTGAAGTTGAGCTTTAAAAGGCTCATTAGGGGAGGAGACCAAGTTGTTGGGTTGGAAGAAGATGGACAAGGGTTATTTCTAGAGTAGACAGGAGTACGCTAATGGATATTAAGAGCTAGGAGAATGCTTTTTTATTTGGGTGGGCAATCCCAATACTGAGGGCTTCAATGAACTGAACTGATGGTTTCCCCTAAATAAGTAGTTATAAGGTTCCAGGCTCTATTCGTCAAGGGGGCTTGGTGTGAAAATTCAGAAATCGGAATCGTATTGCAGCAATTGGAAATAATTCTCCTAATTATTAAATTAAATTTTAACAATTTATTTACTCTTCTCTACAACAAATACTGAATCAATCACACTGCAACATACAAAAATAAACTACGGAAGAAATAAAAGTTGGAAGAAATACCAGCACACACACATAAAATCACAGTTATTTTTGGACCAATGTCCCCAAAAAAAACCAACTTGGGAAACCTAGTGCAGTAGCTGAGGGCTTTATTATTATGCAGCAATGAAATAATTTGAGTACAACTGGATGCCAAACATGGCAATCCTATAGAGAAAAACTGGCAAGAAAAATCTAGTGAGGAATTTTCTCACTCCACAAGCAAATCCGGGCTCTGACCTCATCTCAAATTGAGTTGTCCAAACTGGCTCTGTGCAACCACTGTGTTACCCTAGCACAGTCACTTTTGCACTCAGCTTGAATCAACTTCTCCTCAAGCCGTCTGGTCTGCTGATGTCTAGAAAAATGTCTCTCCTGGCCTCTGGAACCTCTTCCCAGCTTCTGGCACTAGAACTCAGCTTTCCCCAGCATATTCGAAATTGCCTCTAGAGGCGACTTAGCTGCTTTGCGTCAACCTCACTGTGGATCACTTACATCTCTGCAAATGCACTCACTGGAACTGGAATCCTTCCTTCGGCTTCACTATCCCTGCCCCTCTCTCACTACTTCGATCTCACTGGCTCTCTCTCCGGAAATTGACTGCAACTAAGGAAATCGATTTGCTCATGAAATTGAACTACAAAAGTGATTTCTCCAAGCCCCATCGACTTCTTCTTATAATCCTCTGTTGAGACTTCAACGACCAAGATTAGATATTAATCGATGGCTAGGATTAACTTGAAGTCAATCTATGCGAGTTTCTAGAACATTCACACCTTAACTTAATTAATTCTGATTAATTAGTCATATTCCCTAAGTTTAGACTTAGGAAATATTTAAAAACTGACTAATAATCTAATTAAGTCATTTCTAGGAGGAATTTCCATAAAATATTTCTAATTTTTGGAGATCTCATTCATTCTAGCCTCTCCACAAAATTTCAAGGCTAGAACACATCCAATTCTACAAAAACTAACACTCCCTCTTAGCAAGCAATGTGTTCTAGAGTTGTTGCCTCCTGTAGCTACAACCTGTCTCTACATCATCTCCTATCACGTTGCTAATGTATGGTTATTGTTGCCCACCAGATACTGTGCAACTCTGATATTAGTTGCATATGTGTTGCTGCTGCACTACTTCCAACAGTGCATCTCCCTCTTCATCTGTTGTTGTTCCAACTGCAACATCTACAACTGAAAAACATCCTAAATACTGAATCAACTGTGATCAGTATGATGCATCTGTCTCCCAAGTCTCTGATTGCTGCTAGTATTTGCGCTGTCACTGAGGTATCTACACTGCTACTAACTCTGTACTGTGCCGCTTATACTATTTTCAACTCTGCACTGTGCTCCCCAATATCTAACTACAACTAGACTTTGCATCTGCCTTTGCATTGTAGCTCTTGTAGCAAGGTATTGATTCAAGAGGTGGACCTCATCAAGAATCCTGCCCATCTGTAGCACTCTGGGGCTACAAAACCAAATCTCCCCACCTCACTCCTGGAGGTATGTCAGCAAACATGGTGAAGTCTTCCTCCAACCTAGAGGACAACCTATCGATCTCCACTAATGCTACCTATTGGTCCTGGTTCTCCTCCTTTTCCTTCTTCCTGAGAGGAAACTGGGTACTGTAGTGACCGATAAAACCACATCTAAAGCACTTGACCATTGACAGGTCCTTCTTCTTCTTTCGCTGCTCTCCTTGTCCCGGATTGGGACCCTTCGATGTGAGGGCCACATTCTCCTCCTCCTTCATCTACTTCAATCCACTGCTGCTGCCATTGATGGAGCTCTTCACTAGGTCTCGTCTCCACTCCTCTTGCTGCAAATCGGCCCACACCCTGTCCCACCTTGGAAATATGTCTCTACCTAAGATAATTTGGACAAATACCAGCCACTCCTCTGAGACACTGTTCAATCGCACTAGCTCTGGGGGTTGAGGCATTGCTCCAACAGCCGCAAGTTGATCTCGGATCTCCCGAATCTTGGTGAGGAAGGGGTCTATGCATTCCCCTTTCTGCATCCTAGTGCATCTCAGATTCTCCTCTATGTACATCTTCGTTGGTAGAAAGTGCCCTCGTACAACATGGTGAGAGTCTCCCACATTTCTCTAGTCCCTTTGCTAGCTATGTGTGAAGAAATGTGATCCTGAACACCATCAAGGATCAATCTCTTCGCCCATGCCATCTCCTTTTTGTAATCCTTGAATTGATCTGCATCTATGGGGATAACTTCCACTACATCTATGGAAGGCTTCAGGTCGTATTCATCCAGAATGAAGGACATCCTTTCCTTCTAGATGACATAGTTGGAAGCACCATCCAACCTGTTATGATCTCAAAGTCTAGCAATGGCCATCTCAAACAATGTTGAAAATCTCCTCTTCCCTTCTGCTCAGCTGTTGTTAGGTTATTCGCACTCCCTTCTAGAGTGAGAAACTTTGCTCACAATGACTACTGGTCTGCAAGGGAAATCGAAATTCTTGAGACTAGAAGTTCCCTGAGGAAAATTTTCCCTTATTGTGTGCTCTTCTTCCACCCGACAGAGAAGAAGCTGAGCTGACCTGCAAAGAAAAGGCATCATCGAGCCAGACAGAGACAGAAAGAGTCCGAGAGTCTGTGAACTCCAGAAAAGGCTTGGGAGGTGTTGTTGCATAGATTGTCTAGGCACGTGACAACGCTCAGACCGGGGGCTGTCACTCTAATCCCCAATCTCTCCGTTTAAGTCGTCTCCCTGAAGCAGGCTAAGGGGGGTAGACCCTATGGGAAAAAGGAAGACCAACTGGGAACCAGCTGGCTTGGGAGACACAGCAGGGGGAAACAAGCACTTGATCGATGTTAGAATTTGATTAGATCTTTAAATGCTTAAGACCAGTGCCTTATGGAGTTAATGAAAACCAAGAAATTAATTAACTGCTATTGCTTATGAAGAAATTTAATGATTGCTTGAAAAATGTTTACAAAATATCAAACATGTCACGAGCGTTATATAATCCAAGCAGTGATTAATTTCACCAGATGCAAAATATTCAATAGATACGCAATGTTCTAGCAAATAAATTTCAAAAGATCAAATACTTTCAAGAAACCACGAAATTTTAAATGCTAACCAGCTCACAAAATGATTCATCACTTTCAGATAGCTAATTTTCAGATAAAACATAAGTGCATTTAACCATATAAAAATGACAAGTATTAATCCCACAACAAAAAAAAGACATGAAAAGGTATTTTCAATTTTTAATTAGTCTTTTTTCAAAAGTTTTTATTTTAAATATTTATTATTATTATTATTATTATTATTTAAAAAAAAAAAATCTAAATCTAAATAAAACAAATAAAATTCTAACTTTTAGAATTTTAATTTTGACAAAAAAAAAAAAAAACTTCTTTTTTAAGGATTTTTTATTTTCAATGATTTTGATTAAAATCAAAATCATGAAATAAAAAAAAACTAAGACCAAACCAAAACTAAAAACATTTTTATGATTATTTGATTTTTTTTTTTGATATTATTTTTAAAGTCAAAATCTAAACAAAACTAAATCTAAATTTAAGGGAATCTAAATCTAAAACTAAAACAAAAATTTAATAAAACTAAAACTAAAACTAAAAATATATATATATATATATATATATATGCTAACTTAACTAGCACAAAATTATGAGATCTATCCTAAAACTAAACCAACGAAAATAAATATAAAAGCAACCCTAGCCCGTATTCAAAAAATTCCAAAAGTTTGTTTCCCCGGAGGTTTGCTTGATAGGGGATTTGTTTGCAGGTGAGAGCAAGGGTGAGGGGACGCGGAGGAGGAATCGGCATGCAGGTTTGGATAGGCTGGCGAGGGCAAGGATGAGGGTACGTAGGACAGGAGATGGCAGCGACAAGGAAATGGAGAGCAGCATATAACTGGAATGAGGCCACAGCGATAGCGTGAGGTGAAGTGAGGATGGTAAGCTGCCAAGACGTGAAACAATAAAATGATTCTCTTTGCAGGTTGGAGGGCATTTGACGGTGAAGCTGTGTAGGTTTGATGAAGGATCTGCAGGATTGGGTAGTGTCGAGGGTAGCATGCAGAGAAGGAACTGCATGAGGGAGATGAGGTTTTAAGCAATGGAAAGAGCTGTGTGAGGGTGCAACAGCGTTTTGAGTGAAATGGAAGCTAGAGGCTAGCAGATGGAAATGGAAAAGCAAGGAACATTGCAATGGAAGTGGCAGCGACTGCGTGAGGATTCGGTGAATGGGACTGCATGCCACAGTGTGAAGGTTTTAGGAGAGGCATGGGTAGAGAAGAGGTGATTGCACGTAGAGAAGGACGTAATATGGTGAGCAGCAAAGGGTAAGAGAGCAACGCAGACAGAAACGAGAGTATGGTGGGGAATGCTGCGTATAGAGCAGGTTCCTTTGATTTTTTGCAAGTTGATTGCGTGGAGTTTTGAGGGATCCATCGAGAACAACGTGAATGAAAAGCTGGACTGATGTAGGCAGAGTAATAGATGCATGCAGGGACAGCGGAAGGGTTTGCAAATCCAGACAACATATAAAAAAAAAAAATTGAGATTTTTTGTCAGAAAATAAAAATCGACCTTGGGCAGCTGAGAAACTAAAACCGGTGGCCCAGAAACCCTTGAGCAAATGATTTTCAGAAAATAGAAATTTTGAATCGTGCTGCTTTAGATTTGTCAATTGAACCCTTATAAAAATTTACCGGATTTTGAAACCCTTGAACAACATAAACGTGCACTTGCAAAAAACTGGTTCTAAAGCAAATATTCCTGCTAGAGCTGATCCTGAGGCTAGATCTTACCCTCCAGGGCCTAGATCTTGCTTCAAGATTGAATTTCACCTTCAAATCTACCACCTACAATGACAAAAACAAGCACCCAGAAACAAAATATGCAAGAAAAAAACTAAAAAAAACCCTAAAACCAGCTAAATAATTACAATATTCACAGTTTAAAGGCTCTAAGCAGCCAGATCTATCATTATGCCACACATATATTTTAGGATTTTAAAATTAAGATGAGGTGCTTCAGAAAACCCTTCATGCATCTGCAACAGAAATTCTAATGATAAGCTCGGGATCAAGACTAGTTGGGCTTCTCAGAAAATGCAATCCGGGAGTTGGCTGGTTCAGCCGAGAACTTCCCCGAATGCCTGATAATCTCAAAAAAAGGATTTCCTGCATAGCTTAATTCAACCATTAACGAAGAAGGAGAAAACAATACTAAAATCCAAATGTAATGGAGATACCTGCCATCATATTCAAAAATTTAACTACCATTCAAACCCTAGCGACTAAACAAGATACCTGTGTTTAAAATCACTCTTCATAAAGCTATCATCAATGGCTGAAATTAAAATCATGCACAGAAATAAAACATCCTACAGCATTTCTGGAAGAGTAACACTAGCAAGATTTCAACCCCAAAGTCTTTCTTTATTGCACATGAAAAATGACTACAAGAGAGCTTTCTTTAGCATAAGACTCTAAGATTTAATGATCTCAAAAGACCCCTGACACCCTATTTAAAGGAAAATTTCCCAACGACTAGTTTGAGTGATCCATGTCAAAGTGATCTCGACTGTCGATGAGGATCAAAATCCCTTTTAATCTCATCCATCGAAAATTTTAAATGCATTTTAATATATTAAAAATTAAAATTTTGCATTTATTTTCTCAAAACTTTGACTTATTATTATTTTATTATTTTTTTAAATTTTTATTTATTTTTAAATTTTATTTTTTTATTTTTTAGTTATTTTTTAAATTTTTAATTATTTTTAATTATTATTTATGTCTTTTATTATTTTTATTGGACCCTCGAACTTAGCCTTTAGAAAAATAACCTAGGACCTACGACTTATGAGGAGATAAAACATTTTCTAACCCTCAAGACACTTTACATCATGATCTTTACAATTTTACATCTCAAGGGGGAAAACCCATTTGACATAGACCCTCATAGACCACCCAGCTCTGTGACACAAATATAATCTAGCAGATCAAGCATTTTGTAATAACCTAACCAAGTAATTAGGATTATTTCCAAATTACTTTTACATAGACTCGACCTAGCACACTAGGATTCCCCTAAGATTCTAATGACAAAATCCATTTTGACTTTGGGGTTACGCTGAAGGAAAACTCTGCCGATCATGGATCAGTGAGACAAAAAACCTTCCAGAACATATATCATCACTAGAAGATTAGGTTTACCTAGGTAAATACATACATGACACAGATCTGCTAAGATTATTTACAATTTACACATGCAAATTGGGTTTACAACATAACATGATTGAGCTGATGATGACAGTCGAATGGCACGGACACGTCGATCAAGCACTATCCCTTTTGCGAAAAAGGGGGTGTACTGCTATGGGTAGTTGACACGCAATGGTCAACAGGAGGTTCAAGCAAACTCTTCTGTGTATACCTGTCAGGTATTGAGTGCTAGATTGGACTCATGCCAGTGAGACCAGTTGGGGTCGAGATTCAGTAAGGGGAGTCTGTGTGCTCTAGAGACTTGGGGAATCCAAGTACAATCCTATTGATCATCCTTTGTTGAATGAGACTCAAATTGAGCTCATTATTGTAAAAACTCTGCTTTTTAAGACACAATAGAAAGGTCACCAATGAAGGCTGGACCAGGAGATGTAGCCCAGGAGGATTGGGTGAACTCCTTATTAAACTTTTTGTGTTTATGTGTTTGCTTATTGTGTTTCTCTTACTGCTTCAATGTCAGTGTATTTCGCAATATTATCGATCTGTTGCATAAAATAACATAGGCACACCCCAGCACGTGAGTCTGTAATACCTTCATTAATTCTCTCAAATCATTCACGAGTGATTTCAGATCAGCAGGTCCACAAGCACTCACCAAAATGGAAAGAATTATAGCTGCTAGATATGGACCTTTAGTGTTTCCCACTCCTTTGAATGCAATGCCTATTGGAGAATATCATAAATACATGCCTAAGTTCACTGGGACTGAAGGAGTTACAGCTGAAGAACATCTTGAATCCTTTTATAACTATGCTGATAATCTAGACATTAGTGAAGATGATGTGTGGATGAGGGTATTTGTCCAAAGCCTAGATGGAGAGGCCAGAAAATGGTTCAGAGAATTGACCCCTAGATCTATAACAAGTATTAAGGCCTTAGATGATGTTTTCCTAAAGCATTGGGGCGATAAAAAAGATCTACTCTACTATCATACTGAGTTTGGGAACCAGAAAAGAGAAAATGGGGAGTCACTTTCTGATTTCAATAAAAGGTTTAACCACTTGTACAACAAGATATCAGCTAAAGTGAAACCCACCCCTACCTCTGCCAAGCTCACCTATGCCAATGCCTTTGATTCTGACTTCTGTCTACTATTGAGGGAGAGAATATGTGCTCCTTTGGCTAACATGCAGGATGTAGCCTTGGAAGTAGAGTCCAACATCATGGTTGCAGAGAAACTCAAGGGACATGTTGACCGAAGGAGACAGAGGGGTGAATCTTCCTCATCTTCAGACCCCAAGATGGATAAGATGACCAAGATGATAGAGTCACTAGCCTCTGAAATCTCCAAATTAAAAGTGGAGCAGCACCCTGTGAAAGGAAGAATTCCTAATACTTTTGCTCCTAGAAACCCGAACCCATATAGAAGAGCAAATGAGCAGTTGCAAATCATGCAAAGGAGCAAAGATGCAAATGAAGACCAAAGAGTGAAGACTCCTTTCCAGAATGTAATCATGGAAGAGGAGCAGTTTGAAGAAGATGATGAGATCCATTGCATGGAAGACAAAGGTAGTGCCTCCTTTTTGACCTTACCTACCTATGAGAAGTCATTATCCAATGATCGAATCAGCCAAGAGTGGGACGATGAAGCTGTTCTACAAACTGAAGATCAGCAAAGATATAATCTGAGGTTGAAGATGAATAGTGCCAAGGAAACCCCTGCCCAAAGAACTGTTGTCCTTGCTGAACAACATGGTAACAAGAAGAAGCCACCAGAGCTGATCCCATCATTCTCAAATCTTCAGCTCAAGAGGTAAGAGGCCCTTACAAGTCCCCTTCTCCCCTCAGTTTTGAGTTAGAAATCCAGAAGCTGAAAATATCTATACCCCTAGTGGAACTAGTAAGGAACAAAGCCTTTAAGGGACCCATCCTTGAGGCCCTTGAGCTTAAGTCCACACAAGCATCAAATGACTATGTGAATCTACAAGATGACCAACCTACGTGCTTAGCCCCATGACTGAACCTTCTGATGACAATTCCCCATCATTCTATGTCTCCTTGACTATTCATGACAAAATCCTTCACAACTATTTGTTGGACACAGGTGCTAGTCATAATCTAATTCCCAAGGTTGTCATGGATGAGTTAGACCTTGACATCACTAGGCCTTATCAAGATTTGTTTTCTTTTGATTCTAGGAAGGTGAAATGTTTAGGGTTAATCAAGGATCTAGCCATTACCCTGTCTTAGCTGCCCATGAAGAGCATGATTATGGATATTGTGGTGGCAGATGTACCACCAAAGTTTGGCATGCTTCTTTCCAGGGGATGGATCAAAAGATTGGGTGGAACGTTACAAAATGATTTGTCCTATGCTACTATCCGAGTTTTTGGAGGAGAAAGTAGGAGATTATACATGGAAGCTTAGATAGCTTATATCATCAGTGATGAGAAAAATCTCACTAATCACCCCATCTATGCTGTTGACACTGATTTTGGAGCCTGTATCCTTCAAATTGAAGAATCCCAGTTAGCTTCCATGCAGCTCAGGAAACCAGTATGCCTGATCATGGGGGAATAAGGTCCACATATCTGGGACATGTTCTTTGATGGGACCTGCTCTAGAGAAGCTGCAAAAGCGGGTGTAGTTCTGGTATCCCCAACACAGGAATGCATACATCTGTCTTTCAAGCTGACTTTTCAGGTCGCCAACAACATAGCAGAGTACGAAGCTTTGGTATTAGGCTTAAACGCTGCAAAAGAAATGGGCATCAGAGGTCTAAAGGTGTTTGGAGATGCAGACCTTATCATTCAACAGGTGAATAAAACTTTCCAAGAAAAACATCCAAGGCTGAAAGCATATAGAGATGAGGTACGGAAACTCAAAGATTCTTTCAATAGATTCAGTATTTCCTACATCCCTAGGGCTAAAAACCAGCTTGTTGATTCCCTTACTATCTCTGCTAGTATGTTTTTTCCTTCTTTACCCCCTAGATTGACTTATGAAGTCCAGGTAAAATACAGACCATCATTGCCTGACAATGTCAAGTATTGGAAAGTCTTTGAAGATGATGATGAAGTCAATAGGTTTCTACAAGTCATTGATGAATTCTTTGAAATGAAAAGATCAAGAGAATGAGGCCATGGAGGAATGCCATCAGTCCCAGCTGAGAAACAAAATTGGTCAAGAGTCAAGACAGCATTGTATAACTGCCTAATAACCATGTACCCAAAGGGCTGGTGCCTCTAGAGAAGTTGTTTTATCATAATGATGTACCTTATAAGCCTACCCAGAAAGAGAATGAGTCTGCAATCCATAGACACAATATAGGGAGTCCAGATCATCCAAAGTACATAAACCTGTCCACCCACTTGTCTGCTGCCCAAAGTTCTGAATATTGCACCCTGATGAAGAAATTTACTGATGTCTTTGCCTGAGAATACAGTGACCTTAAGACTTATGACAAAAACATCATCCAGCATAACATTCCACTAGAGAAAGACACCATCCCTTTTAAGCAAAATATGAGACCTATCAACTCTCTATTACTACCTTTGATTGAAAAAGAAATTAAGAAACTATTGGCTTGCCAAGATCATAGTTCCCTTAAGGTATTCAAAATGGATAGCTAACTTGGTGGTAGTAAGAAATAAAAGTGGAGAAATCAGGCTTTGCGTTGACTTCAGAAATCTGAACAATTTCTCTAAGAAAGACAACTACCCCCTACTCTAAGAAAGACAACTACCCCCTACCCAAGATGGAACATTTGCTGCAGAAAGTTTCAAGGGCTAGAGTCATGTCTTTCTTAGACGGTTTCTCAGGTTACAATCAGATTGTTGTACACCCAGAGGATCAAGAGAAGATTGCCTTCACTACTCCTTGGGGCACTTTCATGTACTCCAAGATGCCTTTTGGACTGATGAATGCTAAGGCTACTTTTCAGAGGGCCATGGACATAGCCTTTGTGGGAGAGAAGGACAAGTTTGCCCTTATTTACCTTGATGACATAACAGTCTTTTCCAGCAGTCACATGGAACACTTGCAGCATTTGAAGAAGGTGTTTCTGAAGTGTAGAAGGTTTGGAATCTCAGTAAATCCCAAGAAGTCACAGTTTGCTCTAGAAGAAGGCAAACTTTTAGGACATATTGTTTCTGTTGCAAGTGTCAAGATTGATCTAGAAAGGGTTCAAGCAATACACACAAATGGTCCCTTTCAGCAGTGGGGTTTAGATTTTATAGGGGAGATTAATCCACATTCCAGTGGCTAGCATAGGTGGATTTTGGTGGCCACTGACTATTTTACCAAATGGATTGAAGCCATCCCCACTAAGAAAGCTGATCACCAAGTTGTCATGAAGTTCTTAACTGAGAATATTTTCACTAGATTTGGATTCCCAACCAAACTAGTTACTGTTAATGCAATAGCTTTCAGAGCAAAGGAATTGGTGGATATGTGTGAATCAATGGGTATTAAATTAGTTCATTCTACCTCATATTATCGTCAAGGCAACGGCTTAGCAGAATCATCCAATAAAAGCCTGGTAAGGATAATAAAAAAATTGCTGGAAGACAACAAATGACACTGGGATTCCTGGTTGAATTTTGCATTGTGGGCTGACAGAGTTACCACTAAGAAATCCATAGGGAACTCTCCATTCAATCTGGTGTATGGTACTAAGGTTTTTTTTCCAATCCAATTGACCCTCCCTATGGCCAAATTCTTGCAAGAAGAGCAGGATGAGGAAAGTGACATGGCAAGAAGAATGAGTGACTTAGTTGAAGTTCACCAGATCAGAGATCAACTGATTGAGAAATCAGTAGTGCATCAAAAGAAGATCAAGGAGGTCTTTGATAAAAAAGCAAAGATGGACAGTTTTCAGGTTGGTGACTGGGTTCTCAAATGGGATGCATTGAAGGAAAAGAAGGGAAACCATGGTAAATTTGATGCCTTATGGACAGGACCGTTTATCATTGCTCAAGCTTAGATGAACAACACTTTCACTCTGCAAAATTTAGAGGGAGAAGATGTTTTTGATGGCCCAGTCAATGGGCAGTTTTTGAAACTTTATTTCGTTTAAGGCTTTAAAGCCTTGGTATTGTAAATATGTTTTTCAGTTTTATTTCATACTAGTTAGACTCCATGCCCAATGGAACACTATGTAGTAGATTTAATCTTGTTGTTTACTGGAAAGGCAGTGGTCTACAGTTCTTGAAACCTCACAGGGAGGCTTTCATCCCCAGAAGGAGCCAGTGTTAGCCCTAAGATGCAGCGCTGCCATTTTTGAAGGTTGAAGGAAGGACCCGGTCTGCTTTGCTATCCTTAAAGAGGGTCCCACACAGACCATTACCCCACTTTCTCACTTACTCCGCTCACATTTTGCTCTGCTCATTTCCTAACCTAACCCTCACATCCCGACGAAACCCTCTTTCTCCTTAGCCTTAAGCAAATTAACCCAAAACCCCCGCAAAACCTCACCTTTCCGCCATGCGCACCATCCACACATTTCTCGAGGACACCCCGTACCTCCACGTCCTCCGTCGTTGATATTTCCCCACCGATCTGACGACCCGCATTTCACCCGATCAATAAAACCTGCCCGATCATTCCCCACCGTCAGATTACCCCCGCCAGATCGGACGGCCATCACTCATATCGCATGGACAACAAGCACAAAGAATACCCACCCGATAAAGGCGGTTTTTCTCTCTCTTCCATTGCGACGTGTCATCTGCTGAATGGAATCAGGCGGACTCCACCATTTACCACTTACCACCCGATGAGTGCCCGATATAAACCATAACCGCCAAAGCCAAACCACCCCCTGGTGTTATCATCCACACACATCCACCACCCAATAACCATCCGATCTGCTCACCTAAGATCTAACGACCCGCACATGTTCCACTCCAACCATGACCTCAAGCCTTCTGCACGCGATCTCCACTGTGCAGTCCCCTCGATCCAACGGCCCTCATTCACCATTGCTCCCGATCATCCTCCATCTCTTTGTTACTTCTCTTTCCTTCCGATCTGGCATGTTCATCCACCCATGCACCTCACACTCCACTCCCTATCTGTTACCCGATGGAGAAGGTGATCAGCTCTGTCAATTTGATGATAGTCTAACCACTGAACCAAATTAACAGAAACCATGGCCGAAGGAAGAAGGACACAGCATGACTCAGCAAATAGAATTAAACAGTCATGGAGATCCACTGCCATAATCCATCCAACCACCTAACAGGGCAACACAGTACCAGAATTGATTAATGTTTTTGCGATGGAAAGGAAATTGCGTCATGGAACGTAATTAGACAGTTAATGATAGTAGGTGGTCGATTAAGGCATCTCCAACCCTAAATAGCTAAGGATAATTGTAAAAATAAACTATAAATAGCCAAAAGCAAGATGTAATCAGGGTTCAACTTCTGGAGACTGTAGATACTCTGTTCCTTGTAGCGTCTCATCTTCATGTTCAGTGATACAAGCTTCTTTTGCTGTTATATGTTCAATGTCCATTTCCCTCTTGTTCTGAACTTGCACCTGGATAAGTTTATTCATGTTTTCTCCTATGTTTGATGCTAGATAACTGTCATCTTATCTCTGCATGGGTAAATTGGATTTGATATTGAATAGGTCGTCCATGTTTCTTCTGTATCCAACACTAGATAACTGTCATCTTATCTCTGCATTGATAGATTAGATTTGCAAGCTTCATTTACTGACTGCAAATGGCCATCATATATTATGTATGCATCTGTTGGTGTAGTTAGTATTCTCCATTTATTCACTTAATCTGCAAACTATTGAACATTAGTGGTCTAAATCTTTGTAGGTTGAGGGTGTTCATGCATGTCTGGAGTGAAAACAGAGTTGAAGTGGTTATCTGGCTTGAACCAAACCATCGTCCATTCCAATAGTTCCTAGAACAATATTGAAGATTATATGTTACCAGGCATCTCCGAGCTACAACCTATGAGAGTTTCTTGGAGCGATAACAGCTCCTACATATCCTCCTTATGATTCTATATTCAAATTACTTGACCCTTCATGTTATGACTTTGGGAAAGAGAAATCTATTGGATATAACACTCTGCCCTCCCCTTTGCATTCTTCTCTTGGTCATCGTTGTGAGAGTCATTCCCACGCTTTTTCTCATACGATATCAAGTGACCTTGATCCCTCTCCCCTCTCTAAGTATAGGGTCAAGGAAGACCCCCTCATTGAGAATTCTTTATCTCCTTGGGCACCCCCTACAGAATCATGATCAATCTATAATATCCCCTTTTTAGTATTATCATCATGGGCAACCTACTTGTGTTTCTCCATCTCATTAGTCTCCCTTTCCTACTAATCATAACCCTATAGAGGCCATAAAATATGACATAAATGATAAGGACCATCATGGAAATAATATGCTCGAGGTTGTCATCCATCAAAATTTTATTAACCTAATCATTGACATCTCTATATTTTGGTTAGAAGAGAGGATCTCATGGACTAGATTGCACCTTGTTCTTGCCTCTTCTCACATGATCATCCATGTGTGGGCATTCTATTTTCTTGCCTCCCACCAGCCTTATCATCCATGTGATTCTTTCCACATTCAGTTTGGTATTTGCTACATGAGTAATCATATAGGTTGACATATTTATATTGATTTGATGATATGTTGGTTAAACATAGTATTAGCATTGTACCATATGCACTTTAGGATAGGATGCATTGCATGCTTATTTTCGTATTAGAACTAATGTCATATGATATTTCTCATGATAGATTAGCTGCATTTAGATTTAAAACTACATTTGAAAGTTTATATTTATGTGTCAATTTACTGGTCTAATCCAAGCATGTGTGATCATGAGACGTCGCAAAAGCATGTTGCCCTGTGGTTTTCATCTATTATATGTGCAGGTAACAAGTCTACAGTAACCATGAGATTGTTGGAGTTCTCATGACCTCCCGTTTGAGTAGCTTCGTCCAATTTTTCGAGAGATCGTGTCCTAATTGGAGCCAGATGTTACCCACCATTTTGGTGGGTGATATCCCTAGGAGAAATTTTTTCTCCAAGATGGTCCTCAGCAGGGAGATAATAGCCCCTTGCAGCCACTAACTAGCTCATTGTGCCATTTCTATGCCACTTGATCCAACCATGTGGTCCCTCACCCATCTGTCATGATCATATGTCTGAAGGTGGGCCTCGTGAACCTCAACGTATGCCTTGTCATTTGGTAATTGAGTATTGTAGTTTGCTTGTCATGGATACTTTTGGGCATGGATTTATGGGGGGATTCAACAGAAAGAGTAGGCTAAGTTTGTGCTCTTGTCCCCTAGACCTATTTTGGAGGTTAACCTTGGACCCTAATCTCGTGGGATCTCTTTTACTGACCTTTGGGCTTTAGGGATGGTACTACATGGGAAACCCTGATTTTGGTTGTGTGGTCTCGCTCCCTCATCCACATATATCACTCCCCTTCCACTCATTATAACCCCATTCATCATTTATCCCACCTCGATCCACATTCCTCCATTATGTCCACACAGGTTAGCCTTCCCCCTCCCCTTGCCCACACCTTGGGTCGGGCCTAGAATATTGCCCTAAAGGTTGATGTAGCTGAAAAGAAATGTAAAATCATAATTGGCCACATCCAATGGGAAAATGTACCATAATATGCAAAAGATGGTCGAGACAAACACATTTACCACATGGTCAAAAGCCAATGCATGAGCTATACCCCATTATCATAACCATCACCCTAGTTCCTGTAGGCCCTAGATGAGCCTCCTTCATCTTTCAGGAAGCCATGATTGTCCCAAGCTCTAGTGGGCAATGAACCTCCCTACCTTAAAGGGGATATCCACTGCTATACCTTACACTCTTATCCCTTGAGCCTCGAGCAGTGAATCAAAGAAAAATCATAAAAGACAAAAGGTGTATAAAGAAGGGTTGAAAAATCAAGGTGGGAGCACCTCATGCACCATGATTCCTCCCTCCTATACATTATATACCCAAGTGTGGGCTTCCCTTTTACTAGCTTCTCTTGTACCCCAACATGTGGCCCAAGGTTGCCCCTTTCATTCCCTACTCCATTCATATCTTTATCACATACCAACACCCTTTGAAGGATATACCTTAGGCATACTATCCCCTTTAAAGGTAGAAGCCACCTAATAGGGTAGTTTTTTAACCCCATTTGGAGCTTCAAGACATTAGCACATGCCAAAGCCCATTGTGGAAGGGCATGCCATTATGTAGTGCCCACTTGTTGTCCATGGTTTGTAAGCTCTTTAACTCGATTTCTTTAAATGACGTCTTGTACTGGAAGGCTAGGGGACACATTGGATCTTATGCAGGATTGCAAATGGTCTCCCTTTGGGTTTGGTCTCCCTATATGGAGTCATAACCCTCCAGAGGGCTACATTGGCACATGTAGGGTATGTGTAGAGAGCCATGGGCCTCCACAAGAGTAGACAACACTCTATGGTTCCCTAGAGATGTTCATAGATTGCTAGAGATTCACCTATTGCACAAGGAAGATGCACCTAGTTCACCATGCCCCAGCCAGCACCACAATTGTACCATGCACTTGGTGTTGATTTTTGGTAGCTTAGGAGGTACTCCAAGCCCTAAGGTTCGGGGATTGGACGGCAAAGCACCACAAGAGTCAATTATCGGCTTGGAACCCAAGCTTGGGGGTTTTTCACCCATCATAATTTGGGACAAAACCGTGATGATATTTCTATATATGATGGGTTGAGATGATAGAAGACATCGAGACAAGAAAGATGCAAGTGGAATCACTCAATTCCGAGTTGTAGAAATCAAGTTATGTTTTTTTTAAGGTTATGTGGGCTAAGTGTCGTAAGAAAAACAAGTTGACTTCACTTGTAGAGATCGCTTGGAAGGGTTGGACATTAGCCTAAGGAACACTATATAAAGGAATGAGGAGGAGCCTCATTTCTCACCCATCCAAGTGAGCAACGCATCAAGACACCTATGAAATTAGTGCAGATTTGGGGTAGACTAGCGAGGAAACAAGGAGGGCAATCTTTGGAGGATCCTTTCACTGTTTTGGTGTGGAATTCTTATGAAGATAGGCCACAAGTGAATAAGGTATAAAGGTAGAAAGAAAGCAGGCTTGAAAGACAAGTTAAGGACATGATTGGATGTGGGTTCCCTTGCTGAGCTAGGTCACAGGAATAAGGAGAGTTAAGGGTTGTTCTGTGTATATTTAATTGTGCGTTTAGTACTTTTTCTGGGCCACAGAGGGAGCTATATCTACAGCAAGTTGTGGAGAACTGTTTGTGTGGGCCGAGAGGGCTGGGAAGGCTCCTCTTCCCTAGCCACAACCTCTCCAAACTTAACGCAGGTGGAACAAGGGTACTAACCCTTCTAGAAGTCAGATTCTAGAGCTGTGGGTAATCCATGAGCTGTAGGAGACCTTGTGGAGGTGCCCAAGGTCCATGACAAGGAAAGGATTGGTAAGAAAAATGAAGGAAGGCAGTAGTCTAGAAGGGAAACACAGTGGTTGGACAGTGGTTTTGGGTTGCTGAAGTGTGCCCTAACCAGTCCTACACATACACAGATCCCAAGGACAAGAGCAGACCAACAGTATGTTGGAGGATGTGCTCTCTTGTTGATGAGAGTTGCTAGGAGGATGGTGTCCTAGGAGAGGAATAGATTTGGAGGACTGTAGCAACCAAGAGATAGGGCTGACATGAACTGTCAGATGCCCTAATCAGTGGGCAGATGTTGCAACAGTACATTGGAGCATAGATTTGTGCAATAGATCCTTTATTGTAGAGAAAAGGGCAGATGTGGAGAAGTTTGTGGGCAGTTGTGTGTAAGGGTTTCCTAGGTGTGAGGATGCCCTAACTAGGTGCAGATGCTACAACGTGGACTTTGTCACTCGTGGACTGTTGGAGGGCAGCGTGAGAGTGGACATGATTGGGCACTTATGGTTTGTTGAAGGACAACGTGATAGTGTCCAAGTTGGAGCCCGGTGAGCAACACCTTGATGGACAAAGGTATTTACGAGAGAGGTAGTTGTTAAGATCAAGGGTCTAATCAACCAGGGGCAGTTTGAATAGCCCGAGACTTGTGTTTGGAGAAGGACTTCTACAACAGATGATGGGAAATCCTCCTAGCCCGTGTTCATTGTGGGAGATGGAAATCTTGATGTGGTAGGTGGAAGCTCTTCGTGCCCTATGTTGGTCTTCATCGGAGCAACGCAGGAAGACCATAGTGGGTTGAAGTCCCTTAGTAGTTGAGGAGTAGCAGTGGGTAGTTGAGAGTTGTTTACAAGTGGAGATATGAACAACTCGATAAGAGTCTCAATGTCTTGATGTGTTGATGGACGAACAATCAACTAGTGAGCAGATTGGATAGCCGAGATTCAGTGGCCAGATGGACTTGGAGCATTGATAGAGGCAGAAGCTGTAGAGTGGGAGCTGAAGGACTGGACAGGTACAAGGTACGACCGAGAGGAGCTGAGAGAGCATGTGATAGTTAGATGGTCAGAGTATCTTGTTGAGGGTAGATTGGTTGTCAATGTACTGACACCAAGCCCCAATTTGGATCTTGTACTAGTGGAAGTATTAGGGCCATTATCCATGGTACGGGAGCCCTAGACTGTTGTATTATATGTTGTTTAATATAATGAAGTTGGGTTGAAATTTTTAAAAATTTGTCTATATTCTCTGCATGTGTGATTTACTATTGTTTATATTCCGCTATGGAGAGTAGTTCTGTTGATATTCTTGGTTTGGTAGCATTAGAGATTTTAAGATTCTATCCTAGACACAAGATCATGGAAAATCAACATGGTATCAGAGCATGTCTAAGCTACTTTGAGGGACAGTGAATCAGAGTGTGCACAATGAAGCAACTCAGAGGGGGTTGTCATTGTCTAGATCATGGAGCAGAGGGTTCAGCTGGAGACATGGAGATGTGGTCTTGACTAGCTTGGCAGCAAGATTGGCTAGGAGTTCTAGTGGATTAGTGGTGAGCCCAGTGAACAACAATTTATTGTAGGGCAGGTTGTTGATCATGGACTTCCGTTGACTTGTCATGGATGGTTGGGATAGCTTGAGGGTTTACTTTGCATAGACAACATCAGGTTGATCGAGATGGCTTCATGTGATGAACTAGATATCGGCAGGCTAGAATATTCATTGGATCATGATGTTGCATATCCGAGATTGGTGGGATTTGCACGAGTGGTATTTGATCCAAGAGGATGAGTGCTTGCAGAATTGAGTTAGTGGATATCGTGTAGGTTCAGAGGGAGCATCACTATGGAGCTTCAGGATCTTCAAGTTTGGATGTAATGAGACAGAGGCACTACTGAGATTGTCGGGTTCATTCTACAGGGTTTGCTGCAGTGATGGACACAAGATGGGCTAGTGTCATTGGATGATGATGTTTACTTCCTAGTCTTGGAAGTACGTCCCTCGCTAAGAGGGAGTGTTGATTTTTGGTAGCTTGGGAGGTACTCCAAGCCTTAGGGTTCGAGAAAAGTGCCACAAGAGTCACTTGTGGGCTTGGAACCCAAGCTTGGGGTTTTTCACCCATCGGGATTTAAGCCAAAACCGTGACAATAATTCTACATGTGATGGGCTGAGATGATAGAGGACATCGAGACAAGAAATATTGGAATCACCCAATTCTGAGTTGTAGAAATCAAATTATGATTTCTTTAAGGTTATGTGGGCTAATCGTCCTAAGGAAAACAAGTCGGCTTTACTTGTAGAGATCCCTTGGAAGGGTTGGATGTTGGCCTAAGGAACACTATATAAAGGAATGAGGAGGAGCCTCATTTCTCACCATCCAAGTGTGCAACGCATCAAGACACCTTTGAAATTAGTGTGGATTTGGGGCAAACTAGCGAGGAAGTAAGGAGGGCAATCATTGGAGGATCCTTTCACTGTTTTGGTGCAGAATTCTTAGGAAGATAGGCCGCATGTGACTAAGGTCTAAACGCAAATGAAAAGCAAGCCTGAAAGACAAGTTAAGGACAAGATCGGATTCAGGTTCCCTTGCTGAGCTAGGCCTCGGGAATAAGGAGAGTTAAGGGTTGTTCTCTGTATATTTAATAGTGTGTTTAGTACTTGTTCTGGGCTGCAGAGGGAGTTGTATCTACAACAAGTTGTGGAGGACTGTTTGTGTGGGCCAAGAGGGCTGGGAAGGCTCCTCTTCCCTAGCCGCAGTCTCTCCATACTTAACGTAGGAGGAACAAGGGTACTAACCCTTCTAGAAGTCGGATTCTAGAGATGTGGGTAATCCGTGAACTATAGGAGACCTTGTGGAGGTGCCCAAGGTCCATGAAAAGGCAAGGAAAGGATTGGTAAGGATAGCGAAGGAAGGCAGCAGTATAGAAGGGAAAGACAGTGGTTGGATAGTGCTTTTGGGTTGTTGAAGTGTGCCCAAACCAATCCCAAGGACAAGAGCAGACCAACAATATGTTGGGGGATGTTCTCTCTTGTTGATGAGAGGAGGATGGTGTCCTAGGAGAGGAATAGATTTGGAGCACTGTAGCAGCCAAGAGATAGGGCTGACATGAATTGTCAGATGCCCTAATCAATGGGCAGAGGTTGCAGCAGTACATTAGAGCCTAGATTTGTGCAATAGCTCCTCTATCATAGAGCAAAGGGAAGATGTGTAGAAGTTTATGGGAAGCTGTGTGTAAGGGTCTCCTAAGTGTGAGGATGCCCTAACTAGGTGCATATGCTACAATGTGGACTTGGTCACTCGTGCACTGTTGGAGGGTAGCATGAGAGTTGACCAAATGTGGACGTGATTGGGCACTTATGGTCTGCTGGAGGACAACCTGATAGTGTCCAAGTTGGACCCTGGTGAGAAACACCTTGATGGACAAAGGTAGTTGCAAGAGAGGTAGTTGTTGAGCTTAAAGGTCTGATCAACCAGATGTGAATTCATTTTTGCATCATCACTTGGATTGGACTTGAATCTCTCTTGATAATTTTGCTATCCTTCTTGGAGGATGAATTTTGGAGCATGGAATGAATTTTGATGTTTGGATTATTTTCTCTTGTCTTTGAGCTTCTTTATTGGCAAATTTTTTAAGGTTGGATATACTCTTAATACATTTAAGTACAATTTAATGCTATATTCTTTCCTATTCTTGTCACATGCATTATTTATGGGATTTCACTATACTAGGGCTAATTTACTGCATCCATTTATGCGAAGTTGTGGAAATTCGGGTTCTAGATAGTGATGCTTCATGTATGGGCCATGTATTATGAATGAATCTTCCTAGATATGATTCTTCATTGAAATTCATCTTGATAAGCCATTAATCTTTCAAAATGAAGTATAAAGTTCTTGAAGCTGCTTTTGTTGCTTCCCTAATACTATGCAAAGTTGTCTTTGAGGCCTCCTTGACATAGAAAATTCAATGTCCATAGTCATAATTACTCTTGACTCAAAATATCCCCAAGGATTAGGCACTAGTACACCATTAGGTGATCACCTTAACCTATTTTCCTTCTCCCCTCTCCTCTTCTCTAGGTCTAGACCTCTAGGTCACCTAGGGCATCAATTATCTCACAATCTAGCCCTCCAAATACTTCAAATTTGGTCCACAACTACGTTGGTGTGTCCTCAAGAAGCCCTCCAAATTTCATGAGATTCAAACGATGGGATCTTGAGATATCGCAAGCCCTAGCTCGAAGGCCAATTCTTGTACTTGGTTTCCCTTATGCTAGAAACCTCACTGGGTTCCTTGCATTGCCTTTCATTTAAAATTCAGTCCTTGATCCCTTTCCCCTCCCTAGTTAGGTTAAGCATAATAATGGTTGCTAAATCATATCCCCTTGACCTAACCTCGGGTCCACTTGGTCCCATGTGGTCCCATGTACTATAAAGGCTAATTCTTCAAAGATCACCTGGAACCCAAGTTTCCACCAAAATTATAGGGCTAAGGGATCTCCTTTATATGACACATACTCAAAACCTAACCCTTGAAATTCTCCCTAAGCCCATCCTTGAGATCCTTCCATCTTGTCATCCAAGACAAGAAAGCCACATATTTGAGCCTCTCTTGTGAATAGGCTTCCAGGATCACCCCTCGCCCTATCATTGGTCCATCCATTTCGTGATCCTTATCATAATGGGTCTCCTCCCATCAGTGAAAGTTCGTAAATAGTAGGGAGCCTTAGCCGAGGTGACAACGGGTTATCGCTCCATTGTTGACTTTAGCCTAGTAGTAGCCCTTCAAGGATCCCATTTTAGGACCCCTGCTAGTTTGAGCAATAACACAATAGACAACTTCAATAGACATTGAGGATTTGTATTCGAGACTAGAGGAAGAATTCGTTCTCATAGCTTGTCTCTCTAGCTCTACATCTACAGGTGTATGGTATATCAACAGGTGTTTGGTATATCGATAATGGATCATCAACGCGTATGATGGGAGTTAGAGAATTCTTTTCCAGTTATCAGGAAGAGGAGATGGGCTTCCAGATACAATTGGGGAACAAGTCCAAATGTACTCTAGTTGGGAGAGGGACTATCAACATTTAGAGGGAGTCAGGAAAGAACACTATTTTTACAGATGTGCTGCAAGTGTCAGGTTTAGGAATGAACCTTATTTCAATTTGTGCACTTTAGGACAAGGGTTATGATGTCTATTTTGTTGGGCAGAAGGTGAAATCAAACACCTGAGTTGGAAGAAGTTGAAACAAATTGGAATCCGAAGCAACAAGTTATACAAGTTGTAGTTCGACACTCCAAAGGCCCTAATTAGCAACAACATAAGCAAGGACATGGAAGAATTATGGCATAGGAGGATGGGACACATACACCATGGAGAACTTCATTTGCTTAGGGAGATAGTGATAGCGGTTCCAAAAATCAGCATAGAACATGATGATGTGTGCAAAGGGTGCATGCTTGGGAAATTCACGAAAGAAACATTCCTAAGGAGTGATAGTAGAGCCAAGGGTGTGCTTGATTTGATACATTCTGATATATGTGGCACAATTTCTACAAAATCTCTCAGGATTTATCAGTATTTTGCAATCTTCATCAATGACTTCTCCAGGAAAACCTATATCTATTTCTTAAGACAAAGGATGAAGCCTTTAGTTGCTTCCAAGAGTATAAGGCTCTTGTGGACAACATGACAAGAAGAATATCAAGGTGCTTCATACAGATAATGGAGGTGAGTACACAGATAAGGTCTTCACAGGGTTCTATGCGAAGGAGGGCATCATGAGAGAATGGATAACTCCATACAACCCACAGCGAAATAGGGTCGCAAAGAGAAAGAATAGGACAAGATTTGGAGTAGCCAGAGCGATGTTGTATGACTAGGATTCACCTAATTTTCTATGGGTAGAGGCCTGTAGTACAACAATGTATATTCAAAATAGAGTTCCTCACAAGGAACTAGGGAAAATGACACCCGATGAGGCTTTTACAAGAAAGAAGCCAGAGGTTGGACACTTCAAAATCTTTGGCAATATAGCTTATTATCATGTGCCAGATGACAAACACACCAAGTTGGATTAGACTGTGGAAAAGGGATTTTTCGTTGGATATGTGAAACATCCAAGGCATACAAGATATACATTCCTAGCAGTAGGAAGATCATCGTGAGACAAGATGTCAAATTCTAGGAGGAGAAAGCCTTCATAAGATCTCACAAGTTTCCAACAGATGATTAGAGTGGGCCAACAGAAGCTCCAAGGATTGAACAAGGACCTTACTCTCAGGGCACTAGTTCAAGTACAGTGACAAGTATAGGCGCAGGTACAGGTGCTGAGGAGAGTTCACAACAAATGGGAAACAAGTGTAGGATGAGGAGCACGAAGCTCCAACCACCACCAAGGAAAGAAGAAATAGGGAGGTGCTTTAGACATTGAATGAGAGGAGTTCGTGGGAGCTCTTAGAGCGAGCACAAGGGAGCATAGACAGCTAGACAGGTATAAGGCATTGGTGACAAAGGTCATTATAAGAAAGACTTCCAGCTATCAAGAGGTTGCACAACACCAGGTGTGGTGGGATGCAATGGTGGAGGAGTATAACTCCATCATGCTAAATGATGTTTTGGAGGTTGTGCCTATACTAGTGGACAGTGTAGTAGTTGGCTCTCAATGGATCTACAAGATCAAATATGTTGCAGATGGAAGTGTGGACAAATATAAAGCTAGGTTCGTGGCCAAGGGTTTTGCTCAAAAATAGGGCATAGACTATGAGGCGACATTCGCTCCAGTGGCTAGATACACTTCTAACAGGGCTCTAATATCTCTAAAAATGTAGATGAGATCAAAGATTCACCATATGGACATGAATACAGCTTTCCTGAACGGGGTGATAGATGAGGAGGTGTATATCTAACAGCCAAAATTATTTGAGACGCATGGGGGAGATACTCATGTTTGCAGGTTGAAGAGGGCACTATACAGACTTAAGCAAGCTCCCAGAGCATAGTATGGTCGGATCGACAAATACTTGCAGCATATGGGTTTCGTGAAGAGCGATGTTGATTCTAACTTCTACTATTTAATTGTAGGAGGCAAGTCACTCATTCTCATACTATATGTGGATAATCTATTTCTTATAGGGTCATCAGGGCTCATAGAGGACTACAAGAGGGACTAGGCAGCTGAGTTCGAGACAAAGGATTTGGGACTAATGCATTATTTCCTAAGACTGGAGGTATGGAAGACAGATGAGGAGATCTTCCTTGGGCAAGGGAGATACACTATGGAGACCTTGAAGAGATTCAGGATATAGGATTGTAGACCCATGTCTACGCCTATGATTACCAACAAGAGGAAGATATATGCATCAAAGGATGTAACAGTGGAACCAACCTTGTATAGGTAGCACATTGGATCTCTTATGTATCTGGATTTTGGTCAACACAATACCAAACATTCATTTCATGATCAACACTCTCAATCAGTTCGTGGTGGAGCCAAAGAGAGTACAATGGACAACAATGAGACATGTACCACAATATCTACAAGGTACAATTGAGTATGGTCTGAGATATACGCGAGGTGATGGTGTCAAATTGATGGGATATACAGATGCAGACTGGGCAGGTAGTGTAGTAGATCGGGAAAGAAGCTCAGGATGTTGCTTCAATATTGGATCAAGGGTTGTCTCTTGGTGTAGCAAGAAGCAGAAGTCCGTGGCACTAAGTTTTGTAGAGATAAAATACATGGCAGCAAGCATGGCCACATGTGAAGCTATTTGGCTTCGGAAGCTGCTAGTGGCACTATTTGGTTAGAGGATGGATTCAACCAGTATCTACTCTGATAATCAGAGTTGCATCAAGCTCTCTAAGAATCCAGTGTTCCATGATAGGTCGAAACACATTGACATCAAATACCACTTCATCAGAGATTTTGTACAACATGGATTGGTTCGGCTACACTATGTTTCCACAAATTAACAAGTTGCAGATATTCTGAGAAAGGCTTAAGTTGGGAATAGTGGAGAACACATTCCTCACTAAGAGGGATTGTTAGTTTTTTCTGTAGCTTGGATAGGTGTTATAGTCTCTGTAGAAATGGCAAGAAATTTGTTAGTACCGATGAATTCGAACTGAAATCAAGAGATACAAATTTCTTCTACAATCTATGGAATAGAAAATCACAAGATAGAAACACATGAAATGACATGAAAACACCATAACACAAGGAACACAACAATTGTACAAGGGAACCCAACTAGGTTAAACCCCTCCACTTCTTTTCATTAATCAGATGAAAATGAGAAACTATTACAATGTCTTGCTTCAACGCTGAAGCACACCTTGCACTATAAAACCCTTCTCTCGTTGAATGACTATCTCTGGCCAACACTTAGCCTATTCAAACTCCCCATCTTCCTCCTATTTCCTTGCGCAAATCCTGGAGAAATTGAGCTCCTAAAGAATAGGGGAATTCCCTATTTCCTTGCGCAAATCCAAAGGAATTGATCGCCTGCTTAATTGCCAAGCCTGTACACTCAAATAGTATACAATTGATGATTACATTGTGCCTTTTCCTCCACTCAAACTAGGCAATTCGAATTCCATGCATGTCTATGCTATTTTTGGCTAATTTACTAGTTAACTGAGAGATCAGTAAGTTGACAACAGTCATAACTACTCAACCGACTCAACTAAGGACTAGATCTCAGTTAACTGAGTTCAACTGAAAATAACTGAACTATATTGCTAAATTTTAGCAATCACTACATGCACAACTCTACTCCAATCCTACAAACTCAAATTTTCTGATCTAACTAGATGAAAATGCCATGTCACACAAGGTAACTGCGATCCAAGTCATCTTGCTGATGTGGAAAATCGAATTAGTCAATTTGACTAAGGCATAAGTAAAATTGAGCCTTGCTACAATTTCTAACACTCCATCTTAGTAAGAAAGGGATTTTGCATCACCCCTATCCTACATCTGTGGAACTTGAATTTGTCTCTTGGCAATGCCTTTTTCAAAATATATGCATCCTGCTTCTCGGTGGGAATGTACTGCAACATCATGATTCTCCTCTCCACACAATCTCTCAAGTGATGATACCTGATATCAATGTGCTTAGCCCTATCATGAAATGTTGGATTCTCAGAGAGTTTGATACAACTCTGATTATCACAATAAATCATTGTCGGATCCATCTCTTGACTGAAAAGACTCACAAGAATTTTCCTCATCCATATGGCCTCGCATGTTGCTTGACTTGCAACTATGTACTTGGCCTGTGCTGAGCTTAGTGCTACACACCATTATTTCCTGCTATAACAGGAAATAGCTGCAAACCCAACAATGAAGATAGATCCTGAAGTACTCTTCTTGTCTAATGGACTCCCTGCCTAATCTGCGTCAATGAAGCCTTGGAGCTTCATACCATCTGTCCTCATGTACCATAACCCATAATCTGTAGTGCCTCTGAGGTATCAGAACACATGCTTTGCTACCTTCCAGTGAAGCTTGGTAGGCTTCACCATAAATTGACTCGGCTAGTTAACTGCAAAGCATATGTTGGGCCTTGTGTTCACCAAATACATTAAGGATCTCACAAGTTGTTTGTAGATGGTAGGATATACTGCCTCTCCTGAAGAACCATGCTCCTTCCTCCAGTTTGTAGCTAGAGGAATGTCCATAGGCTTGCAGTTCTACATATGAAATCTCTGAAGTATTTCAAAGCAAAGCTCCCTTGACTCACAAACAACTATCCATCTCACTTCCATATCTCCAACCCAAGGAAGTAATGCATCAAGCCCATGTCCTTCATCTCGAATTCTCTTGCAAGGTCCTCCTTGCAAGAGTGGATCAACTGCTCATCCCCTGTAAGTATCAAGTCATCAACATACAATACCAAGATAAGCAACTTGCCATCTACCACAATGTGATAGAGATTGGCATCTGCTTCACTTTTGGTGAAGCCCAATCCACTGAGATATGTGTCAATCCGAGTGTACCATGCTCGAAGCACATTTTTGAGACCATAAAGGCTCTCCCGAGTCTGCACACATGCCTCCCTATCATATCTCTCAAACAAAAACCCCTCAAGCAACTCTATGTAAATCTCTTCCTCAACCACTCTGTTGAGGAAGGCAGTCTTCACATCTATCTGGTGGATCTTCCACCCCATCTGTGAAGTTAATGCTAGAATGGTTCGGATTGAGGAATATCTTTCCACAGGGGAAAATGTTTCCTCATAGTCAACTCCCTCTACCTGTGAGAAGCCTTTGGCCACAAATCTGGCCTTGTACTTCTCAATGCTCCCATCAGCTGCATGCTTCACTTTTTAAATCCATTTGGAACCAACCACTTACTTGTTCTCTGGTCTCGCACCACTTCCCATACACTATTCTTCATGATGGAGTCATACCCCTCCACCATGGCATCAACCCACACTAGTTGAGAAACTACTTCCTCAAATGAAGAAGGCTCATAATCAATGAGTTTTGTCATGAGTGCCATGTAACCAGTATACCTGTCTGGTGACCTCCTCTATCTGCGCAAGGATGTAGGAGCTCCCACATGCTCCCTAGCATCTTGCACCAACCTGTCAGCTTCTCTATTTCTCTTCCTCCCTTCTATGGAAGATTTTGGTTGAGTGGGTGCTTCCACTCGGCCTCTTGTCTGCTCCACAACATCCTAAAGCTTTGTATGAGGCTCCTCCTCTGGTGGGATACTCAGCTCTTGCTCTAGAGAGCATCTCATAGCTTTCTCCTCGTCAAATTTGACATCTCTCCTCACCACTGTCACCCTCAGTGAGGGAAAATACACCCTGTAATTATGTGGTGTCTTTGTGTATCCTACAAAGACTTCCACCTCAGCTGTAGGCTGCGATTTCTTCCTGCTATCCTTGGAGACATGACAATACAAAGTAGCTCCAAAAATCCAAAAATGGGATACATCTGGCTTTCTCCCAGAGAAAGCTTCTTTGGGTGTGATCATGCCAAGTATTTGTGAGGGCTCTTGTTCTACAAATAAACTACAGTGTTGCATGATTCTGCCCATAGATGTAATGGCAACCCTTGATCATGCAACATGGCTCTTGCTGTTCCCACTATGCTCCTATTTTTTTCTTTCAGCCACCCCATTTTTTTGTGCTTTATGAGTTGTTGTCAATTCTCTTCTAATACCCTCTTTGGCACAAAATTCCTTGAAAGTGTTAGATACACATTCTCCTCCATTATCACTTCTTAGGGCTTTTAATTTTTGACTAGTCTCCTTTTCAACCAATGTTTTGAATTCAACAAATTTGGAAAAAAATTTATCCTTTTTCCTCATGAAGAAGATCCAGCATTTTCAAGAAAAGTCATCAACAAAAATCACATATTACCTGTGTTTTGTTGTAGAGGATGTCGAAAATGGTCCACGTACATCAAAGTGGACTCGCTCCAAGATTGCTCCAGCTCTGTTATCTCAACCCTGGAAGGTGGATTTGACATATTTCGCTTGTGTGCATCTCTTGCAGACATTATTCTGGTCAAGGGTGTGCTGACCACTACGTGTCAACTACCCATAGCAGTACACTCCCTTTTTTCGCAAAAGGGTAGCGCTTGATCGTTGTGTCCGTGCCATTCGACTACCATCATCAGCCTAATCGTATTATGTTGTAAATCCAGTGTGCATATGTAAATTGTAAATAATCTTAGCAGATCTATATCATGTATGTAATTGCCTGGGTGAATCTAATTTTCTAGTGATGATCTACATTCCGGAAGGTTTTTTGTCTCATCGATCTATGATCGGCAGAGTTTTCCTTAAGCCTAACCCCAAAGTCGAAATGGATTTTGTCATTAGAATCTTAGGGGAGTCCTAGTGTGCTAGGTATGTAAAAGTGATTTGGGAATAATCCTAACTATTTGGTTAGGTTATTACAAATCGCTTGATCTGCTAGATTATATTTGTGTCGCGGGACTGGGTGGTCTATGAGGGTTTATGTCAAATGGGTTTCCCCCCTTGAGATGTAAAAATGTAAAAATCATGATGTAAAGTGTCTTGAGTGTTAGAAAATGTTTTATCCCCTCGTAAGTCCTAGGTCCTAGGTGATTTTCCAAAGGCTAAATTCGAGGGTCCCTTTAAATAAAAAAAAATAAAATATGATACACTCCTAAGGAAGGGTACCTACAGCTTATGCAACAATTCCAGCCTGAAAATGCACAGCAGTGGTGGAAGGCCATTTGGCACCTCAAAGCAGCCCCCAGAACGCGCATGCTTATGTGGGCCATCCTCTTCAACAAAATTCCCACAGGCTCAAATCTGAAAAAAAGGTCATTCCATGGACCTTTCTGGTGCCATTTATGTAGGTGCAATGAGGAAGACACTGAACACCTATTTCTGAACTGTCCTGTTGTCATTGAACAATGGACCCATCTCACCTCCCATCTCCCCTCCCCCCACAGATGGCAAGGACAGACAATCATAGAAGCCTGGCTGCATTGGCTGGAGCACCACTCGGGCAAAGAAAGAAACATCCCCCTCCTCATGAGCTGGGCTATCTGGATGGTGAGAAATCGTGCAATATTTGACCATAAAACTCCATCCTGGCCATCCATCAGAGCACACATCTTGGCAGATTATGCTCTCCTCCCTGATGATCCCCAACCAGCCCCGCCTCGATCTATCACCCCTGAACACATCGACAAATCTTACCCCTGGGCCTATTTTGATGGCTCGGCTCAAGCAGAAGGTTGCGGGGGGGCGCCCTACTCTTCCTTCGGGAAGCACACTGCTTCAAATTACAAATATACCTGGGAAGGGGCACAAACAATTATGCCGAGCTATCCACAGCCAAATTCCTGATCCACTTTGCACTTGAGAATCATTGCACAAAATTACAATTATTTGGAGACTCACAACTTGTTTGCAACTGGCTCAACAGAAAATCTAACTGCAATGTTTATTCTTTGAGACATATACTGGATGAGACACATAGGCTAACAGCAGCATTTGAAAAATTTGATTGTTATCACATTTACAGGGAGCGCAACTCAAGGGCAGACCTTCTGTCCAAGCAAGCAGCGCAAAGGTAAGAGGAAGACTGGCTAATAGAGTGTTGTGCTCCACAACAACCCCCCATTTCATAACATTTTATTTACAAAATTATTATATGGAATGGGTCCCTTTAGAAGTCAATTGGTATCAATATTGCATTATTTGTAAAAGGTCCGCAAACCAAATGAAGGCATTATATAAAACCTTTTGAAAAACCCATATTGAATCAAATATGACAATCTTTTATCATTGCGATAAAGCGATCGCAAGATCGCATATCGCAATGACATAGAAAACGCAAATAAGTGATATATGGGATCCCGCCGATGCGATTTCGCAATCGGCTATCGGCAATACTCTATACACATTTCAAAACGCCCCCATGACATAAGCCCCGATGCGATGCGCAATCGGCGATAAGCTGTCGGCGATACTTTATATGCAGGCTAAGCACCTTAAGTCATTCACCCCGGTCCGATGCGATTTGGCAATCGGCAATCGGCAATATCCCATGTATGATAATAAGGCGCCCAGATTCTACCCCCGATGCGATGCGATTTCGCTATCGGCGGTCGGGGGTATGCTATCCGTATGTTTATATAACACCTATTCTCCCGATGCGATGCGATATCGCTATCGGCGTTTCAAAATTGTCAAAATAAAGATTTAAAGTGTTCCCGATGCCCGATTGCGATATAGCGTGGATTTCGAAAAAGCCGTTAAAAGGAGGGATATTATGATCCATTCGTATTTAAAGTTTGATCTCTTAAATAATCCATCACCTGCACTCAACTGCCAAAATATCCATAGCATGCTTAAGCGAGTCATTCAGCCGAATAATGGTGTAATGAGCATTTAAGGGGTGGCAGGCCTTAAACGGCCATTTAATGTATCTGTAAGATCTTCCCATGGATTGGATCCGCAGCCATTTTTAAGAGTTAATCTCTCAGCACGCTTTGATCGATATATCTTTCCCATATTGGATTTTCATTAGCATATCTCTGTGTTACGTTTATTTTCGCCGCTGTGCAGAATTCATCCATAGAAGGAAGCTCAAACAAGATGGGGAAGAAATCTAAAAAGACCGCAGGCGCTTCCACTACACCAGCTGCAGGACAAGCTGTCGTGGACAAGAAGAAGGGCTTAATATCTGATACTACATGCACGGGTCTCACCAGAGTTACTTGGCAAGGCACTTACAACCTAATTGAAGCCGAAGGACCAGTAAAGACAGTAACAGAAGCTAGTGTGGATTTACTTCGGAAGTCTGAGAGTACTCTCAAGGATTTAGCCGACTCTTTCCTTCACAGAATAGTGGCCAGGGAGAAAATTCTCCCATACACAGACGTTGTGCGATGGGCGATTGAAGAAATCCCAATCTTGGACAGAACTTTCAGCACCAGAGATGGGAGGATTTTCGGATCATTCAAGGCGGATGATTTAAGGCAAATGTATCATTTGCCCGAACCGGAGAAGATATATAATAAAGCGTTCCTGGAGAAGTTTGCAAGCGATAATGAAGTTGAATCCGAACCCATCCGGGATTGGAGACAAAATCCAGCAAACACAAACACGAATCTTCCGGTAAGTACTCGGTTGATTCTCTGGCTTCTCCTTATTGCTATGCAGGAATAATGATGTGTAGATTATGGGGATTGCATGACTCTGCTAATTTTACCATCGAAATGGTTCCTCTAATGGAGGCAGCAGTAAACAGTATAATTATGGATTGGGCCACTATCCTTTCTGACAAACTAGCACAAGCTGTGCTCGAGTTTAGAAGCAAGACCCGGATTTCTGAAAGAATAATTCCCCCATTTTACTACAGTGCCTATATTCTAGACACCCTCTGTTATAATTCTGAATTCCCCGTACTCGGCTGGAGGTGGACTGCACAAGACCCCTCGCCCATTCATATATATCACCAGAAATTGTGGAAATCTTCTTATAAACATCATCTATACCAAGTCTGTAATGGTTTTATGTTGCCTATTCATTATTCCATTTTTGATAGACCTGCTCCCAAGATTTCTTATCAAGCCGGATTCGATTTAACCGGAATAGCTAGTTGGTTTGGAGAGGAAAGGTTTACCTACATAAGAGTTTTCAGCAGCCAAGCCAGACCCCATGTTCTCCCTCTGTACATACCAGATAAGCTTCTAGCAAGGGAAATTTCTTACCAAATCATTTCCGAGAGTGTTACACAAACACTCAAGAAGAATAAGAAGCAAGGCTGGCCCTCTTTTCCTTTGAGGTGTGGTGTATATACCCTGCATGACCTCAAACATGCAGAAAAGGAGGCCACAAAAATTCAATCCTTGACTCTAGCGACTCTCCCAAATAGGCATTTCGATCCAAGAAAAGTTGCCTATAATGCATTAGAACAGGCCAAACTGACAAGATTTGATCATCAGGAAGATCTCTTTGATGACCTGTTCTCCTCAGCCGAGTCAATAAGCCAAGTTAGGAAATTCGCTCTACAAAAATACAATGATGAAGGGTTGACTGAATTTAATAAACTTAGAGAACAGAGGTTGCAAACTCTGCCTCTAGATTTACTAGCAACAACCCCAGCGACATCATCAAGCGAGCCTGGTCAGCGACAGTCAAGGGAACCTCCTGTTATAACAAAAGATCATAAAAAAGAACAGGAAGAAAAGTAGCAGAGAGCGCAAGAGGAAAGACAGAGGAAAGAGATAGAGGAACAGCAAATGAAAGAACAAGAGGAGCAACTGAAGAAACAACAGGAAGAAGTGCAGAAGGAGTCTGAAACCGAAAAACAGAAACAAACCACCATTGATGTCAATATAGATACTTGTTTTGACCCCAAATTGCTCCAGGAATGGAAGCAATTTGACTCTATCATCAGTGGGTTGGAATGTTCCAAAGATACAGACACCTCCAAGACAAACGATACACAGGACATCACTTCACCTCAGGTTCTAAGCGGAACCAGCGGCCCACCCATTTCTAAGGATGTTGAAGTAATACCAAAAGACCCCTCCGACCAAATCATTCTACAGGTAGAAGATATTCCTCCCCTGGATATTTTCTACAGCCCGAGGCATAGAGCAGTGGTAAAACGACAAAGGAAAAGAAGAAAGATTGATCAACCTTCCCTTTTCCCAGAACAAACTGTTACGGGCAGCGTGGTTTGGAAGGAGGAATTCGACCCCTCCGATGACCTAACAAAACTGTCACAGTATGCGGGAGCCTATTCGGCAGCGACAATCGACAAGGCATCGGAGGTAAGTCTTCTACTAAAGACTAAGGACCAAGAAATTTTCTCATTACAGGCAGAGTTGGCTGAATCAAAGCAGAAGGCAGAGCAGGCGGAGCAGTAGTTGTCGACACAACAACAAGTGAACAGTCAATTAACTCAGCAATTGCAGGCAGAAAAGCAAAGGATCGACCAAAGTGCGATCCAGAAACAGAAGGAATTATCGTAGGCATTGGCACAATTGAGGGCAGCAAACGAGCAAATGATGAAAACAAAAGATGAGCAAATCGCTCAATTGTCATCGCAGCTCGAAATAATAAAGGGCGCTCCACAAGTGGATGAATTCATAGCAGAAGCAGTGCAAATAAACACTGCATTAATATCCCAAATTAGGCTCCTGTGTCAACAAATCGCTCAGGCAGAGCCATTGTGTGAGCTAACGACATCCATAAATCAGCAGGTAGAGAAGGCCAGGAATGAGTTAGACCAAGCCGAAGAGATCATAACCACATATCTTGACTGGCAAGATTCTGATCAAGGGAAAGCAACAAATTTGCCCAGGATCCTAGAAACACATAAAGATATACTCTTCACAGAATGGCACACTCAAGTGATGAAAGCGGAGAGGGCGGCTTCAAGATGTAAATCAACTTCCAGCAATCTAGTTGATCTAGTTAACAACACTCTCTACTTAGCAAATATGATTTCCCAATGTACACCAGGAAAGATGACAACAACAAACATGTTGGAGCAATCATGTTATCCTGATTTAGAGGAAAAGGGGAGATTAATCGCCGGGATTAACAGTTTAACCTTCGATGCATATTGGCTTTTCCTGATTAAGCCGCACACACAGAGAGCCGCCCTTAAGTGTTTAACAGATGCAATCGGGTATATAATTCCCGATATTCAGGATGCCACCTATGCCGCCCAGCTCAGTTCGCGCCTCAACAAACCTCCTGAAGTAGAGCCAATGCTTGCGATAAGTCAGCTCAGATTTAAAGGCAAGCAGCCTACTTGATGAATCATGCCACCGATTGCCAGATCGCTGAGGGAAATAGGATCAAGATTTATTGATACCAATTTAGTAGGATTTCAATTTAATAGATATTTAGATTAATTTAGTATTTATAGACCCTTTCATTGTTTTGGAAAGGGTCGTAAAGTTTTGTACCAGACTAAAAGACTGAAGTTTGCACTATTGTGCTTCAGTCATATTCTTTTATGAAACTAGACCAGTTATTCTTAATTCGATAAGGAAGCTTTTTATGCGATTGTGCACTATTGTCTTTGTATGGAAATGTTTCTGCGTTGAAGGAAGAATTACAAGTAGCGATTGATATCGGGAGTGTCAAAGCAGCTCATATGGTATTTTTATCTATGTTTGAATCCATTCCTGTTATGTGAATCGTTATTTGATTATCCTTGCTATTGTTGATTGCATGCATATGTTTTAACAGCAGTTCTATATTCCTTCCACTATTGGATGTTTTATGGTATGCTTATCTTTTAATCATGTATGTGTCGATAATATAAATGATGAGTGTAGTAATACTGCTTTAATCGTTTTGCTTAACTATTTAGGCACAACAATTTTGAATGAATTAATATCTATGTCTGATAAATAGAGTCATCTATATGCCTGTCTTTAGATACAGACCATCAAACGCTACACTTTAAAGCTCAATAGATTCCCGAGATAGGTCATAGTTCTTTTATTCTTGTCAATAGTTTTAGTTATTCGCCCATCGCTAGCTTAGTTTTATAAATCATCCATTCATCCCGTTTATCTACTTTTTGGGAAACTGGTCCCATTATCCCCAGTCGAAGCCACTATTCCAAACGGAAAAGGAGCTGTACTAAGGTCCGGACCGGGTGGTTATCCCCGATGTTGTTGCAGTGATTTTCGAGGCATCAACATTTTTGGCGCTAGAAGGAGGGCCATCGACTGTGAATGGCACATAAGCCAAAACCTATAAGTCATTCTAAGAGTAATTCTCCCTCCGAATCCCCTCGATCTTCCTATTTGCATACTGGTTCTCCAGTACCCAAACAAGAAGAAGAGGAATCAACTACCACTGCTCAAACCCATCATACTCCAGAACAATTAAGTCTTGAATCACCTGAAGTCCAGTCTCTTATCCAAAAACTTCAGAGCTTCTCGATTTCACCACAGAAATCTGAGGTATCACAAAGCAGTGCGACTTCGCAGTTCAATTTACCTCACCCTCTCACCAGACTTCAGAGCGAAAAGCTCGGTATTGAACCCACTGAGTTCCCTTTACCCAAAAGGAAAAGGGCGAAGAAAAATACTGAAGAATCTGATAGTGAAGAGCTTTCATCCACATCCTCCATTTCAACTTCTCATCTGCAAAGTCAACCATCCACTCCCCCATTACATATTGTTGTTCACCAGGGATTAGAAGCTTCAACATCCCAATCTGCTCTCTCTTCAACATTATTTACTTCCCAGACATCTGGAATTCCAGCGGTAGTATCATCCACTACTATCATAATGGCAGATCCATGGACCAGACCTGGTGCAGTCAATATGCCTGCACCATTGCATCCATTACTAGACTACCCTGAAAAATGGCTACCCAAGTTCAATCCAGATGATGGGACCTAGGCTGAGGAACACATTAATAATTTCATGTTGGCAGTCAACTTGAAAGGAGTAACATAACAAGACGTTGCTGTTAGACTTTTCCCTTACACCTTGCAAGGATCAGCAAGATCATGGTATTTTTCTTTACCCTCTGGTTCCATTACCAGTTGGAACACTTGCCAAGAGCAGTTTCTTACCAAATATGGAGATGATAGGTCTTTGGCTACTTTAATAAACGATCTCTCCAATCTGAGAATAGAACATAGGGAACCAATTAAGGAATTTAATGCTCGCTTCAATAAACTCCTAAATAAAATCCCTACAGCCTCCAAACCAAGCGAACAAATTCGGAGCGAATGGTATATAACAGCTCTGCCTGCCAATATAGCCATCTTTGTAGATAGAGCCGAGAAACCTACCTTAGCCAAAAACATGAAAGAAGCGCTTGCTGTGGAGAAACGCATCAATGCCCTGGAAAAGAAAGCTGCCCTGGAAGACAGAAAAGCCAAAAAAGTCTCTTTTAAAGATGACTCAAGAAAGAAAACCTCCAAAGACCCCTATGACATGGAAGGTTTGCAAAAAGTTCTAAAAAAATTATCAAATGAAATGGTTGAAATAAAGAAACAGGTAGCTGAGACATCAACCAAAAGACCCTTTAGAAATTTTAAGAAAAATGAATCAAAGCCACCAAATGTCATATCTAATGCTGATTCAGAACAAGAAGAAGAGGAAGAGGAATCGATTTCACAAACTAGCGATGAAGAAGAAGTAGTAGAATGTCATGGAATGTGGGATTTTATACTCCCCAACTCCGATACCGACAACGAAGAAGAAGCATTCCCGGTTACTACTAGAAGCAAAAGTACTCCCGAGCCCGTTCAAGTAACATCCAAGAAAAGGAGTGCTGGTGCCGCTACAACTAAAGAAAAAACGCCTGCTAAGAAATCACCTGCAGCTGTTCCCCAGAACCAGCCTTCAACTTCTAACACTCCTTCAACATCTAAAACATTAGTGGTATCAGATTCAATGGAGTATAATATTGTTGATGACATGAAGAAAACTAAAGCAAACATTACTATGTTTGAACTTAGTAAATTAAAGCATCAGCAGAAATTACTTCTTAAAGAATTGAATGTTGTTCCCTCTACACCTCTTCCCAGTGCGAAAGCTGCTAATGATTCAGGCCAACCTCCTCCAGGCATGGTTGAAGCTAGAGATTCAGTTCTGATTGGAGATAGATCAAATTCTCATACTCCACCCTTCCTTCTAACCTACGAGATCTATAACAGAAACCTGCACAACTGTTTAATTGACTCAGGGGCATCATCTAACATAATGCCAGCTTCAGTTTGTTCTAAACTGAACATTGAACCCCAGAAGTCTGCTATCCATATTGTACAGTTGGACAGGACCAAGGTACAGGTTGTTGGAGAGATTAATTCCGTAACTATCAGGTTGTCTGCTGATCCCAGAGCAGTATAAAGGATTGACATCCTAATAGCCGATATACCTGAATTTTACGGTTTAATTTTGAGTAGGGATTGGTCCGAAAAATTGCATGGGTATATTTCCACTGATTGGTCACATATGTGGCTTCCCTATAAGGGTAAGCCAAATCAAATAAAGATCGATCGAGAGAAACATATGACCCACACAGTTACTGAATTTGAGCAAGAAAACCAACCCGTAGCGTTCAACAACAACATTTTGGGGAATTATTCGTCAGATTCATTCTTCGGCAACTTTGTTGCCCAACCATCCCCTTTCTCAGTCAATCATTTTACATCTCAGATTGAGAATTTTTCACAAACAGATAGGTCTAGATGTTTCAGTGATACTGAGAAAACTGTAAATACATTTGTTAATACTTCTTTATTTTGGTCTTTATATTTTGATGGCTCTAAGTCCAGTGAGGGCTCAGGAGCAGGTTGTATTTTGGTTAGTCCACAAGGAGAAAAGACAATGCTGTCCTGTAGGCTAGAATTTGAATGCACTAACAATACAGCCGAATATGAAGCCTTAGTCCAGGGACTATATAAAGCGATCGGCCTTAAAGTGCAATATCTAAAAGTATTTGGCGATTCTGAAATTATTGTTAAACAGGTGAGGAATGCAATTTATTGTCTTTCAAATCACCTCAAGCATTATCAATCGCTAGTACAAGAACTTACCTTGCACTTTACCGCATTCAACATTTCCTCCATCCCCAGGTCTCAAAACTCGGCAGCTGATCTCTTAGCCAATGTAGCTTCCAAGCTCCTGCCTTCTGAAGACTACAGCCCAGATAGATTTTCCGTAGAATTGCTTTTTAGGCCTTCAGTTCCTGACAATGTCACTAATTGGAGAGTATTCAACCATGATGAGGATATTTTACAATTCTTAACTTCTGAAAAGTCCTATGATAATCAAATCATTGAGGAAGATGAGCATGACTCCCAAATGAGAGAAACACCTCATGAAAATGCAATTCCTAAGCCTGTGGTAAAGCTGGAAGATCTTTATGATATTAAAGACAGGTTTAAACCTGTAACTAATGCAAAGCTCGAAAGCTCTACCCTTAGGTTTGAATTGATAAATCTAGGTACTGAACAAGCTCCTCAAAATATTAATTTAGGATTAGGACTTTCTTTTGAAGAGAAAGAGGCATTCATTAGACTGTTAAGAAAAAACAAACAGGTCTTTGCTTGGAAGTATGATGATTTGAAGACATATGATACATCCATTATCCAGCACACTATTCCAATGCTGCCCGACCAGAAACCGATTCAGCAGAAGTTAAGAAAAATACATCCAAACTTGGAGAGCCAGATAAAATTGGAACTTAACAAACTCTTGAAAGCCAAGATTATTTTTCCTGTCCAACACTCAAACTGGGTCTCTAATATGGTGCCAGTCAGAAAGAAAAATGGCGACATTCGAATTTGTATTGATTTCAGAAATTTGAATAAAGCAAGCTTGAAAGACAATTTCCCATTACCTACTATGGAGCAAATACTCCAATCAGTAGCAGGCTCTGAATTGATGTCCTTTCTAGATGGTTTCTCAAGATATAACCAAGTCTTGGTTCATCCTGATGACCAGCTTAAAACTACATTCAGAACAAAATGGGGAACGTATGCATATCAGAAAATGCCTTTCGGACTTATAAATGCAGGAGCGACATTCCAAAGAGCTATGGATATAGCTTTTAGAGGGTTAATTAATAGAACAGTAGTCGTCTATCTAGACGATATTACTGTATTCTCTAAGGAGAGGTATAATCATTTGCATGATCTAAATCAAATTTTTCAGCGTTGCAAAAGATATGGTATTTCTCTTAACCCTAAAAAGTCGTTCTTTGCTCTTGATCAAGGAAAGCTCTTGGGATTTATTGTGTCCAAAGATGGCATTTATATTGATCCTGATCGGATCAAAGAAATCTCTGAAATCCCTTTCCCACACAATAAAAAATCGATGCAGTCATTTTTAGGCCAGATCAATTTTGTTAAAAGATTTGTTCCAGATTTTTCTCAAATTATTTTGCCACTTCAAACAATGATTAAGAAGAATTCAGTCTTTAAGTGGGGATCAGCAGAAAAGGAAGCTTTTGATCTAATCAAGCAATCAATAATCAATGCCCCAGCCTTGAATACTCCAAATTTTTCTAATCATTTTACATTGTATACCATTGCATCTGACTTGTCTTATGCTGCAGTACTCACGCAACTAAATGATCACAATTTGGAAGCACCCATTTCATTTTTTAGCTCAAATCTTCAGGGTGCTGAATTGAATTACTCTGATGTAGAAAAACAAGCCTTTGTTGTATTTAAAGCAGTCAAGCATTATAGACCCTTCCTTTTGAAAACCCACACAAAAGTGATAGTTCCTTTCCCCGCAGTTAGGCAACTATTAATCCAAAAAGAATTGGGTGAAAAAAGGGCAAATTGGGTCACAGCGCTTCAAGAATATGACTTAGAAATTAAACCAGCAAAGATTGTCAGGGGTCAAGGTTTTTGCAGAATATTGGCAGGAGCATCCAACATTCCAGAATCAGGCGATACAAGTCAAACTGAAGAAATCAACCAGATAAGTGCCACTGATTCTCAATCTCAATATGCAGATTTAATCTTTTATTTGAAGAATGGTTATGCTCCTCCAAACCTGTCTTATAAAAACAAAAGGGCCCTTAGGCTAAAAGCAAAGAATTTCACAATTATCGATGACGTGCTTTTTAAGCAGAATTATGATTCTATCTTGTTAAGATGCCTTGAGAAACCTGAAGCCCAAAAGGTTTTGCAGGAGTTACATGATGGACCAGCAGGAGGACATTTTGGAGCTGACACAACAGCTCACAAAGTTATTCATGCTGGGTACTATTGGCCTACTCTGTTTAGAGATGCCCACGAATATGTAAGGAAATGCTTCAATTGCCAGACTTCTAGTGGAAGACAACGTAAATCAGCTTTCCCTCTGCAACCAGTCAACATTGAACAACCATTTGAGCAATGGGGATTGGATATCATTGGGGAAATCACTCCACCGTCTTCCAAACAGCATAAGTATATCCTTACCGCTACCGATTATTTTACTAAGTGGGTGGAGGCCATTCCTTTGAAGACAACAAATTCTGAAGCAATCATTGAGTTCATAGACCAATTCATCATTACCAGGTTTGGTGTCCCGAATGCTCTTGTTTTTTATAATGCATCTTATTTCTCAGGCAATGCTATGTTTGATTTCGCTATAAAAAGAGGATTTAAATTAAAATATTCTGCTAATTACTATCCCCAGGGTAATGGCTTAGCAGAATCTACTAATAAAAATCTGATCAAAATTATTAAGCGAACTATAGAGCAAAATCATAAAAACTGGCACAAATCTTTAATGTTTGCATTATGGGCTGATAGGATAACACAAAAAGCTTCTATAGGATCTTCCCCATTTAATCTGGTGTATGGAAAAGAAGCAGTATTGCCCACAAATCTTGTTCTCCCTTCTTTAGCCCTAGTACAGTACATTGAGGAAACTCCTTCTTCTTCTATTCAACTTAGACATGATCAAATTCTAAAATTAGAAGAGGAAAGAGAAAAAGCTAGAGTTACTCATGCCAGACATCAGCAAATCATCAAAGCAGCTTTTGATTCAGTCTCATCCGGTTCAAAACAATTTCAAGTCGGTGACTTAGTTCTGAAATGGGACAAAGCCCATGAGGATAAGGGAAAACACACCAAGTTCCAGAAAATGTGGCTTGGACCGTTTCAGATCTGTGAAAAGATAGGCCATTCGACCTTTATATTGCAAGACTTATCAGGGTTGAGAGATTCTCTCCCCGTTAATGGCCTTATCTTGAAGAAATTCTTTAATTGAGGAGGTAACCCCCTTCTCCTTTTAGTTTGATAGATTTTTGTAGTTTGTAGGATTTGTAGGAAATAAAGTTGAAAGGTACCTTCCATTGACCTTTTGCTGTGTTTGAAAAGTTGTCCCACAAAAGTAGCGTGGATATTTGCTTTTAAAATAATAGAACTCTTAACCAAAAGGGATAATTTCTAGGAAATTAGGTATCATTGTATTCTGAAACCACACTTCAAGTTTTGTGAACTCCCCTCAAAATATAGAAGTATTGTAAATCATTTTCTGTTTTCAAAATGGTCACAAAGGGTTATCAATATCAAGATAGAAGCTAGTCCAATTTCAGCATCTTCAACTCTTAACCTGTCATCCATTTACTCTTAAGGAGAAAATTGTTCATCCCATTCACTAAAGTTTATGATTACTCAGAGTGTAATTCTAAAATATCTGATATTAAAGATAAGAGGTCTTATTGCAAGCCTGCTTACCATGTTCATAGGGAAATAGTTTAACTGACATTACCAATACTGCATACCAAAACAGGGTAATGGCTTGAAATTACAAGACAAGGGGTCTCATCACGAGCCAGCTTGTTCAGTTAGACTACTACCAGTGAATGGCATTGTCAACAGCTGGCCACCAAACCAGGACAATGGCTTTTTATCTTATCAAAAACAGAAAAGGAAATGAAATACAAAATATGAAAACATGTTTTGAATTCATTCTGTTAATCGCACTCTTAATTGAATGGAACAATGGACAATAACATGGCTAAAAGGTATCCCTGTCGAAACTATAAACGTTTGCTGGAAGCAGAGGCTCTACCTATGACAAAGGAGTTCACTTTAAAAGCTGATTTGGAGAAGTTTTCTGTTTTATCATTATAAACCCATAGAGGCTTATTTAAAACTTAGAATGTATCTATTTTCTTAAAAAAGAGAGGAAATTAGCAAAAATAGATTCATTTCACTTGGAATGCATATATACCTAGTTATATTAGAATTTTCCCTTTGATTAGAATTCTATTTTTGAAAAAGTTTAAGTATTTCTATACTTTTCAGAGATAACTGTTTCTTCCAGCGAATCGCCAATTGTTGTGCTCCACAACAACCCCCCCATTTCATAACATTTTATTTACAAAATTATTATATGGAATGGGTCCCTTTAGAAGTCAATTGGTATCAATATTGCATTATTTGTAAAAGGTCCGCAAACCAAATGAAGGCATTATATAAAACCTTTTGAAAAACCCATATTGAATCAAATATGACAATCTTTTATCATTGCGATAAAGCGATCGCAAGATCGCATATCGCAATGACATAGAAAACGCAAATAAGTGACATATGGGATCCCGCCGATGCGATTTCGCAATCGGCTATCGGCAATACTCTATACACATTTTAAAACGCCCCCATGACATAAGCCCCGATGCGATGCGCAATCGGCGATAAGTTGTCGACGATACTTTATATGCAGGCTAAGCACCTTAAGTCATTCACCCCGGTCCGATGCGATTTCGCAATCGGCAATCGGCAATATCCCATGTATAATAATAAGGCGCCCAGATTCTACCCCCGATGCGATGCGATTTCGCTATCGGCGGTCGGGGGTATGCTATCCGTATGTTTATATAACACCTATTCTCCCGATGCGATGCGATATCGCTATCGGCGATCGGCATTTCAAAATTGTCAACATAAAGATTTAAAGTGTTCCCGATGCCCGATTGCGATATAGCGTGGATTTCGAAAAAGCCGTTAAAAGGAGGGATATTATGATCCATTCGTATTTAAAGTTTGATCTCTTAAATAATCCATCACCTGCACTCAACTGCCAAAATATCCATAGCACGCTTAAGCGAGTCATTCAGCCGAATAATGGTGTAATGAGCATTTAAGGGGTGGCAAGCCTTAAACGGCCATTTAATGTATCTGTAAGATCTTCCCATGGATTGGATCCGCAGCCATTTTTAAGAGTTAATCTCTCAGCACGCTTTGATCGATATATCTTTCCCATATTGGATTTTCATTAGCATATCTTTGTGTTACGTTTATTTTCGCCACTGTGCAGAATTCATCCATAGAAGGAAGCTCAAACAAGATGGGGAAGAAATCTAAAAAGACCGCAGGCGCTTCCACTACACCAGCTGCAGGACAAGCTGTCGTGGACAAGAAGAAGGGCTTAATATCTGATACTACATGCACGGGTCTCACCAGAGTTACTTGGCAAGGCACTTACAACCTAATTGAAGCCGAAGGACCAGTAAAGACAGTAACAGAAGCTAGTGTGGATTTACTTCGGAAGTCTGAGAGTACTCTCAAGGATTTAGCCGACTCTTTCCTTCACAGAATAGCAGCCAGGGAGCAAATTCTCCCATACACAGACGTTGTGCGATGGGCGATTGAAGAAATCCCAATCTTGGACAGAACTTTCAGCACCAGAGATGGGAGGATTTTCGGATCATTCAAGGCGGATGATTTAAGGCAAATGTATCATTTGCCCGAACCGGAGAAGATATATAATAAAGCGTTCCTGGAGAAGTTTGCAAGCGATAATGAAGTTGAATCCGAACCCATCCGGGATTGGAGACAAAATCCAGCCAAACACAAACACGAATCTTCCGGTAAGTACTCGGTTGATTCTCTGGCTTCTCCTTATTGCTATGCAGGAATAATGATGTGTAGATTATGGGGATTGCATGACTCTGCTAATTTTACCATAGAAATGGTTCCTCTAATGGAGGCAGCAGTAAACAGTATAATTATGGATTGGGCCACTATCCTTTCTGACAAACTAGCACAAGTTGTGCTCGAGTTTAGAAGCAAGACCCAGATTTCTGAAAGAATAATTCGCCCATTTTACTACAGTGCCTATATTCTAGACACCCTCTGTTATAATTCTGAATTCCCCGTACTCGGCTGGAGGTGGACTGCACAAGACCCCTCGCCCATTCATATATATCACCAGAAATTGTGGAAATCTTCTTATAAACATCATCTATACCAAGTCTGTAATGGTTTTATGTTGCCTATTCATTATTCCATTTTTGATAGACCTGCTCCCAAGATTTCTTATCAAGCCGGATTCGATTTAACTGGAATAGCTAGTTGGTTTGGAGAGGAAAGTTTTACCTACATAAGAGTTTTCGGCAGCCAAGCCAGACCCCATGTTCTCCCTCTGTACATACCAGATAAGCTTCTAGTAAGGGAAATTTCTTACCAAATCATTTCCGAGAGTGTTACACAAACACTCAAGAAGAATAAGAAGCAAGGCTGGCCCTCTTTTCCTTTGAGGTGTGGTGTATATACCCTGCATGACCTCAAACATGCAGAAAAGGAGGCCACAAAATTTCAATCCTTGACTCTAGCGACTCTCCCAAATAGGCATTTCGATCCAAGAAAAGTTGCCTATAATGCATTAGAACAGGCCAAACTGACAAGATTTGATCATCAGGAAGATCTCTTTGATGACCTGTTCTCCTCAGCCGAGTCAATAAGCCAAGTTAGGCAATTCGCTCTACAAAAATACAATGATGAAGGGTTGACTGAATTTAATAAACTTAGAGAACAGAGGTTGCAAAATCTGCCTCTAGATTTACTAGCAACAACCCCAGCGACATCATCAAGCGAGCCTGGTCGACGACAGTCAAGGGAACCTCCTGTTATAACAAAAGATCATAAAAAAGAACAGGAAGAAAAGCAGCAGAGAGCGTAAGAGGAAAGACAGAGGAAAGAGATAGAGGAACAACAAATGAAAGAACAAGAGGAGCAACTAAAGAAACAACAGGAAGAAGTGCAGAAGGAGTCTGAAACCGAAAAACAGAAACAAACCACCATTGATGTCAATATAGATACTCGTTTTGACCCCAAATTGCTCCAGGAATGGAAGCAATTTGACTCTATCATCAGTGGGTTGGAATGTTCCAAAGATACAGACACCTCCAAGACAAACGATACACAGGACATCACTTCACCTCAGGTTCTAAGCGGAACCAGCAGCCCACCCATTTCTAAGGATGTTGAAGTAATACCAAAAGACCCCTCCGACCAAATCATTCTACAGGTAGAAGATATTCCTCCCCTGGATGTTTTCTACAGCCCGAGGCATAGAGCAGTGGTAAAACGACAAAGGAAAAGAAGAAAGATTGATCAACCTTCCCTTTTCCCAGAACAAACTGTTACGGGCAACGTGGTTTGGAAGGAGGAATTCGACCCCTCCGATGACCTAACAAAACTGTCACAGTATGCGGGAGCCTATTCGGCAGCGACAATCGACAAGGCATCGGAGGTAAGTCTTCTACTAAAGACTAAGGACCAAGAAATTTTCGCATTACAGGCAGAGTTGGCTGAATCAAAGCAGAAGGCAGAGCAGGCGGAGCAGCAGTTGTCGACACAACAACAAGTGAACAGTCAATTAACTCAGCAATTGCAGGCAGAAAAGCAAAGGATCGACCAAAGTGCGATCCAGAAACAGAAGGAATTATCGGAGGCATTGGCACAATTGAGGGCAGCAAACGAGCAAATGATGAAAACAAAAGATGAGCAAATCGCTCAATTGTCATCGCAGCTCGAAATAATAAAGGGCGCTCCACAAGTGGATGAATTCAGAGCAGAAGCAGTGCAAATAAACACTGCATTAATATCCCAAATTAGGCTCCTGTGTCAACAAATCGCTCAGGCAGAGCCATTGTGTGAGCTAACGACATCCATAAATCAGCAGGTAGAGAAGGCCAGGAATGAGTTAGACCAAGCCGAAGAGATCATAACCGCATATCTTGACTGGCAAGATTCTGATCAAGGGAAAGCAGCAAATTTGCCCAGGATCCTAGAAACACATAAAGATATACTCTTCACAGAATGGCACACTCAAGTGATGAAAGCAGAGAGGGCGGCTTCAAGATGTAAATCAACTTCCAGCAATCTAGTTGATCTAGTTAACAACACTCTCTACTTAGCAAATATGATTTCCCAATGTACACCAGGAAAGATGACAACAACAAACATGTTGGAGCAATCATGTTATCCTGATTTAGAGGAAAAGGGGAGATTAATCGCCGGGATTAACAGTTTAACCTTCGATGCATATTGGCTTTTCCTGATCAAGCCGCACACACAGAGAGCCGCCCTTAAGTGTTTAACAGATGCAATCGGGTATATAATTCCCGATATTCAGGATGCCACCTATGCCGCCCAGCTTAGTTTGCGCCTCAACAAACCTCCTGAAGTAGAGCCAACGCTTGCGATAAGTCAGCTCAGATTTAAAGGCAAACAGCCTACTTGATGAATCATGCCACCGATTGCCAGATCGCTGAGGGAAATAGGATCAAGATTTATTGATACCAATTTAGTAGGATTTCAGTTTAATAGATATTTAGATTAATTTAGTATTTATAGACCCTTTCATTATTTTGGAAAGGGTCGTAAAGTTTTGTACCAGACTAAAAGACTGAAGTTTGCACTATTGTGCTTCAGTCATATTCTTTTATGAAACTGGACCAGTTATTCTTAATTCGATAAGGAAGCTTTTTATGCGATTGTGCACTATTGTCTTTGTATGGAAATGTTTCTGCGTTGAAGGAAGAATTACAAGTAGCGATTGATATCGGGAGTGTCAAAGCAGCTCATATGGTATTTTTATCTATGTTTGAATCCATTCCTGTTATGTGAATCGTTATTTGATTATCCTTGCTATTGTTGATTGCATGCATATGTTTTAACAGCAGTTCTATATTCCTTCCACTATTGGATGTTTTATGGTATGCTTATCTTTTAATCATGTATGTGTCGATAATATAAATGATGAGTGTAGTAATACTGCTTTAATCGTTTTGCTTAACTATTTAGGCACAACAATTTTGAATGAATTAATATCTATGTCTGATAAATGGAGTCATCTATATGCCTGTCTTTAGACACAGACCATCAAACGCTACACTTTAAAGCTCAATAGATTCCCGGGATAGGTCATAGTTCTTTTATTCTTGTCAATAGTTTTAGTTATTCGCCCATCGCTAGCTTAGTTTTATAAATCATCCATTCATCCCGTTTATCTACTTTTGGGAAACTGGTCCCATTATCCCCAGTCGGAGCCACTATTCCAAACGGAAAAGGAGCTGTACTAAGGTCCGGACCGGGTGGTTATCCCCGATGTTGTTGCAGCGATTTTCGAGGCATCAACATAGAGGAAGAAGTGGATGGAACCTACCATCGCCATTATCATAGGCCTTTTGTAGATCCATGAGCTCAAAGAGAAAATCAGATTTAAAGATGGCTCCATCCTATACACACAAGTTTTTTGCTTTCGGTTTTGAAGTTGCTGCAAACTTGGATGTTTATTTATATAATACAGACTTTCTATTCGGTCGCCATAGGCCAGCGTATGCTAGTTTTCCATATACGGTTCATACTCTGAAGTCTCCCTGCGTGGAGCACTATAACAAAGTATATTACAGGTATTTAATGATACAACAAACTATATGATATGAGTCCAGGAAACTCCCTGCGTGGAGGTAAATGGTTTTTTTTGTAGTGCTGAATATACATGGTTGGAAAAACTGTGTATAATTATGCTACTGTTAAGAGAGGTAGTCAGCCTCACTATGCATATGTTTAAACATCTACAGAATGTAATTTCTTTGCTAATGGAAATTACGACTTTTTCTACGGAAAATATATATATATATATATATATATATATATATATATATATATATATATAGTCAAAGTTTTGAGGAAATAAATACAAAATTTTAATTTTTTAATACATCAAAATGCATTTAAAATTTCGACGGATGAGATTAAAAGAGATTTTGATCCTCATCGACGATCGAGATCGCTTTGACATGGATCACTCGAACTAGCCATTGGGAAATTTTTCTTTAAATAGGGTGTCCAGGGTCATTTGAGATGATAATTCGACCTTCAAGTCGTGTGCTGAGTGAAAGCTCTCTTGAAATCTTTTTCATGTGCAATAAAGAAAGACTTTGGGGTTAATCTCTGCTGCTGTTACTCTGCGGGAAATGCTATAAGATGTTTTACTTTCTTGCATAGATTTACTTTCAGCCATTGATGTTAGCTTATTGAAGAGTGACTTAGACATAGGTATCTTGTCTTATCACTGGGGTTTGAATGATAGTTTAATTTATGAATATAATGGTAGGTATCTCCATTAGATCTGAATTTCATTGTCGTTTTCTCTCTCTATGTTAATGGTTGAATTAAGCTGTGCAGGAAATCTTTCTTTTTGAGATTACCGGGCATTTGGGAAAGTTCTCAGCTGAACCAGCCAACTCCCAGATATCATTTTCTGAAGAGCCCAGCTGGTTTTGATCCCGAGCTTATCATTAAATTTTATGTTGTGGATGCATGAAGGGTTTTCTGAAGCACCTCATATTGAACTTAAAATTTTGAAAATATTTATGTGGCAAACTGACAAATCTGGCTATATTTAGAGCCTGCAGCCTGTGAATATTGTAATTATTTAGCTAGGGTTTTTTAAGGTCTCATTATTATTTTGTTTCTGGGCATTTTGCTTCTATCATTGTAGGTACAGATTTTGAAAATTCTTCAGGGTTTTCCATCAGGCAATCTGATCTTCAAGGTTTCCATCTGGCAATCTAAAGTAGGAAGGGTTTAAAATTTTAATTAAGTCTCTAGACTACCAGTCCATTACCTCCGGTATTAGTTTCTCCACTGCCCAAGGTCGATTTTCATTTTCGCAGGAAATTTTTGAAATTTTTTTAAGGTGTACGTTGTCCAAACCTCCAGATCTGCCTCCTTCTCCCTACGATACTTCCTTGTAGCATCATTCTCCTTCAATTGCTTTCATATTCCCTTCAAAACCGCACCCACACTTCCCCTGTTGCTGCGTTCATCTCCTCTCCCATGCAGTTTCCTCTCCACAAAATTGCATTCCCCTTAACTTGCGTGCTACCTCCATTTTGCAACCCTCAGATCTGCATTCCTCCTTCTGCTGTCACCCTTATGACTGTCGAAGCACCCTTCTACTCCACGTTGTTCCAAAACCCTAATCCAGCCTTCACGCCGCCATCGCTGTCAGCTTTCATCTATCCAAAACCTGCAAGAAAAATCAAAGTACACTGCCCACAGTGTTTTTTTTTTTTTTTTTCTTCCGTCGTGCACCTTCATCACCGCAGCTCCTCATCCTTTAACGTTGCCAGAACTTGCATGAAATATAAAATAAAAATAAAAAAACCAAAGCCCCATCTCCTCACGCAGCCCTTCCTCCCTTCTTCGCTCATCTCCACGCTTCCATCTGCAGTTGCCCATAGCCCCTCACGCAGCTGCATGCAATCTTCAACACCCTACGCAGCCCCTTCACCCTTCACGATGCCTTTCACGCAAACCTTGTCCACATTCCCGTCCAACCTGCAATCAAAACATACAGCCTCCATAACCCATCCATGTGCTGTTCGAGATCCCTTCTTCGAACCTGCAAATACCAAATGCGAACAAAATTTGATTTTGTTTTGATATGTTGTGTAGGTTTTAGGTTAGATTCTTTTAGTTCATGCATATATGTTAGTGTAGGATAGTGAAGGTAGATCTAGATTTATTTTAGATTTTTTTTATTTTATGATTTTAATTGTGTTTCAAAGAAAATCCTAAAAACATAAAACTTTTAAATTTGTTTAAAGAAAAACAATTTTGATTTCATTTCATTAAAAATTTTAACTTTGTGATTTTAAAAAACAAAAAAATCGATCCTCTTCTACTTCTATATATGCGTATAATTGCATTTGGTTTAGTTTTAGACTTTAATCAAATTAAACTTTTATTTCGATTTTTTTTTTGGGATGTTTGATTTCATTTCATTTTTATGATTAAAACGTTAAAAATTTAAAAAACACAAAACTTCTAATTTAGTTAAATAAAACAATTTTGATTTTATTTAAAAAATATATATATATATAAAAAAAAGCATAAAAAGTTAATTTTAGAGTTTGATTTATTTTTTGTTTAGATTTTTATTTAATCTCTAGAAAATAAAAAAAAAAATCTAAAAAATCTAAAAAAATTAAAAATAAAAGTAAAACTATAAAAAAAAATTAAAATCTTAAACATTTAAAAAATCATAAAAAAATTTGGTGATTAAAAACCAAGCAAAGAGGATTTGTGCTTTAATGTTAAAAAATTTTAAATGTGGTTTATGGCCCATTAAAATTTTTATTTTTTAGCCCTTTTAATTCGTTTTTCCATCCCCTTAAAAGATTTTAAATTTTTCAGTTACCATTAAGCATTATTGCCTAAGGAATAATTTAAATTTTAATTTAAAGTTCCTTTGGTCATTAAATGCATGATTTTCCTATGGTCAAATTACGATAAATGTTTTAAGCTATATTAACTGTTGGAAAAAAATTATTAATTCTAGATCTTGGTCATTAACGATAATTGTTTTAAATCTGGAATTTTTTGCATGTGACAGTGTTGGCCATTTATGTGGATTATCATCACTTTTTCATCACATCGATCTGGATAGCTTGTTTTATTGATGGTTGATTTAAATATCGAAGGCATTAGTCTGAAATTATTTCTATTTTGTGGTCGTGTCTTGTTTTGGCATTTACTCTATCTGGTTTAATCTTTTAAATCCATCAAGTTATCCATTATTAAAATCTTTAGGTGCTTGTTTGCCTTGTTGTGTCTCCCAACTTAGCTGGTTCCCAGTTGGTCTTCCTTTATCCCATAGGGTCTACCCCCCTTAGCCTAGGGAGACTGCTTAAACGGAGAGATCAGGGATCAGGGTGACAACGCCCGGTCTGAGCGTTGTCACGCTGCCTAAACAATCTGTGCGACAACAGGGTGCATTTCGGGAGACCGGTGGTAATCTGCTGCATGATTTTTAAGGCCTCATAGTGTAAGTGTCCCATGCGCTTGTGCCAAATTTCTCCAACATCTCGACTCTACACATTTTTTTGCCTTATTACTTAGTGCAGCACAAGCATCCACCTCAAGTTTGTAGATAATTTTCACTCTAACTGCAATCTCTTTCGCTTTCCCTGTAGCTAAATGCTTCAAAAAATCTTTGCCCTTGTTGAACACAATATCATAACCTTTGTCCTCTAATACAGCTACAGAAATCAAATTCTTCTTTAGCCCAGGTACATACATAACATCTTTCAGATGAAGATGGGAGCCTAACTCCCTCTTAAAGGTGACAATACCAATTCCTTTGGTACTATACCTCCCATCATCTCCAAATTCTATGTGCATCTGGAGATCCTTCTCCTCTAGGCTACTGAAGAATTATTTGCATCTTGTCATATGGAATGAGGCACCAGAATATAGGTACCACACACTCCCCATTACATTGTTTGCCATGCATGCAATCAGGGTGAAGTCAAATTCGAAATGTGAGGTGAGGGCTTCACCTCCTGATCCTCCTGAAGCCTTATTGTTGGATTTCTTGTGCGAACACTTAGTTACATGGTGTCCATATTCGTGGCAATGAAAACATTTTATCTTGTTGAGGTTCTTCTTTTTTCCATTGTTCTGGCTCGACTCAGGCTTGCCTTGGGACTTCTTTCCATTGGCTTTCTTTCCCTTGTTTGCCAAGGTAAAATTTTCTTCCTCCTTAGCTTTGGATGTTACTCCATCTCTAATGTTTCTTCGGGTTTCTTCCTACACCAAATCCAACCAAAGTCTCTCCCAATTTGGTTATTTGTCCCTTCCATTTACAAAGTCCTAGTAACTGTGCCAATATTTCGGAAGGCCTAGGAGAGATAGGCTCACTAGCTCAGAATATCACACATTTTCTCCTACTCCCCCAAGTTCATCTCGAACCTGAGTGAATCTGGAGAGGTATTGTGGAATTGTTTCATTTTTCTACATTCGGATGTTTCTAAGCTTGTCCCTCAATGCCAATTTCCTAGCATTCCTGTTATTTTCGAATAATTCAGTGAGGGTCTTCCACATAGAAAATGGAGTTTCCTTGCCATGTAAATTCAAAACTATGTGGTCTCTCACACCCTCCAAGATGATCCTCCTGGTTTTTGCAGTATCCTTCTCCCACTAGGCTAACTATTGTGCGTCCGATGTTGCTAGTTTTGGAATGTTAGTTTTGGTGTATTCCAGCACTCCATTATCATCGAGTACAACTTCCATCCTGTCCTTCCAAGTTATGAAATTTGAGGCTCCCTCCTGGGCATACTCCAATATCAATCCATTGAAAGACATTTTCCCGCACAAAAGAAAACTGCTTCACTGAATCTACAAATCGAAATTTCTGAAGAATTAGATCTATTATTTGGTTTTTATTGTGTTTTCAAACTTTGATACCATGTAGAAATGGAAAGAAAATTTCTACTACTAATGAATTCGAACTAAACCCTAGAGATACAAATTTCTTCTACAATCTACAAAATAGAAAATCATAAGATAGAAACACATGCATCCATCAAAACACAAGGAACACAATGATTTTATAGGGGAACCCAACTGGGAAACCCCTATGTTGCTTTACATTAACAAGATGAGAAAGAGAAACCATATAATAATGTCTTGCTTCAACTCTGAAGCACACCCTGCATAGTAAAATTGTTATCCTACTAAATGACTATCTATGGCCAACACTTATCCTATTCAAGCACCCCAAATTTCTCCTATTTCCTTGCATAATCCTGGAGAAATTGAGCTCCTAAAGAATAGGAGAATTCCCTATTTCCTTGCGCAAATCCGAGGGAATTGATCACCTGATTAATTGCCAAGCCTGTACACTCAACTAGTATACGATTGATGATTACAATGTGCCTTTTCCTCCACTCCAACTAGGAAATTCAAATTCCATGCATGTCAAAGCTACTTTTGGTTGATTGACTAATTAACTAAGAAATAGTGAGTTAACAACAGTCATAACTACTCAACTGACCTTCAAATGACTCAGCTAATGACTAGAGCTTAGTTAATTGAGTTCAATCGAATTGCTAAATTTTAGCAATAACTACATGCATAACTCTACTCCAAGCCCGCAAACTCGAATTTGTTGATCTAACAGGGTGACAAGGCCATGTCGCTCAAGCTAACTACAATCCAAGTCATCTTGCTAATGTGGAAAATCGAATTACTCAATTTGACTAAGGCACAAGTCAATTGAGCCTTTCTTGTTACAATTTCTAACAACCTCTATTGGTGTCTATAAGGCTAAGGAACACAAGAGGATAATTATCTCCAAGACCCAAAAAAAGTTTCTATGGAAAATGTCTTAATTAGATAAATTAGCCAATTATTAATTATTTTCCTAAAGTCTAACTTAGGAAAAGTGGTTAATTAAATCTTATTAATTGAGACAAATTGATTTTTCTCTCCTGACTTCTAGAAAAGTCATGAGAATGGGTCAATGTTAGTTTTTGTAGCATCAGATGGTGGTCTAGTCTCAAAATTTATGGAAAGGCTAAAACACATGAGTTCTCCAAAACCCATAAATCATTTTTGGAAATTCCACTTAGAGACAACTCAATTAAATTAATTGACCATCATTTAAATTTTTCCTAAGTATAACTCAGGAAAACTGGTTACTTAATAGTAATTAATTGAGAAAGGTGAGAATTCTCTAGAAACTCACATGGATTGAATTGGAGATAATCTCAGCCATGGATTAAATTTTAATCTTGGTCGTTGAATTCTCGACTAGATATTATACGAAGAGGTCGATGGGGTTGATGGAGAACACACATAGAGTGAGAGCCAGTAGAGCAATTTCATTGGCAGGTCGAGCTATCCAGCTCCAGAGGTCGATCAGAGGAAGAGATTTCAAGCTAGAAGGGACGCATAGGGGCAGGGATAGTGTTTAGAGGAAGTTTTCCAATTCCAGAGAGTCAACTACAGGAGGCCCAAGTTTCCTCACTGAGGTTGCATAAGGCCTGCACAGATGCTTCAGAGGTAGTGTTCGATTTGAAAAGATAGAGGGTCGATTCAGTTGTTGGAGGTCAGGAGAATTTTTGGCAGAGCCAGCGAATCATTCTCAGAGGCTGAGTTGGGCATATGGCTTGATCAGTTGCAGCTTCCAGGTAAAGCGTTCAAGGGCCTGCGTAGGAATGACGTAAAGGCTAACGCATAGGCTTTCCTGTGGCCTGTTTGTGCCAGTTGTGGAGCTAGATCAGTGTCGGGTGAGACAAAATTTGTCTCACTAATTTTTGTGGCTAGTTTATCTTGTAAAGGATTGCCAGTATTTCAGCGTCCAGTTATACTTAGAATTTCTCACTACTGCATAATAATAAAACCCTCAGTTGTTGCACTGGTTTTCCCACATTGGGTTTTTCCGAGGACAATTATCCAAAAATAATTGTGTGCTTTTTATGTGTGTGCTAGCATATTTCTCAGTTTCCAGCATTTTTATTTTTCGCAGTAATTTTATGGTGAAACTTTGCAATGTGATTTTTTCGACATTTGTTGTAGCAAATAAACTGCATAATTAAATTTACAGTTAAAAGAATAAATTTCTAGTTGTTGCAATTAGAGTTGAGATTTTCACAGTCAAATATAACCTTAGCCTTTGATTATAGATCGTGGTCGTTGATTCATCGACGAAAGATTATAAAGAGAAAATCGATGGGGATTTGGAGATCATGTAGAAGGAGTGAATTGAAGTGATAGCAAGGGTGTAGTGGAGGACACCAACAACGGGGTTTCAACGGACAGGTTGAGGAGAGGATTTCTGAAGAAATTCTCCACAAGATTCCAGTTATTCTAAGAAGGGAAAGGAGGCCAAATTATTCTTCACTGAGGCGCATTAGCTAATGCCAATGATCTTGCACGCATAGCTGGACAATAATTTGATTTCCAACTGCTGAAGACAGGTACCAAAGGAGGTGTGAGTTGCTCATAAAAATTGCAAGAGGCATACATCATTGCTGGAATGAATTTCTGGAGCCAATGGGAGTTCCAAGAGAGGCTCTACGCATTTCTAGATTTTTCAGTGTGAGCTATGTACAATAGGTGTAAATTACTCAAAGAAATTCAAATTGATTTGCAGAAGGAAACTTTGTGTTTCCAGTTCGATTTTGCTAGTAGGAGTGGAGAAAAATGTTTGTCGAATCTTAGCCAGTGAGAGGAAAGTAGTTGTTGTAATTCTCAATTTGCTAAAGATTTATTAATAATATAAACCCTCATCTACAGAACTGGTTGTCCTAAACTATTTCCCAAGGACTGGTGTCCAAAAATATTGGTGTCTAAATTTTGTGTGTATTATTTTTTCTCAGTTCCTGTTATTAATGGTAAAAATTGCAGTAGTGATTTTATTCATTACTTGTCGTGAATAATTACTTTTCATTTAAGGAAATTTCATAGGAGGATAGGTCTTATCCATCATAGAGCACTTAAATTGCTCAGAGATGTTCCAAAGTTGAGTATGAAACATGATGACATGTGCAAAGGGTCTATAATTGGGAAGTTTACAAAGACATCATTTCGAAGGAGTGATAGTAGAGCCAAGGTGTGCTAGACTTGATACATCATGATATTTGTGGTCCATTGTCCAGTAAGTCTCTCAAGGAATGAATATTTCATGACCTTTATTGATGACTTCTCCAAGAAGACCTGGATTTACTTCTTGAAGTCACAGGATGAAGTCTTCAGTCACTTCCAACAGTTTAGGCTCGTGTGGAGATTTTGACAGGCAAGAAGATTAAGGTTCTTTGGACAAATAATGGGGGTGAGTACATCGAGAAATACTTTAAGGATTTTTGTGCAAAGGAGGGCATCAAGAGAGAGTGGACAACTCCATATAACCTGCAGAAAAATGGGGTTGTCGAAAGAAAAATAAAACAATAGTTGGAGCAGTGAAGGCCATACTATATGATCAGGATAAGCTTAAGTATCTTTGGGCAAAGGCATGTAGAACAATTGTTTACATTCAGAATAAGGTCCCACAGAAGGTGTTGGGAAAGATGACACTTGAGGAGGCATTTACAAGAAGGAAGCCAAAAGTCGGTGATTTTAGGATTTTTGGCAATATCACTTATTGTCACATTCCAGATGAGAAACACACCATGCTAGATTCGACTGCAGAGAAGGGATATTTCGTTGGCTACAATGAAACTTCCAAGGCATACAAGATCTACATTCCAGGTAACAGGTAGATCATCATGAGACAAAATGTTGAGTTTTGGGAGGAAAAAGCCTTCAGGAGATCTCGCGAGTTGTCAGCGGTTGATCAAAGTCAGCCACCAGAAGCTCCAAGGGTTGAAAAACGATCTCATATTTAGGGCACTAGTACGAGTACAGTGAGTAGTATAGCCACAGGTATAGGTGTTAAGGAAAGTTCGCAACATGTGGAGCAACAACATGATGAGGAGCCTGAAGCTCCACACACCACAAGTGAGAGAAGGAATTGTGAGGTGCTTCAGATGTTGAGAGATGCATAAGAGTTTGTGGGAGCTCCTACATCAAGCACTAGGGATAGGAGACCACCAGAGAGATATTCAAGGTATAAGGCATTGATGAGTGAGCTTATTGACAGTGAGCCTTCCAACTATGAAGAGGTTGCACCGCACTAGGTGTGGTCGTGATGCGATGGTCGAAGAATACAACTCCATCATGCTAAACCATGTTTGGTAGGTCATGCCTAGACCATTGGATAGGGCAATGATTGGTTCCCATTGGACCTACAAAATCAAGCACACTGCAGTTGACAGTGTAGAAAAGTTCAAGGAAAGGTTTATGGCCAAGGGGTTCTCTCAGAAGGAGGGAATAGATTATGAGGAGACATTTGCTCCAGTGGCTAATAATACTTCTGTTAGGGCCATGATATCACTTGTAGCATAGATGGGATGGCAGATCCATCATATGGATCTCAAGTTGACATTCTTGAATGTAGCCATAGAAGAGGAGGCGTATATCAAACAATACGAGGGTTTTGAGATGCATGGGAGGGAGACCTAGGTATGCAGATTGAAGAGAGAGCTATTAAGGACTGAAGCAAACTCCTAGAGCTTGGTATTCAAATTGACAACTACTTGTAGGAGATGGGCTTCATGAAGAGTGAGGCGGATTTGAACATATACTATCTTATGGTTGGAGGTGAAACGCTCATTATAATGTTATATGTCACTAGGGCTCATAGAGAACTACAAGAGGGACATAGCAACAAAGTTCAAGATGAAGGATTCGGGGTTGATGCACTATTTTCTAGGACAAGAGGTGTGGGAGACATATGGGTAGATCTTCCTTGGTCATGGGATATATGAAATGGAGATCTTCAAGAAATTTAGGATGTTGGACTGTAAACCCATGTTTACACCTATGATAACCAATTGGAATAAGATTGATGTGTCGAAGCAAGAGGCAGTGGACCCCACCTTGTATAGAAAACTTTTTGGCTCTCTCATGTATCTGGTCAACACAAGGCTAGACATTTGATTTGTGGTCAACACTCTTAGTCAGTTCATGGTAGAACCAAAGAGGGTGCATTGGACAACAACGAAGCATGTTCTATGAAATTCATGAGGTACATTTGAGTATGGGTTAGCTATACTCAGGGAACTAGTTTTAGGTTGATGGGATATACTGATGCAGACAAGGCATGTAGTGCAGTAGGCAGGAAAAGCAGTCAGGGTGTTTCTTTAGCATAGGATCAAGAGTTGTCTCTTGGTACAACAAGAATCAGAAGTCAATTGCATTAAGCTCTACAAAGGCATATTACATGGCTACATGTGAGGCCATATGGCTTCAGAAGCTGCTAGTGAAACTATTTAGCTAGAGGATGGAGTTGACCATTATCCACTCTGATAATCAGAGTTATGTCCAACTATCTGAGAATCCAATATTTCATGATAGGTGGAAGCACATCGACATTAGATACCATTTCATTAGGGATTGTGTACAACATGGATCTATTCAACTATAGTATGTGCCTACATATAAGCAGGTGGTAGACATTCTGACAAAGGCCTTGAGTAAAGGAAAGTTTGTTTTCTTCTGGGATAAGTTGGGTGTTGTGGAGAACACCTTTCTTGCTAAAAGGGAGTGTTAAATATTGTACCTCAAACAAGTATTCTAGCCTTTAAATCATTGAGGCTAGGAACATAGATGACTTAATTATCTCCAAGCCCATGTAATTTTTCCTAAGTTTCACGTATGGAAAATATCTTAATTATGTCAATTAATGTTTTTTTAAATATTTCCTATATAAACTTAGGGAAAGTGGATAATTAATTGACATTAGTTTGGATAAGTTTGATTTACCTCTAGAAACTTGTGGAAATATTTTAAGATGATCTTAGTCATAGATTGGAACAAGAGAACTTCTAATCATGGCCATTCATTTGTGAACGAGAGATTATAAAGTGAGATCGATGTGTTGACTATTTAGGCACCCCTACAAAGGTAGGGAACATTTTTAGAGGACTTGGTCTAGTTAGATATTTGAAGGTGATCTCAGTTTGAAGTATTAATATGCCACTCACACTTAAGTATGGTCCACTTAGATGTAGTTATGCTCTTAGTCTCTAATGAATGGTTGCTTCCACTTGAGTTTGATTTGGTTTTTCCAGGTGGTCTAAAGCAATATGCCTAGGCAATACATTACATTTCAAAGAGCATCATGAGTTAGAAAATGTAGCATTGCCATTTTTGGCAGAGTGTTGCACTTTTTTATGACCTGAGCAGTTGACATACATTCCAGGGCACCCTTAATAGCTAGAATGCAAGTTTCTCTTACTTGGCATGGAGGAATCTTGATGATGTACTAATGGACCTAGCATGCCCCCAAGCTAGCCTTGACCCCATTTGATGGTCATGCCATGATCCAGGGCCCAAATAAGGATGCTCATCCTTAGAATGAGTGAGGAGGGCTTGTTGCAACTGATGGAGTCCCAATGCTAAAGAGAGAAGGCACCACATTGCCTACTGGGCACCCATGGAGATGAAGTGTGACACCCACAACTGGATTTTGGACCCTCAGAGCTACTTTGATGCTTGATTTGGGGATTTTCATCAAATAGAGGATGATCATGATGCTTGGAGACATTGTCAACATTATCTTTTCCTTGATGGAGCATTTGGAGCCCTAAAAGGGCATGGTGTCATCACTCTTTTAGGCTTACAACTCACACTTGTTGGCATATTTTTTCATATCTTGTTGTAAACCTAATGGATTGGCTTGTAACCCACTTTTATTTTTTTTCCACTCAAAAATCAAACTTATGTAGGATCTTTTAGTGATAAATTAGAAGAGGTAGACCTCATATAAATAGAGTATCACCTCTCTCATTGTTTCATCATCACTTGTGTGGAATTTGGCCTCTCTTAGAGAACTCAACCTAGATTTTGTACCTCACTACTTTGTGGAGATGTGATCTTATGTGGATTTTTGGCTACTAGGAAGTAGTACTTGTTGTGGATACATCATTTTGGGATTGAAAGAAGGCATGTTCTTGGATTTTGTGAGTATTTTTTGTTGAATATCATTTATGGTTATTGTATGTAATGAATTTTCTAGGGTTTCTAAGTTCCTTGTCTAAATGTTTATATTTATATGAAATGATTGGTAAATATTGCATGCTTTAATCTTGTATCATTGAACTCCCTGTAAAACCTCATAGAGAACTTTTTTCTAGTGAATTTTTCCCCTTCTAAAGTGATAGCTAGGGTTAGCAAGTGAAAACCTAAGGTTTTTCCCCTTACTCCCTTCAAAGGTTTGATATTTCTATGGTCAAGGTACCTAAGACTCCATCACCCAAGTAAATAGAAGGCACTGGCATCCATCTTGGTGATTAAAAACTTTAAAACTTCATATTTTTCCCTCCTTCCTAAAATTTTGGCCCTTCAAGGAAAGTCATTAGGATTAGGGTTTTAGGGTGAATTCAACTAGTGCTTGAGCATGAAGCAAATTTGAGGTCCTTTCACCTTGCTTGACCTTAAAACATCAAAATCTAGCAAATTGCATGGTTGAAAGTGCTTCCCTAGGGATGATGTCATCTACACTAGGCAATTGTATGGCTTGTAAAACCCTAATCCTGCATCAAAGCTTCAACTTAGGGTCATTTGAAGGTTTGTCATTCCTTTTGTTGATCATATACTTCAAGAAAACCTTTTCCCTTTCACTTGTATGGCTAGATGTGCCTTTTTGTGCTACATACTGAAAACCTTAGGCTACAAGATTTATCTCATAAGCCTCTTCATAGGTATGTTACTCTCAATCACAAAGAATTGAGCCTTGTTCCTAATCTAGAATACCTTGATTAAGCCTATCAAAGCGTCACCTTGATCATATTAACCTAGAATACCCTTAGGTAACCTATACTAGGAAGCCTCCTATGTTGAGCTGGAATGTTGAGGTGACAATGACATCCACCTCATTGTTGTGTCTTAGTCTAACTTTTGTCTTGTGAGGCCTCTCATAAGACCTATATTTTGAGGCAACATTTCTTCTCATGAATCCTTTCATGCAACCTAGATATGGAGTAATCAATGATCAATTTCAAGAACTCTTGCTTAATATCCATCTTAGGCATACAATTCTCATTGATGTTCCTAGGGACGTGTTGTGAGTTGCATGAGGAGGGAGATGACTGAGGAGCAAGGTCTCAACAAACAGGCTTCTTGTTTTGAGAAATGATACCAGGAGGAAGCAAGAATGGCCCAAACAAATTAATTATCATATCCTCCCAATCATCATATGAAGCATAAGGCACGACAATGTCATTGTTAACATCATCATCAACATCATAAATTGGATCATTGTTAAAATGATGGCCACTCATATCCCACTCCCCTTTTTCCACATGCAAAAACTCATTAATGAAAATTACCAGGGAATTAAAGGGATCACCCTTTTCAAGGTCTTCGCAAAGTGTATTAAGAAACATAATATCCATAAAAGGGTAGAGCTTGCCTCAAATTCATTTGTCAAAGCATCATTTTCAGTTGGATTCTCTTTCTTAACACCACTCTCCTCTCTCGGATCATCCTCAAGATCACTTTCAGTATATTCATCTTGACGTTCCAAAAGGGACTCTTCCTCTTGCTCATGGTATTCTTATTCATCACAACCCTGATTTCCGTCATTAGCAGAATGATCAAGATTTTCTTCATAATCAAGGGTGATGTCCTCTTTCAGATGAAAATGATTTTCTTCTTCAGCTTCTACATCTTTAGAGGGATGAAGGCGACATTCCCTTTGGATGGTTATGGCCAAACCTTGAAGGGCATCTTTACCACTTCGATACATTGGCCCCGAATACTTAAGAAACTTGTCAATAAATACCTTAATAGAGGAAATGCTTCTAATTCCACAAGAATATTTAACCCATTTATGTTGAATAATAACAAGAGACTTAATGAATAACCTCATGAGAGCGTCCTCATGAACCACATTGACCTCTAACGCATATTTGATGAATTTTGTAATGTAATCAATTGTTGAATAAATATCACCATCAAATTCCAAAACATTTATCATAGAATTTGCATCATACCAATTTTGATATCCAATAATATCCTTAACATCCAAAGCAGGGTACATCTCATGCAAATCCAAAAGAGCAATTGCCTTGAGTCTTGCATAACAACCAAATTGGGAGTTGCCAAGGTGAACTCAAAATGCCTTAAGAGATGCTTGCTTCACCCTACAAACATTAAAACTTTGAAGCTCAATGAAGAATTATGTCTCTGTTCTTCCAATGGATTCACCAGATGAGAAAATTAATCCTTGTCTATGGGATAAGCTCAATCAAGAAAATGAATATTAGACTTTAGATTACAAGTATTTTGACTCAAATCCTCCCTGATAACAATGCCAAAAATGTTACCTCAAAATATAGCAGGTCTTATGAGAAGCTTCACAATAAAATCCAGACTAAGACACAACAATGAGGTTGATGCCACTATCACCTCAACACTCTGCATCCTGCTCTTTAGTGAAATTTCACCATATAGGAGGCTTCCCAATATAGGTCACCTAAGGGTATTCTAGGTTAATAGGATCAAGGTGATGCTTCGATAGGCTTAATCAAGGTACTCCAAACTAGGAACAATGCTCAATTCTTTGTGATAGAGAGTAACATACCTATGAAGAGACCTATAAGCTATAAGATAAACCTTGTAACCTAGAGTTTTCAATATGTGGCTCAATAATGGCACATCTAGGCACACAAATGAAAGGGAAAAGGTTTGTTTGAAAGATATGATCAACAAATGTAACGAAAAATCTTCAAATGACCCTAAGTTGAAGCTTTGATGTAGAATTAGGGTTTTACAAGCCCTACAATTTCCTACAGTTGATGGCATCAACCCTAGGGAAGAACTTTAACCCATGCATTTTTCTATATTTTGATGTTTTAAGGTAAAGCAAGGTGAAAGGAACTCAAACAAACTCCACACTCAAGCCCTATTTGAATTCAACCTTACATCCTAACCCTAACAGCTTTCCTTGAAGAGCCGAAATTTTAGGAAGGAGGGAAAAAGATGAAGTTTTAAAGTTTTTGATCACAAAGATGGATTCCAATGCCTTCTATCCACTTGGGTGATGGAGTCTTAGGGACCTTGACCATGGAAATATCAAGCCTTTGAAGGGAGTAAGGAGGAAAACCCTAGGTTTTCACTTGCAAACCCTAGCTTACACTTTACAAGGGGAGAAATTCACTAGAAAACAAAAACTCTATATGAGATTTTATAGGCAGTTCAAAAATACAAAATTTACTAAGCATTTCATATAAATATAAACACTTAGACAAGGAACATAGAAACCCTAGGAAATTCATTATATACAATAATAAAAAATGATATTCAACAAAAATTACTCACAAAATATCCAAGAACATGCCTTCTTTCAATCCCAAAACGACGTCTCCACAACAAGCACTACTCCCTAATAGCCAAAAATCCACACAAGATCACATCTCCACAAAGTAGTAAAGTACAAAATCTAGTTTGAGTTCTCCAAGAGAGGCCAAATTCCACACAGGTAATGACGAAATAATGAGAGAGGTTATCCTTTATTTATATCAGGTCTACCTCTTCTAATTTATCACCGAAAGCCCCTACATAGATTTGATTTTTGAGTGGACAAAAAATAAAAGTGGGTTACAAGCCAACCCATTAGCTTTACAACAAGATATGCCAAAATAAGCCCACAAGTGTGAGTTGTAAGCCCAAAAGAGTGATGACACCATGCCCTTTTAGGGCTCTAAATTCTCCATCAAGGCAAAGACAATGTTGAAAATGTCTCCAAGCATCATGATCATCCTCTATTTAATGAAAATCCCCAAATCAAGCATCAAAGAAGCTCTGAGGGTCCAAAATCCAGTTGTGGGTGCCACACTTCATCTCCATGGGTGCCAAGTGGGTAATGTGGTGCCTTCTCTCTCTAGCATTGGGGCTCCATCAGTTGCAACAAGCCCTCTTCTATCATTCTAAGGATGATCATCCTTTCTAGGCCCTAGATGATGGCATGCCCATCAAGTGGGGTCAAGGCTAGCTTGGGGGCATGTTGGGTCCATTGGTACATCAACAAGAATCCTCCATGCTAAGTAAGATAAGCTTAGCATTTTGTCTATTAGGGTGCCCTGAAATGTGTGTCAACTACTCAATTCATAAAAAAGTGCAATGCTCTACCAAAAATGGGCAATGCTACACCTGCTAAGTCATCATGCTCTCTGAAATGTAATGTATGGCCTAGGCATGTTGCTTCAGACCACCTGGGAAAACCAACTCAAACTCAAGTGAAAGTCGCCATTCATTAGAGACTAAGAGAATAACTACATCTAAGTGGACCATACTTAAGTGTCAATGGCATATTAATACTTCAAACTCAGATCACCTTCAAATATCTAACTAGACCAAGTCCTATAAAAGTGTTCCCTACCTTTGTAGGGGTGCCTAAGTAGCCAACCCTATTAGGTGCTTCTAATCCCCAAGTGAATTTCCATGGTTAACCCTTCAATCAATAGGTACGACTGCAAGTAAGTGACAGTGGAGGGGAAAGACTTCATGACCAAGTGCCATGGTCAGGGGACTAGCTAATGGGAGTCCATATCCTGGGTGTATAGATGTAATGGAAGCAACAATCATGGAGGCTTGAGTTACCCTGCTTAACCTGCCTTTTCCACCCCTCTGGTCTGCCTTTTACTTTTTTCTATAATGATTTTTATTTGGGTGCACAACTCAAGGATCAAAGCTTGCTCTTTATGATATAGCATTTGACTTACTCCTTAAGGTAAGGTAGTTTATTTCTCATCAAGGTTGGGACATGCAAGGGTTCCTTTTGATGGATGGAGCTTTAAGAACTCAAAACTCATGTGATGATTAATGAGGAGGGTAGGGCTCATGCTAACATTTTTCCTACGCACTATATGATGTCCCGTCCATATTTTTCATTTTAACCTTTCTTTTTATTTATTTGTGGTCATCTTATGTTTTTCCATTCTTTTAGCTGCATCAACCTCCAAGTAATTCTTTTTTGGCCCTACTCAAGGATGTGGATAAGAGAGTACCAAATGCCAATGAATCAATGACAGTTAACTAGAAGGATGGAGATGATATCAAAGGGGTAATATAATGATGCATGGAAAGTGTTAAGTATGGCAAAGGAGAATGGACATGTTATTTCAATCCAAGTCTTGCAAGTAGTGCCACTCCTAGAACCCTAAGGCCTTATGGGAGGTCCCACTAGACTAGTGTTAAAATTTGGGTACCAGAGGACAAGTGGTTCCCTAAGGCTTTGATCCTTGGCCTAGGGAAAAGTGTTCAGATTAATTTTTTACTTTTCTCCTAAAGTGACTTTATAAGTGGTAAAGTCAATTTAATTTAAAAGTGACTTTATAAGTGGTAAAATTACATTCTAATTTAAAAGTGACTTTATAAGTGGTAAAGTTACATTCTAATTTAAAAGTGACTTTATAAGTAATAAAGTTACACTCTAATTTAAAGTGATTTTATTAAAGTCAATGAAGAATTAGAAAGTGAAAAAGTGACTATGGAAATAAAAGGCTAAGTGGGTCTTTATTTAAGTGGGTGAGTTAAAAAATAGAAAGTGAAAATTAAATGCACATTTATTTTCATCGCTAGATCTAAATGAATCTCAACCATTAGACCTTAGGGTAACCCAAAAGGTCATTTAGAGAATAAAAGGAGAAGAGAAGAGGGAAATATCAATTCATTCTTTCATGAGCATTTGAGAGAAAGAGAAGAGAGAGCAAGGAGAAAATTTCTGAGCAGCGAGAAAGTGAAGGAGAGTAGCAAGAAGACATTTAAGCAAATCTAGGCAGCAACATTTATTAGCATGCATCCCAAGGCAAAACCATACAGTAGGAGAAAGACACAGATATCGAAGAAGAGGGACAACACAGAAATCAAGGAAGAGGGATGCAATTTGGGCATGAATTTCGAGGCAGTCATATTGTTGAAATCCATACGGGCCATACAATCCATACAACAAGTTCTGGGCACGTTTTTCAAGGCTGACCGTGAAACACTTAATTTTGTTTTATTGCTGTAATTTTTTTTTATTTTGGCTATTTTCTGATTGGCACGATTTTCAAGGTGGAGTTCAAGCATGAAAATCAAGATAAGTTGTAATCTATGGTTGCTAGAACTTTTACTGTGTATTTTAGTTTCTCTGTAGAAGCATTTTCAGAAATAAAGAAGAGCTCTCAAACTAGTTTTCCCCAAGAGTTGTAGGGGGTTTTTCCAGGGTCACATTGACCAAAAATCACTGTGTTATTTTCTGTGTGTGGCTGTCATAATTTTGCTGTGTTTTATTTTTGCAATTTCAACAGTTGTGAAATCTCTAAATTTGTGTTTTCAGAAAATTAATGTCATTTCCAGATTTTAGAATTTTTATCGTGCTTGGATTTAAAACTAAATGCATGGAGTGATAAGGAAAATTGATAACCAGAGTGGGGGTTGAAATTTCTTCATGGTATTAGAGTTTGGTTGGCTGAAAAGTGCAGTTTGGGACAACAAAGTGAAAATTACAGCAAGCTGATTTTTACACAGCAAACAGAAACCTTTACCACAGATTTGAAAATTTCAATTTGGTAGGACAGTGAAACATGGCTTTGGGTTTGAGAGTTGAAGACAGGTTGGATGGGCAGAACAACTACAGTGCATAGAAGGAGAGAATCCAGAGCATCTTTGAGGAAGCAAAAGTTTGGGGCATTGTGGTAAATACCACACAGAACCCAATAGCAGTCCCTGCTGACCCTATACAATTCACAGAGATTAACAAAAAGAATGATAAGGCAAAAAGATTGATTCTGGAAGGAACCAAAGATCATGTCATTCATCATGTGAGAGGAAAGACTTGTGCACATGAAATGTGGACAACCTTAACCAGTCTTTACCATAGCTCAAATGAAAATAGAAAAATGGTCCTAAAGGAGAAACTGAAGGCCATTAAAATGGCTAAGACTAACAGTGCTACAACATACCTCACAAAGATCACTTCAGTGAGAGATGAGTTGGCAGTCGTAGGTGAGATCATTGCACCCACTGAGTTGGTGATGATTGCTATGAATGGTCTTCCCAAGACTTGGGAGAATTTTGTGGATGGCATTGTTGCATGAGAAAACCTTCCCAATTGGGAGAGGTTGTGGGGTGATTTCATTCAGAATGAGATCATAAAGAACCATCTTGAGGCAGCCAAACATGTGGAGGAGGATGACAATGTGGCATTGTTAGCAAGAGGAAAGAAGGGTAAAGCAAAGAAGCAAGCTTCCAACAGTGGAGGCAAAGGCAAAAGTAAAGGCAAGCAACAAAACAAGGAGAAGGACTATTCCAAAGTCAAATGTTAGAATTATCAAAATTTGGGATACTATGCTGTTGTTTGTTTGGAGAAGAAGAAAAAGAAAGGGAAAGACAAAACCATGGCAGCTTCTGCAGAGATAGAGAGCTTCTCAGAGAGCTTTGATCGGGAGTTTTGATTCATGGCTTGTGAGGCCACTAGTGTAGGATCACCTACCATATAGGTTCAGAGCGAGTGTGCATTCCCCACTAATAGCAGAGCATCTTCTAGCGTTTGGTATGTTGACAGTGGCGCTTCCCGCCACATGACAGAATCAGAGAGTACTTCTTAGAGCTTTCAGAGGGTGATACTGATATGGAGGTAGTACTTGGTGATGACAACATTGTTAGAACAGTCGATGTGGGGACATTGACATTTGATAGGGGACCCAAAACTCCCTTGAAAGTGTCAAATGTTCTATATGTGCCTGGAATGAAGAAGAACTTGATATCTGTCTCAGCACTTGAGGACAAAGGGTATGATGTGTTGTTCAGGAGAGGGTAGGTGCTTATATATCCTAGGGGAACTCCAGCTTCTTCAGCTAGAGAGATTGGTGTGCGCCATGCCAAGGTGTACAAATTCTCATTCTAACCTTGATGGCATTGTGTAGCAACACCTAAGATAGGACCAACGGCAAATCTAGCAGTTCAGAGTTGTGTGAGATTTAACACTGCATGATGGGTCACATGTATCATGGGGCCTTGGGTATATTGCGGAAGATCACCACTGGTGTGCCAGATTTCAGTATTGATCACCTTGATGTATGCAGAGGATGTGTTATGGGGAAGTTTGCCAGATCCCCTTTTCCCAACAGTGATAGCAGAGTGACCGGGATCCTTGAAACATACCGATGTGAGTGGTCATATGTCTCATGTATCCTTCAGTGGTTATGAGTACTATGTTTTATTCATTGATGACCACTCCAGGAAGACCTGGATTTATTTCTTAAAGACCAAGAGTGAGGTCTTCAAGCGATTTCAGGAGTTCAAAGCTCTTGTGGAGACCCAGACAGGTAGGAAGATCAAAGTCCTCAGGTCAGACAATGGAGGGGAGTATACCCTTGCTGAGTTTGTTGATTTTTGTGCTGAGGCAGGCATTAGAAGGGAGTTCACAGTTCCTTACTACCCCCAGCAGAATGGGGTTGTGGAGAGGAAGAACAGATCCATTGTAGGGGCTGCCAAAGCCATGCTTCATGATCAGGGATTTTTGTGGGCAGAGGCCTACAACATTGCTGTGTACTTGCATAACATCGTGCCTTGGGGAATGTGACTCTGGAGGAGACTTTTTCTAGGAAGAAGCCTGATGTTGGGCGCTTTCATATCTTTGGGTGCCTTACATATTCCTATGTCCCCAAGGAGAACAAGACCAAGCTAGAGCCCACTGCAGACAAGGGAATCCTTGTGGGTTATAGCAAGACCTTGAAAGCTTATCGGATTTATATTCATGCGCAAAGGAAAGTGGTTGTCAGGTGGGATGTGAAGTTCAAGGAGGTGAGAGCTTTCAAGAGGTCATGGGAGTTAGAGTATCCAGAGTCACCAAACCCTCAGGAGTAGCCGAGTCAGTCATAGGGATCCAATGGTTAGGGATCTGGAGTTATGTCGATTACAATGAGTCCATCAGTGAGCAGTGGCTCTCAGAGTCAGGTGGGTGGTTCCTCGGGCAGCATGCAGGGCAGTACACAGAGTAGTTCACACAGTAGTCCACTAATGGACAGTTCGCACGGTACTTCAGCATCTACAGGCACAGATTCAGGTATGAGGTCAGTTGGCAGGCCTTCAGGAGTTCAGGCTTCTGATGATGATGAGGATTCTTTCACTCCGGTGGGAGAAGCATGCTCAAGGAAGAGGAAGCCCAAGTGGTTTCAAGATACCTTGCGCGAGGCCACATTAGTTGTTGGGCCAAAGAGATAGGTTAGAGAAAGTAAACCACCTAAGTGGTTCTGTAGTTACATGGCATTGGTAACAAGCATTGTTGACTATGAGCCTTCTAGTTATGAGGAGGTAGCCTACTAGCAGGTCTAGAGAGAGGCCATGATGAAGGAGTATACTTCTATTATGAAGAATGATGTTTGGGAGGTAGTGTTGAGGCCTAAAGGTAAATCAATTTTTACTTCCAGATGGCTCTACAAGATAAAGTATACTGCAGATGGCAGCATCGAGAAGTTCAAGGCTCGATTTGTGGCGAGAGGGTTCTCACAGGTAGAGGGAGTTGATTATGAGGAGACCTTCACTCCTGTAGCTCAATATACATCTATTCGCTCCATTATATCGATTGCAGCAGAGATGGGTTGGAAGATCCACCAAATGGATGTGAAGACTGCATTTCTTAATGGCTTCATTCAAGAGGAGGTTTATATTGAGCATCCGCAAGGCTTTGAGGTGCATGGGAAGGAGTCCCATGTACGCAGATTGAAAAAGACACTCTATGGCCTGAAGCAAGCTCCTAGAGCTTCATACTTTAGGATTGATACATACTTGCAGCAATTGGATTTCACAAAGAGTGAGGCTGATCCGAACCTATACTTCATTGTGGTGGGTGAGGAGCCTCTCATTCTGGTGTTGTATGTTGATGACTTGATCATCATTGGTGCAGAGAGACTCATTGAGGGCTGCAAGAGAGATCTTGCTTCAGAGTTTGAGATGAAGGATATTGGCTTGATGCATTATTTTCTGGGATTGGAGGTGTGGCAAGAGTAGGGGCATTTATTCCTGGGACAAGGGAAGTACATTGTGGATATTCTTAGCAGATTTCACATGGAGGACTGCAAACCAATGTCTACACCTATGATCACTAACTGGAAGAAGCTTCACGCTTCTGATTCCGAGTTGGTGGATCCAACTCTATACAGACAGCTAATTGGTTGTTTGATGTATTTGGTCAACACTCGACCAGATATATGTTTTGCAGTTAACACTATGAGTCAGTTCATGTGTGAGCCCAGGAGAGTGCACTGGGTGGCTGCAAAACACATTCTTCGTTACTTGCAGGGGACAGTGGATTTTGGTCTGGATTATAGATAGGGTGATGGAGTGAGACTGGCAGGGTACACGGATTCAGATTGGGCAAGTCGTGCTTCAGATAGGAAGAGTACTTCCAGGTGCTGTTTTGGTTTGGGTTCGGCCGTTGTGTCGTGGAACAGCCAGAAACAACAGTCAGTTGCATTGAGCTCAGCTGAGGTAGAGTATATGGCTGCTAGTTTGGCTAGTTGTGAGGCCATATGGCTTTGCAAGATGTTGTTTGGTCTATTTGGTCAGGCATTGAGACCTTCAGTAATTTACTGTGATAATCAGAGTTGCATAAAACTCACAGAGAATCCAGTTTTTCATGACAGGTCAAAGCATATTGATATCAAGTATCACTTCATTGGAGACTATGTTCAAAAGGGAGTTGTCAAGCTTGAGTACATTTCCACAAATGAGCAGGTAGCAGACATTTTCACCAAAGCCTTACCACGGAGCAAGCATGTCTACTTCAGAGACAAGATGGGAGTGGTGAGGAACACTTTCCTCGGTAAGAGGGAGTGTTAAAATTTGGGTACCAGAGGACAAGTGGTTCACTAAGGCTTTGATCTTTGGCCTAGGGAAAAGTGTCCAAATTAATATTTTACTTTTCTCCTAAAGTGACTTTATAAGTGGTAAATTCAATTTAATTTAAAAGTGACTTTATAAGTGGTAAATTTACATTCTAATTTAAAAGTGACTTTATAAGTGGTAAAGTTACATTCTAATTTAAAGGTGACTTTATTAAAGTCAATGAAGAATTAGAAAGTGAAAAAGTGACTATAGAAACAAAAGGCTAAGTGGGTCTTTATTTAAGTGGGTGAGTTAAAAAATAGAAAGTGAGAATTAAATGCACATTTATTCTCATCCCTAGATCTAAATGAATCTCAACCATTAGATCTTAGGGTAACCCAATAGGTCATTTAGAGAATAAAAGGAGAAGAAAAGAAGAAAAGATCAATTCATTTTTTCATGAGCATTTGAGAGAAAGAGAAGAGAGAGCAAGGAGAAAATTTCTTAGCAATGAGGAAGTGAAAGAGAGCAGCAAGAAGACATTTCAGCAAATTTGGGCAGCAACATTTATTGGCATGCATCCCAAGGCAAAACTGTACAACAGGAGAAAGGCATAGATATTGAGGAAGAGGAACAGCACAGAAATCGAGGAAGAGGGATAGAAGTTTGGGCACGAATTTTGAGGCAGTCGTATTGCTGAAATCCGTACTGTCCATATAGTCCATACAACAAGTTTTGGGCACATTTTTCGAGGCTATTTGTGCATCATTTAATGTTGTTTTATTGCTGTAAATTTTTTTGTTTTGGCTGCTTGCTGATTGTCACAATTTTTGAGGTGGAGTTCAAGCACAGGAATTGAGATAAGTTGTAATTTCTGGTTGCTGGAATTTTTACTGTGTATTTCAGTTTCTCTGTAAAAGCATTTTCAGAAATAAATAAGAGCTCTCAAACTAGTTTTCCCCAAGAGTTGTAGGGGGTTTTTCCAGGGTCACATTGACCAAAAATATCTGTGTTATTTTTTGTGTGTGGCTGTCATAATTTTGCTGTGTTTTATTTCTACAATTTCAACAGTTGTGAAATCTCTAAATTTATGTTTTCAGAAAATTATTGTCATTTCCAGATTTTAGAATTTTTATCATGCTTAGATTTAAAACTAAATGCATGGAGTGATAAGGAAAACTGATAACCGGAGTGGGGGTTGAAATTTTTTCAATTAGGGCTAAATATTAACCCCCTGGTAAGGTGAGAGAACAATTTAACAATCATGATCAATCAATCATTGTTAAACCCACATTGGATGTGAACAGTCATAAAATGATAGAACGGTGAATTACATTTCTTATTAACTTATATGTACATTTATAATACATTAGAGTGGTCATTGGATTCCATATTCCAAGGTCTCTTGGACTCCCTTTGACTGTCCAACTTCCACACCAACCCTTAGGATTAGGTGTCCAACATTCCCCCCTTAATCCGAAGGGGTATGTGTGAGTCCAAGAAGAGAGTTGTAATACAAAATGTGCAAAAATGCATGGTGGCACTAGGTTGAATGTGCTCTCTAAAATATTGGTATAAAGGAGGTGGTTTAAGGATGACCACCAACATTGGAACGCTTAGTGCAGTTTCCAGAACTCTTCCAAATTTGGCATGAAGCTGAGGTCTTTTGCTAGAGGAAGTGGTCCTCATATTTTAAAGAGGGAAACCTTCAACCTTGAACGGGAGGTCTCACCCCGCATAAAAAGGGAGAACCTCAACTGAAAAGGGAGGTCTCAACCTGTGATGGTTTAAAGATGACCACCAACTCTGGAATGCTTAATGCAATTCCTGGAATTCTTCCAAAACTGGCAAGAAGTTGAAGTCTTCTGCTAGAGGAAGTGTCCCCAATTCTTAGCATGGAGGCATGTTGTGGCTCAGGGTCGCTTGATGTGGCTTTGAAGCTTGTATATGACCATCATTTTCCCCCCTGTCAGATACAAGGTGAGAAGATGGAAAAAATTGAACTGCAAGACTTTTCAATACTCGAGAACAAATCATGTTGTATGAGCTAAATATCTTCTTGGTTGTTGAAGCCCATTGCAAAGAAGCGATCCATCCAAGATGAATCTTTGATCTTGCAGAAGGCTTGTTTTTTAAGCATCTGCTTGAAGAATGAGTGATTTTATGATAGTGCTCACATGGATGAAGATCAAAACAATGATCTCTCATATGGCCTGTTGGAGACATGATTGCCATTACACCAAAACCCGTAGGTGTTAGTAAATAGACACATCGCTAGATTTAAGCACATGCCACGAAACACACGGGGAGCATTGACCTTCTACACCACCATTAATGGGGAGCCAACAATCTCCCCCCCAATGCGAGCCTAGTGTGTTTCGAACTCGAGACCTCTGGCTCTGATACCACTTGTTGGAGACATGATTGCCATTACACCAAAACCCGCAGGTGTTAGTAAATAGACACATCGCTAGATTTAAGCACATGCCACGAAACACACGGGGAGCATTGACCTTCTACACCACCATTAACGAGGAGCCAACATGGCCAACTCGGTCAAGTGTTGGCATTTAACATTTTGTTGTTGTTGTTGTGGAAGAGGAGCGAAAATTGGAACATTTGAAGGTGTATTGTCATAAAGGAATCCAACACTCTAAAACTGAATGGGCTTGGAGTATCCTACAATATGAAAGGACACCTCCTTATCATATCCAAGTCCTGTTCTATGCTTGTTGTGGACAAGCTCTTCCCGAGGTTTGATAATTGGCTTGGGAAGTGCAGACTGCATTTCTGCATCTGCATGTAATTCTGCGGCTTCATTAGGTATTGGATCTGAATCAATTGCAAAATTATGACTAGTTGCTTATGGGAGTCTATCTCAATGTTCTGAATAGAAACAGGTTCAGAACATTGACTCCACTGTTGTAGTTCTTTTTGTTGAAGCTAAGATTCAAGCTCCAAAATTTCTATCTTTTGTTGTACATTCTACAGACATGTTTTAATATCATAGAGAGTGTTTCTGTTGATTTTCACCATCTCATCAATAGTTGAATGAGTGATATTGTTTAATAACTCTAATACATCACCAATCAGAGCCATTTAGAAAAGACATATTAGTTGACAATCGCAATGATTACAAAGATTTTCCAATCCCCACTGAAATCAAAACTTTACTCCCTCTGTAGCATACAATATATATTTATGATACTTGTATAACAGGCAACAAACTAATCCAATTAAATCTCAATACACATACCAATTCAACACTGTGTATGCCAACGTCTGCAACTTCACAATGCAGAGAAGGGATATTTAACCATAGGCTGCTTCAACGTAGAGCTTTAAGATTGTTCAACGCTCCAACTTAATGCACTAACAAATCCACGTACAGAACTCAATGACCATAATCAACATTGCTTCAATGCTCAATGCACTGAGGACCAACACAATAAACATGACGCTAATGTGTTCTCCTAGTGACAATACTTCTATGTCGCTTCTTAATGCATATCCATATACATATTCAGACACACAGAAATATTTTTGTTCATGAAGTTCCAAATCCTCCCCAATATACATCTAAGGTAACACATCATGAGTCAGCTCTGAGGGTAAACATAAGGTTGTGGAGGATCAGCTGTGAGATCTTATGAATGCAAAAATTATTACAAAAGAAATGCCTCTTGTAGACAGTAAGTCACAATGTTCTCAAGTATGCAAGTTATGAGATTGCACAAGAGTCACAAGAGAGAGAGTGTTCGAGTGTGAAAATCGGGAGCAGTGAGCACATATGTGAAGCGTATCACTTATGACTATGCGTTGAGTAGTGTTATATGGGTGGAGGAGTGTGGAACATAATACAAAGCAATTAAAAACTCGAATTTGTAATGGTATAACCTGCAGCGGTATAGGAAGAGCGTACAACAATGGGAGCAGATTATTAAAAAACACAGTGGAGAGGGGGGTCACGTATTGCTCTGATACCAAGCATGCTACTTCTGTCTTTAAATATTTCCCTTTCTTTGGTATAGAGGCCGCAAAGGTGCAACTCCAGATTAGACTGCAAGAGATAGACTTATACTTCTACCCTAAAATGCTTCAGATCATGCCTGAGATCTTCACTGGTCCTTGGAACACTTCAAAAATGTTGAGATAAATCTTTGAGATGTAAGATAGAAGGAACCGCAGAAGTATAGGGTGCTTGATAGCTAGATCAAACAAATTTTGTAGAAATTAGGCCACTGTTCAAGGTCTAGAGCTCCAACAGTCTTGCAATAATAAATGTTGCGAACATCGGCATCGGGATAAAATCGACAAGGGTCTGGAAAACCAAAAAATCGTCAAAATTGGGAAAATATCGGTTAAAATCAGCAAACATTGATAAAATCAAGATACCATCAAAATATTGGTAAAAATAGGCAAATATCGACTAGGCCAAAAATCATGATTTCGAGATAAAATCGGGATGTTATCAAGATGTTCACAACACTGGCAATAATCCTTGTCCACATATGAATCCTTATTGGAGGACCGAAGTCCTGAAGTAAATTTTGAGGTCTGAAATTAACTTGTTTAATGAAGACTAAGATTCTTCAATGAAAATCCTGTACAACCCAGCATATCACCATAACCCCATAAAATATTTCCAAAAAGGACTTTGATCTTGGCTGTAGAGGAAACTTCGTTCATCTCTCATTCCAACGCTAATACAACCTTACTTCATTTACAACCTTTCAACGCACCAAAAAACATATAACACTACTCTCAATGCTCATGGTTTATCAAGGCACCAAACAACATGTTCGCAGGAGTAATACGTTGTCATATGCCACACCATACACCATTACACAGCCTTGTGTACTGAATGCAACATACCATACGGCCATAGTTTAGCACATTGGGATAACATTTCCTTCAACTTTACCATCCGAATTTCACAACCAGCGTATGCAACAACACACAGGTCACAACAGATGTAAAGATAGTTCACAATGTCCAACATATAATAAGAATCCGACAGGTGAGACCAATTTCTGTTGCATTCCTTTGTGCATTTGGTATGCACTGAAAAATGTCGTGGTATAGGTCTAGGCGTAAGTAACGCTCCCTAGAATAGGAGACAAATCTGGACAATGCTAGAATAAGAAACAAATATTGACAACGCTAGAATAGGAGATAGGTCTGGACAACACTAGAATAAGAAACAAATCTAGACAGAAGACTACCGCAATGATGGGTAGAACGCACCCTAGTCGCTGAGACAGTTAGAAAGACAGATATCACTGGCAACCACAAAGATTTCAATGGTTCAGACTGACATGGAATTTCTCACATACCTGCGCTCTGAATCTCTCTATTTTCACTAAGTTTCTTCCAAAAGAAAGCTTGTATAAGCTAATACGTCGCCCTTATATTCAGATAGATGAGACGCAACGTTTACGAATGAATTATTTGCACAGTAGCAATCTTGTAATAGTTCATCGAGAAGTAACATTCCTTTCAACGCACACCATAGGAGTTACACTTAGTAGCGCAAAGAAGCAGTAGGACAACAAACCTAATATGAACCTAGTTGAGAGGTCAGTGGGACAGCGTGCAACAAGAATACTAATGGCAATCCTGACACACAGGAAGGTGGTAGGAAGGCAAAGCTGATATTTAGAGAGTCCACATAACAAGTGGCTCAAATTAGAGGAGGCCAGAAATTCGACTGTAGCTTTGATACCGTGTTAAACCCACATGGGATGTGAATAGTCATAAAATGATATAACAATGAATTACATTTACTATTAACTTAGATGTACATTTATAATACATTAGAGTGACCGTTGGATTCCATATTCCAAGGTGTCTTGGACTCCCTTTGATTGTCCAGCTTCCACACCAACCCTTAGGATTAGGTGTCCAACAATCATCTATATTGCCCCTTTATCCATACTAAATTCCCAAAACATTAAGTAAAAGCACCCAATTGCAAAATGATCAAAATACCTATTGAGTGGTAGCCCATGTTAATTTTTGAAGTAGCAACAGATAGGTGTTCTAGTCTCAGATGATGCTAAGAGGCTAAGAAACACGAGGTCTCCAAAACTCAGAAAAGGTTCCACGAGATAAGACTCGTGGTGAAATATGTAACTAGGTTGTCTTCACAATGGCATGTGTAACCATGATTTTATGTAATTGATGTAAAGAAGAAAAACAAAATTATTCTATCATACTTCAGTCATGGGGCTCAAGGATTTTTATTTTTATAAATGAAGCTCCCATTGAGAGCTATTAGGATTCGTCATCAAGTCATACAGTCTATTGAGTCAACGTCAAGTATTGAAGACCCATTTGGGAATGTTACACATTGTAAAAGGATAAATTATTTGTGTCACAAACCCTCCAAGACCTTGTCACATGCAATCCCTCATGTCGGTCTTCAAAAGAGATGAAGATCAATCTAGACAAGCATGTCAGCCTAGTCACAAGGTGAAGTTGACCTATTTTGATGAGTAATCCACTATATATAGTGATGACTCGGCCTCCATTAGCACACCATTTGATTAAGCATAAAAAGGATAGAAAAGAAGTGTGAAGATCACAAGAGAAGAAGCTAATCTCCAAGTGAAGGAAGGAGGATCATAACCACATTGATTCTGATCTATTTTTGGGTTAATATACCTCACATGTGTGAGAAGAAGTGATGCTATCTACTGAAGGAGCCAAGATATCACAGTCACACTAGAAGGTCAGATCAAGGAAGAAAATCAAGTTGGTACTCAAGCCCAATTGCAGAAGGAGTCTCCACCGATTGAAGGTTTGTTTCCCCATAGTGGGTTTTCCCAAGGTAAATCTTGTCTCTCTTTTGTGCATTATGATCTCTATTGTTCTATTGTTCTTTATTGTTTAATTTATGACGTATAATTGTTGAATGATATATTGGAACAAGTTAAAATAAGATCTACATCAAAAGTAATTATCAGAATTTCAAAAATATTGTGCTACCCCAATTGCACTAGAAAATCAACACTGCCTGCATTGCATTTGATCTCATGTTATTGTTGCTGCTGCAACCACTGCAACTGAGAACTGATCTACTATCCCTGCAACTGGTGTTATCAGGAAAACTAGTGTCCATTCAGAGCTGCTAGTCCCACTAAGATGGGTAGCTATCTTAGAAACAAACAGATTAAAGTTACTTGTGTTTTCCTTTATGAGAGATAGATGAGAGAGAGGCAGAGAGCACCAACCTTAGTCTTTCGCTACTCTCCTTGCTTGTTTCCTCTCTCCTTTGACAGAGCTTTCACCACTCCTTTCTCACTTGTCCCACTTCAAAGAACACCTGTAGAGACAAGGTAGAAAAATACCATCAAAGCATAGAGATCTATAACCATAAATAATGTAGGATCAGATGTGCATTAACCATATAAATGCATACATAAACAAGATTCAGAGATATACAAGCATATGGAGGAAAACTCAAAGAGCTTTATTGATAGAAGTAGTAGAAGAGAGGATTACAACCAGGCTTTCTGATCTAGCATCATCCTCCCAGCATGAAAGCCCTCTTCACCTCATATAAAGCAAGATCACCCAACAATGTCTTCAAAGAGAAACCAACAACACTTCCTTGCAAATTACAAAATTCCAGCCTATGGATCTCTTGGATGAGGGATCCATATATAGATGTTTTCAGGAGAGTGAGTCAGCTTCTGGGATTTTGATTAGTGTCATTTCACTAATAGTTCTTGGTTCCACTTGGAAATTTCAGATCTCTTACTCATCCTGGGTGAATTCAGAGAGGCAAGTGTCATATGAGCAGTTTCTAGAAGATTCTCTGGGTTTCCACCTAGCACACTGCTTCTACCATTTGTCTGCTCTCACTCATTGCACCCTACAGAAGGGCTTTCCAGTATGCATCGCACCTCCCGTGTATAATAGGTGAGATGCATCGCACCCTATGCATGGAGCAGTCTTTATGGTCCTGTTTTGACCAGTTCTGAGTAGTTTTTCATGGAGAACTTCTGGAAGATGATGTAATCAGCTGACCTTGTTCCTTTAGGGTATGAAACAACACATTTTAGGGGTTTAGAAGCCCTTGGTTTATGGACATATGTGATTGGGGTTGAAGTGCCCAAATATGTCTATAACAGTTTCCCCCTAAAGCATGAGGTCGTGAATCCTTTTGATGTCGGGTGAAATGCTTTATAATGAGGATCCGAGGTTTTTCGAACTCGAAGGTGACCTGTAATAAGATACAACACAATACGCTATCTTCACAATATTTTCATGATCTAACTGAGGCAGGCATTCCCATGCTCAGCTTTATAAATTCATATTCATGTACATAAGATAGACAATCGTATGTGTGGCAAACTGATGATTCTGGTAGAGCCATCATCCTTTAGTTTGGATGATTATCTGTGCAGCAATGATGTACATTTGATGTCTTTATTTTCCTGAATATATCGCAGCCTGAATGGATGAAACTAGATCTGGGGTCTTCAAACTTGTTCAATCTTCGCCTGAAGTATAAGTCGATCCATGTGAAAAGATGTTTTTGATGTCGAACATGGAAAGACATTGCCTGATTACCAGCCAATGATGTATGTTGTTAACAGGTGCGAGAGGAATCACCGATAATGATGATGACCCTCAAGGTACTGCAGTACAATTCACATGGTGTGAATACATGAGCTGATGTCAAACACCACGTAAAATCTTTCGGTCGAAGGCCATTGATGTAAACCTGTCGCCGGAAGTGAGAAACTTGCCATTGAGGCATGCAAGCTTCAAAGTACTGAAAGGGTTGTCCCTAAGTCAACTTCTTGGATAATGAGCTGATGTCAAAAAGAAGTGACCCGTCGTAGGAGGGCCTTAATGAATCCCACATCTACAACACGGAACGGAGCAAATGATTTGTGGAGGTGAAAACGATCTGATGATACAAGGTTCAGGGTGGCAGTCATGAAAAATGTAGAGTGAAGGTATTGCAGCAGATGAGATGTTAGCTAGGTTGGTGAATTCTCTGAGCAACTTCTCTTGAACATATCGGCGACACTGAGATGGATTGGTAGTGTTAACCCCAAGGTGGATGGTATGGTGGACCAATGGTGATGTGACCGGTGAACGGAATAACCCAACCCAACTCAATCATGGTGACGGAGTGAAAGTGTCATGTTCAAGAGCGACCTGCTACCAATGAAGCTATTCAAGTTTTCTTCCCTTTTTCCCCAGTCATTGCTGACCAGTACCTCTTTATTTCTTTCAAGCTTGAGGAGGATAACATATGCTTGTTCTATAATTTTCCCTTCGAGCAAACCCGTCGCTATGTTTTAACGAGCCTAGCGACATTGAAACTCGCTCTTGTCTGCATGGACAAGTTTTTCGCTATTGTTTTAACGAGTTTAACGACTAGGATAACTCAGTCCTTTTCAATTTTAGAGAGTCTAAAAAGGGATGTAAAGGCAACTCTAGTGGTCCTTTTTCATAATGTAATCCCTTAAGTCCAAAAAAGTGTAAAATAATACAAAAGGGATGACTTTTCGATAGTTTTAACGAGCCGAACAAGACAAGCGCTCGATATTTTTGTGTAATAATCCCTCAGGTCCAAAAAGATTAAAATCTAGAAGAGGGATGGCACTTCCGGTCGCTTTAACGAGCTAGAGAGGCCAATTGCTCGGCAATATTTTTATATTTTACGAGTCAGATGAAAAGAGCTTAAAGGATACTCATTTCTTGAGGAACAAGTGATGTTTTTGGATAGCAACTGGTTCCAGGTAAGGTTTGGAACATTCCAATCACAGCAGTGGGAAGAGGGTGGCTAATAGAATCACTCATCGCAGTTGTTCCTCAAAAGGGTAAACAATCAAATGGAGGCGTATGATTGGCTAAAAAAGAGTGGAGGTGATGGTAAGAACACGACCAAGGTTCAAAAGTTGATAGTCATGCGATCAAAATGGTTATTTACCAGACGTGGGGTTCATTTTTTAATGAGCTTGAACTCTATGGAAACATTTGCTCATTGCTAGGTTTATTTTTTGACGAGCTTGAACTTCGTGTAAAACTGCTCATGGCAAGGTTTATTTTTAACAAGCTTGAACTTTGCGTAAAACTGCTCGTGGCAAGGTTTATTTTTTAACGAGCTTGAACTTTGCGTAAAACTGCTCGTGATAACAGTCAAAGACGTTGATTTCACCATTAACACTATGTTCTTTTGATGGTCATGTTGCCTGTTTGATTACTCCATCAAATTGATTAGAAATGTGAATACATGTTTGAAAAATGAGTTAAACAACCATATTTTACTCGAACTATGTGAATAGTAACATAAAAGTAGTTTTTACCTCTCATTTTTACCATTTAATTCAAATTTTGGATTTTTGGAGCTCTGGAGGAGTTTTCCCCTTTTATTTTCACCAGCTAATTTCGGGAGATTCTGTGGACTATTTTCGGCACCGTCTGGACCAGGTAGGAGCTAAGCCTAAGCTCTTCAATTTCATTCTTTCCTTTTCTGATTTTGAGCATGCTTTCCTATTCTTCTGGGCCTCTAGGGTTTGAAAAATTCGTCTCTCCCCATCACACCCAATGTATATCGAAAGTTGTGATGCATACTGGGCTGGCCATTGGCCAGTCAGGATGCATCTCACCTAGTACACAGCTGGGGTGCGATGGCCGCAAAAGGGCAAGTTTATGCACTGTTTTTTCATGGAAATTTTGCCTATTTTTGCCTGAATCAAGACCCTAATTCTTCTCTTGTTTGTTTTTCAGAGATTCATTGGATCAAGATGGTCGTTACATGGTGTGAATGTGAGCATGAAGAAGAGGACATGGTTGCTTTACATGATCCAGGTACGGTGACTATTTTGCGGAACTATGGTTTGCTCAAATTCTTCCGCATATCCAGCATGAGGCAACAAATCAATTTGTTGCAATATTTTCTTGATGCATGGGATCCTACCAACCAAGTGTTCCAGATTCGAGGTAAATTCATCCCTTTGACAGTTGAAGATATCTACTTCTTGACCGATTTATCGAGGCGGGTGCCCCTCTCTCACTATCAGGATCCACCCGTGGAGGTGAATCTGTGAGGGATTATATTCGCCGATTCTGTAGAGATGGATCTCAGTCGAGCAGGGACGGAAAGATTAGTATTCGAGATGTCACTGACCAGTCTTTGAGGACTATCTTATTCACCTTTGCTAGATTGGCTGGTAGCGTGACTCTTCATTTAGCCAACAGGTCTTATATGCAGTATGCTCTGGAATTCCTTGAACCAAAGGTATTCAACTAGTGTGATGCAGTACTTCCAATTATAAAAGAACAGCTCACCAAGGTGAAGAATGGAAGATCTAAGAACTTTGGTTATGGTTCTATTCTCACCGCCTTTGCCTTGGAGAAGATCCCACTGATGCAGCCACAGTACATTTCACTCGGACCATCAGTACCAATGGAACCACGAATGCAGAGATGGGTCGATCTTATGGCCAGACATGCTGGTCAGTCACAAATTTCATTCTCTGATGCCTTCTTTGAGTGGTTCGACCATCAGGAGATGGTCTTTGCTGAGTATCCATATGCTGGGATGGATTTCCAAGGTGACCTAGATTTAGTGTTGCCAGCCGGCGAGCAGTGGGGTGTTATAGGTAAATGTTCTGACCATATCCCTATTTATTGTTTTTATAATGTTCTTATGTCTTTTAAATGCTATCAAGACTAATCAAACTCATATATTCATGCAGATATTGGACCCATGCGACCAGCAGTGCGCCCGAGGGTAGCAGCTGCCGTTCCAGCAGGAGAGGCTGTAGGGAGGGTTGTCCTCTGCGATCTAGACGTAGCCGAGACCCTTGCAGTATTGCAGGATCATATCGAGGGTCTCACCCTTGGTATCCAGGATGTGAGGACTGACGAGTTACCTCTGAGATTACAATGCCATACTATTGGCGCGTCGAGTCGATCGACTAGGCTCTTACTTATGATCACATAGGCAATGACTTTTTTATCACTAGCACCATTAGTCTAGGGTGCTTCTCTGCACTTTTGAGTTTTTGGGTCATGTGACCGATTTTGTCTTGGACACAGAACATCTTTGATAAACTATAAACAGTTATATATATTTTTTATTTTCGGAGCTTTATTTTGGTTAAGTTATATGATCCTGATGCAAATGTTGATTGAAATGCTTTCTTTTATAAATGCTGCAAATGTCTATCTAACACATAATTTGCTAATGAATCAGTTAATGTGTTTAAGTTTCTGGAAATGTGTTAATATTTAATAGAATCAAACTTCCTTTCCAAAATCCTGACCCTTAGGAACATATGATAGATAGTTGGATTCCAAACAGAATATATGCTAGTGAGCTGTAGGATGACAAGTTCTGAGTCTAGCCTGACAAAAAGTCGGCGTATACCACACACAATGGCATTAGAGAGAATTTCTACCAACATGCTATACTCAGCGATGTTGTTCGTTGATCAACCAATACATACTCCTTTGAAACTCACTAACTCGCCGCTTGGATCAAAAATGGCCCAGGCCGCAGAAGATAGGTTCCGCGTACTACGACTAGCTCCGTCAACATATCCAACGAATGGTTCCAATAGGTTCGACATCTGCAGCTAATGCAAAAGATGGATTACCTAACCAAAATGATCACTCTTGACGAAAACAAAAATGTAACAAAAGCATATAAAGAGGTTACTACAGCTAGTCAAGCATAGTAACGCTTCAAGTACAACCGTTTCAGGGTTGCGCCAATGGAATTCCATCATAATCTACTAGATCGTAGGCTCTTTTTGCTAACACTCATTTAAGAATGTAGGGACCCATCCACAAAGATTGGAACTTACCTGCTCCCAATTTATCGGATTCCTGATCGTAAAGCAAGACCAGGTCACCTTCTGAGAAGACACGAGGTTTGACATTTTTGTCAAACTACGCCTTAACTCATTTCTTATGGGCTTCGTTAGCCAAGGCAGCGTCACGATGGGTTTCATCCAATTGGATTAGTTCCAAGAAACGAGCCTCTTCCTCTAAAGTTCCGGGGAGAAGGTCGATTGCGAGCTTGAGAGATGAAATCTCACATTGAATTGGTAAGATGGCTTCCAAGCCATACACCAGTTGGAAGGGTGTAAACCTGATTGCATTTCTTACCAAGGTTTTGTATGCCCACAAGGCTGAGTACAGGATTAGGTGCCAACTCCGTTTGTGGACTCCAATCATCCTTTGCAGCATGCGCTTTAGGACTTTGTTGATGGCCTCAAATCATCCGTTAGCTTGCGGATAATACAGAGTAGAACTGTCGTGGGACAATCCTAGTTTGGTAGCCAATTCGACCATCATGTGATTGCGAAAATGCGATCCATGATCTGTGACTATAGCTTGTGGAACGCCGAACCTAGAGACTACATGATTGAAAAAGAAAAGAGCACACGTTTCGCCGCTGTTGTTTAATGTAGGCATCACCTTGGCCCATTTCGTAAAATAGTCAACTGCGACTATGATATACCCATGCCCCCCAGCCGAGGTGGGGTTACATGTCATGAAATCTATGCCCCATTTGGCGAATGGACCAACAGAAACTACTGGTTACAAGGGTACGAGTGGTATTCTGGTTTTGCGGTCGAAGATTTGACAAGCATGGCAACTTTTGACTGCAGTTATGCAATCTTTGAACATTTTTGGCCAGAAGTAACCTGCTCGTAAAATCTTTTGTGTCGTAGCATAACCAGATTGATGCCCCCACATGCGCCTGAATGACAATCATTTAGGACTTTTTCGATCTCCTCATGGATGAGGCACCTTCGCAGAATTGTGTCGATACTGCGACGGTAAAGCGTATCATCGACGATCATGTAGTCTTTTGCTTGGTATCGGGTACGTCGTTGTTCAGAGCGAGAGGTATTAGGCATGTATGTTTGGGTTTGGAGATAGATGATTATATCTCTGTACCAAGGATCGCTTGACGATATCAGAAACAAAGATTCATCCACGATTGTTGCTTTGGATGTTGAATCGTTGGACGACGATGGGAAATCACATAATAACTCCGTGAAAACTAGAGATTTCTTTGATTTGGATTTTATGAATTCCAGATCAAACTCTTGCAAAATAGCTATCCATTTTGAATATTTGCCCCCAAGTAACTGACACGACAGAATGTAAGTCATTGGGTTGCAATCTGATAAAATGATAGTTTTGCGAAAGAGGATATAGTGTCAAAATCTCTGTACTGCTTGAACAACTGCGAGAGCCAACTTTTCAACATAGGAGTATTTGATTTTTGTATCATTTAAGTTTCGACTTAAATAATAGATAGGATGTTCTATTCCATTTTCTTCTTGAACTAAAACCATTGCGATGGTTGTATCTGCTACAGCTAGATACAGGTTAAAGTCTTTTTTATAATCAGGAGCGTACATTAATGATGCTTTTATTAGGGATTCCTTTAGAGCATCAAAGGAAGCTCGCGCAACCTGATCCCAGTTGAAGGGTACTTCTTTTTTCAAAAGACGCGTATAACCTTTAGCAAGTTCAGCGAAATTTGGAATGAACCTCCTCAGAAAGTTTGCTTTCCCTTGGAGTTTCTGAATCTGAAGCCAATTTGAAGGTGGAGGCATATCGATGATTGCCTAAACCTTACATGGGTCGAGTCGAATTCCGTCCTTAGAAACTACGAATCCAAGTAAACGACCAGAACTGACACAAAACACACATTTGTGTGGATTGAGTCATATCTTGTAGTGTCAGCAACGTATAAATATAGCTCTCAAAATGTCGCGGATGATCAGCCCGCTTTCGCAAATGAGCTGGAAGATCATCGAGATATGGTTGAACAATGTTCTTGATGTCATGGAAGGCATAATTCATAGCCCTCTGAAAAGTTGCCCCTATGTTCTTTAAACCGAAAGGTAATTTGCGGTAGGCGAATGTGCCCCACAGACATATAAATGCAGTCTTCGACTGGTCCTGTGGGTGGATATTTATTTGATTATACCCAGAAAATCCATCCATAAATGAAAAGATTTTGCATCCGGTGCATTCATCAATTATCTGGTTGATGAAGGGTGTAGGGTAGTTGTCCTTTGGACAAGCTTGATTTACATCCCTGTAATCAACGCACACTCTAATCGTTCCCTACTTTTTCATCACAGGAACAATATTCGATACCCAATCAGTTAGAGGAACTGGGTAAATGAAACCAGCATGTAAAAGTTTTTCAACTTCTGCCTTAATGGCAGCGGCTTTCTTTGGGTGCACCTGCCAAAGCCGTTGCCGTACCAATTTGACATCTAGATACATCTTGATTTCGTGTTCAACTATGCTCGAGTCAATTCCTAGCATTTCTTTGTATGACCATGCAAAGACATCTCTGAATTCGCGAAAGAGAGCGCAATATATTTCCAGTTCTGAAGAAGAAGAAGATTTGCCGACATGAATATTGTCTAAAACATTAGGTTTGATCAAGATATTTATGGCGATAGTTTCTTCAATATTGGACAGATTTCACTCTGAATCCACCGTATTTACAGTATTTGATAGAAAATAAAAAACTGAAGGATGATTAAGGTCGTTAGAATAATCTTTGTTGTGATCCAGAAGATGGGAACGATGGTGGTAATCTTCCCATGGTGCCTCTCCTATCATCATTGATTGAATAATTCCTTCATCTTTAGAATGTACATGCGACCAAGGATCTGAAGAGGTGCCATATTCTTTTGACCTATCTACCCAAACACTCGATGAGCGTTGATTTGGGTTTGCCGCCCAGGCTGAGAAAATTGATTGCTACAAAATCTCTATTGGGCTTGGAGGCAAAACCTGTTGATGATCCATGCTAACAAAATGTTCGGAAATATTCTGAATGGAAGATATCATATTGCAAGTTCCTACTGTTTCCACTTCCACCAGATTACTCGGAGGCGGTAGGGAAAAAGTACCCATCAAGGTAGGGTCTTTTAGTAGGCCTACTCCGACATTTTGAAGCAAATGAGAGCTTCCATGGATCATTGGAATGCTTCCTGTAACTTGTGAACTGTTGGGGAGAAAGGTTTGTTGATCAATGATTGTAATTCCTCCTTGGAAAGGAAATGCAATCTTCCTAAAGTAAGTTGATACAACAGCAGCCATGGCATAAATCCAAGGCCTTCCCAGTAAGATATTGTAATCGAGGTTTCCATCGATAACTTCAACGTCAATTTATACTATTTTCCCCCCAGTTCAACTCGTAAGTTACTTAAAATCCCGTACGGGGTGTATGTTCTTCCATCAAATGCTTTCAATGTTGTTGGTGATCTTGACAAGGGGGGTGATCCTAAAGTTTTCCAGCAACTCATTGACATAATGCAGGTAGATGCCCCCTCATCAATAACTGTTCGATGAACAGTTTTGTTGAGGGCTTTCACTTGGATGAGGAAAGCAAGTTGAGCTGGTAACTAAGGTTCAAATCCTTTATGGTTAAAGGCCACCAGATTGGAATCCGCTGGGTCAATCCCACCTATTGCTGATAATAGAGCCTGCTTTTGGGAGGGGCAATTTTGCAGTACTTCAAGTGTCAACATAGCAGACGGAGATTAGGCCAGATCCTCTACTATATTATAATTATGTGCTACTCGGGCACGAGGATTAAAAGTCGATTTGTGTACTACTCCCTTTGGCGGCTTTATTGTTAGCTCAGGAATGATGGGTGGCACAACTTTGATTGAAGTTGTTGTCGAACTACTAGGTTGATCTGCAACCTTGTTGTTCGGCAGCTGTGGATTCCCATAATATTTATTCCTTGTCAATATCAAAACATCATTTTGCTGTTTCGAAATGGACAACATAAGCACTTGGGATGGGGAAGCATTGTCGCTAGCAACCAGATTGGTTTTTGGGTTTGGAAATGGATGCGTTAAGACTGCTGAGGTTTTTGAGGTCTTAAATAACTTCTTAATCTCAGCTCTATGTGGACAATCAATCGTCCAATGGTCTTCATCACAAATGTGACACGGCGAAGGAGGTTTCTTTTTCCCATAAGGGTTTGCAGAATATTTTTTAGGAGATGAATCATCTTGTTTCTTCTTTTTGCTTTTCCCTTTTTTCTTGCCCCCTAGTTGCTTCGATTCTTTGCCTTTGTTAGTCAACACGGCATTAACCTCCGAGGCAAGAAGTTTTTCATTTCCATTTTGACCATAAACCGTATTGGCTTTCTTAGATGTAGCCTTCGCGGTTTTCGTGCTGGTTGTTCCTATCACGCCATCGTCGGCATGAGAGTCTTTGCTTGATTTAGGAGGAGGAGGAATGGAAAACTCTGGTTTGGGAGCATCAGGAATTTTGTCATAGAGTGTGCCAGACTGAGTATAAATCAATTCTAGATATTGCGCACGAGGAATGACTTGCTCTTTAGTGACAACTCCCCCCTTAGCCACATCTTCGGTAATAGAAGGTAACAATGACTTAATAAAACATTCAGCTAGTAGCTGATCAGGAACATATGGTTTTACCATTCGACGACGACGTCGCTACTCATGAATATGATCAGATATGTGAGTGGCTGTTGTCTGCTTAAAATTGGTAAGAAGCTCCGTTCCTATTTCGTACCTTATGGGTAACTGAAAATGGGTTAAAAAGGTTGTGGCAAGGGCACTGAAGTTATCGAATGAAGCTCTAGGCAATTCGATGTACCATTTTTCCACTGGACCAGTTAACGTTCGCTGAAAAAGGTGAAGCCTAATTGAATCATCGTTGAGAGTGTTGGACGAACACCACATATGAAAATTCATCACATGATTCGATGGATCTTCACCCGGATTTCCATTAAATTTAGGAATATTTGACGAAAGTTTATGACGAATCGTCAGCCACCAAGGGGCGTAAGCAATTAGATCATTTGTTAGCTGATTTAGATATGGTAATTCCAACGTTGCGACGAAGGGAAACTATTGATTCAGGTTTGGCGAAGCATACCCAGGATAAGATGGGATCGCCTGAGCAGTGGGTCTTTGCATACCAGCATAATGTATTTGATGTTGATAACTTTGATAAGGTTGATGAGCATAACCATTATTATATGATTGATGGTGATCGTTTTGAATATACGGTTGCCCATTACCCGCAAAGCTTTGTTGCTTAGGTCCTCGGTAAGCTTGTTTGAATTGCGGTTGTTGATATTGTACTAGCCATGGTTGTGAAACCATTTGCTGTTGTCCAATACTGGATGTTTGACCAAGATGAGGGGTGATAGTACTCGTTTGAGCCTGAGTCGCTTCAGTTAAGGAGCCATTAATCGGCGATTGTGGTTGAGTCGCTAAGACAAGAGGTTGTTGTATTACGATCTGAGAGACTTGAGGTTGACATACAACAGGCATCATTTGTACTTGCAACACGGTTACAATAGCTGGTGTAGTGGGAATATTCGACACAGGTAGATTTGGTTGCATTGAATATACAACTCTTGGCTGTTAAGGCAGTATTGGCACCCAACCACTGGACGCAATTCCAACTTGACCCAAATTTTGTTGCAAACTCTCATATGGTTGTTCTCCTGGAGGGAACAATGAAAAGGCATACTTCCCGCCATATGGCGACAATCCAATGTTCAAAGGAAAAAATGGTCCTTGTAGACTGGACTACCAAAATTGATACTGTTGTGGAGGATCAATTCGCTGAGACTCAACATAAGAAATTCCAGATATTACTCCAGACGAACAAACGGGAACAGAACACACTGTCGAAACAGTCCCTGGGTGGACTCCATCTAGCGGTTGAGAGCTAGTTGGGATAGATGGTACACTAGTGAACATTGTCGGAGTAGTGGCAGGAAGTTCTGCTACTACTGTATCGGATGACATAGTCCTAGATGTCGATCGTTGTTCAGACATATTGAGTCTATCCAAAAGAATTCCTAGCAATTCTACAGGAACTTGCAATGAAGGTTAACTATCTTTTGAATTAGAAGGACACAGGTGGATCCCAGTTCCAAAATGTAATGGGGTATTCGATGGAAGATCCTCCAAAATCTCTTCTATCACAATCAGTCCATGTGGAAGATGCAGACTGTCAAGTCCGTAAAATATTTCTGGTGCCAAAGAAGGTGCACACTCTCCACCGACAGATGTTGGAGGGTTAACACTTTCTGAATCAGTCCTAGATGGAACTGGTTCAGGAATAGATGTGTTTACCGTTACAGTAGGATCAGTTCTAGTGTCCTCTTGTAACTGTGGAACTTCTTCTGTAGAGGCAGGGATACCAGAAATAGTTTGAGTAACTGGAGTTTCTGAGGATGTTGAAACACAAGTTTCAAACAAACTAGGAAACTTTGATCCAATTAAACGAGATCGCTTGGCCCGGAATGGTTTCGTTTCCGGAGTCAAAGACAGTTGACTCGTTAGTCTCTACAAACGACAGGGTTTTGATTGACTTTCTTCCATGATTACGGATTACTTGATCAACTCAAAATAAAAAAGGGGAAAATGTTATTCTAAATTAAATGAATTTTATGACGCTTCGACACAACTTGTTTTTTCAATTTTTAAGAGTCGAGAAAAAGCTAAAGATGACCCTAGTCGCCTTCGATTTTTAATGAGCCTGAAGTGACAAGTGCTCAGATGGACCTTTTCTTTTAAGGAGTCTGAAAAGGAACGAAAGTGACTGCTTTGGAAATCTAGACAGATGGATTACCAAACCAATCGCAAAACTGCAAATACTTTTTACGGTACGGCAGTCAATCTTCCCAAATGTTGTGTTTGGTGCATTGCGATCGATAGGGCGGCAGACACGGCTTCCTAAGAATAAAGAATGTAGCCTATTGTAGTCTCCCAATATATACTCGACGGTACGTGGGAGCACAAGTCCGTACTGGCACTTGTCGTCTCAAAGAGGAGGAATCACCCAACCTACGATGAAAGCGATAGTTACCAGGCTTTACAACGCTGGAATACGTCTCTAGCCAAGACTTCTAAATGTTGTGTGTTAGGTTCCAAAGCGTTTTTTTGTTCATTGAAGTTTATTTTACAGTTGATATTTCTTAAGAAGCTTGCCTTTAAGGTTCACCACGTGATGTAGATATACAATTCCTAAATATGCAATTTAAGATGATAAACAGTCGTTTATTTTCTTTTTGCAATGAAAATCCTAGCTACTAAGGAAAGAGAAATGAAGTTCTTTCAACATAGAGTAGAGAGCACACACTAGATACACTTTTCCTAAATCAACTTCAGCATGCAGTCTTAATGCAAATGCACATGCATGTATTGTTTTTAAGTTTCCTTAATGTGAGAATGACAAAAAGAAAAAAAAGTATAGATCTGAACTATTCTCTTTCAAAGCGACAATACTAACAATTTTCTTTTCAAAAAACGAAAGTAGGGTCAAGACAACACTTTGCGATTTTGAATGACACTTGAAATACTAATGATTCAAATCAAATACAATGGTAAAAGTGTAATCGACTGTCTAAAAGAGGAATGCTTTGTAATACTCTTTTTCTTGACTGAAAATGACACTTGCGACACTTTCAAATCAAAAGACGACAGTTCGATTAAGCTACTATTTGCAAAGGTGAACTGTAAATGATGAAAAATACATAAAAAAACATTCACAATTCCTACTGATGGAGGCTGAATAATGCAGAGGAAGATGGTTTCAACAGAGATATACTGATCACAGATGGAAAAACTACTAAATAAAGCTGAAGACAATGAAGAAAAAACCAAAATCTGGAGGCAGAAACAGTGTCATTTGATCATCGTACCTGTAACATAGGGAAACAGGGATGCATCTCACCTACAGCACACGGGAGGTGTGATGCATCCAGACTGCCAAGAAGAGACAATGTGATGGTCCAGGGACGAGACTGAGCTTGGTTTTTGCTCACAGTTTGCAGCTAAGTTCAGGGATTTAGGTTGAGCTAATGATTGTCAATAAACACAAATTATAGGGGCTGATCTAATGAGGTTATTTGAGCTACCACCAGGGCACTTAGGATGTTTGCAAGCTAGATGTTCAGTTCATAAACCAACCTGGAGATTGACTGAAGCAGCGTTGATCTACTTTGCAGTTGCATACCAAAAGTAGTTCGAAGGCTAGCTAGCTTGACTTCAGGCTCCATCATTCGTTTATAAAGCAAACAACAGTAACAAAACAAACAAACTATTCGTTTCCCAGTGGAGTCGCCATTTTGTTATCGGGAAAATTAGTGTCCATTCAGAGCTGCTAGTCCCAGTAAGACGGGTACCTATCTTAGAAACAAACATATTAAAGTTACTTGTGTTTTCCTTTACGAGAGATAGATGAGAGATATGCAGAGAGCACCAACCTCAGTCTTTCGCTAGTCTCCTTGCTTGTTTCCTCTCTCCTTTGAGAGAGCTTTCGCCACTCCTTTCTCACTTGTCCCGCTTCAAAGAACACCTGTAGAGCCAAGTCAGAAAAATACCATCAAAGAATAGAGATCTATAACCATAAATAATGTAGGATCAGATGTACATTAACCATATAAATGCATACATAAACAAGATTCAGAGATATACAAGCATATGGAGGAAAACTCAAATAGCTTTATTGATAGAAGTAGTAGAAGAGAGGATTACAACCAGGTTGTCTGATCCAGCATCATCCTCCTAGCATGAAAGCCCTCTTCGCCTCATACAAAGCAAGATCACCCAACAATGTCTTCAAAGAGAAACCAACAACACTTCCTTGCAAATTACAAAATTCCAGCCTCTGGATCTCTTGGATGAGGGATCCATATATAGATGTTTTTAGGAGAGTGAGTCAGGTTCTGGGATTTTGATTAGTGTCATTTCACTGATAGTTCTTGGTTCCACTTGGAGATTTCAGATCTCTTACTCATCCTTGGGCGAATTCAGAGAGGCAAGTGTCATATGAGCAGTTTCTAGAAGATTCTCTGGGTTTCCACCTATCACACTACTTCTACCATTTTTCTGCACTCGCTCATCGCACCCTACAGAAGGGCTTTCCAGTATGCATCGCACCCCCCGTGTGTAATAGGTGAAATGCATCGCACCCTATGCATGGAGCAGTCTGTATGGTGCTGTTTTGACCAGTTCTGAGTAGCTTTTCATGGAGAACTTCTGGGAGATGATGCCATCAGCTGACCTTGTTCCTTTAGGGTATGAAACAACACTTTTTAGGGGTTTATAAGCCCTTGGTTTATGGACATATGTGATTGGGGTTGCAGTGCCCAAATATGTCTATAACAACTGGCTTCTGAAATTGTCCCTTGTCTTTGAATGCAACTAGCTCTACACAGTCTCTCAAGATCTAACTACGCCTGTTGACATATCGATCCTTCTACTACTAAATATTGTGGGCCCCAATAGAAATGGTAATGATCCATGAGGAAACACTTGTTTGATGTTGTGCATCCTCAGACCCTGCCTAATCCTGCAACTTTGAAGTCTCACGCTCCTCCTCCATCTGGAAGTATAGCCACTATTAAGGAAAACTCCTCCAACCTGGAGGTCAACTTATTTATTTTTACTGAAGTTGTGGTCTGCTACTACCCCTTCTCGTCCTTCTTCCTTTTGGGACACTGGGTGATGTAGTGACCAAACTCACCACATTCGAAGCATTTGACCTTCGACAGATCCTTTTTCTTCTTCTTGTCTCCTTTTGAGTTTTGTCCCTAGTTTGGACCTTTCTTCACCTTTCCCTTACAAGCAAGGCCTAGATTATCCTCTTCCTTCTCAACCTTAAGCCCCTTGCTACTGCTGTTGATAATACCCTCGACAAGACTGAGCCTTAGTTCCTCCTGAGTGGAGTACTCCACATGTGTTTCCAATCTCACATTTTATCTCGTCCAGTAATTCCCAAAATGAAAGTTTTCCAATCTTTGGAAAAACCGTTTAAAGCAACTTGCAAAAGCTATTTGTCACCGGGATTCTTTCCTACAACAACTAGCTCATCACAGACGTTTTGAAGTCTGGTGAGATAGGAAGTAACTCCTTCACCCTTTTGCATCTTTGTGGTCCTCATCTTTTCCTTGAGAATCATTTTACGATTCTTTGATGGATGCTTGTATAGCTTCACAATAGCCTCCACATGTCCTTTACTGTATTCTTCTCTGCAATATGTGGGATGATATGATCCTGAACCCTGTCTAGGACCATCCTCTTAGCTTTGGCCATATCTTTCTTGTAGTCAAGATACTATATAGGATCTGTCGATTCAGCTGCAAATGTTATCATGAACTCCTTTACACCATGTTCATCCAATAGGAATAGCATCCTGGCCTTCCAGACACCAAAGTTAGAAGCTTTGTCAAGTCTAACCTGATCTCTAAGACTTGTTGCGCCTATCTCTGCGAAACTCAAATAAACTAGAGACTGGATCTAGAAATCTCCTTCCTGCTTGGCTCTCTCCCTCTGCTACTCACACTCCCTTAGGAATGCACAGATTTGCTTCTAGATGTCCTTCTCTAGCTAATACACTGCCTTCAGTTGCTCACTGAAACTACTTGCTCTACCTCCCAGATGTCCTTCTCCGATGACTGGCACACAAACTATAACCTCTACAACTCGAACTGGCTAAACTGGCAAACTTGCATAGCCAGCTGCAACTGGAAATCTCAGGTCTCCTCCTAGAAACTGGAAACTGGAAACCCTCAGAGAATTTCTAGAAATTCCCTCTGGTGTGCTTTTCTCTTCTTGTCCCAACACAGATCTGCTACTGCAAATGTTTAACACCTAGATCTGCTCAACGAATCAACTGATCTACACACTGGAACTGCTTCCTGGTAACCACGCTACTTGCTAGAATTCTTCTCTAAACAAATTGAACTTTTCTTGCACTCTGCTTCTGGAAATCGATTTTCCTGCCCAAAAATTTGCACTTCTTGGCTAGGCCTGCGCAAATCTGAATCTTATGCTTCATATCTCCCTATGAAACTGCACTATATCCTAATATTTTGATTTTGAGCCTCTAATTTGATCTTCAATGCTTTGATACCATGTGAAAATTCCTTGATTGAAAAAACTAGATATTATTCTCCTAACTATTACCAATTTATGTGTTTATGGCAATTAATGAATAATTCACAATTGCAATCATCACCATAAAATACGTTTTGGAAAATTAAGTCAAGAACTAAGATATAGATGCACACACAATAAAAATCGACACAATTATTTTGGGCTAACAAGTCCTCGAAGAAACCCTAAAGGGAAAACCAGTGTAGCAGATGAGGGTTTATTTTATTATGTAGCAAATTCTGGGAGTACAATAATCTGGATGTCAAACTGGTAATCCTCCGTCAAATACACTGGCAAAATATGTGGGAGATATTTTTCCCTCTCTTCAAATCAATTAGGCCTCCCACTGGCTTGCTCGCACTGCCCTCTGGAAATGCGCATTGTTGGTCTGGAACAATTCACAATGTCTACTAGCTGGCTCCAGATGAGTCATCCTACCTCTCTCCGCCTCTGGAAAAATTTTCTTTGTTTCCCAAATGATCTTTTTGGACTCCGAAAACTAAAACGACCTCTCTCTCGACACTCACACTAGGGTTTTTGGTTGCTTGCACTGGTTGCACGACCTCCATATAGAATCATTTCGGCCTCCCTTCTGTTGATTTGAGGTACCATCGGATGTGCTCTAGCCACGAAAATTGGTGGAGAGGCTAAGGCACATGAGATCTACAATACCCATAAAGGGTTTGGGAGAATTCTAAACAGTTTGGGAGATATTAAAATAATTAATATTTTTAATGAAGTCCCTAAGTCTAAACTTAGGGAAAATAAAATATTAATGTGAATTAATATAAAATTGTGTTAGAATGGTCCAAAAGTCATGGATCAAGCCAAATCTAATCTTAGCTGTTGATTAGCGACTTAATCTTGGCCATTGATTTGTCAACGAGAAAAGTATAAGAGGAGGCTTGAGGATCAGTTGGAGAACACACTGAGGGAGACCAGTCGGTTCAATTTCTAGAGCGGGGTTAGCTGAGAAATTGAACTAGTGGTTTGGTGAGAAGTCAGGAGACAGCAAGTACGGAACAGAGAGACGGGATCAACCACTAGAGATCAGTGCTAAGGCAAGAGAGGCAGACGCAGAAGTGGCAGGAGATTGTGCAGTCATTAACTGGGCCTGCGTGGGTGATGCAAAGAGACCCAGGGCTGACGCAGTCAAGCAAGGGCTGACGCTAACGTTTTAAAACTTTGACTCCAACTTTGACTCGGCCGAGGGTCAACTCCGACTCAGCCGAGGGTCGACTCCGACTCCGACTCCGACTCGGTATCGATTCGGCCGGCTTGATTTCAATGACTCGGTCGTTGTAAAAAATACATTAAATATTTATTTTTTATAAAAATACATAATTTTAAAGATTTTCATTCATGCTTCCAAACACACAGCATTAGAATATAGATAGAAGAAAACATATGATCAAAGTAAGCTCATGAATATATCCATTATATCAAAATGGCACCGAGTGCACTATCTAATACATACAAGATGATGATATAGAGATCAAAACAAAAACACATAACCAAGGAAGCAAGAAATGGCCTCTACAACAAAATTCTGTGACTAGTACTACTGGCTACTGCTAGAGTTGCCAACATCATCTGGCTCAGTGTTACTTGGGAGCGAGAGAAAAAATAGGAGCGAGAGAGACATTTTTAGAAGCTCCCAATTTGGGAGTGAATCCTGGAGGAGTTCGACAACCAATGTCACTAACATCAAGGTACATAGAGGGATTGGTGCTCTTGATTAAATACGAGTTCCATACCCTAATACATGACAAAATTCAATGGAAACATTGCAATCCCCCAATCCTGAAATCCTGAAAAAACTGATAAGTATGCTGGATTTGGAAGGAAATCTAAAATTCTACTTTCTCCATATGAAATCCAATGAGGCTGGAACCACTCTCAAACATCCTGAGTCATTTCATGGTAATTTTAAAAATTTAAGTAAAAGGATGAAAATGAAGATTAAGGAGAATGTCACTTCCTTTTACTTTAAATTTAACATTACCATGAATAGCATATCAATACTAGGGATCAGAGTTAGACAGGGAAACCGATGAGTCAGACAGGGAAGCCTAGGGAGTCCCCCACACTCAGAAAAATTAAAAACAAATTAAAAAAAGCGGTTTTTTGGGGTTCACTGGCCACTGTCTGTAACCCAGTTGGGTTGATACGGACTCGGTCGAGGGCTCGGTATTAACCCGACCGGCCGAACCGATTCAATAGCCAGTGTTGAAAATGCAACAAGATGATGGAGCTTAGTGGAAAGGAGTCGCCTTCACTAAGTGGGCCCGCAGGCTATTTTTGGCGCAAAGTCTATTTTTAGACTATGTCTATTTTTAGACATATGGATCATGGTCTATGAGTTGCAGGATGCTATTTGTGGATGATTGGTCATGTTGGTAAAAATAGATGGACTTCTATTTTTAGACATATGGGCGGAGTCTATTTTTACACTGTCGGGCTAAAAATAGAACAGTCGAATATTATTAGCTCTTAGTAATATTTGGACTATAAACATTATCTTATCCTCTTAGAGCACTTCAGTTCGAGCTACGGATGTGGCACATGCAACTGCCAGAAGGAAATACGCTTTTCTTATGGGTTAGTTGAGCTATTGCATCATGGACTTCAGTTAGAACTCAAGTGATTGAGTTTGGTGGAGTTGATTGAGGAGTTGATGGAGTTGTGTTCAGTTTGACTTGGTTGAACTAGTTGTATTTAGTCTAACTGCAGAATACACTAGTGATGAGTGATGTGAATTAATTATTAATTAACTCACTAATTATTAACTCATAAATTAACTAAAGAATACATCAGTTAACTCAGTGCATGGATAGTTCAGTGGAGACAAGTGTTAGAGGTGAGTGAAAGGGCAAGACAGTTGTCAGTTGTGACTATAGTTGTGCATGAGATTTTCACAATCAGTGGATTGAGATTGCGAATAAAGATTGCATAGTGCAACACAAGGGAAATACGAGTTTGGATCAGCCATTCTCATCTATTCTCATGCAGGATTGCGCAGTGGAGGCAGGCAAGTAGCGGAGGAGATTTGAACCTGTGATTGATTCAGATCTGAGCTAGTTTGTGTGTAACAGGTGGAGATAGTACTGAGTACTTGTGAGGAGTATTGTACTATGTATTGTTACATGTTCTCTATCATTATAATATACAGATAGTGTGGGGTTTTCAGCTGTATGCTTTCCCTGGGTTACATACTGTGTTAATGTGCGCATGCGATTGATGTTTCATTGTTTTTAATTCCGCAAAATTGATGATCAACGTAGAGGAGGTTATGTATTATGCATGCATTCTGCAATAGTGTATAATCAGGATAATCTCTGTGAATAAGTGTCATATTATTCAAAATTTCTACAGCCGGGTCAAAAAATTTTTGACCAACTCGAACCAACTCGGCCGAGTCAGTTCCAAGCCGGCCGGGTTTAAAAACACTGGCTAACACAGAGGGTCTGAGAGCCATGCAGAGATCAGTCGGGCTGACGCTGGGATTGGGAGAAGTGTTGCGGAATTTTTTCTCTCTGTGGGTAAGCTAGTTTGGCACCCTGTTGTACTAAAGAATTGCTGAATAATAAAAACCTCCCTTGCTGCACCGGTTTTCCCACATTGGTTTTTTCTGGGGAATGTTGTCCAAAATAACTGTGTCAATGTGTTGATTCTTGTGCATATATTTGTTTCTGTATTATGGTGTGATATCTGCAACAATATTTATTTTAATGTTTATTGAAACAATTTCATAAATAACTTATATGGAATAAGTAGGAAAAATAAATCAGTTGCTGCAGTGATAGAATTTTCACATGGTATCAAAGGGAGTAATCAGAGACAGGAAGGGAAAATCAGTTATGGGTCAAGACCACGATGCAGAGGCATCCACGTCAAGGGACTCACACAGATTTTCACAAGATTGCACAAGAGAAAGAGATTTCGATTTCTCTATGTTAGCTTCTAGGCTGGAAGAAGAAGTGGCATGTATGACTAGTGTTGCATCATCATAAGCATGGTATATAGACAGTGGAGCCTCGTGGCATAAGACGGGAATCAAGGAGTGTTTCTCAGAATATCGAGAAGAGAAGATGAACTTTTAGATCACCATGGGGAACAAGGCAAAGTGTACTCCAATACGAAAGGGTACCATAGTCTTTCAGACAGAATCGGGATAACGGTTTCGTGCTACAAATGTGCTGCATGTACCAGGATTGGGGATGAACTTACTTTCGGTGTCACAACTACAAGGCAAGGGCTATGATGTCTACTTCATCAAGGAGAAGATATACGTCAAACACCCGATCTGGAAAAAGAAAGTGCAGATCGGGATCAAAAGTAATTAGTTGTATAGATTACAACTAGAATCACTAATGGCACTACTAGGCAGTCATGGAGACAAGGACTTGAATGAACTATGGCACAAAAGAATGGGTCACTTGCACCATCGAGCTCTGAGAATTCTTAGGAGCACTGTAACAGGAGTTCCGAATCTGAGTATGGAATGAGATGATGTATGCAAGGGATGTGCTCTAGGAAAGTATGCCAAGGCAACATTTCCTAGGAGCAAACATTGGGCCAAGAGTGTACTAGGATTGATACACTCAGATATCTGCAGACCTATGCCTGTCAAAGCTCCTAGTGGTGCAGAGCATTTCCTTACCTTCATTGATGACCACTCAAGGAAAACTTGGATTTCTTTTCTGAAAATCAAGGATGAGGTTTTCTGTCGATTCAAGGAGTTCAAGGCTCTGGTGGAGAATTTGATTGGGAAGAAAATAAAAGTTTTGCGCTCAGATAATGGTGGAGAATATGTCGATAAGGACTTCACTGATTTTTGCGCTACGGAGGGTATCAGGAGAGAGTGGACAGCTCCCTACAATCCGGAGCAGAATGGGGTAGCAGAAAGAAAGAACAGGACTATTGTAGAAGTAGCTAGGGCCATGATGTATGATTAGGATATGCCAAAATTCCTGTGGGTGGAAGCATCCAACACAACAGTTTATGTTCAGAACAGGACTCCTCATCGGACATTGGGCAAGATTACTCCAGGAGAAGTCTTCATAGGGAGGACACCTGAAGTTAGTCATTTCAGGATATTTACGAGTTTAGCATATTGCCGCATACCCGAAGAAAAGAGGAAGAAGCTGGATCAGACTGCGGAAAAGGGATATCTAGTGGGATATAGCGAGAACGCTAAGGCATACAGAATCTATCTTCCAAAGAGAAGGAAGGTAGTAGTACAACGAGATGTAAAGTTCATGGAGGACAGGGCTTTCAGAAGATCTCGTGAGATGCCTTCCAAGGAGCAGTCGAAAGAGGAGCCGTTGGTTAATACTCTTCAACCAACAGAAGTAAAGAATTCTTCCCCAGAACAGGAAGATTCTCAGTATGAGGAGGAGGAGCGAATAGAAGCACCTACTGACAGAGAAAGAACTAGCAGGGAACATCGTTAGATTCTGTGAGATGCAGAGGACTTCATTGGTGCGCCAAGAAACAATAAAAGGGAGCGAAAACACCCAAATAGATATCAGGCATTAGTAGCTCAGGATGGAGAGCCTGCCAGTTTCAAAGAGGCAGCTCAACATCAGGTTTGGATAGATTTGATGGTAGAGGAATTCAACTCCATAATGGTAAACGATGTTTGGGAGGGGGTGCCAAGACCTCAAGATAGATCAGTGGTAGGTTCAAGATGGATCTACAAGATCAAATACACTGCAGACGGCAATGTTGAGAAATACAAGGCTAGGTTTGTGGCTAAGGGGTATGCTCAAAAGGAAGGGATTGACTATGAGGAGACCTCACCTCGGTAGCCAAGTATACATCTATTAGGACCGTGATATCTCTTGCAGCCCAGATGCGATGGGAGATCCATCAGATGGATGTCAAAACGACATCTGAATGGGATAATAGAAGAGGAGGTATACATTGAACAATGAGAGGGCTTTGAAACTCATGAGAAGAAGTCTCATGTATGCAGATTGAAGAAATCCTTGTATAGGTTGAAACAGGCACTGAGAGCATTGTATGATCGAATAGATGGATACTTGCAGAAGATGGGGTTTGTCAAGAGTGACACGGATTCAAATCTCTACTATCTGGTTGTAGAGAATGAGCCGCTAATCTTAGTATTCTATGTGGATGATCTCTTTCTGACAGGATCATCCAGACTCATTGGGGACTGTAAGAAGAATCTAGCCACATAATTCGATATGAAGGATTTGGGACAAATGCACTACTTCCTAGGGTTGGAAGTTCGGCAGCAGAAGGGAGAAATCTTCCTTGGGAAAGGGAGGTATGCTACAGAAATCCTAAAAAGATTCGAGATGGGGGACTATAGACCTATGGCTAAGCCAATGATCACCAACTGGAAGAATATTGATGCATCAGAAGACAAGGATGTCGATCCCACCCTATACAGGCAGCTCATAGGGTTTCTGATGTATTTAGTCAATACCAGGCAAGACATTTGCTACGCTGTAAACACCCTCAATCAGTTCATGGTGGAACCAAAGAGGGCACACTGGGCAGCAACCAAACACATTCTCAGGTATTTACAGGGAACAGTTGATTATGGGCTCTTGTACACTTAAGGTAAGGATATCAGTTTGAGTGGGTTTACTGATGTAGATTGGGCAGGAAGTTCAGTGGATCGAAAAAGTACCTCTGGGTATTGTTTCAACATTGGATCAGGAATGACCTCCTGGTGCAGTAGGAAATAGAAGTCCGTGGCTCTGAGCTCATCTGAGGCAGAATATATGGCAGCAAGCACAAATTCGTGCGAGGCCATATGGCTTAGAAAATTGTTGGTGAACCTATTCAGAAAGAATATGGAGGCGACTAGGATCATGTGCGACAATCAGAGTTGCATCAAGCTCTCTGAGAATCCAGTGTTTCATGATCGGTCGAAGCATATTGATATCCGGTATCATTTTGTCAGAGACTGTGTGCAACGAGGAGATGTACAGTTAAGCTACACTCCTACAAGAGAACACATGGTAGACATCCTTACCAAGGCCCTTGGAAGGACAAAGTTTGACTACTCCACGGAAAAGATGGGGATGGTGAAGAACCCATTTTAGAAGTAGAAATGGGAGTGATAGCAGCATGGATGCAGAGGGAGTTGTAGTGTGGATGCAGTGTTGGGAGAAAGGACCAGCAGCATCACAGATGCAAAGGGAGTTGTCGTACAGATGCAACAGTGGCAGTGGCAGAGCCATGGGTATCAATACATGATGCAACAGTGCAAAGGATGATGGGCAGCAAGCCTAGCATTAGCACAGGGACCGATGTCGGATGATCAAGGTGATGCTCAGTGAAGAGTATTGCTAGAGCATAGTCCTCGCTAAGAGGAAATGTTGATTTGAGGTAGTATCGGATGTGCTCTAGCCACGAAAATTGGTGGAGAGGCTAAGGCACATGAGATCTCCAATACCTAGAATGGGTTTGGGCAAATTCTAAACAGTTTGGGAGATATTAAAATAATTAATATTTTTAATGAAGTCCCTAAGTCTAAACGTAGGGAAAATAAAATATTAATGTGAATTAATATAAAACTATGTTAGGATGGTCCAAAAGTCATGGATCAAGCCAGATCTAATCTTAGTCATTGATTAGGGACTTAATCTCGGTCGTTGATTTATCAACGAGAAAAGTATAAGAGGAGGCTTGAGGGTTACTTGGAGAACACACTGAGGGAGACCAATGAGTTCAATTTCTAGGGCGAGGTTAGCTGAGAAATTGAACCAATGGTCTGGCGAGAAGTCAGGAGGCAGCAAGTACAGAACAGAGAGACGGGATCAACCACTAGAGATCAGCGTTGAGGCAAGAGAGGCAGACGCAGGTTATTTCAGGCAAACGCAGAGGCAGTAGGATACTGCACAGTCATTAACTGGGCCTGCATGGGTGATGTAGAGAGGCCCAGGGCTGACACAGTCAATCAGGGGCTAACGCAGAGGTTCTAAGAGCCACGCAAAGATCAACCGGGTTAAGGCTAGGATTAGGAGAAGTGCTGGAGAATTTTTTCTCTCTGTGGGTAAGCCAGTTTGGCACCCTGTTGTACTGAAGAATTGTTGAATAATAAAAACCTCCCTTGCTGCATCAATTTTCCCACATTGGGTTTTCCTGGGGATTGTTGTCCAAAATAACTGTGTCAATGTGTTGATTCTTGTGCATATGTTTGTTTCTATATTATGGTGTGATATCGGCAGCAGTATTTATTTTAATGTTTATTGAAGTAATTTCATAAATAACTTATTATGGAATAAGTAGAAAAAATAAATTAGTTGTTGCAGTGATAGAATTTTCACACCTTCTCCTACCTCTTTGACACTAGAAAACCATTGGGAAATTCTTTGGAATCCTCCTCCCAAGTTATCTGTTGCTCCCTCTCTTTGATGCTCTCTTTGGCTCAAACTTTCTCCCTTATTGAATCATTGCAACTAGGTAGCTTGATCTGCCAAGTTAACTTGCCCTCCCTCTTGTGTCTTTCTCCATCCCATCAACTTGCTCTTATAATCTCTTGTCGGAGCTTCAACTGCCAAGATCTAATCGTGATTGATGGGTAAGATCATCTTATACTTGATCCAAGTCATTTTCTAGAAGTCTCTAGAGCATAAGTCAATCTCCTTAATTAATTCACTTTAATTAACCACTTTTCTTAAGTTAGACTTAGGAAATATTTAAATGATGGCTAATTTACTTAAGGCATTTCACAAGCTTATCTCATGAAACCTTTTCTAGGTTTTGGAGATCTCGCGCTCCTTAGCGTCTTCGGAACAAATTGAGACTAGAACACTTCTCTGATGCTACCAAATCAATCGAAAACTAACACACTAGTCTACTTAGCTTGGGTGAAGTTTTTTGTGTGTAGATTAGGGAAGTCCTCCACAACCTTTAGTAGGAGTTGGCTTAAAGAGTGGGGATTTGTGCCAAGGTGACAGTAAGCACTTATCCTATATGGTACCACCTTAGCACCTCAAGAAGACCTTGTTGAGACCACTAAATTGGTGGTAACAGTGAGTACTACACATTTTGTGTTTGAATTTCAGCAAAGTAATTTTCAAGCTGGGGCTGAATTTTGTTTCTACACCAATGTGGGAAAACTAAATGACTTTAATAAGTTGTTATTCATGTCAAAAATTCTTGACTAACACAAGCCATGCAAAGATGGAGAATATCAAGGAACCATATCATCTATCTAGGAAAACTAAATGACTTTAATCAATTGTTATTAGTCAAAATTTTATTGATCAAGTAGCAAAATTGCACAAAGTTATTAGTTTTGTTTCTCTCATATGGAAGAAACAAGTGGATTTCACATAGAAAATGCTATGTTACTAGTAGGGTCTGTTATCACTAGTCACCATATATGGCATGAGATTTCACCGGTGATTTTTAATACATTGGATTCGTTGCAACATGCTATATATGGATTTTTCGCTAGATTGTGGGTACACATACCTTCATTCTTTGCTCGGATATGATGCTCATGCTTTATGGTGTTGTTCCACATCATGGTCAAGGGGAAATTTGAGAAATGCTATTGTAGCTATACATTGTTGTTTTCAAAACGAAAGCAAATTTGGACCAGAGCATTATCATCATTGTCAATCATGGCTAGAGAGGATCATCCAAATCTGGCAGAAATGGCATCTCTCAAGATCCATTTTCAGACTTGTAGAAGTCCAAGATCATTCTGGCTATGAAGGCCTTAGGGGGAGCATTAATCTGGGAGTTGTTGTGTCAACATTCTTGTAGCAATGCAAGGGGTAATAGTGGGGGTTGAAGAGATCTATACGGCATAAGACTTATTCCCTGAATTTATCCGAATTGTTCCACACCAGCTAGCATCACAGGATAGATTGGAAGGTAGCAGAAAAGAAGAATATGATGACAAAGGACTAGCTAGGGGCAGATATATCTGATCTGTAGGATATTAGTCTTAATACAAGTTTATATAAATGTTCTAGATAAGAACTAGTAGAGCACATGCTAATCCTTTTTGGTACTTAAGCCAACTTACACTATGTTGAAGCAGCAAGTCACATAGGGGACATTGTCCTATTCTGTTATCACTTAACAGAAGACAAGAATTTATGTTAGATAAATTCTTGGTGGTCCTCTGTAACTGATTAAAGTTACTACAGTAAACATGTGATACCAGAGGAAGAATGTTTAAAGGATTTGATTCGAAGTATATGCAAGAAATATGGGTTAAAGGGTAGCATGAAATCTATCCCGCTTATCATTGAGGTTTGCATGATAAAATCATCTTGGAAATCCTTAACCCAACTATATGAGAGACATTTTATAGGAGTTGCGCTCAGCCTTTCAAGCAACAGATTTGCGATGCACTCCATGAGGTTATTTCCAGCAGATTTGAAAATCATATGGTGTTATTTGAAGGATATACACTCAGTATTAGCTCATTAATCTAAATCCCAAAACTGCATTTAAGAAGCAGTTCTAAAGCCCTCCCCATGGCCATCTTGTGCACTACTATTGGAGGAAAAAGTGTTGTTGGTTAAAGGTGAAGGTCACGAATGGACCACCATTGTTATACATCCAAAAAAAGCTACACCCTAGCATCTCATTGGAATGATTGAGGATGGTTCCTATTATTCTCCCTGGTAGTCTCTCCACTGTACAAGGCACATTTCGTAGCTTACTTAAGAGGTCATTTTCATTGATCCTAGAAAATATATCAATGCTCTACTTTTGTCATTGAAGAGAAGAAGAACGTACCCATATGATATACGTTAGAATCATTTGTTTCTAGGCCTGCTCAGGGCAGTCACTTTCATCCTTTCAGACTATTTATTTCTCTTCACTATCAAATATGCCTATGCCACCAGTCAACAGTTTACAAATCCCACAATATCTTATATCAACAATGAGCATTTTGGTTTGATTACCCTTAAATAAATTGTGTGTCTATCAAACCATGTACAAATCTTTGATATTTTGGTTGCTGATATAACCTAGGAATCTGCAACCTGTTATTTGCATTGATGTTGTCATAAGCTGCAAAATGATTGAATAATATTTAGCAGCCCTTGATCCAGTATAGCCAGATACAACATTTGAGCTAATATAAACAGTTGAATTGCTATTATGATGTAATATTCCAGCGTGATAGAATTCTAAAGCCCTCCCCATGACCATCTTATGCACTACTATTGGAGGAAAAAGTGTTGTTGGTTAAAGGTGAAAGTCACGAATGGACCACCATTGTTATACATCCAAAAAAAGCTACACCCTATCATCTCAATGGAATGATTGAGGATGTTTCCTATTATTCTCCCTCGTAGTCTCTCCACTGTACAAGACACATTTTTTAGCTTACTTAAGAGGTCATTTTAATTGATCCTAGAAAATATATCAATGCTCTACTACTGTCGTTGAAGAGAAGAAGAAGTTACCCATATGATATACGTTAGAATCATTTGTTTCTAGGCTTGGTCAGGGTAGTCACTTTCATCCTTTCAGACTATTTATTGTTCTTCACTATCAAATATGCCTATGCCACCAGTCAACAGTTTACAAATCCCACAATGTCTTATATCAGCAATGAGCATTTTGGTTTGATTACCCTTAAATAAATTGTGTGTCTATCAAACCATGTAAATATCTTTGATATTTTGGCTGCTGATCTAACCTAGGTATCTGCAGCTTGTTATTTGCATTGATGGTGTCATAAGCTAAAAAATGATTGAACAATATTTAGCACATATAGCCCTTGATCCAGTATAGCCAGATACAACATTTGAGCTAATATAAATAGTTGAATTGCTATTATGATGTAATATTCCAGCGTTATGGAATTCCATAGCAAGATATGCTAAAGCATATCTGAAGGTCATGTGAAGGAGTGTTCTAAACAACATCTCAATGACAGAACATCCAGCTTGTTAACGAAGTTTTAATGCTCTTATATAACACATGCAGGTGAATACATCGACGGAGATGATTGCCCCCACCTAGAAAGGTCTCCAAAGCATATTTGGGGGATACCAAGGAACTGTTGTAAAACTGTTTTCATTTTAATTGCAGACAATAACTATGAGATACTTTTTGAAAGGATATGATAAGACAATAACTCTGAGATACTTTTTGAAAGGATATGACAGGAACTATTGGAGGAGAACCTTAAATCAAGAGAGGGAAATTGGCAGTTATATCTAGTCTGGAGAGGAGTTAGTGCCCGCTATTGAGGAGCACTCAGCCATTGGGGGCTTTCGGTACACATTTTGCGGCATGACTTTGTCAAACAACCAATATTGAGGAACACTGCCTTCTCGCAAAACCTTCAAAGACATCCCAGTTTTGTAGGGCTGTTTATAAACACCACAACTTCTCTTTGCACACGTCCACATGAAATCCATATTATGAAGGATTTTGTTAGATTAGTTGAATGGCATTCCATAAAGATCTTGGCACATATTTAAAGGACACTTACATGTAAAGAGGAATGCTTCCTTCTAAGGATTTTCTTCATTGTATAGCCTTGATGACTGGAGAGTATGCCCTATTCCATATACTTGATTTATTCCTTCACCGATGCATCTTGGGTGGTCGCAAGCCTTATTTGGATATATTTCCAAGGATAGAGGCCCACCTTACGAGGTCATCGAGTGTAGAGTAGGTCAGATTGGTTTAATATTTACTAAAACATATTTGGGTAAGAATATTCACTATAAGAAGGAAGTGTTTTCTGCCATATGGATGACACAACAAAGGACCAGTTTAAATGCATGACATGGTTAAAGATGGAGTGAATTTGAGCATGAGAACCTTAAATCAAGAGAGGGAAATTGGCAGTTATATCTAGTCTTGAGAGGAGTTAGTGCCCGCTATTGAGGAGAACTTAGCCATTGGGGGCTTTCGGTACACATTTTGCGGCATGACTTTGTCAAACCACCAATATTGAGGAACACTACCTTCTCGCAAAACCTTCAAAGACATCCCAGTTTTGTAGCGCTGTTTATAAACACCACAACTTCTCTTTGCACACGTCCACATGAAATCCATATTATGAAGGATTTTGTTAGATTAGTTGAATGGCATTCCATAAAGATCTTGGCAAATATTTGAAGGACACTTACATGTAAAGAGGAATGCTTCCTTCTAAGGATTTTCTTCATTGTATAGCCTTGATGACTGGAGAGTGTGCCCTATTCCATATACTTGATTTATTCCTTCATCGATGCATCTTGGGTGGTCGCAAGCCTTATTTGGATATATTTCCAAGGATAGAGGCCCACCTTACGAGTCATCAAGCTTAGAGTAGGTCAGACTGGTTTAATATTTAGTGAAACATATTTGGGTAAGAATATTCACCTCTAAGAAGGAAACGTTTTCTGCCATACGATGACACACCAAAGGACCAATTTAAATGCATGACATGGTTAAAGATGGAGTAAATTTGAGCTTTCGTTTCTTTACAAAGATTTGTTGGGTTGTTTCAATCTTATATTATTTTTTTTGAATAATTAATGGATTTAAAATTATTTAATATTATTTTTAAGAATTTTTGGTTAGAGTTTTTATTTTGAGATCACAATTCTCATTAAGTCGGTAACTTTGTTGAATTTGTTGAAAAAGTTGAAGAATAATTTATTTTATTTTTTTCTTTTGAGAAAAAATGATTTAAAATATTCCAATGTTATTCTGTCATTTGTTCACAGAAAGGTTAGTGGATCTAGGAAAACAATCATCTTTTGTAAGAGAAAATGGAGCTAAGTACCAGTACAAGGCTTAGTTGTCTCTCTTATTTTTCATGGCTGGATTGGGGGACAAATCCCTTGGAGATTAGTTGAATATCTAGTGGATGCTTTTAGAGAATCAAGGAAATGTTTTGTGAATGAGGAAGCCTTCTAGATCTTAATGCTTTCTCTTAATGTTGGAGTTATTTTGACACATGCTTATAGACTAAGAATTTGGTATATTCTTTCCATTTTCCTTTATGTTATTCTTGGGATGTTGTTTATACATACATTATTTCTCTAGAATTGGTTAAATACAAATACATTTTGTTCCAAGTAATCATAATTTTAGTAAGTGTTAGAATTTACCTACTTTAACGATCTCTCTTATTACATTTTCGTAATTTTGAAACATGGCCTCAATTGCTATCTTTTTCTCAATAAGATAGCCTCCCATGAACCTTTGTTTGACCCCATTTCCCATTGGAAAGACACTAGCCTCCACTCTATCCATCCACTTTATTTACTCAATCCATAAAAATGTTTTGCTAAAACCATCTCTTCGTTTCACCTTGGACTTTCTTGTACAAGTTCTAGCAATGCTATTATAGGGGAGATCCCCATAAGTCGAAGGAGACCCAGCCTAAAGTGTAGAGGGGTTGGTGTGGTGATAGTAGCTGGTTTGTGTGATAAGAGGATCTACAACCCTTAGCTAGAGTTAGGCATTTACCACCTTGAATTTAGACATGTGACACATATGTGTCATCATTAGATTCATCATCTAAGTTTAAAATTATGAAACATCTAAGCAAATGGATTATCTCACTCTATAGTGTATGGCTACTTGTGTTCACTATTTTACAGAAAATGCTTAGAATTTGTAATCTAAAACCAACATAAAATTCTTGGTGTTAAAGTACTATTTATTCTTTTCTATGAATAGAATCATGTAATTTTAAGATTTGGCTTACAAACAATCTTACATAAATAAAAATAGATCCACCGAGGACAAATTATCTATGTGAAAATTGTTTTCCAACTAAAATAACGATTGTCTACTTTGTATGTACATAATATTTATCCACTTTTGCTATTTCATGGAACAATGAAACTAGAGATTTTTGGTAAAAGCTAAACTAGAGCTTATAATGTTTTCTAAAGCAAGCAAGAGAAAAAGGCAAGGCTAAAATGTGTACCTATCCAAAAAACTGTGGTAGTGCCCCACCATTGACAACAACGAACCCCTTACATGACACGCTACATCCTTGACTCAGAAAAAAGTGCATTCTTCATTTTTTATTTATTTCTCATGCTGCAAACCAAAATTGAGAGGGTATGTTGTGTAATAAGTTTTTATGAAACAATTTTTAATGCGAATATAGACATTGAAAGAAAGGAAAAACTAGGGATTTTTCACCATGGATACAACAAAGATCCATTTAGATGCTTCAATCCTCTTTTGCACTCCTATATAACAGATAATCCATAATTAATGACAGAATATAATAGTGTCTAAAAAATTCTACACTTTTTGTGTGTGATTTTGCTTTCTTGATTTCCAATTTCATTACAAAACCAAAAAAGCATAACTTTTGGAAGCATCATCAAATCATGTTCAACTTTCAAATATAAAAAATAAATAAAGAAATAATTATTTTCATTTTTTTATGTACATTCAAAATAAATTTATAAAATATGATATTTTATTTTTTATCATAAATTTAATATTTTGATTTTACAGAAAAATAATTAAAATATAAAATTCTAATTTGTAATTAAAGATAATTTAATTTTATGAGTCATATTAAATTTAAATATTATCAAAAAGTATATAATCTTATTAAAAATAATTTTATCAATTTTATAAATATTATTTAGATAAAAAATAGAAAAAATTACTTTGGCTTTTTAAAGTACGCAAAATCCATATGTTAAAGTGAAAATTTATTTTAAATCAAATACCTTTTTACAAGGCTATGATCAATAAATCTGTATTTATAAATAATAAATATTTTTACTATTAATTAAAAACTAAATTATTAAAAAAAAACTAAAAGTTAAATAAATACAATATACCTTTTAACTTATTAATTCACACGAAGATAAAACCTTTCTCTCTCTCCCACTTAATGCCAACTGTGAAAACTTCCTATGTAAAATCCCCTTCCATCTCGCTCATTGCCGTTCTAATTCCAGTTGTGAATATCACCCTAGCACTCTAGCAGAATTTTCCGTGAGTGGCAAATCTAAAGGCTATATAAAACAAAATATTCTTAACGTACAATTTTTTTCGATGCAGCTACCTTGTGACTCTAGAATAATTTTATTATCAATTTCAACCGTCAATAAGAAATTAATTAATGATCATGGCCTATCTCCACATGATTTACAGAGGAAGTACACGAAATCTCAAGCCTACCTTGTAAATAAACATTTATTAAAAAAGCAGCCAAGCTTGTTAAATATTTATACCCTGGACAGCAACAATCATCATTCCGCCCACTGCTAAAAAAGTTCAAGCGCAACTTAGGGAGCCCGCAAACACGACGATGCAGTGCATTTCAGATTCTGGGCCCCACCAAGGAGCGGGGCGATGAGAAAGATCAAGGCACTACTCTCAAAGTATGTTATGATATGTGGAAAGTCTTATTTCCAACCCTATAACAAAGTAAATGCGCTCTGACATGCAAGTTAAATAGTGCTCGTCTTTCTCTCGACGCTGCTATCTCGGTTCACGTGCTGTCACTCAGCTGCTATCTCAATTCACGTGCTGTCGATTTACGTGCTGTCACTCAGGGGGAGCGCTATTTGGCTTGCATGTCAGAACGCATTTACTTTGTTATAGGGTTGGAAATAGGAAAAGCCATGATACGTTATAGTTTGGTACTACTCTCAAAGTACGTGCTGAGTAATGGCAATAGTACTGACAATAGGTTTATGTCAGAATGTACGTTGACTCAAATTTAAGTATTATAATAAGGTTCTTTGGGCAAAAATAAATTAATTAATTAGATTGAGTATGATTATTATTATAATTATAATTATGGGATAATAAATATGTTTGTTTTGGAAAAAAGGTTTTAGAATTTTGATTTATTTATCTATAATGGGAAAGGTTTTTAGCATTTTAATTTATTTATCAATTATTTATCAATAATCAAGTGGATAGTATAGGTTTAATTTTCATCAAATATTTTAGAATAATTTTAATAATATACACAAATCAAAGGTTTAGATTTATCTCCAAAATAGTTATGCTTTTTTTACCATTTTAATTAAATTGATTAAATAAAAAAATTGTCATATAAAGTCAGTTATGATTTTTTGGGAATATGGTGTTTAATAACAAGTTGCTTTATGTGTTTTGATGTTTAATATAGGTTGATGCCTATCCTCATTTATCAGTGATTTAATTTATTGGTATAATGACCATTTTCCAAGCAATTTTTTGGTCAATTTTGTTCAAAATGTTGTACAAATATATAAAAATCATAAGTTTAAGTTGTTTAATTTGCAAAGATTGAATCCATTTATGCATTCAAATAAGTGTTTTAAACAAGAAATCACAATCTCTCTAGAAATTGTATTGGCCAAAAAGCCAATTGGTCTATTAGTTAGACTTTGCTCTTAATTTATATGGTTGCATGGTTTTGCTACATAATTGGTTTGTTTTCTAATTAAATCTTTTCCAAATAAACTCGCACAATCATATAAATTAAATGGTTGATAAATGTTGATATACATCAATCCATAATAAGCATCAAAACATTTATTTCACTATACATTTCAAGTTGCTAAAATTAAAAAAATCATAAGAATTAACTGAATTATAGCTTTATTTAAAATAATAATAATAATTATTATTGATAAAAAGAATTAATATATAAGTTAAAGATAAACATGTAACAAGATTTTTAACCATTGAGATTCAATCCATTTTTCAAAATTGATTTATTATTATTGACAAAAAAAAATAATATATAAGTTAAAGATAAACATGTAACAAGATTTTTAACCATTGAGATTCAATCCATTTTTCAAAATAGATTTTCTTACAATACCACCTAGAGATATTATGACTTATCAATATTACATGCCCAAAAAACTAAAACTCATTTCATATGACATTCTTTTTAAGTAATGAATTTAGTTAAAATGGCTAAAAACATATTACTAATTTGGCAATAAATCTCAACATTTGATTTGTGTATATCACCATGAATATTTTAAAATATTCTATAGAAGTTAAATTCATATTATCCATCAAATAATTATTGATAATTAAATTAAAATTTTAAAAACTCTCTTATAAAATAAAAATATCTATCCACATAATAATATATTTTAATACCATATATATAATTTTTTTAACATCAATTTATTTATCAACATTTTAAATTAAAATATTGATTATTTTAAATTTAAATATTTAACCCATATCATAATTAAATTTAAAATTATGTAATATTTAAACAAACAAATTTATAAGATTATATCACTTAACCCTTACACCCTATAGGAAGCTACATAAAAATATACAGAAGAGTACATCGCTGAAATGATAAAATATACACAAAACTGCAGGGTCTCGTACCTGCAGCTTCTTTCCTCCAAGAAAATATCCTTTGGCCGACATCCGCAGAGGACGAGAAATATCGCTCGCCTCGTTGAAGTTCGAGAGCAAATACCTAGATGACCAAAATTTATATCACACTCTGAACAACCTATCACCCACATAGATTCCATTCTCCGAATGCCTTTGTTTTTAAATAGAATGTGAACGTTTACATTGATAGAGACGTCTAACTTCCCTCCCACGACTACGTCCCGTGTTAACTAGTTCGGTGTGGTTAAAAACTAGCGACCTCCAGTGATAACTAGTTCGCTGTGAGTTAAAAACTAGTGTAGCCACCAATGGCTGTCAAATGTGGATGCCCACGCATCAAAATTTAAACATGGTAATTTTATGTTTGTGATTTTTTTTTATGGATTTTAATTATTTTTTTATTTGAGGCATCAAAATTTAAACATTGTAATTTTATGTTTGTGATTTTTTTATGGGCTTTAATTATTTTTTATGTGAAGTTTAATTATTTTAAATTTTAACTTAACTATTTTTCTTATCAGTTATAATGTTATTTTGTTGATGTAAAAAATGTATGGGAATATAACAATATTTAAAAAAAATATTCTAAATTAATTTAAATTATATATATATATATATATATATTTGTGGTATTGCATGTAGGATGGCAGCGAGGGTTTGAAGAAAACCTGCACAAGCTGCAGCTTTAGTACCAACTCTGGAGGAGGGCAGTGTCAGAGCGGCAGAGCTTCGCAAAAGAGGGCAGATTCTAACCCAACAGATGAGAAACACAGGGTCTAGCGGGACCCCATCCTATAAACAGGTAATGATGCACAAGAAGAAAACTGCACTGGACGGGGTGCAGATATCAGGGTCTAAGAAGTCAGGAAAGGAGGAACCGACTAACAAAGGAAAGCTAAAAAGTGAGGGTAAAAATACCCCAAAACAAAAAGAAATCATTGGCAACAACAGTACTAAGAACAGAGATAGGGAAAACCCTTCCCCTGAGGATGAACGAGCACATGAAAACGGGCCAGAGGATGAAAGATCAGGAGACAAGGAGGATCTAAACCAAGCCAAGGCAGGACAGAAAGGAACAGCGACGGAGGTCAAACAGAAAGAAACCCAGGGACCGTGCAAGCCCAAAGCGACTGAAACCCTATGGGTAATAATCTCTGACCCAGAACTACAGGCATACCGTGACCACATGGCAGAACATGCAGTGATCTACAAGTTCATGGGTTTTTGGCCAACAGAACAAGCCCTGTGCATGTGGATAAAGCAACAATGGAAACCTAGAGGGGATGTAAGACTCCACTTAGGAGCCAAAGGTTTTTTCACAGTGGTTTTTACCACTCTGAATGACAAGGATCGAATATTTGATGGAGGTCCATATTTCTTTGCCTCAACAGGTCTTTACATGAGACCATGGAAACCCAACTTCGCACCAGAACAGGAAACCTTCAAACAGGTACCGGTCTGGATACGCTTATTCTCGCTACTGATTGACTACTAGGGACATGCAGCACTTGAACAAATAGGCAACAAGTTAGGCACCTTCATCAAAGCCTCAGAGGCAACATTACAGAAAAGATACACCTCCTGTGCAAGGATTTGTGTCGAGATGGATGTTTCGGGAGCTCTTCATGAAGGCCTATGGCTGGAATACAGAGATGAAGTGTATTTTCAAGTTGTAGACTATGAGCAGATCCCTTTCCGCTGCAGAAAATGTCATGAACATGGACATTTGATCAGAGAATGCCCATTGAACAGAACGACGGAGAAACCCAAGGATAATAGAGGAGATAAGAATAAGGAGGCCTTTGTCCGACCAAATGCTAGACAGAGAGCAAACAAAAGAAGACAAACTAAAGCAAACACCTCCTTCAGAAACACAAGCAATGCTTTTGAGGTGTTGGAGTCAGAGACAGATTCAGAGGATAACAATCCAGAGTGTGAGACACTGAGGGAAAGCCAGACCACAACCACACCAGGAACAAAAGAACCCATTTCCAATCCATCCATCAATATCCCACAGGCTCAGGGACAAGTAGAAGGCCTAGAAGAAGACTCTGAGATGATGACTAGTGAAATAGGGCTAGAGGATATGGAACTAAGCGACATTCTTGAACAAGAAGGTATGGATCTACCAAACATGGTAGAAAATTGGAAGAAGAAAGGTATGGAACACATATTGGAAGAGGAGGTGAATAGAATCAACAACTTATTCATAACCAGACAACAAGCAGAACTGGATTTGCAAAGAAGGAACTTGGGAACAGTAAAAGGGCTAGGGGTAAGAGCTCAAGGACTGCATCAAACCACCACCAACTCAAAGCATCGAAAAAAACGAGGAAGAAGGACAAACAATGAAGCATTACAAGAACTTGGTCAGATGCTCCTAAACTCAGGTAAGATGAAAGCCCTTGAGGCGTTCACACTCACCTCCTAAAATTTGTTAATTATGATAGTACTTTCATGGAATGCTAGAGGGCTAAATAGCCTAAAGAAGCAGTGGTTACTAAAGAAAAAAGTCAAAAAGGAACAGCCAAATATAATTTTTTTGCAAGAAACTAAATGCACCAGCAAAACAATGGAAAACATCAGTAAAAAATTGGGGAAACGAATGGAATACATAGAAACAACAAGCGCTGGATGGGAAGGGGGCCTGGCCATTCTTTGGAACCCACAAGTTCTCCAGCTTATATCCTCTGAAGCTGCCAGATCTCATATATCTATAGAAGTCCAAATGGTAGGAAATCCAGCCACCTACCTCTGCACAAATGTCTATGGCCCTCAGAAACTAGAGGCCAAATTGCTATGGATCAGAACTCTATCTAACTTGCAGCAGAGATATCCCCAAGAAAAAGCCATTTTCGGAGGTGATTTTAATATGATCACTTCACTCATGGAAAAAAAAGGAGGCATCAGATCACTCAACAAGGATTCTGAAGCGTTCAAAGACTTTATTAAATCAGCCAGGCTAGTAGACATCTTCCCCAAGAGTGGGGCTTTCACATGGAACAACAAAAGAGGGGGTGATAGGCAAATCGCCTCTAGACTGGACAGGTTCCTAGTGACAGAAACCATTCTTCTGGAAGGGATTACTGTGGATTCGGACATACTTCCAAGTGGCGGTTCGGACCACTGGCCGATAATAATGAATGTGGCCATTCTAGGCACACCAAGGAATAAGCCATTCAGATTTGAAAAGTTTTGGCTTAGTCATCCTGAATTCACAATGAAAATAAAACAATGGTGGAGTGAACTGATAGGTATAAGAGGTACTAAAATGTTCATTATCCAAGCTAAGCTTAAACATATCAAAACCAGGTTAAAATCTTGGAATCAAGAAGTCTTCAGAAACATTTTCAAGGAAAAAAAGAAGTTGGAGGAGCAATTGGAACAAATTCACAAGGAATGGATCCAGGGAAATATCAATCAAGAAACTATGAATACAGAACAAAAACTCATGCAGGACTGGCAAACTAGATGCCAACAGGAGGAAACTCTATGGAAGCAAAAGTCTAGAATTCATTGGCTGAAGGAAGGAGAAAATAACACTAAATTTTTTCACAGATCTGCCATTGATCGCAGAGGTGCTAATAAAATATTAAGAATAAAGGATGATCAGGGAACCTCGGTGCAAACTCATCAGGAAATCTCGAGCCTTCTCATAAATCATTTTAGCCAAATTGCAAGGGAACCTAATATTAACAGAGAGGAAGCTATTAGGGACCTAGTGACTTCTATTCCCAAGCTCATCTCAGAGGATCAAAACAAGGCTCTAAATCGAGAAATTACCATGGAAGAAGTGGAAGAAGCGGTAAAAGATATGCCAAATGGCAAGGCGCTAGGACCAGATGGCTTCACCATCAACTTTTACAAAGCTTGTTGGGAAATAATCAAAACAGAGGTATGGGAAGTGGTGGAGGATTCCAGGCGTTCCTCTTCCATCCTAAAATCCCTCAACTCCACGTTCATAACCCTTATTCCAAAGGAGGAGGAAGCAAATACTCCGTCGAAGTTTCAGCCAATCGCTTTGTGCAATGTCCTGTACAAGATCATATCTAAAGTCATTGCTAACAGACTAAAACCCATTCTTCCAGGTATCATTTTGGAAGAACAATCTGGTTATGTAGAAGGGAGACAGATTATGGACAACATACTGCTAGCTCAAGAGATGATTCACACCCTCCAAACTCAGAAAAAAGCGGGCATGATGATGCAGTTGGACCTATCAAAAGCTTATGATAAAGTCAACTGGCAATATTTGGAGGCTATTTTGGATGCCTTTGGCTTTGCAAAGCAATGGATAATTTGGATCCTGGCCTTAATTAAATCTACTAGATTTTCCATTCTGGTTAATGGAGCTCCCACAACCCAGTTTACACCCTCTCGAGGTTTGCGACAAGGGGATCCCTTGTCCCCCTTTCTGTTTGTGATTCTAATGGAAGGTCTCAGCAGGCTTATCAGAAGAGCAAAAGCGGATGGCATAATTAAGGGACTCCAACCCTTGCCCTCTAGCCCTGCTACAACTCATCAGCAGTTTGTCGATGACACAATGCTGCATGGTATGCCCTCTGTCAAAGAAGCTCTTGGTTTCAAAAACATTCTCATTCGCTTCAGCCTAGCCTCAGGTATGGATCTGAATTTAGCTAAATCTTCCATTTTCTTCTTTAATACGCACCTAGCAGTCCAGAAAAATCTATCCACAGTCCTCGGTTTCAAAAGGAGTAACCTCCCTTCAAGGTACCTAGGCATTCCTCTAACTAATAAACCCTGGCAAAAAATTCATTGGGAAAAGATGATTGCCAATCTAGAGAAACGGTGTCAACATTGGACTCATAGGACCCTCAACTTTGTAGGCCACCTAGTCCTCACCAAATCTATCCTCCAGGCTATTCCTCATTTCATGCTTTCCATCCTCTCGGCACCTAAAGGTGTGCTTCAGAAAATCCGACTCATTCAGAAAGCTTTTCTTTGGTCGGGAAACTCTGTGAAACAGAAGTGGTCCTTAATGGCGTGGGATAAAATCTGCAAACCCAAAAACCTGGGTGGGTTAAATCTTCAAGACCCCTATATCGTTAACCGAGCATGCGAAGCCAAGTTATGGTGGAGATGGGTAAAGGAACCAAACTTACCCTAGGCCAAACATTGGAATGCAAAGTATGCTAATCACTATAGCCTATAGAATTTGATCAAGATGCAAGAACCCCCAGACGGATCTCCATTCTGGAACCTTGCAAGAACTAATCAGAGCACGATTCAGGAACAAAGTTTCTGGGAAGTCCGGGATGGACAGACTACCCTGTTCTGGGAAGATGCTTGGCAACAATTATCGAAGCTCGAACGTCCTGATTACCTAACCATTCAAAGAAGACACCAGGAGCTAGGGAGGACAACAATGAGACATTACTGGAAACCTAATGATAATAATCAAGCTTGGAATTAGTGGATATTCAACAATATAGAGCAGCCGAAAGAGGAAGATAACATTGTAAGAACACTGCAGACAGAGCTGGCCAAAAGGAGAATAAGGTTTGCTCATGATGCAGATCAACTACGTTGGGGAAAGCTCGAGGGAGGTAATTTCTCCCTCAAAGAAGCAAGGGTCTATATCAAAGAAAATGAACAAAGGGAAAAAGTTAATTGGTATAACAAAGTTTGGGATGCTGATCTTTGGCTGAAGATTAAAACTTTCCTCTGGCTCTTGATGCACCGAAGAACTCTTACCTGGGAGAACCTTCGGAAAAAAGGGTTTATAGGACCCTCACGATGCCCACTGTGTGAAATTGAGGAGGAATCCATGAATCACCTCCTCAATACTTGTAAATGGACATCAAGCTTATGGAATTGGATGGAAGCCATATTTAAAAGAACGGACAAGGATAGAAACTCAATACAGGAAAGCATAGGGAATTGGCGAAGCAATTTTTCCAAAACCCAAATGGTCAATACATTATGGAAATTAATCCCGGGGTTTATAGTGTGGACGGTATGGAAAGAACGAAACAGAAGGGTGTTTCAAAATGAAGTTAAAACCACAGAAACCATTAAAGCCACCATTTTGGAAAACATGAGGGAAACGGTTCTTACGAGAGGGAAAGCAGAACAGAACAAGGATTTCTTAGTCGCTGATTTGGAAATTCTAAAGGCATTTGGTATTGAGATAGGTTCCATCATGGTCTCCTCTGAACTGCGTCAACAACAAGGACCCTACATGAATGTCTAGTCGCCACCACCAACAGGCTTCCACAAACTCAACTTTGACGGGGCTTCTCGTGGGAATCCTGGTCCGGCAGGCATAGGAGGGGTCCTTCGGAACCACAAAGGAGAAATACAACATATTTTCAGCCAATCGTTGGGTGAAGGAACCAACAATGAAATGGAATTTACGGCCTTAGAGCAAGGATTACGAATTCTAATACACTTGGAAACAGGAGCTACAGTGGTGGAAGGAGACTCCCTTTTGGCTATCAATGCAGCAAGGAAAATGCAAATGGGGGTGAAACCGAGTAAGGTTACGAAGCATTGGAGGTTGGCCAAGGTCACAGAGCTCATAGTTGAGCATCTCTCAAGCCTTGACGGAATCATCCTGCAAGCAGTGAGAAGAAAGGCAAACGCGGTGGCTGACTGTCTGGCCAACTACGGGATCGATCACCACTTCACCTACCCGGACACCTGTTGGCATGATGTCACATGCACAAAACTTCAGGATAAGTGTTTACTTCTCTCGAGACAAGACATTCGTTAAAGGGAGGAGGGTGGCAGAGGTACGATGGATCATGCCTTAACAACAAATGAAGATGGCCTACCGAAGGAACAACGGGCGTCAGGCCCATGAAGTACATGAAGAAGAGTGGGAAATCATAAACAAGGACAAAGTGTAGCGAACGAGGAGATCGAGCTACAAAAATTATGATAGGATCCGGCAGTAAAACACAGGGGAGGACACATGGCGTTCAACCGATAGCCACAAGCGTGGTAGAGTTAAGGCGCTGGATACGCATCATGAACAGGAATTGGGAATTCGTAAAGGCAATTATTATGGCAAGAACAACACCTATCCGACGGTGAAGTGGAAGATCTCCAGCCATACTTTCCCACCCTCAACTATATCTAAAGCATCCAACCAGAAGATCAACACATTGATCTCTCTCGGCTCGCCTCCTAGAATTTGCAGTGCTACTAGATTATCCAGTGATTTCGCTACCTGTAATAACATAATGGTGCGTGAGGGAAGTCAGAGTGTTTCCGCTAACCGGGACCTATGGAAGGCCTAGGAGGCTTATGAAACCCGAACCACCCAGAAGGAAAAATGCAAAATTGCAGAGCTCGAAGCTGCAGTAATAGAGGAGGAAGAACGTCTGAACGAGCAATATTTTGAGAAGGAAGTGGAATGGATTTCTGATCCAGGCACAACAACTACGAGAGCAACTCAATTTGTTCAAACCCAGGGAGAAATATGGAGGATGAAAACCATGCTGGCTAAGGTGCTCAGCATGCAGGCTGACGACATCAAAAAAGCTAACCAAGCCATCTCTCTCATTTCAACTGAGAATCTGGCTAAGCTTGATGCCTTGGAATTCAATTTCAGCGCCCTGACTCAGGAAGTCAGAGTTATCTTGCAGAAATTTAGTGTACTCATTAGTCTCCTCAGGTTCTCCATGCGACAAGATTCCATTGCGGCGAAGGAAGTCGAGGAGGAGGCAACCGACACCAGTCAGATGAAGAGACCCACTCCTCAGAGGATTCTGCAGACTGAGGAAACAACTGCAACGGCCGGCCCAAGTGTTCCCAGTAAAGACTATGTTATCTTAAAGCTGTAATGGCTTCTTTGTTCCTGTTATCTCGTTTTGGTTTTGATATGTTATGTTCCTAGCTTCTATGCTCCTGGTATCACGTAGCAGTAGAGGTCCTCTTGGCCTCTGTCGTTCCTTTTGGCACTACTGTCTAGCAGCCCTGCGTGGTTAGCCTCGGTTTCAGTAGTTGAAGTTTCAACTGCCATTAGTCATTTTGAACATGTGATAAGGTTGTGGCTCTGTTTGTGCGTGCAAACCCTTTTGTATCCTATGTATTTTATGAATTAATATAAAACTGTTGATTTAAATATATATATATATATATATATATATGACATAAAAAATATCTATATATATATATATATATATATATATATATATATATGACATAAAAAATATCTATATATATATATATATATATATAGACATAAAAAAAATTTAGTTGTTGCATTGTAAATTTGAGATTCAGAACCCACATAGACATTTTAATTTACATCTATTTAAATTACTTTTACATTTTATATTATTATAGTAAATTTTTATTAATAATTTTTATTTTTTATTTTTTTCAATTTTTGAATATCAATTAATATTATAAAAAATAAATAAACTATTTAAAATTTAAAAAAAATAAAGATAGATAATAAATTAATAAAAAGATATTTTTATAATATATATAAAAAAAACTTTTAAATTTATAATTATCTTCACTTAACCTTAAATCAAATTATCTCATAAATATTTATTATATTAAATATTGTAATAAAATAATTTTAATAGTATAATTTTAAAATTTATAATTATCTTAAACTTAATGTTAAATCAAATTATTTCATGAATATTTATTATATTAAATATTATAATAAAATAATTATAATAGTAATAATTTAATTTTAAAATTACAATTAAATTAAATTAAATTGTAATAGCCCAAGGAAATAGGATCTTGGAAGACTCGAAAATTGGCTAAGTGTTGGTCGAGAAGAGAGATACACTATACACTTGCAGGTTGTGCTCAGGCTTGGGCAAGCATATGTATTCATCTTTATTCTTTGCTTAATGCAACACAGATAGGAAGGGGTTTTGAGCAGTTGTTTTCTCCTAGATAAATCTCTGTACATATGTGATGTTTCCTTTTGCATGTCTAAGATTCTTGTTCTAAATGGTGAATTAAAATTCACGGATGAGTAGAGTAGCTTCAATTCTTGTGATTTAGTAAATTTCATGAGCAGTATTAAATATACACATTAATTTCTACATGGTATCAGAGCTGGAATTGCTGTAGAGCAGAGATTTTGATGTTGTCATTCTAGGAGGTTCGAATTTGCACATCAAGGGTGTGGTTTTCTTCGAGATTGTGAAAATGGCTTTCAATGGACTAAGGCTCGAGTATGCCCTTGAGGGAATATCAAATTATGTTGCATGAAAGGACCACATGGAGGCAATATTGGAGGATAATGGGTTGAAGGAATTCATTGATAACGATATTGTGAAACTCACACCAACTCATGCTAAGGATCTAGCAAAATGGAAGGAGTGTGTTTCCAGGGCGAGGAGAATCATATTGGAGGGAGTATGAGGCCATATTGTCTCAAATATCCATGGGAAAGAGACTCTGTATGCAATGTGGCAAGCACTGACATATTTGTTCCAGAATAGTAGTGACCACACGAAGTTGACACTCAAGGATAAGCTTCGAAATATCAAGGTGCAGAAGAACGAGACTATTTAGCAGTACCTTAGCAGGTTCACATAATGTTGTGATGAACTTGGTCAAGTGTCAAGTTGGTGTTACTATCGTAGAGGATGATTAGTGAGCCTATCCCTTCTAGGCCTTCCTAACAGCTGGCACAATTACCAAGATTCGATGAATGGGAGGGAGAAACTACCAAATTGGGAGCGCCTATGGTCCGACTTGGTGCAAGAGGAAATAAGGCGGAATGTAAGAGATATGACCTCATCCAAAGAAGAGGAAGAGGACTTTGCATTAGTCAGTAAAGGAAGGAAGGACAAGGGGAAGAAGTCCCAAGGTGAGGCTAATTCTAGCCAAGAGGGAAAGAACAAAGACTTGTCCAAAATCAAGTTCTTTCACTGTCGTGAATTAGGGCACTATGCCACGAAATGTCCACATAGGAAGGAAAGCAAGAAGGAGTCTGTAGTAGCAACAACAAGTGAAGCTTTAGCTTCACACTTCAAGCTTGACTTCACTCTCATCGCATGCAATGCAAGCACAGTGATGGGGAGCATGTGGTACTTGGACAGTGGTACCTCATTCCATATGACAGGGAATAGAGAATTTTTCATGGACTTGAAGGAGAAATATCTTCAGATGAACATTAAGTTTGGAGATGACGGAAGGTACAATGGAATCATTTGGTACATTCACCTTTCAAGGGAGTCGGGTTCCCCTCTCAAACTCAAGGATGTGATGTTTGTTCCGGGTCTAAAGAAGAATCTTGTCTCCGTTGCAGGTTTGGAAGGCCATGGTTACGATGTGATCTTCAACAAAGGAAATGAATTCTTGAGACACATAGCTACAAGACAAGTGAAGCAGATCGGGGTTCGAGTCAAGAACATGTATGCACTTGAGGTAGAATATGCATGCAAAGCCTTGAGGAGCAAGGCAAAGACTAGAAATATGGTGGTTGAGACGTAGCATGTTAAACCTCTCAACATGCAACCTCAAAAGAAGCCTCACGAAGTTGTGGAGCAGCCACAAATGGAGAAGCAAAGAGGAGGTAGAGTAGAGACATCCACTAAAGTAGAGACCTCCAACAAGGGGAGAGTTTGAGCCAAGTGGTCAAAGGGAGCACATGCAGCTATACCTCAAGGAGTGAGGTGGAGCGATGTAGATCCTTATTCCAAGAGGTGCAGAAATGTGGGCAGGGTCCATTGAGGCGTTCTCCTCATGGATCATTACCTTGCTATGGGGGTCCATAGTATTCAGTAGCACGAGGATTAGTGTCAGTGAGATACTAAGGAGTTTTGACAGCAGAGCATGAGGCTCAGTAGAAGAATCAACACCAACACAATTTTCCCAGTAGACAGTTGCACACACAATTGATTTAATTTGTTTTTTTTTATGCTTCTTAGTTGTAGATGTTGCAATTGTAGCAACAACAGTGAGAGTTGTTGCATGCAGTACATTCCATGGGTCTAGGATAGGGGTGGTTGATAATCCCTTTCTTGCTGAGAGGGAGGTTGAAAATGTAGCAAGAAAGTCTCAATTTTGATTTTCTGCCTTAAAATTGAGAAAATTCGAATTTCCACATCAACAAACAACTTGGAGGAGTTAAGTGAGGTGACATAGCACTTGTCACTCAATTAAGAATAGTCAATTCAAGTTAATGAGTTTAAGATCAGTTTACTTGAGTTTATTCCTAAAAAATAGGAGTCTAGCCTAGTTAATTCGGGTTAGGGGCATGAAGTTTAGTTGTGTGCATCGGTTTCCTAAATTTTAGGAGCCTAGGTTGAGTTAATTTTAGTGGTAGCAATTTAATCTAGTTAAATTGAGTTATGGTCAGTGAAACTAGTTGTAACTATTGGAGGAACTAGTGGAAGGTCAAGTTGTGGAAGTGGAATTCCAACCACACTTAGTAATCATCCTCAAAATGGGTAGTCTAGCCCAAAAGCCCCAAAAAAACAGGAAAAAAACAACCCAAAAACATAAATTGTGTATGCGAGAACGATGTTTTTTTTAGGATAAATTTTCAACATTTTTTTTTAAATGGAAGTAAAAACCAATTTATTTTTTTTGCAAAATAGATGAAAAAACACCATCAAAAAAATAATTGTTGATTATGGAATAAAAAAAAACGGGTTACAATTTTGATGCTTTTTAGCAATGGAATTAAAGATAAATTATCCGGACTTTGAAAAACTGTAAAATTCCAACAATTCTTGGACATGATGTTAAAGATACAATATCATGTCTCAAATCATGATAATTCCAACAATTCTCAGACATGATGTTAAAGATACAATATCATGTCTCAAATCCTAATAATTCCAACAATTTCCATCCATATTGTAAAAGATAAAATATCTTGACTCCAAAAAACCCTCAAATTGTAATTGTTTTCAACCATAGCATTAAAGATTAAATATCATGACTTAGAAAAACATTAAAATCTTGACAATTTTTCAACCATGCAATTAAAACCAAAGATTTTGACTACAAAAAAATCTTAAGTTTTCAAAATATTTCAAACATGACATTATGGAAAAATTTTATGACTAAAAAAACTTAAAAATGAACACTTGAATGAAAGAGTTATTATACCAAGAGTAATTTATTTTTTAAATGGTAAATATATAGTGATTTTAAAATCTTAGCTTAAGACAACTTGATACATTGCAACAAAAAATTAGAAATCAACCATCATAGGTGAACTTGACCAATTGTAATGAGAACTTAAAGACCAACCATGAAATTTACACATTGTGAGGGCGGACTTGATTCATTATAACAAAAATTTTAAAATCAACTATCAAATTGCACATAATGGGATCGGGTTGCTAGATGAGCATTGACACAAACCATGTAGAAAAATAAAATAATAAATAAATATATAAAGAAATAAAAATGAAAAATTCAAAAGAAAACAAATATTTCAAATATTGATTAAAAAAAACACAAAAAATAATACCAAAAAAACAAAAATTGAAATATTAAAAAAAAAACACAAAATTTAATACAAAAGAAAACAAAAATTTTAATATTGTAAAAAATTAAAAGCATTAAAAAAACAAAAAAATACAAAAGAAAACAAAAATTCAAATATAAAAACAATTTTAAAAACACAAAAAAATTTAAAAAATAATAAAAACATAAAAAAAAAGAATTTAAAAAACATGGCAAAAAAATTTCGAACAAAATAAAAAATAGACGTAATTTAAGAAAAAAATTAATTAACAAACAAAAAAAATAAAAATATATATTTTTTAAAATTAAAAATAAAAAATAAAAAGTATATAACTAAAAAAAATAACAAAAACAAATTACAAATTAAAAAAATAATTAAAAAAAATCAAAACAAAATAATAAAAAAAAAACAAGTAAAAATTAAAATTAAAAAATAAATAAGTCTCTGCCCATGGGCTAGCAGGGCCGATTAGACATAGCTGCCTCCCTGTCCACGGCCGCAGCCAACCCTGCCCAGGGCTGATTCCATGCAACTGCCTCCCCGCCTGCCCCACGAGGATTTTTTTAATTATTTATTTTATTTTATTTTTTAATTATTATTATTATTATTATTATATTATTTTATTTTAATTTATTATTATTTTATTTTTTTGTAATTTTAATTTTTAATTGTTTTATTCTTCATTTTTGCTTTTATTTTTATTTTTATAAAAAAAAAAAAAATTTAATTTAACTTTTTTATTTTTATTTTTAATTTTTAATTTTTTCTATTTTTCCTATGGTTTTTTTTTTTCATTTTTTTTCTTTAAATTATATATATATATATATATATATATATATATATATATATATATATATATATATATATATGCCAACATGAAAATCACAAACATTTAAAGAAAATATTCACACACAATATATTAGAAAATTTAAAGTGTAAAATATAAGTCCTCTAAACAAAAAGGGCTGATATTGCATCAACACTTTTCAAAATCAAGATGAAAATTACTAACATTTTTAAAAAATGTTCATACTTGAAACATAAAAAAATTAAAGTGTCAAAAATAAGCTCTTTAAAAAAATGTGTTGATGTTGCATCCACACTTTTTTAAAATCAATATGAAAATCGCTAACATTTTTAAAAAAATGTTCATACTTGATACGTAAGAAAATTTAAAGTGCCAAAAATATGCTAAAAAAAAGTGTATTATGAATGGCCAATTTTCAAAATCGGGTGATTTTGCAACTTCAAAAAAACGGGTATTAGGTAATTTTTCCGTTTGATCGATAACTATGTTTCATTCATGCAGAGAATTTGAGTTACCCGATGGAGATTTCAAGGCAATGTACTATGAGTTGTAGCATATTCCAATGTGTACATATGGTGCATAGAGTCAGAGGAAGGACCTAGAAGAATTGCACAATCCAGATAAGGGAATTTCCTAATTAATAAGAGCATAATTCCTAGACGAACAACACAAAGAAATAAGAGCTTAGAGGGCTTGAAAATTGGCTAAGTGCTGGCCAGAGTTAGTTAGGCAGGCAGAGAGATAGACTATACACTTGCAGGTTGTGCTGAACCTTGATCAAGCATATGTATTCCTCTCTATTATTTGATTAATACAATACATATAAGAAGAGGTTTTGAGAAGTTGTTTTCCCCTAGATAAATCTCTATGAGTATGTGATGTTTTCTTTTGCATGTCTATGATTTTTGTTCCAGATGGTGAATTAACTTGTGTAGATTAATAGAGTAGCGTCAAATCTTGTGATTTAAAAAATTTCATGAGCAATATTGAATCGACACATTAATTTCTAAATTTTTAAATTATTCATTTTTTATTTTTTTTTTAACTTAAAGTTAAAGCTTTGTAATATTTAATATATATATATATATATATAAAAGTTTCCCCTTTATTATCTTTAATATAATATCGTGCACACTTATAAATTTTTATTTATTTTTAAAAATTATTTCTCAAACTTACTTTTAAAAACTTACTATTGCAATATGACCCTTTGGAACACTTTTTTTTGGTTTCCCTAAACCTTAAAAGCACCTTTTATAAAATAAACCCCCCACTTTTTTTTTCCCTAAATCTTAAAAGCACCTTTTATAAAATAAAACCCCATTTTTTTAATTTCTCCTATTTTTGTGTACTTTTCGTAAACCTCTAATTCCACATTATTAAATTCTTACCCTTTATAACTACTTATTTGTATCACCACTACGTACACTCCTTGATCTTATAGGCTTTTAATGGTCAATAGTTGGTTAACATTAGTTAACTAGTCACTGAAAACTAAGGCAATAAATAATAATATTCCTAAAAGGCTTATGGCAACGGAGACGTTGTTTTGCAATGTAATTAAATGCTGCTCTAAGGAGTTAATTTTGGATGAATTATGCACCAAGTGTGGTATCGTGCACAACAACAGACTTGGCATGAATTTATTCCAATTAACCTATGTTGATACCCAATAGAATATTTTGAAGGTGTATGATTTCCACTATATGATCAATGGGTTTTATTGTTTGCATGTAGCAATGATTATCGTAGTCCACATTGAGTGCCTTCTTTTTATGATCGAAGTGCCTGCCTTTTATATTCAGTTTTGTATTAATGTGAATGTTGTATGTGCCAGCAATTAATCCAACTACGTCTCCACCATGACGCCTGCACATTCTTTGGATGTTGCAGTGAATAATACAATATCGTACAATAATAATGACGACAACAAGCAATGTGCATGGACGAGCAACCACAAAAGGTGAAGATTTGTACAGCGTTGCGACAACGATGACTACAACATCATATGACTGGATGGAATGGTGGCCGAGTAGTGAACTAGTACAAGGTGTGCATGTGAGTATATGGTATGTGAGGCGTCCATGGCACCATGTGCGACAACGCGAAGAGAGTGTCTCAGAAGGCCATTGTGGTGGAGAAGGTGACTAGGGTGGTTGGAGATGGAAGGTGGGCGACCTGTTCGATGGTGGCTTGCTGTCAAGTAGTGGTAGCCCTTGCATATGATTTTTTATTTTGATTTTTGTTATTTTATATATATATATATATTATTTTATTTTATTTTAATTATTTTTGTGGTCAAAGGATTGATGATAAAATGGAGAACCTCCAAATATTTGTGTGGCTAAATGTCTCAATTGAACGACAATGAAATTGAAGAATTGATGACCAGAATTGATGACCAAAGGCCATATAACTCTGATACTTATAATGAACAAAGTTTGTACTTCACAATAATCTTCGAAATACTCAGAATATGAAAACATCCATTAAGTATATAAAAATATATATATATATATATATATGTATGAATGAGAATATGATGATGAGGTTGTTACAAATGAGGTCCCACTTATATACTTACGTAGGTGCCCCTTCATGAATGATCTTGTCTTCAAAGATATGCTTCTCATATACTAATCACTAATTAATAATAAATAAAAAATGTAATCTTGGTAGGACTCTCCGATTTTCCAGTTTTACATGTCTCTTATTCACCCCGTTACGGGGAGGGTAGCACAAGATTCGAACTCAAGATCTCCAGTTTGATGAGACTTCATTCCACGGCCATCGCCACTTGAGCTACCCGAGGCAAACCACTAATTAATAATAATTACTAGTATTGTTATTATTATTTATATTTACATTAATTTTTATATATTGTCCTTAAATATATGCCTCTCATATACTAATCACTAATTAATATTGATAATTAGTATTGTTATTATTATTTATATTTACGTTAATATATATATAACACTCACAAATGTAGGTGAAGCGCACCCCACTACATTTCATCATTGACAGTGAGAGTGGGCATAACATGATGTTACTCAAGGTCATCAAGATATTAAAGCTATTGATAGTGCCAATTCCCACCAACCCCTCCAACCATACACAATTACTTAGTTGAGCCATGGGCAAGACATTTGTGCCAACCATAAATGTTACATGTACTAGGAGATCAATCCCTTCAAAGATGAGATATTATGCAATGTGGCTCCACTAGAAGTTTGTGATTTTATTTTAGGAAAACCTTGTATGTGTAAATTCCATTTTGTTTAAGAATTTCATGCCTATAGTGTCATTTTTATTCTAGGAGGTTAGCTCTACAAGGTACTATAGGTAGTTTCGACTATTTTAATTTCAATAATCTTAGCAAAACAATGTCAAAAGGTCACTTCTCATACTTTAAAGTTTGTGCTCTTCATGGTTTGGTCGGAAGGTGAAAGGAAGGTCACTGCAACCACCATAGCCTCAGGATGGGGCCTCTCTATACAACAAAAGTATGTGGACAAGATTGCAGAGACATACAAATATATCTTTGCTCCACCCGTTGGGGTGCCTCTGCACTACTAGGTCAAACATTCAATTGACTCGATGCTTTTTGCTACTTTACCTAATGGTCAAGTATATAGATTCTCCCTCTTAGAGAATGAAGAAATAAAACATCAAATTCATGAGCTCATCCAAAAGGGCCACTTTCACCTGAGCTTGTTATCTTGCAAGAGACTAATTGTGTTGGTGCAGAAGAAGGATGGGACATGGAGACTATGTATTGATTATAGACCCTTAAACAAAATCATTTCCACAAATAGAGAGTTCATCCCCCTATTAACAATCTTCTTGATGAAATTACAGGTGCCAAGTGCTTTAATAATATTGATTTGAAGTCAACCTACTATCAAGTTCCAATTGAACAAAGATATGTATGGAAGACAACCTTTAAATCCAAAGAAGACATTTTGAGTGGTTGATCATGCCCTTTGGCTTGACTAATGCTCCAACACTATTCATGAGGATGATAGATGATATCCCACAACTATTCATGAACTATTTTGTGGTTGTATATTTGTATGAAACCCTCATCGTAAATGGAACTTAGGCATAACATTTGCAATACATTCAGCAGGTAATGAGTACCCTATGAAAAACTAACTTGCATGCCAATCTCGAAAAATGCTTATTCGGAAGGTAGAGAGTCCAATATTTGGGATCCATCATGGATGAACATGGGGTGCATGTGGAACCAACCAAGAGCTATGTCATTCAAATTTGACTAGTTGTGATGACTCTAACAGAGCTTTGTGGCTTCATGGGCCTTGCTAACTTCTACCAAAATTTCATGTTGGGTTCTATCATATCGCTTAACCCTTAAGTCAAGTGACCAAGGTTGGAGCTAAGGAAATTTTTTCCTGGTCTATGTTACAACAGGGCACATTCAAGGATATAAAATACTACCTCTACACCACATTAGTCCTCACCCTATGACATCAGCAACAACTATTTGAGATTGAGATAGATGCCTTCTAGTATGTTGTTAATGTAGTCCTCATTCAATAAGGACATTTAGCGATCATAGAGAAAGACTCTCCAATATTGTCCAAAGATAATACCCCACATATGACAAGGATATGTATTCCATCTTGTAGGCATGATTTTATTGTAAGCATTATATTATGGGATGGAGATGATCATCCACATTGATCACAGGCCTCTACAATTCATGCAAACACAAGGAAAGTTACAAAATAACTTCCATCAGAAATTGTTAACATACTTGCAGCAATTCCACATGAACATAAAATACAAGAAGGGAAGCACCAATCATGTTGTAGATTGCCTCAGCTGACCCTCGTTGTTTGCGCTAACCATAGTTCTTAACTCTTGTAGGAATGAGACATTTGGGTGGCCATAATTATACAATAACGACTCTAACTTCATTGTCACATATTAGACATTGATCATAGGAAAATAAGTTCTAAATTTCCACCTCCATAATGCACTCTTATGCTACCCAGGTTGCCTTTGTGTTCCTTCAAGCCATCGTGCTAAACTAATCTAGGAGGCACATTACAGTTGGGTGGCAGAGCACTTTGGTGTGGAGAATATAGTATTATTATTTCAAAAGTATTTATATTGTCCAAAGCCTCAACAAGGGATCCACCAGTATATCAAATTGTGCACTACCTATGTTATTTCCAAGCCAACCATCAAGAAGTAGGCCTTGAACACTCCTATACCTACCCTAGACAAGCCCTGGGAGTCAGTCTCCATGTATTACATGTTGGATTTTCCCTCCACCAAGCATGGTAATGATTGTATGTTTATGGTAACTTGTTGATCGGTTCTCTAAGATGACCATTTGGGCAGCATGCAAGAAAGGTATAATAGTTGAAGCCACTGCTAAACTCTTCTTTGAGTGTGTTTAGGTTCATTTTGGGCTACCTTAGACCATTATTTCAGATAGGGACATGAGGTTCCTCAATAACTTCTGGTTCAACCTATGGTAATTGATGGATAGCAGGTTGACCAAAATGAATGTGTTTCATCCCCAAATAGATGGAAAAACATAAGTGGTCAACATGATGATTGTGCATATATTGGACATGTATTACTCCAAGAATTTCTATACATTGGATGAAAGCCTTCCACATGTTCAACATAGCTATAAAAAATCCATCCACAACTCCATTGGCCATAGTAATTTTTAGGTGTTCTTGCGGTTCCAACCATTGGCCCCAATTAATGTAGTTATCCCCATTATACCTTGATTGGTAGGGTCCTCCCATGTTGAGGTTGAGGAAAATAGAGCAACAAAATTTGTTGAATGCATCAAACAACTCCAATAACAAGTTCATTATATCCTACAGAAAGCCAATGCCAAGTGTAAGAAACATCATGACTAGCATAAGGTTCCACACAAGTTTTAGGTTGGTGATAAGATGTGGTTGCATAATTTATAGAAAAATAACCCCACCCACAGAAAAATTATACCACTATGATATGGGACTTACACAATCACAAATGTTACGGGGGAATTTTTTTTTGAATTGAGTATTCCCATTTTCCTTGGCTTACACCCATTATTTAATGTGCAGTTGCTTCGACCATATTTTCCACCTATGTTGGACACCTCAAAGGAAGTCGAGCATCTAGCCCCCATAGAACTCAATATTCACTGCATTTAATAGGCTATACTTGATCAAATCATGGACATCAAGATAGAGGATAACTTCTAGCAGTGCATACAACATCACTAGGTTGTAAAAGCACGACAACTTTTTTACCAATGCAAGAGTCTCACTAGGATCCAAATTCAACAAAAGTTTCCCCATCTGTTGAGGGAAATTGATGCAATGGATACCATCTATTTGTAATTACTCCATCATAGTTTCCAAAATCTGAATATAAGGTTAGTATGTGAAAACAAATCTGGATAGTGAAACTCTCAGATGTAAAAACCATTTCTAGAGATAACTTATTTTTCTATCAAAGGTTTTATTAATTGGAACATTTCCTTCCTTTATTTTAATGTATTGCAAACTGATCAAACTCTGATAATGAATTTTAATGAAGAAAAAAATGGTTTTTGAAAATAAACTTAAATCGAAGAATAAAAATAAAGACACAAAACTATATAAATCAAAATCAAAATTATTCAATTAAATACAAAAGAAACCATAAACTAATTTTTTTTTGAAAATTTTGGGAGAGGACTCATTATTTTACAAAAAATAATGTTGTTGTTTTTCACCTACAACTGGACCTAAGAAATCACTTCTTCAACAATTTGTTGGTTTAGGAAATAAATAAGGACGATGTACCCAAAAATCACTTCTCTAGAAACCCACCGACATGTTAATAACCACCATGAGGTAGATGTAAATTCTTGGTGAAAAATCAGTTTAGGGAGGGGGGAGGGAGGAGTCTTAGAATTCCATACTACCTATTTTAATATATCCAAGGACTCCCCAATATATATGCATTTTTTTGCAACTCAATGTAATTTAAATTCTCCTTAAATAGAATAAAGACTACAAGATGAAGAATATATTGTAATTTCATGATATTTACATTAATGGGAACTTGTTATTGCATAATTGAATTAGGATTGGTTACAAGGATTCATTATCCCTCTTCAAGCAAGGGCCCACTCTAAGAGTTCACAGGTGAATACACTTATTGTGTGGGTGTCTGTGTTCATCGTTTTTCATTTGCATTCCTTATTTGCATACACATATTATTCCCTCTCACAATTATGTGGATGGCTGAGGAATTAATACCTACAAAAATTATTCTATAGTTGCACTCTCTCTTGGATTTTTTTGCCAACATAACATGATCACATGGTTGATAGAAATTTTATTTTCTTGCTAAGTTTGCTTTAGATAGAGTTCTCATATTATATAGTATTAATTTCCTACTTTAATGATGCGATTTATTTTTCACATTGTGGTTTAAATTTCTACAAGTGTGAAGTTTATTCTAATGATTCAAGCATGGAGATCCAAGAAAAATTTTGTTCCCTTGTGATTTGTAAATTGTCGTGGATATTCCACTGGATAGTTTGTCACAATTGATCTGATAAAATTATATTTAAAATTTTGTGTATAAAATAGAGAATGACAAAATAAAAGCTCACACATACATTTGACACAAGATATTCTCTAAGAAACTCTTTCAAGAGAGAAACCTAGCTGGATGGTGAGGTCATTCCACTCTCTTTCTTTGAATGGGAAATATGGTTGCAAGTCTTAAGAAGTATGATTGTGGCCAATGGGATGCTACAGTGCACAATTCCTCTCTATATGATCTACCTCCTATCCCGCTTGGCTATTTTTTCTAGCTATGGAACAAATGCACTCGAAAGAATGAAATCCCTTTTCCTCCTAGTGGCCTAGTTACACAATCTGATAGCCTACTAGTGGTTAGGTTTGACTACCTCAACTCTCAACTAGAGTTACAATACAGAATCTTCCAGATTCTTCTATATCATAATCACATGGCTAGTCCATTTTTCATGAATATTAGGGGCTTACATGGCATCCTCTCGAACTATGGTGGTGAAAATGGGAAGGTCGAATTTTGAGTGGCACAACTTTCACATATGGACTCCGATTGATGTGATTCTTGCACTGTTGGAAAGGTCTCTATTTGTAGAATAACACAAAAAGGTACTCAGCTGAAGTGTTAAAGTGTCAAATTTTTACCCCCAAAAAAATTCATTTTATGCCTCAAAACGCTCCCAGACAGTTTCAGACCTTGTTTTTCCAAACTAGGTCCTGTTGGTAAAAAGGCCCCTGTGAGATGATTCCTCCACTTTTTCCACTCTGAAAGCATTGAGATGGATGATAAAAAATATAATTATCCAATCTGGATCAAAACTCCCATTTTTGGGAGGCTTTTATTCCCTGTTATTGCTCAAACTAGCAAGGGTCCTAGGAGTAGGGTCTTATAGGGAAACTACTAGGTCAAGGGAAACAATGGAGCGATAGCCCATTGTCACCCCAACTAAGGCTCCTTGCTCTTTATAGACTTTCACCGATGGGAGGAGACCCAGTATAATGAGGATCACGAAGATGAATGGATCAATGATAGGGTGAAAGGTGATCCTAGAAGCCTATTCACAAGAGAGGCTCAAATGTATGGCTTACTTGCTTGGAAAGCAAGATGAAAGGCTCTCTAAGAAGGACTTAGGGGAATTCCAAGGGCTAGGGTTTGAGTATATGACTTGTCAAGGAGATTCCTAGCCCCTAAAATCCTTGTGGAAACTTGGATTCCAAGTGGTATTTGTGGATTGTTCTTTAAAATGTTATGGGACCACATGGGGCCAAGTGGACCCATAATTAGGTCAAAGGGATAGAGTTGATCAACCAAGGGTGTGCTTAACCTAATTGATGGGGAGAAAGGGATTAAAGGGGAAATTTTCTTTGAACTTGATGCAATAATACTAGTGTCACCAACCAAGGGAAACCTAGGGCAAGAAATGGTCCTCGAGCTAGGGCTTGCAAAATCTTGAGATCCCACAGTTATATTTGCTTCAAATTTGCAGGGCCTCTAGAGAAACATCCAACGCAGTTGTGGACAAAAATCGAAGTATTTGGATGGCTAGATTGGGAGATAAGTGATGCCCTAGGTGACCTATGTAGGCTAGGCCTAGAAAGAAAGGGAGAAGGTGAGAAAAATATGCTTTAAGGTGATCACCTATGGAATACTAGTGCTTATTCCTTTAGGTGAAATGGATTCAAGAATACTCCAATGATTAGGATGGCTTCATTCAGTCAAGGAGGCCTTTAGAACAATTTCGCATGACACTTAAGGCATGAGAAAAATTGCTTCAAGGTCCTTATACTTCAATGTGAAATATGTGATGACTTGTCAATATAAATTTCAATGAAATATCTCTAGTAACATTCACTTATTAAAACATGGCCCATAACATGATGCAACGCTAATAAAAGACAAATTTATACCCTTCCATCTAAGAAAGTAGCAAAATTTCAACATAGTATAGCAAAAATCCCAGCATCATTTATGTGACATAGAAAAGAACGAAAAAATAGCATTAAAATAGCACTTACATGTGAGAACATGTATATACAATCATCATCATATGCCAATATAGAAGCTCCAAGACAAAAATGAAGATATCCAAACATCAAAATTCATCCATCTATCCAATTTTGTCCTCCAAAGAGAATAGCGCAAATATCACAAGAGAATATGATCAATCCAAGTGATGATGAGAGAATGAATCACCTCCCATATATTTATACACTTCCTAATGAATTTGATTTAGCTAATTAGTCCTAATTTATCCCCTAAAATAAAATAATGTGCATAATAACTATCTTTTGGTAACAAGCCCACCAAACTAGCTTAATGAAAAAGGAGTAAGCCCTCAAGAGGGTCGAATGATCAATAACATGTGTTTTTGGGCCTTAGAGGAGGCCTAATGAAGTCCATAGGTTCCATAATGTGAAATATGATTCCCAAAGGTAGTGGACAAGGGGTTGGCCCCTTATTTACAAGAAATAAACCTGTGGTGATCGCAAATGGATGTGGGGGCACACAAGTGTCCTCATGGATCTCCAAACCAATCAAATATTCTTGTAGACCATGTGAAAGGGATAGGATGATGGTAAGTGATGCCACATCATCATATAGATCCTGGACCATCTGCCAAGTGTATGGTGTAATTGTGGAGCCAACTGGGCATGGTGAACTAAGTGCATCTTCCTTGTCCAATAGGTGAACCACGAGCAATCTCTGAATGACTCAAGGGATCCATGGAATGTTGTCTGCTACTACGGAGACCCATGGCTCTCTACACATACCATACATGTGCCAATGTAGTCCCCTGGAGGGTTAGGACCCCATATAGGGATACCAAACCCAAGATGAAGACCATCTACAATCTTGCATAAGATCCAATACGTCCCCTTGCCTTCCAGTATATCAAGTCATTAAATAAATCAAGTAAAATAGTTTACAAACCATGGAAAATAAGTGGGCACTTCATAATGGCATTCCCTTCCATAGTGGGATTTGTCATGTGCTAATGTCTCCAAGCTCCAAGGGGTTAACCAAGCACCGAATTAGGTGGTTTCTACTTCTAAAGGGGGTGGAATTCCCATGGTACATCCTTCAAATGGTGGTGGCATGTGATAAAGTGATGGAACAAAGGGGGAAGAAGGGGAAATCCTAGGTCACATGCCATGGTACAAGGGTAGCTAATAAAAGGGAAGCCCACACTTGGGTAAATGATGTGTAGGAAGGAGAAATCATGGTACATTAGTTACCTCGACCTTGATTTTCCACCCTTCTTCATATGCCTTTTTCCTTTTATGATTTTTCTTTGGTTAACTACTCGAGTCTCAAGGGAATGAGAGCATGATGAGTAAATTACAACAGTGGATACCCCCTTTAAGGTGGGGTAGTTTATTTCCCACCAGGGGTTGGGACAATCATGGGTTCTTGAATTATAAAGGAGGCTCATCTAGGGCTTATAGGAACCAGGGCGATGGCCATGGAAAGGGGTAGAGCTCATGTATTGGCTTTTTCCCACGTGCTAAATGTGTTTGTCCAGACCATCTTTTGCATTCTGTGGTACAATTTCCTATTGAATGTGGGAAATTATAATTTTTCTTTTATTTTTAGTTGCAACAACCTATAGGGAATCATTCCAAACCCAACCCAAGGTGTGGGTAAAGGGGAAGGAGAGGCTGAACCGTTGTGGACCCAATGGGGGAATGTTGAATTGGATTATAGTGAGCGAAAGGGGAGTTATATATGTGGATCGAGGTGCAGGACCACACAACCAAAATCACGGTTTATCATGTAGTACTATCCCTAAAGCCCAAAGGTCAGTAAAAGAGATCCCACTGGACTAAGGTCCAAGGTTAACACCCATAATAGACCTAGGGGATAGAAGCATAGACCTAGTCCACTCTTTCTGGCAAATCCCCCACTAATCCATGCCCAAGTATTTCCATGATAAGTGAACTAAAATACTCAATTGCCAAATGACAAGGCATACCTTTATGTTTGGGAGGCCCACCTTTAAAGATGAGATCGTGACAAATGGGTGAAGGACCACGTGGTTGGCTCAAGTGGCAGAGAAATGGCATAACGAGTTAGTTGGTGGCTGCTAGCTGAGGACCATCATAGAGAATTTTTTTCTCATAGGGATATCACCCACAAAGTGGTGGGTAACAGTCCCCAAAAGTTTCTACTAAATGAGGTAAGGAAATTTTTCCTCCACCTTCTCTTTAGTGTACCATGTAGATTTTCCTAGAAGTTTTCCTTTCAACCCAATCTTCCAAAGGTCATGTTGCCCCTATCTTATAGTTATGGCCCTATTCTACAAAATTGTATCTTCTATCAACTCTACCTGAGAATATAGTGCCAAAACCTCCACAGAAGGTAGGACCTAATCCTCCACAAAAGGTAGGACTTGTTCCTCTTCATGATTTAGTATGGAAGGCTCAAATTCACTACATTCACAACTGAGTAAATGTGCATATATGGTGGTAAACTAAGTCTATTGACTTATCACCCACCTTTTATAGTATCTCAAAGGGACCATACCTTAGAGCCTTGATTTTCTTATCAGGCCCCTGTAGCCTCTCCTTGCTCAATTATAGCCATACTATGTCTCCCACCTTGAACGATTTCTTTGTTCTATGTTGATTACGCTTGGCCTTATATTTCTCGAGTGACTTCTCAGTGTCTCTTGTACCCATAGATAAATATGCCTTATCTTATCTATAAAATTTTCAGCCCTCAAGGCATCTCTTGTAATATCTTCCCTCACTCCTCCTTGTTTCACATATGCAATGTCCAAAGGTGAAAGAAACACATATCCAAAATAGGTTTCAAAGGGGGAATTTCATGTGGAAGTGTGGAATGCTCTATTGTAAGAATGTTGTATATATACCATATTTTCATCCTAGGTCTTTGGATGCTTCTAGATTTATCCCCTCAGAAGCTACACTAAAGTCTTTTTGACTACTTTTGTATTCCCATCCATATGTGGATGGAATGTTGTAGATTTATTCAACTTCGTGTCCATCTTCTCCCACAAGGTAGTCCAAAATGCACTGAGAATTATTATATCCTTGTCTGAAATGATCCTCCTTAGTATCCCAAAGTACACCCAAACCTATCCAAAGAACAAGTTTGTTGCTTCTTGCCCAGTGATGGTCTTTTTACGAGGCATCAAAGCACACATTTTGCTGAAGCTATCAACTACCATGAATACGTAGTCATGTCCCCTCCCGATTGTTGGTAAACCTCCCACAAAGTCCATGGAAATACTTTCCCAAGGAAGAGTGGGTATAGGTAAGGGATTATATAGACCTTGTTTCATATTGCTAGGCTTGCCAGTACAACAAATAATGCATCCTATTATGAACCTAACTACCTACTCTTGTATCTTGGACCAATACACATACCTCTACAAGTTGGCAATGGTCTTCCCTACACTAAAGTGCCATGCAACCTTGGAGGAGTGAGCCTCTCTAATCAACTATAATCACTCACCTTTATGAACGCATAGCTTATCCAGCTTGTAGAGTAACCCATCTTGGAGATGGTAGTCAATGGTGTTGTCACCATCAAGCACATGACTTTGACTCTGAAACTGCTGAAACACATCCTTGAAGTCCTCATTCTTTGAATATGCCTCTTTGTATGCATCATGGGTGAATGAATCCATGTGGATAAGAGTTCTCAAAGTTGTGATTTTTGATGTGGGTGGCCTAGAAAGCATGTCAGTCAACTTCTTTGTGTTTCCCTTCTTGTACTTGATCACCAAATGAAACTGGTTTAGAAACCCCATCCACTTGTAATGCCTGGTATGTCGTAGCTTACTCTAGGCTAGTGGTTGGTGATATATGTGGATTAGTGTCACCTTTCCCATCAGATAGTGCTTCCACTTCTTCAAATCTTGCACCAGGGCATAAGGCTCCTTGTCGTAGGTATGGTAGTTAAGAACTACCCCATGAAATACTTCAAAATGGTAGTAAACATGTCTTCCCTCCTGCATCAAGATCGCTCCCATAACATACAAACTCACATTTGTCTCCACTTCAAAGGACTACTCCAAGTTTGGTAATGTCAGATCTGGTGCTTAACTAGTCTTCTTCTTTATCTCCTCAAAATCCCTTTGTAGACCCTTTCCCCACTGGAAACTCTTGCCACTCATTGTTTTGGCATGGAGCGATGCTACTACTACTGAAAATGAGAATATGAATTTCCTCAGGTATTGTGTTCCCCGATGAAGCGCTTGACCTCAGAATCATTAGTAGGCACTAGCCATTTAATGATGGCCTCCATCTTAGTAGGATCTATCTCCAGCTCTCCTCAACTAATCACATACCCCAGATACACCAAATATTTTTGTGCAAACTCACACTTCTTGAAATTTTCGAGAATTTGGTGCTTCTTTAATGTCTCCAACATCGATGCCAAATGTGATATGTGCTCTTCCTAGGTGAAATTGTATACCAGTATATCATCTAAATAGACAATAACAAATGAATATATAAAAGGGTGATGTACATCATTCAATAATATCATAAATGTAGTTGGTGCATTACATAGGACAAATGGCATGACTAACCACTCATACAAACCTTGCCTGGTTTTGAAGGCGGTCTTCCATGTAACTTCTTCTTTAACTCAAACCTAGTGATATCCAGACTTTAAGTCCAACTTGGTGAATTACTTGCTTGTTTCAACTTATCCAATAAATTATTTATCCTAGGAAGGGGGTATCTATTTTTTAGCATGATTTTGTTCAATGCCCTATAATCTATACACATATGCAAGTCCCATCCTTCTTTGGCACAATGATGATGACTAACCCACATGGTCATGTGCTCGATCAAATGACACCCTGTTCTAGTAGCTACTGCAACTATTTCTTCACCTCACTTGCTTCTATAACATATTGCCTGTATGGCCCAATGTTTGGCAATGGGGAGTCCAACAATAGTTGAATCTAGTGCTCAACTTCCCTCTTAGGTGGTAACCATTTAGGCTCTTGGAACACGCCCTTGTATGCATGTAACAACTCTTCCAGTTATTGTTTATGTTTCTTAGTACATCCCTCTTGGAATTCCTGATCTCTTACTAACTCATCTAGAGATTGATTTTCTCTTAAAAACAATAAAACATACGTCTTTCTCGAACTAATCAATTTCTTCGATTGGTTGGCACTTACTAGTGAAATTTACTTTCCTTTGTGCGTGTTGATGATGAACGATTTCCCATCCTTGACAATCTAGTACTTGATCTGAATTGGATCATTCTATGTTTTTCATCCATATCAATGCCTTTGGAGTGGAAAAAGTGGAGCAATCATCTCACGGGACCGTTTTTACTAGCGGGACCCAGTTTGGAAAAATGGGGTCCGAAACCTTCCAGGAGCATTTTGAGGCATAAAATGACATTTTTTGGGGGTAAAAATTAGCTACTCAAATGTAGCATTTTTTCATGCTATTCTACACACATAGAGCTTTCCAACGACGCAAGAATCACGTCAATCAGAGTCCGTATGCAAAATTTATGCCACTCAGAAGTTGACCTTCCTATTTTCACACCTATAATTTGAGAGATGCCGCGTCAACCCCCATTATTCATGGAAAAGGGGCTAGCCACATGTTTGTGATGTAAAAGAATATAGAAGAGTCTATTTTGTAACTCTAGTTAAGAGCTGATGTAGCCAAACTTAACCACTAGTAGGCTATCGGGTTGTGTTATAACCGGGCCACCAGGATGAAGAGGAATTCCATTCTTTCGAGAGCATTTTGTTCCATAATTCAGAAAATATAGCCAAGAGAGATAGGAGGTAGAGAACACAGAGAGGATCTGTGCACTGTAGAATCCCACCAGCCACAAACATTATTTCTTTGTATCTGAGGCTACGTTTCCAAACATAGAAAGAGAGTGAAGTGACCTCACCTTCCAGCTGGGTTTTCTCCCGAAAGGGTTTCCTAGAGAGAATATCTTGTGTATTATGTGTGTGTTGGATTATTTTTTCGTTCTCTACTTTTATGCTTGATTTACTTTTACATGCATGCACTAATTACAGTTAATTTTACATATCTAGAAATTAAATAAAATTGTAATAGTGTATAATCTCATATTTTTAATATAATATTATCATATCTATTGTGACGAATTGTCTAGTGGAATATCCACAGCAGTTTATGGATAATTTGGTATTAGAGCGGGATTGTTTGGGTATTTTTGTGGAGATTGCAGGGATATAGATCAGTGAGGCCAAAAATTGCAAAACCCTAATCATGGGCGACGAATTTGTAAACAAACCTCATGAACCTCGTGATCCTGCAAATGTGAGGTTTTCGTGGCTCGAAGAACAAGTCGCAGATATAAACCACAATGTTAACCTCCTCACGACGTCCCTAAGAAATAAGCTAGGGATATTTGGAGAACAAGGGGGTTTGAATGTAGAGAAAAAATTATAAGGGGGATGGGGAGATCGGGAAGATGCAGATAAACAATAGAAGAAAGAACCCGGAAAAGATCAACCCAATTCGAGTGTCATGAACCAATCCATGTTTAAAGTGGAAGAAAAATTTGATATCAAGCCATACCATGGTGAGATCGATGTTCTGAAGTTGAACCATTGGTTGTAACAACTGGAAGTTTATTTCAGTGTCCATCAGATAGAGGAAGGGCAAAAGATCTCACTTGCGCTGCTGAAATTGGAGGGCCATGCACTGACTTGGTGGGAGTGCCACACGAAAAACCTGAGGTTGGAGGGAGAACCTCCAATGACTAAGTGGGAGGATTTCAAAACCCTCATTAAGTCACAGTTTTATCTCATTGTGTACGTGGAAGACCAGTGGATCCTCTAGCATTATTTCAGGCAAAAGATGGGCCAAAGTGTGTAGGAGTACACCACAAAATTTAGAAAGATGGCTATAATGTTGGGTATCTTTCCAAAGAACCTAGATGTACTCCTCAAGTATTTGTGAGGTCTGCAGTGCCATCTGTGTGAGAAAGTGATGTTGTTCAAGCCCAAAATGGTGGACGAGGCTTGTGTATAGGCACAATACCTGGAGAACATAGGCCTGAAAAGAGCGCAATCAAGTGGATCGAAGCAAAATGAGCAACAAGATGCTTCTAAGGAGGGGAAGAAGAAGAGAAAAGAGGGAAAAGATAAAAAAACGACAACCACAACACACAAGTGCAAAGATTCTAGCAACCACTGCAACATTGATGGCCATACAGAGGAGAAGTGTTGGAAGTTGCATTCAGAGCTAAACCCGAAGAACAAGAAGAAAGATAATAAGAAGAAGAATCTCATGGCCACTGATTCAAGAACCAAGTTGAAAGGAGCTCAGACATGGATGAGAAGATAATTTGTACATCAGTGCAGAAGGAGGTTAATCTAAGTAGCCTTCAACAATAGGAAGATAAATAAATTACCAAACTCTTCCATGCAAAGATACAGGTCAAGAAGATGAAGATTGATGCTCTGTTTGACTCAGGATCGTAGGAAAATCTCATTGCAGCAGATCTAGTCAAGAAGTTGGGGTTGGAAGTTCATGATCATCCAAACCCATATCCACTAGGATGGGTACATAAGGATGCAGAGCTAAAGGTAACAAAACAATGTAAAATTAGATTTGCTATTAGTGCTGATTTTATTGATGAAGTAGATCTGGATGTGGTTCCCCTTGATGTATGTGGAGCCGTGTTTCGGAATCCATACATGTACATTCATGATGAAATATTCATGAGGAGAGCTAACTAGTACCATCTCATCAACGATGGAAAATCATTCATCATCAACATGCACAAAGGCAAGTCGAAAATTTCACTAGTAAGAGCTAACCAAGCCAAGAAATTGATCAGTTCCAGCAAGTAGTATGTTTTATTGTTTTTAAGAGAAAATAAATCTATAGAAGAGTCAATAAGAGGCAAGGCATCCCTAGAGGGGTGTACTAAGAAGCAAAAACAACAAATGGAGGAGTTATTATAGGCATACAAGGAAGTGTTTCGAGAGCCTAAAGGGCTACCCCCTAATAGAGAAGTGGAGCACGAGATCCAGCTATTTCCAAACTCCCCATTGCCAAATATTGGGTTATACAGGTAGTCTGTTATAGAAGCAAGTGAGGTGAAGAAACAGTTGCAGTAATTGTTGGAACATGGTGTCATTCGACTGAGTACATCACCGTGTGGGTCACCCATCATCATTGTGCCAAAGAAGTATGGGACTTGGCGGATGTGTATAGATTACAGGGAATTGAATAAAATCACGCTAGATCAGTGGCAACAAGCAAAGTATTTCATCAAGATAGACTTGAAGTCTGGATATCACTAGGTTCGAGTCAAAGAAGAAGATACATGGAATACTACCTTCAAAACTAGGCAAGGTTTGTATGAGTGGTTAGTTATGCCATTTGGCCTATGTAATGCACCAGCTAGATTTATGATATTAATGAATGATGTACTATGCCCTTTATAGATTCATTTGTTATTGTCTATTTGGATGATATAATGTTATATCATGCTACCTGGGAGGAGCATATTTCACATTTGATGCAGGTGCTAGAAACATTGAAGAAGCGCCAACTGCTAGCAAATCTCAAGAAGTGCGAGTTTGCACAACATTCCTTGGTGTATTTGGGATATGTGATTGGTGGAGGAGAATTGAAGATATATCCTTCCAAGATGGTGGCCATCATGAAATCATCGGTGCCAACTAATGTCACTGAGGCTAGGAGATTCATTGGAGCATCACAGTACCTGAGGAAATTCATAGCCTCGTTTTCAGTGCTAGCAGCACCGCTCGACGCCATAACAGCAAGTGGCAAGAGTTTCCAGTGGGGAAAGGGGAAATAGAAGGCTTTCGATGAGTTAAAGAAGAATATCAATGAAGGACCAGTTTTGGCATTACCAAACTTTCAATGATCCTTTGAGGTGGAGACAGATGCGAGTGGGTATGCTATGGGAGTTGTCTTGATGCAAGGAGGAAGGCCCATTTGCTATAATTCTGAAGTGTTTCATTGGGCAGATCTTAACTACCCTACCTACGATAAGAAGCTCTATGCCATGGTGCAATTTGTGAAGAAGTGGAAGCACTATCTGATGGGAAAGGAGACAATAAACCACACATACCACCAACCATTATGGTACTTGCAGGCCCAAAATAAGCTACAATAGACCAAGCATTACAAGTGGATGGGATTTTTTTATAGCAATTTCATTTGGTGATCAAGTATAAGAAGGGCAACACAAACAAGTTGGCCAATATGCTTTCAAGGCCACACACATCAAAGATTAGATCTTTGGGAAATCTTATGCACATGGAGCCATTCACCTATGATGCATACAAAGAGGCATATTTAGAAGATGATGACTTCAAGGAGGTGTATCAACAGTTGCAGAGTCAGAGTCACATGCATGATGGCGGCAACATCATTGACTACCATCTCTAGGATGGGTTACTCTATAGGCTAGATAAGCTATGTGTTCCTAAAGGTGAGTGTTTGCAGCTAATTAGAGAGATTCACACCTCCAAGATTGCAAGGCACTTTGGTGTAGGGAAGATCATGGCTAACTTACAGAGGTATGTGTATTGGCCCAAGATGCAAGAACAGGTAGTTAGGTTCATAAGAGGATGTATGCTTTGTTGTACCAACAAGCCTAGCAACAAGAAACATGGTCTGGATCATCCCTTACCTGTACCTACTCGTCCCTGGGAAATAATTTCCATGGACTTTGTGGGAGGTTTACCAACAACCAGAAAGTGACATGATTACCTGTTTGTGGTAGTTGACAGGTTCAGCAAAATGTGTGTTCTGATGCCATGTAAAAAGACCATCAACGGACAAGAAGCAACAAACTTGTTCTTTGGACAGTTCTGGGTACACTTTGGGATACCAAGGACCATCATTTTAGACAGGGATACAATATTTCTCAATGCATTCTAGACTACATTGTGGGAGAAGATGGACACAAAGTTGAAGAGATATACAACATTCCATTCACAGACAGATGGGTAGAAAGAAATAGTCAACGGGACTTTGATGCAGCTTCTGAGGGGTTGCAACCAAAAGCATCTGAAGCCTTGGGATGAAAATATGGTATATATAAAACATTCTTATAATAGAGCGGTCGACACTTCTACAAGAAAGTCCCCATTTGAAACTTGTTTTGGATATTTGCCACCTTCACCTTTGGATATTTCATATGGGCAGCAAGGGGGGGTGAAGAAGACCTTACATGAGATGCTTTGAGGGATGAAAAATTTATAGAGAAAATCAAGTAGATCCATCTACAGGTATAGGAAACACTGCAGAAGTCATAGGTGGAGTATAAGGCTAGGCATTATCAGCACAAAATAGAGAAATCATTTAAGGTGGGAGACAAAGTATGGCTACAGTTGAACAAAGAGAGGTTGTAGTGGCCTGGTAAGAAAATCAAGGCTATAAGATATGGTCCCTTTCAGATACTAGAAAAGGTGGGTGATAATTCTTATCAACTTAGTTTACCACCATATATGCGCATTTTCTCAGTTGTAAATGTAGAGACTTTGAAACTCTATGAGCCTTCCATGCTAGATCAGGAAGAGGAACATGTCCTGTCATCTGTGGAGGATTTGGCACCAAAAGCTCAGGCAGAGTTGACAGAAGATACAGTTTTGTAGAAGAGGTCCATAACTACAAGACAAGGGCAACAAGACCTTTGGAAGATTGGGTTGAAGGGACAACTTCCAGGAAAAGCTAAATGGTACACCAGAGAGGTGGAGGAAAAATTTCCTCACCTCATTCAGTAAAATATTTTGGGGAAAAAAATCCTCCCAAAATGGGGAGGTGTGATCCAAATTGGATCATTATATTGCTTTTCATCCATCTCAATGCATTTGGAGTGGAAAAAGTGGAGGAATTAGCTCACGGGACCGTTTTTACTAGTTGGACCCAGTTTGGCAAAACGGGGTCTGAAACCTTCCAGGAGCCTTTTGAGGCATCAAATGACGTTTTTTGGGGGTAAAAATTTCCGCTTGGGTGTAGAACCTTTTAATGCTATTCTACACACAAAGATATTTCCAACGACATAAGAATCGCGTCAATCGGAGTCCGTATGCAAAATTTATGCCACTCAGAAGTTGACCTTGTTTTCACACCTATAGTTTAGGAGGATGCCGCATCAGCCCCCATTATTCATGGAAAAGGGGTTAATCACGTGTTTTTGATGTAAAAGACTAGAAGAATCTACTTTTAAACTCTAGTTAAGATTTGATGTAGTCAACTTAACCACTAGTAGGCCATCGGGCTGTGTTATAACCAGACCACTAGGAGGAAGAGGCATTCCATTCTTTCGAGATAATTTTGTTCCATAGTTGAGCAAATATAGCCAGGAGAGATAGGAGATAGAGCACATAGAGAGGATCTGTGCACTCTATTAGCCCATGGGCCACATACATTACTTCTTTGTATCTGCAGCCATATTTCCAGACAGAGAAAAAGAGCAAAATGACCTCACCTTCCATCTGGGTTTTCTCCCAAAAGGGTTTACCAGAGAGAATATCTTATGTATTATGTGTGTGTGGGATTATTTTTTCATTCTCTTTTTTTATTCTTGATTTAGTTTTACATGCATGCACTAATTACAATTAATTTTACAGATCTAGGAATTAAATAAAATTGTAATAGTGTAGAATCTCAGATTTTTAATCTAATATTATTAGATCTGTTGTGACGAACTGTCCAGTGGAATATCCACAGACGTTTACGGATCAATGCTGGTTGGATCTTCACATGGATATTTCTTCTCGCATGTACATGTAGGGGCTCCCAAACATGACTCCATGTACATCAAGGGGAACCACATCTAGTTCTACTTCATCAATAAAATGAACACTCATAGCAAATCTAATTTTTCATTGTTTTGTTACCTTCTCCTTTGCATCCTTATTTACCCATCCTAGTGGATATGGGTTTGAATGATCATGAACTTCAAACCCCAACTTCTTGATAAGCTCTTCTATAATGAGATTCGCTTGTGATCCTGAGCCAAACAAAGCATCAATCTTGGTATTCTTGACCTGTATCTTTATATGGAAGAGTTTGGTAATTTTTTTCCCTTCATGTTGTTGAAGGCTAGTTAGATTCACCTCATTCTACACTGACATAAAAATTATCTTCTCATCCATGTCTAATCTACTTTCAACTTGGTTGCTGGGGTTAGAGGCCATGAGATTATTCATCTTATTATCTTTCTTTTTGTTCTTTAGGTTTAGCTCTAGATGAAACTTCCAACACTTCTCCTCTATATGGTCATCTATGTTGCAATGGTTGAAGTGGTTGTTGGGATCTTTGCATTAGTGTATTGCGTCTACCGTCTTTTTATCGTTTCCCCCTTTTGGATTCTTCTTCCTCTCCTTAGAAGTGTATTGTTGCTCCATTTGCTTCGATCCACTTGATTTCGCTCTCTTCGGGCATATGTTCTCCATGTACTATGCATGTACACAAGTCTCGTCCATTGGTCTTGGCTTGAAAAGCATAACTTGCTCCCGAATATGGCGGTGTAGACCCCCCAAATACTTGAGTAATACAAGTGGGTTCTTTGGGGAGATATCTAGCACTATGGCCATTTTTTTGAACTCTATGGTGTACTCCTACACACTTTTCCCCAACTTTTGCTTGAAGTAGTGCCACCAAATCCACTGGTCCTCTACATAACCAATAGGGTAAAATTGTGACTTAATGAGGGTTTTGAATTCCTCCCACTTAGTCGTTGGAGGCTCTCCCTCCAACCTCAAGGTCTATGGCGGCTCTCCCCCCAAGTCAAGGCATGGACCTCTAATTTTAGCCACACAAATGAGCTCTTTTGTCCTTCCTCAATTTGATGGATGTTGAAATACACTTATAATTGTTGCTACCAATGATTCAGCTTTAGAGCATTGATCTCATTGTGGTACGACTTGATAGCAACCTTTTCTTCCATTACATATGATTGATTCATGATGTTCGAACTGGGTTGATCTTTTCTGGGTTCTTTGTGCAGTTGATTCTTCATTTCACCCTGATCTCCTGATCCCCCTTGTGATTTTTCCTTTAAATTTGAACCCCCACCTTCTCCAAATATCCCAAGATTATTGTTGTAGAGGTAAATCCCCTCTGCGGACAGAGGCGATCCCACTAGCCCAAAATGGGTCTAGCAACAATCAAATCATGCTACTACGCAAGTTCCTAGTTGCATATTAAAAGTGGATTACGAGAACCAACCTGGAGTCCAACGCTAATGTTGAAGAAGAGTTGATACTCCCGTTCCCTTGCTCCGGCAGGTCACAATCCTTGCGATCCCCCGCGTATGGATACCTGCACATGCAAAGAACGAAACGAGAACAAGCATAAAATCCACTAACATACAACTATATTTCAGTCAGAAAGGAAATAAACCAAACATTATCATGATGAACAATGAGATTGGAACCATAACAGTAGTCGTTTATTAAAGAATAATAAGCAGAGAAAGATACAACCAAGGTTCTGACGTTGAACCTATCCTCTGGCTGGGTGAGCAGCTATGTATGTCTTGCAATAGACCTTCTCTCTCTCAGACTTCCGGCAGCATAACCTCCCTATGCTTCAAGACTCTTACTATCACTCAAGACAAGCATAATCACAACTAGCATTACTCAAAAACTAGCTTGTCTAATGCATGAGGACAGACTTTTATAGATGGAGAAGGGAGGAAGATACAATGCACTAGGACACCCATTGTGGATTAACATTATCTCTGAAAAGCCGCTGTGGATAGATGTCAAGGATAGATGATGACTCTCGACCTCTATCAGATGGATTTTATCCTCAAAAGACTTCGTGATCTGAAGGGAAAAAACATATGGGTGCGCGTTTGTCAAAAATCATTACCAAACTTGGTTGGCGCGGGTGTTGTTCTAAGACAGAGCACAAATGGTCGCACCCCCTTTTGAGGATCTCAGTGATTGGCGCGGGTAAGACACTGTGGATCCACGCCAATGGAAAAAGGGCACTTTTCAGGGATAATTTGCAGAAGGTGTCTTCAGGGAACATGAAGTACATACTCAAGGGAACATAATGCAAGTGTTTTTAGGCTATGTCACTGCTCACAAGTCCCGGAATGCGTCCTCCAATGTACGGAAACAGGGGTAACAGGGACGGTGACCAATGGTGACAAATTACTGTGTAACAGATGCCCCCTAAAGCATGAGGCCCGAGAGAGAGAGAGGGGTGAAATGCTTTACAAGAACACATGTAGCTGCCGCCGAGAATCTGCATTGAGAGATACAACTGATAGCTCAAATACATGATGTATGTGGTATGGTCGCAACCATTCATAAGAGAGTACATGATAATCTAGATCCATAGTATGGATGCAGCCATCTGGTTAGGATCAATGAATTGACTCAGGTATGGTCGCAGCCATCCAGTGATTGAGTCATGTATCAAGAATCACGCCTGGATTACAACAGACACAATCCAGGGTCTTGCGCTCCATCTCGACCCGAACAAAAGTACAAGTTCAAGCATGCGAATATATGAGCTGAAGTCGAACATGCATGAACATCGTCTGATTACCAGTCAATATTGAAAACTGTTAACAGACGCGAGAGGTACCACCAATAATGACAATGGCCCTCAAGGTACTATAGGTACAATCTACGGCGTGCGAATTAGTGATATGACGTCGAACACCCGTAGAATCATTCGATCGGAGGCCAATAATGAAAACCTCACGTCGAACACGAAGAACCTGCCATTGAGGCATGCAGGCTCCAAGGCACCGGAAGGGAGTCTCTAGATCAGCTTCCTGGATAATGAGCTGAAGTCGACAGGAAGTGACCTTGATCGAAGGTGGGCCATAATGTTTCCCACATCATCGTCACGAGACAGAGAGATAATGTTGTGAATCAAGATTGTGTGAGCTATTAGAGGGAGGTTGTTTCTTTGCAGAGGTCAACTTCTCTTGAACATATCGGCGGCACGATAATGGAATTGGCAGTATTTGACATCACTGTATCAGAGGTCATGATGACGAGGCAATGAGCAGATGAGAGGTCAAACAGGATTACCCAAGTCCACGGAGGCAAGTGAAAAATATGAGATGAGATATCCCCACCCAGACACGAAAGCAGAGAAGTGCCATGTTCAAGAGCGACATACTGCCGACACGACGGTAATTATGGTTCCTTTTTTCCCCCGCCATTTCTGGCGAGTACCCCAATTATTTTTAACAAGCTTGATGGGGATAACATATGCTTGTGGTGTGTCATTTCGACAAAATCCGATGTCATCAGGTTTTAACGAGTCTGACAAAGGAAGAACTCGGCGTCTTTTCATATTTAGAGAGTTTGAAAAGACAGCAGAAAAGGAAACTCCAGGGGTGTCCTTTTTCGTAAAGTTGTGTCTCTCGAGCCCGAAAAAGTATAAAACAGTGCTCGAAAGAACAGCCCGACCATTACGATCGAGGAGTACTTTTCATAAACAGTGATTTCGACCTGAAAAAGTAAAAAAACGATCAAAACCACGTCGTTTCATAACCATTAACGAGTCGAAAACGACAAAAACCCGGTAATCTTTTTATGTTTTAACAGTCGACAAAAAGAACTTAAAACGACCGCCTCTTATTAACGTTTAACGAGTCAAGAGGAGTAACTCGGCAATCTTTTCTTCTTTAAACGGTCAGAAAAGAGCTGAAAGCGGACCTTAAAGTAACCTTTTCTCATATTTTACCGAGCTTGAAAAAGTCGAAAAGGAGCTCGTTTCATTGCTTTGAGTTGCACCATCCTCTGTCATCATACAAAAAACAACGTAAAACCCACTTTGACATAAAAATATTCCAAAAATACTCAAAAATATCATTTTTAATGTATTTTTAGGTCCAAAAATGCTATAAATAGTGAAATGGTAAAAAATAAATTTACTTTTCACTTTTTACCTTGTGAGTTTACCATTGGAGGGTTTTGGGTGCAAACTTCGACTGCTGATTGCGATCAATCCAGGAGATCATTCGAGCCGCCGTCTGAAATAGGTAAGAGGCCTCATCCTTAGCTTTGTTTTCATTCCATTTTTTAGATTTTCATCCATAGATTAGTCCCCTGCCAGAGGATTTGCAATTTCATAGGGTTGCGCCATTGGCGCGAGTTTCCCGCTCGGGATCGCGCCAATGGGATTTTCTGCCCAAAGGGGTCGCGATCTTGGCGCGACCTAAATTTTCCATGAATTTAGCCGTTGAAATTGCAAATTTTCTTCAGTTTTGATTTCACCAATGATCTAATGATGAAAATTTCGACTTTATGGTTGCAGGGATTCATCAGAATGGCTATAGAATGGAGAGAAAGAGAGCATGATGCCGTGGATGCCATGGCAATGGAGGATGATGCATGCATGGATGCTCTGAGAGACTGTGGCTTGAAAAAGTTCTTCCTCACCTCATACTTATGTGCACAACCTGAGTTGCTACGATTCATCGTGGACGCTTGGGATACGGAGGATCAGGTATTTCGCCTGAAAGACCAGACATTGGAGTTAGATTTTTCCGATGTCTACTTTATTACTGGTCTATCGCGGCGAGGTGCACGGCCCATCTTGACTGGTAGCAGGCCTTCCGGGGAAAAGATGGGAGAGGTGATGGAAAGAGTTTGTCCTGGGGCACAGTTTGGATCAAACAGTGCCAAAGTAGATATTATCACGGTTCCCGACCTGGTGCTACGAGTGATTTTGTTCACTATCACCTGGACAGCTGGGGTACAGGCGCCCCACGAGGCCAGCAAGAATCATTTGCTGCTGGAAACTGAGTGTCTCCAACCTACACTGTTTGATTGGGCCACGGCAGTGACGACAAACATCAAAAGGTAGCTTACCAAGTGTAAGCGTGATGGGAACAAACAGTTCGGCTACGGATCTATCGTGGTATCGTTCTTCCTGGAGCGATTGCCGATATTCTGGGTACAGGGGGGTATAGTGGCAGATCCAGTGCCACGGGAGCCGAGATTGAATCGATGGGCAGAACTTATGCCCAGAGGAGGAGGGGGCCAGCAGATGGCCTGGAGGCCCGAGTTCTTTATCTGGCTCCGTCACCAGATGATCGTCATCGAGGACTGGCCCTATGCGGGCACGGATTTTACTGGAGATCCAGATCTCCCATTGCCTGCAGGAGAGGACTGGGACGAGGATCTAGGTAAGAACTCTTTGTGTTTTTGATGTTTTTATGTATTTAAGTTTTTTTGCAATACATGCCTATCTCTGACAACATCTATATATATGTATGAAGATGTTGGTGCAGAGCGACCAGCTGACTTGCCTCATAACGCATGGAGAGCACAACCTGCAGCCGACCCTCAGGTAGAGGGTGATGGGGGTGACGATCTAGTTCAGAACCTTGAGGCACTTACTCGAGGAATTCCAGATTATGCCAAATTGGCAGACGTGCCTAGAGCGTACCAAAGGCACACGGTGGGAGTATCTACTCGCGTCCACCGTCTGTTGAGACGTTTGGTGCGAGCGGTGACATGCTATCATGAGCATCACCGTGATTAGACGCCTAGGTTTCGTTTTTGCACGTTTTTGAGAGACATGTTGTTAGCGGCTGTATGAGTTTTGGACATGTATTATTTTTTGGATTATGTAATGCGCGTGGCGCAAACATTATGACACACACGTATATATATATACATATGCCTAGGGTTTATTATTGTGTTTTTCATGTGCTTGTTTGTATAATGTTTTAGTTACAAACTACGCAAATGTCTATCTAATACATGATTGGCCAATGCATCAGATAATGTGTTTAATTTTCGTGGAATATTTTGATATGTGATAAAATCAAAGTTCCTTTCTAACAATCTCACACGTAAATACAACCTTAGAATACGATGGTCTCTGACGGAATATTGCCCGTTGAGCTGGTGGACGACAAGTTGAGAGTCCAGGTCCACTACCAACGCACGAATGCCGAGATTAATTGCTTCAGCAAGTAGCTCGATTACAGCACAGTATTCGACGACATTGTTAGTAGTACGACCCAAACACACACCCTGACAGTCTATCAGTTCGCCATGAGGATCGTAGATCACCCACGCCGCAGAGGACAAGTTGCGAGTACTGCGGCAGGCACCATCAGCGAAACCAACCTAAGGTGTATTCGACATCTACACAAGAAGCGAGAAACACAATAAGTGGCAGTTACGCCTTAAAACTGACACACACACACACAACACACTAGCTAGAGTACATGTATGTACAAAATAAAATGTACCAGCATTACGCATAGTACTTTTTCAAATAAAGCCCATTTCGGGGCTTCCCAAGAGGGTTTCCTTCATAATCAATCAGCTCGTAGGCTCCTTTCTGCAAAACTTTCTTGAAAATGTAAGGGCCTAGCCACATAGACTCGAGCTTTCCTGCTCCTAGCTTATCCTTTGCCTAATCATAGAGCAGGACTAAGTCTCCCTCAACAAAAGAACGCGGACGTACGGTCTGATCAAAGTGAGTCTTGACTCGCTTCTTTTGTGTTTCGATGGCCAAGGAGGCCAGGCGACGAGTTTCATCCAGCCGTTCCAAGTAAAGAAGGTGTTCTTCTAACGGAGTGGTGTTGGGAAGTAGCTCGACAGCTAACTTTAATGAAGGGATTTCACATTTAATCGGAAGGGTAGCCTCTAGTCCATAAACTAGCTGGAATGGAGTGAAACCAGTGGCATCCTTCACAGAGGTTCGGTAGGCCCACAAGGCAGGGAACAACATCAAATGCCAGTTAGACTTATGCATGCCAACGGTACGTTGAAGCATTGTAACCAAAATCTTATTGATAGCTTCAACTTGGCCATTGGACTGTGGGTAGTACGGAGTTGAACTATCGTGCTGCAAGCCTAGCTGGGTCGTTAATTCCGACATCATATGATTACGGAAATGCTTCCCGTGATCAGTAACGATGGCTTGAGGGACGCCGAATCGCGAAATAACATGATTAAATAAAAATTGCGCCGTTGTGTGACCGTCTTCAGTTAATGTAGGCATTGCCTCGGCCCATTTAGTAAAATAATCGACGACAACGATAATAAACCCATGCCCCCCGGCCGAGCGAGGGTTATAGGTCATATAATCAATGCCCCATTTGGCAAAAGGGCCGACGGCGACAACAGGGTGCAACGGAGCAGGAGGCGCTCGCATCTTCCGTTGGTATATCTGGCACTCATGACAAGAACGGACGGCAAGAATGCAATCTTTAAAGATAGAGGGCCAAAAGTAACCAGCACGGAGGATTTTTTTGGCAGTAGCATATCCGGACATGTGACCGCCACAGGCACCAGAGTGGCAGTCATTTAAGACCCGCTCAGCTTCCTCGAGAGTAAGACAACGGCGGAGAACAGAGTCGGTGCCAAGACGATATAATGTATCGCCAATGATACGGTATGGTTGAGATTGATGACGAATCCTTCGCCGAGCGTCTTTGGACACGCCCGGGCGAAAGGAAGACGTTTGCAGATATATGATTATATCGCCGTACCAGGGATCGAGGGTGCTAATGAGGAATAGGGTCTCATCCGGAATTTGATCCTCGATGTGAGAGGTCGGGGAAGAGGATGGAAAAGAGCAAATTAACTCAGCAAAAACAAGTGATTTCTTGGACTTGGCAGCAGTAAATTCCAAGTCAAACTCTTGGAGGATAACAATCCACTTCGAGTACTTGCCCCCCAGCAACTGGCGTGACAATATATACGTCATGGGGTTGCAATTAGAAATCACAGTAGTAGTACGCAGCAGAATATAATGACGGAAACGTTGGACGGCACAAACAACGGCCAATGCCAACTTCTCGACATAAGCATATCGAGTTTCCGTGTCTAAAAGGTTGCGGCTGAGATAATAGATAACATGCTCAGTGTCATCATCATCAGTTTGAACAAGAACCATGCCGATGGTGGTGTCGGTGGCGGCCAAATACAAGGTGTAGTCGCGATAATAATTCAGAGGACGGAGCAATGGAGCAGAAACAAGGAGGCCCTTGAGACGCTCAAAAGATTCCTGAGCTGTGGTGTCCCAATGAAAAGGGACATCGCGCTTTAGTAATCGTGTAAAACCTTTGGCCACCTCGGCATAGTTTGGAACGAAACGACGTAAAAAATTGGCTTTACCCTGCAAACTTTGCAATTGCTGCAAAGAAGCAGGGGGAGGAAGATTCACTATAGCCTCGACTTTAAGGGGATCCAAACGGATGCCCTCTCGGGAAACGACAAACCCGAGAAGTCGGCCAGATTCAACGCAGAAGACACATTTGTGAGGATTAAGCCTGATTCGGTAGTATCGACAGCGAAGAAAGATTTCGCGAAGGTGCTTAGGGTGGTCCTGACGTTTAGCTGAATGAGCAGGGAGATCATCCAGGTAAGGCTGTACAATGTGTCGAATGTCATGGAACGCATAGGACATTGCACGCTGGAAGGTAGCACCGGCATTTTTAAGACCGAAAGGGAGCTTCTTATAGGCGAAAGTGCCCCATGGGAAGATAAAGGCAGTTTTGTGTTGATCAGCGGGAGCAATATTGATCTGGTTATAGCCAGAAAAACCGTCCATGAAAGAATACATTTCACTTCCGGCACACTCGTCAATAATTTGATCAATGAATTGTGTGGGAAAATTATCTTTAGGACAGGCTCGATTTATATCACGATAATCAACACAAACGCTGATTGTACCCTGTTTTTTAGTCATAGGTACGATATTGGAAACCCAATCTGTGAGCGGAATAGGATAAATAAAACCGGCTTTAAGAAGCTTCTCTACCTCGGCCTTAATCGCTGCAGCCTTTCGGGGGTGTACGGGGCATAAACGTTGACGAACAGGCTTAGCACCTGGGTACGTGATTATCTCATGCACCACTATGCTAGGATCAATGCCGGGCATTTCTTCGTAGGACCATGCAAAAACGTCACGAAACTCGCGAAAGAGGTTGGAATAAAGTTGAATCTCCTCGGGAGTACAAGTGACTCCAATATGAAGATGCTCGACAACCCCTGGTTTGACAGAGATGTCGATGGGCTGGGTTTGCGTAATATTTGCCAAATTCCCCTCAGAAGACACCTGATAAATCTGAATAGGTGTTTGCAGTGGGAGACAAGGAGCAAACCGTTCAAGGCAAGTGAGAATATACTGAGGCGCAGGGAGAAACGAGGAACGATGGTGAGAATCATGCCAAGGAAGTTCCTCGAGAGACATAGTCTCAATAATGGCTTCATCGGATGAGAATGTTTCTTGCAAAGGATCCGAAGAAGTCTCATCTACAAGCCCTGAGGATGGATCGAAGGAGTGGAGAACCGTGCTCGAAAGAGCAGGCTCGAAAGAGGGAGCCGATGCAGCAATAATTTCAACGTAGTTGAGTTCGGCAGGACTCAACGGCATCTTGTCGCCCCAAGAATCTACTTGGTCGGTGGGAGGAATGATCCACGGATCAGAACAAGTAGTGATCATATTAACAGAGGCGACGTTAGGAGGTGGGAGCGGAAAAACACCCATAAGGGCGGGATCTTTGAAAAGTCCGACTCCCAAACTCTCAGATAATTTCGAGGTATGCTCCACAAAAGGGATGTTACCTTCAGAAGAAGAAGCGAAGAAAGATAGCTGGTCTACGGTAACAATCTTCCCTTGATGAGGGAAACGGATGATACGAAACAGAGATGAAGCAACGGCTTTCATCGCGTAGATCCAGCTACGTCCGAGAAGGAGGTTGTAGGTAAGAGTAGCATCAACGACTTCAACTTCCATTTCGACTGTCTTCTCTTCCAAAGTGATGGGTAAACGTTGGAGTATACCATAAGGACGAGAGGCTCTTCCATCAAAAGCTTCCAAGGTTGTGGGAGACTGACTCAGTGTAGGAGATCTAATAGCTTTCCAACAGGCGACAGACATGATGCAAGTTGAAGCACCTTCGTCGATGACTGTACGATGAATCGTTTTGGAGTCAATGATAACCTGTATAAGGAATGCGATTTGGGGAGGCAGTCTCTGCGTATGGCGTTCTAAGTCAAAAGTAATTAAATCCGAATCTGCCGGGTCTATGCCACCAATAGCGGATAGCAAGGACTTCCTCTGAGAAGGGCAGCTCTGGAGAACTTCTAAAGCGGACATAGCCAACGGAGTCTGCACTAAGTCCTCAATGATATTGTAGTGCTGTGCAGCACGAGTGTTTGGGTTGTAAGAAGATTTCCTGAGTACTCCTTTTGGAGGGGGTCGAAGAGGCGTCTCAGTAATGGGTCTCTCAATGTGGAGTGGACCCGAACTGAACGGAGGAGCGCTAGAGGGTATCTCAGGCTCCTTCCCGGTAGATGGCGGATAATCTTTTGTTCGAGTACTGATATTGATAGGTATCGTTCCAGCCATAAACACTTGAGAACCGAAGGAAGAGGGAGGCTGAGATGGGTCAGCCACCATTTGAGTTTTTTGAGTTTGCTGTGAGGGAAAGGGTTCTTTAAGCACCGCAGGAGTCCCGGGAGCGCCTTTCAACAAACGACTAACTTCGGACCGCCTCGGGCAGTCCTTGGTATAGTGATCCTCATCACAGATAAGACAAGGATACTTGGGTTTGTGCTTGGCACCGTCCTCGGGCGGAGGTTTAGGGGCTTCCTGCTTAGGTTGATCTGGCTTATTCTTCGCTTTCCCTTTCTTCTTTGCCTTCGAGGCTTTGTCTGCCGTGGTGGATTGGACGGCATTGACCTCGGAAGTAACATTCGAAGTGGGTATTACCTGAGAAGTGGGTTCATTCGACACGGGTGGTTTTTGCTTCCCAGGGTTCGCGGAATTTTTCTTTGAGGATGAACTAACAGTTCCAATAATACCGTCAACAGTTGGTGTTGGCAGAGCTTTGATGTTCCTGGTCTAGGGGCATCAGGCAGATAATCATACAATGTACCTGACTGAGAGTAAACCAAGTCAAGGTACTGAGCTCACGCGATAGCTTGCTCTTCAGTGACACACGCCCCCATGGCGATATCCCGAGCTATTGGAGGAACGAACGAAGTCGTAAACCAATCGGTAAGAAGCTGGTCGGGAATCCAAAATTTGATCATACGTCTACGCCGTCTCCATTCATGGATATGATCAGAGATATGCGTAGTCGTCGTTTGTCTTAAGGATGTGAGGAGGTGTGTACCCGTTTCATATCGAACGGGCAACTGAAAATGGGTGAGGAATGCCATAGCCAAGGAGTTGAAATCCTGAAAGGATCCGCGATTGAGCTCAATATACCACTTAGCGGTAGAGCCGGTGAGAGTCCTTTGAAAAAGGCGAAGCCGAATTGAATCATCAAGCCATGAATTGGATGAGCACCATAGGTGATAAGTCATGACATGAGCTTGTGGATCCTCATTAGGCTTACCATCGAATTTTGGACAGTCACCGGGAATTTTCGTTGGAACCGGAGGCCAATATGGATTATGTAGAATAGGATCATTGGTCAATTTAGACACATCCGGCAATTCTAAAGTCGCTAAGAAAGGTAATTGAGGGTTAAAGGACATCTGGGGCTGCTGTTGGGGTGGAGCACCAGGGTTCCAACCAACTGGCGGTTGCCCCCAAGGGCTTGGTCCGGACGGATTTGGCCCCATAGGGTTTTGTCCGTAAGGATTTGGGTTTTGCCCCCCAGCACTCCATGGATTACCAATCGGTCCTGCAGAAGCACCATATGGTTGCAGATAATAAGGATTCGTCTGCAGTTGTTGATAATTTTGGTACGGGGCAAACAAAGGTTACCCTTGAGGTTGCTGGTAACCATAGGGTGGCTGGACTCCAAACTGAGTTTGAGGAGTAGGCGGAGGTTGATAAAGCGGTTGGGATTGAATCCCATCTTGCATTTGAAAACCAGATGGGGGCTGGGGTCCAGCCTGGGGCGAAAAACCAGGTTGAGCAGTACCAGAAAGATGTCCTGTAGGTTGGGCTATCTGGCCGGAAGGATAACCTTGTTGATATTGGGGTTGACCTCCCTGCCCAGAAGGTTGTACCTGCTGGGAATGGAGTTGTTGTTGTTGCACAATTGAAGGTTGTCCTAACGGACCAGATGGCTGAGTGGGCTGGGCAGTTGGTTGGCCTGATTGGATTTGAGGCTGACCGACTTGCCCAGAAGGTTGATTATACTGGACGGTAGGCTGACCATGTGGTTGAACAGCTGGTCCAGATATTGAACCATACTGGACATTGGGTTGGTTTAGGTTAATAGATGATTGACCAATTTGTCCAGTAGGATAACCTTGCTGGATACCAGGTTGGGCTTGTTGAACAGAAGACTGACCTGAGTTACCAGAAGGTTGAACATAGGAAGAGAAAAACGGACCACCAGAAGCGAAAGGGTTTCCATGGAAGGATTGCCCTTGTTGGTCTTGAGGAGGTTGTCTTGGAGATTGCGTAGATGATACTTGACCACCATGGAAAGAGGTGGAGCCCCAATCAATTGACAACGGAACTGATACCTCAACAAACGGTTGAGACGGCAAATATGGATCGTATGGCCCCTGTGTTGGGACATTTGACGTAGGATCAAAGACTCCGAATAAGGAAGCCGAAGGACGACTAAAAATAGGAGTCGAAGAGGCTGCACATACCGTTGGAGCGGTTGTGATTGAGGTAACAGGTGTACTGCGACTTTGCGGAGTAAAAGGCTCCGTGGTTGGAAAAGTGAGTGTTGACCAAATAGAACCCGTGAAAGGAGTTCCAGAGGGCAAGGTATCCTTAATGCTTTATAGCCTGGTGGTAGGTTTGTAGTAGTGGGAGTGCTACTGACAAGTATAGGGTCCGTTGCGGTGGGAATTTCACTGCTCGTCGCAACGGACTCATCAGTCGTTGTAGGGGACAAATCCTCCATGTCAGAGGAAGAAGGTGGGACTGACACACGAGGAGAAGTATAGTCCCAAAAAGGGACACTGTCCTCAGAAGGTTCCCAAGTTGGGTTCCAATGAAACTGGTAAGTCTCGTCGCCTGGGGCACGAGAACTAAGTGGTTGTATACTCGGAACCACAGGAAGACTCACAACCGGTATCTCGGCAGAAGACGAAATTGGTAATTCCGCCAGGATGAAACTTCACAAAACCTAAGGAATCTACCGAGACAAAACCCCTACTCAAACTAACGCAAACAAAATCTAATTGGGTAAATGTTATCGTGGCCGAATAAATTTTAGGATGCAAAGACACAACTTGACCTTTTCATGTTTTAAGAGTCGAGAAAAGGACAAAAGATGACTCTAGTCTCCTTCGAATGTTTAATGAGCACGAAGTGACAAGACGCTCACAGGCACGTTTTCTTTTAAGGAGTCTGAAAAGGATCAAAAGTGACTACTCTGGAGACTCTAGGCAAAAGGTTTACCAAACAATCCGTAAAACTGCTTATACACCTTGGAAATCAGATGAAAACCAAGGACTTCCCGTACTGCAGTCAATCTTCCCGAATGCTGTGTTCAGTGCATTACGGCTTGTAAGGCGGCAGACTCAGCTTCCTATGGATAAAGGATGATAGCCTAGTGGGGTCTCCCGTATATACGCGACGGTACGTGGGAGCTCAGTCCGTACTGGTACTTATTGTCTCTCAGGAGGAATCACCCAACCATCAGCGAGGCAATAGTTACCAGGTTTTACGACGCCAGAACACGTCTCTAGCCTAGACCTCTAGAATATGTGCGTTAGGTTCCAATGCGTTGTTAGGTTCATTCGGTTTATTTTACAGTTGATCTTCAATTAAGTTTCAGTTTTTTGGTCCTACCGTATGTGATATCTCAAAACTTCCTAAATGCATACTATATGCCAAAATTATATCATTTCGTTCAATGAATTCTAACTACAGGAGAGTTGAGATTTTCAAACAAACAAAATGAACAATAAACAAACAACAAAGATCCTAATGCAGCTAATAACAAGAAATGAAACTTTTTCTTTTCTTTTCTTTTTAAAAGCAACAAATAACAATAAATGCTAACTAATATAATGCAAAAAGATCTTTTGTTTTTTCTCTTTTTAAAATGGCATAATGCATTTAAACAAATCTCAAGAGATATTAACAAGCATGAACAAACAAAATTCACTTAATGCAAAGAGAACCAAATCTGAAACACCATGATGAACTGTCAAAACAAGGAAAAGCGCACAGACCTTCAATGAACCATGTGATCTAAGTTCAAATGAAGTCAAGCAAAATCCAAACAAGCTAGAGGTGAATTGCTCAGAAGCACGGAATAACAAGCTTTAACAACTACTAGACAGGTGCGGAAAACAACCAAAAAGTTGACTGGATAATCAAAAAGCAAAACTTCCCACAGAAGGCTCGACATGCAAAGCCACTAGATGCTCTAGGGCTGGGATACAAAATCGATAGAAATAAGCAAACAACTGAAGGATAAAGGTAACAACCAGTCAAACAGAGGTCCAACACACTTCCAGAAGCTGGAAAAGATATACAAAAACAAAAATCTGAGTTTAAAGAGCTTCCAACAAACAAACTGGCAAAATTCACAGAGCTGGCGCGACTGTCAGCCTGCAACTTGCGCTATTCAGGAATTGGCGCGAGTTGCTGTTGTGCAACATGCGCCAACTGGCGCGACTGTCAGAGGAAAAAACGCGCCAACCACGTTTGCTGGCCCAAAAAATAAATATAACAGCCCAAGGTCTGGTCAACAGTACTCAGACAGGTCTAAGAGCAGAAAACAACTTCAAAGCTGACCCAGAAAGCTCATTTATACAAGCAGGCAAGAGAAAACTAACATGCAAGACAAACTCCAAGCCGTTCGGTTCATAAACCAAACCGGAGATCGACTGAAGTGGCGTTGATCTACTCTGCTAATGCAAAGCAATAGCGTTTCAAAGGCTGCCTGGCCGTGCTTCAGACTCCATCCAAGGTTTATGAATCAAACAACAAATAGCTTCCCCAGTGGAGTCGCCAAATTGTTGGAGAGGTAAATCCCCTCTGCGGACAGAGGCGATCCCACTAGCCCAAAATGGGTCTAGCAACAATCAAATCACGCTACTACGCAAGTTCCTAGTTGCATATTAAAAGTGGATTACGAGAACCAACCTGGAGTCCAACGCTAATGTTGAAGAAGAGTTGATACTCCCGTTCCCTTGCTCCGGCAGGTCACAATCCTTGCGATCCCCTGCGTATGGATACCTGCACATGCAAAGAACGAAACGAGAACAAGCATAAAATCCACTAACATACAACTATATTTCAGTCAGAAAGGAAATAAACCAAACATTATCATGATGAACAATGAGATTGGAACCATAACAGTAGTCGTTTATTAATGAATAATAAGCAGAGAAAGATACAACCAAGGTTCTGATGTTGAACCTATCCTCTGGCTGGGCGAGCAGCTATGTATGTCTTGCAATAGACCTTCTCTCTCTCAGACTTCCGGCAGCATAACCTCCCTATGCTTCAAGACTCTTACTATCACTCAAGACAAGCATAATCACAACTAGCATTACTCAAAAACTAGCTTGTCTAATGCATGAGGACAGACTTTTATAGATGGAGAAGGGAGGAAGATACAATGCACCAGGACACCCATTGTGGATTGACATTATCTCCGAAAAGCCGCTATGGATAGATGTCAAGGATAGATGATGACTCTCGACCTCTATCAGATGGATTTTATCCTCAAAAGACTTTGTGATCTGAAGGGAAAAAACATATGGGTGCGCGTTTGTCAAAAATCATTACCAAACTTGGTTGGCGCGGGTGTTGTTCTAAGACAGAGCGCCAATGGTCGCACCCCCTTTTGAGGATCTCAGTGATTGGCGCGGGTAAGACACTGTGGACCCGCGCCAATGGAAAAAGGGCACTTTTCAGGGATAATTTGCAGAAGGTGTCTTCAGGGAACATGAAGTACATACTCAGGGGAACATAATGCAAGTGTTTTTAGGCTATGTCACTGCTCACAGGTCCCGGAATGCGTCCTCCAATGTACGGAAACAGGGGTAACAGGGACGGTGACCAATGGTGACAAATTACTGTGTAACAATTATTTCTTAGGGATTCCATGAGGATATTTACATTACATTATGATTCATATTTGTGACTTGTTTTTATAACCTTGAAAACCTCTCCTCTGCAGGATCATGAGGGTCATTCATAGATTCATCGACCATGGTTAGGGTTTTATGATTTTTGGCTTTGTCGATCTAGATCCCCTGCAAATCACCACAATATACCCAAAGAAACCTGCTCTAATACTAATATGATTTGTAAACTACTATGGATATTACACTAGATAGTTTGTCACAACATATATGATAAAATTATATTTAAAAACTGAAATTCTACACTATCATAGTTTTCTTCGATTTCTAGATCTATAGATTTTATTGTTAATAGTGCATGCATGCAAATGAAAATTGTGCATAAATAGAGAATGGAAAAATCAAATCTCATACACATTTGACACAATATATGCTCTGGGAAACCCTTTAGGAGAAAAACCAAACTAGAAGGTGAGGTCACTATGCTATCTTTCTCTAAATGGGAAATATGGCTACAAGTACAATGAAGTATGTCTTGTGTCCTATGGGCTGCTAAAATGCACAAATACTCTTTTGGTGCTCTACCTCCTATCCCTCTACATTATTTTTGCTCAACTATGGAACAAATGAACTTGAAATAATGGAATCCCTTTTCCTTCTAGTGGCTCGGTTATAACATAGCTTGATAGCCTACTAGTGGTTAGGTTTGACTACCTTAACTCTTAACTAGAGTTACAATATAGACTCTTCTAGAGTATTATACATCATAATCACATGGATAGCTCCTTTTCCATGAATATTGGGGGGTGACATGGCATCCTCTCGAGTATGGTGGTGAAAACAGGAAGGTCAATTTCTAAGTGGCATAACCTTCACATACAAAATTTGATTGATGCAACTCTTGCATCATTGGAAATTTATTTGTGTGTAGAATAGCATGAGAAAGGTTTGTGCTAAAGTGGTGAATTTTTACCCCAAAAAACACCATTTGATGCTTCAAAATGCTCCTAGAAGGTTTCAGACCTTGTTTTTCCAAACTGGGTCCTACTAATAAAAATGGTTCCGTGCACTAATTCCTCCACTTTTTCCACTCTAAAAGCATCGAGATGGATGAAAAAAAGCATAATGATATAATCCGAATCACCTTGATAACTTGGACTCTAAAATTATTAATCTCTTGATCATATCATAGATTGAACCAGTTTGATTCATTACTTGTATCAACAATTCCACATCATTTTGAACTAGAACAATAGTTATTCTAGTGGCATCTAAAGCCTATGGGATTACATATACAATACAAAATACCTCAAAATATCACATAAATTAGTTGATTATTTAAATCATAGTTTCCAATGTGACAAGAATGTTGAATTTTCCTTAGACCCTAGATCTAATCTATGCCTGATCATGCACATAAACATAATATAAACCCTCAATCTTTCAAAACTTTGCACAATAAAAATATTTAGTAGTGAAATCAATTTAGTACAAATATATTTGAGCCAAAATATTGATTATTTGATTAATCAATCAATAGAAGAATCAGGAGGCTCCCAAACCAGGGATTATGGACCTCAATCATTGGTATAGCTAGTATATATTATACAACTAGGGATTGCAGTCTACAAATTAGATCTGCAATATGCCTAATGATAAATACACAAGAACAAACACATATGTTATTTGTTGAAGTAGCTCATCTAGATCATCCATTTTTGCACTTGTTTTCCTTGACACTCGGTAGATCCTTTTGCCTCCTTTAGATAAGCTATTCACATGTGTATTTGTTGCTCCAAAATTCATAGTATACTCAGCCCTAGTAGATCTAGTTCTCACAATGGATTTTCCCTCCAAATCACTGTATGATCAACTCTTCAAAAGTTAGTTAACTCATAGTGGCTTTGTCCATAAGCCCACTACATATTAGCCTTCATTTCATACTATTCACAACTTCATTTGTGAATATACTTTGAGATATATAATAAAAATACCCTCAATGTCCTTCCTATCTCATATCTAGGGCTTGGATTATTCCCACAACCCTTGAAAACCTCAAATATTCCCTTATCAACCACCCAATGTAGAGTACGAGCCACATACATCTCTTTCACATCCTTCATTCCATACACTTCAAGACAAGTCATAGGACTTGACCCTCCACAACCAAATCTACCTAGTTTTGAGGCCTTACGACCTTGTTGTTCCAACATGAGGCCATTTTTCTTCTATTGTATCCTACACAATGGTATTGGTCTCCTCCATATGCTTTGACCCTACCTTTCTGGGCAGAATAGACTCATGACAACCCATTTCTAACTTAGACTTTCTCAGGACATAAGAAAAATATAACACATCATCCTCCTTAGCTTTATCTACTCCGATTTACAATGCATATATTCCAGCTCGACCATCTTGAGGGTTTGCGGTCAAAATTTATTAAAAAATGCTTGATTTCTCTTGGTATTGGATCTTCCCTCGTCTCCTCTAGATCTCTAATCACTTAGCCTCCTTCAACAATATTGGACAAATCTATTTCTAGGATTAGAATATGCCCTCAATGAACTCAGCCAGATCTAAGCTTCTTCAAACCTTCATTCATCTTGCTTCTCTAGGAGTTGGTGCCTTCTCCAAACATAAACTCAACCCATTTGCAGAACTTAGCCCTCCGAGGGCACTCTTAGCACAAGAGAGCTATATGCCTCTTGTACGTGACGTTTGATATGAACCTAACCATAGGCTTCGTTTATACTTTTCCTTGGGTCACTTAGGAAACCTTTTAGATTTAGGATTTTAGCCTCTTTGACCCCTAGAATATTTAATTATTTCTCTTTTGGTCCTAACCCCACTACTTGGGTCCAAAACCCCATTTTTGGGTAAATCTCCTAACAAACAACTTATTGGTGGGTTGTCCTCTCTCAGAAACACATATTTCATTCACTCTTCTAGATCCATGAATTTCCTTGAATGCCCGTGACATCCTCACATGAGTCATTCCTTTCCTTGCATAGCCATATACATCCATGTATGTTCCATGACTTATTTGTAATAGGCTTATCTTTTACTTGCATGGTGCATGAATGTTCTCGTGTTCAACATAACTTTTCTAGCATGACCCATGCATGTCCTCATAGGATCTACAACTTTCCTTGCACCACCATGAATATTCTTGCATGGTCCATGATTGTCCTGTCATGGGTTGAAAACTCCTCTATCTCATAGAACCTGAAGATTCAAACTGCCATAGGCCAACTGACAACCCTTTGCAGCCTCCCTCTAAAGCTAGACTCCTTCTTATTTTACACAATCTTCATTAGAACATTCTGCTTCCTATGAAGCTAAACTCCGTCTAAGTATACACAACCTTCACTGAAACACTCAGCTTCTTGCACACACTCTGAATGACTTGCCTTCAAAGTAGCTCTGATATCTAGTATATGGTTGATCATGCACATAAACACATTAGAAACCCTCAACCTTTTAGCACTTACACAACAAAATCTTCAACAATGAAATTAATTTAGTACAGAGAGATTTGAACCCAAAGCGCAAATATTATTAGCCAATCAATAAAATAATCATGGGGCTCCTGCACTAGGGATCATGCCCCTTGATCACCAATACAGCTAGTATACATAGCATACAACTAGGGCTTGCAGTCTACAACATCAGATCTATAGCCTGCCCAATGAGAAACAAATGAGAACAAACACATAGCTTACTCATTGAAGTAGACCATCTACATCAACCCTTTCTGCACTTGTTGTCCTTGACACCTGGTAGGTCCTTTTGCCTCCTTTAAATCAGTTGCGCACATGTGTATCTTCTGCTCCAAAATACATAGTATACTTAGCCCTAATAGATCTTCTTCTCATAGTGGATTTTCCCTCCAAATCACGGTAATATCAACTCTTCAACAATCAATTAACTCACAATGGCTTTATCCATCAACCCATTTCATATTAGCCTTCATTTCATAATGTTCACAACTTCGTTTGTGAACAAATTTTGATATCTATGTTCTCGATATCCTCGTTGTCCCTCTTGTCTTAGTTCCAAGAATTGGATTACTTCCATGGCCCTAGTAGACCTCGAATATACCCCTAGCAACCACCCAAAGCATAGTATGAGTCACATACATCTCTGTCAAATCCTTCATTCCATCCTATTCAAGACAAGTCAGGGGCCTCATCCCTCCACAACCAGTTTTTCCTATTTCTAAGGCTTTACAACCTTGTTGTGCCATCCTGAGGCCCTTACAACCCTCTCCTAATAGAATTGAGGCCATTTTTGTCCAGCTATATCATACACTATGATCTCAACCTGCTCCATAGGCTTTGACACACCCTTTCTAAGCATAATAGACATATGGAAACCCCTTTCTAACTCAGTCTTGCTCATAACATAAGATAGAGATAACATGTCCTCCTCCTTAGTTCGAACTACTCAGAAGAGTATTCCTTCGATGGAAAATGTCAGAGAGTGTTCCCTAAAGAGAGAAATGTTTGAGATGCTACAATTGGTGGGGCTAACATCATGGTGGAAATAGTAGGTTGACTGTAGTAAAACTTCAAATATATAAGAGATAATCCACTAAAAAGGTCCAAAAATAAACCCGTGAACATAAAATATGCTAAGGTAAAGTGATTATAACTTCAATTATACTTCTCATATTGGATGTTATAACCACAATTATGAAATTCCACAACTTCGTTGGCTCTAATGGCATGGATTTGAATGAAATCTATGCACTTTATCAAAAGATATCTAATATGTGACATTTATGGTCATCACTAAAAAACCCTAAAAATGGTTGATTGAGCTGAGAGTTGCTCTACAAGCTAGTATAGGGGAGATGTGTAGGTGTAATGTAAGAAAGTATGTAAACATTTTTAAATTTCATCTTAATATGTTAAATTTATATTAATATGTTGAATTTATGATACGTAAAGGATATTAATATTAATTCAACATATTAATATTAATATGATAGACCATAAAATGTAAAATGTATGTAAAATGTAGAATATAACATACAAAATGTAAAATGTAAGGCATATATCTACCAATTTGATCATAAGAAATTTGTTTGTCTATAATGTAAAGTTAACAAAGAATTGTTTCTTTGATAGGTTATTTATTTATATATTTTTATTCGAATATATTATATTAATAAGCATATCCATTATAAGTACTAGTATATTATATCTTACATATATAATTTATTACACATAGTCACCATTCTCGGCCATATGGATGCAAGGGGGATAGAGAGGGAAAAAGAGAGAGAGAGAGAGAGAGAGAGAGAGAGAGAGAGAGAGAGGGGAGGGAGAGAAGGAGAGAGGGAGGGAGAGAAGGAGAGAGGGAGGGAAGAAGACAAACATAGAGAGATAAAGGTGGAGATAGAGAGAGGGGGAGTGACAAGGGAGAGAGAGAGGGGGGGAGAGGAAGAGGAGGGAGATAGAGTGTGTGTCTTTGGGGGGTGAGATAAAGAGACAAATAAGGAGAGACAGAGGGAGATAGAGATATAGATTGAGTGGGAAAAGAGGGAATAAGAGAGAGGGGTAGAGGAAGGGAGAGATAGATATATATGAAGAGAGTGTGTGTGTGTGTGTTTTGGGGGGTGATATAGAGAGAAAAATAAGGAGAGATGGAGGGAGATATAGATATAGATGGTAGGGGGAGAGAGAGGGAAGAAGAAAGAGACAAAGAACATGAGGGAGATACACACAGAGAGAGCTGGGGGAGAGTGGGAGAAGGAGAGAGGGATGGAGATGGAGATGGGGTTGGAGGGGGAGATAGTGGCGGAGTTGGAGGGTGGATAGAAAGAGAAGGATAATGATGGGGGGGAGAGATAAAGGAGGTGTGAAATAAAGGGAGACGGAGGGCTCAAGAGAGAGAAGGAGAGGAGGAGGGGGAGATAGAGAGGGAGGCAAGAAAAAATGAAAAGAGAGAGGAGTGACAAGGGAGATATGGAGAGAGAGTGAGGGAGAGAGGAGAGAAGGAGGGAAGAGAGAGAGAGAGAAAGATTAAAGGGGAAGAGAGATAGAGGTAGGGAGAGAGCGATAGATAGATATGAAGAGAGAGAGTGTGTATGTTTTGGGGGTGAGATAGAGAGAAAAATAAGGAGAAACAAAGGGAGGTAGAGATATAGATGGAGGGGGGTAGAGGGAAGAAGAAATAGAGGAAGAGATGGAGAGAGGGAGAGATAGGTAGATATGGATAAATATAGAGAGAGTGTGTGTGTTTTGGGGGTTGAGATAGAGAGACAAAGAAGGAGAGATAGAGGGAGATATAGATATAGATGTTCGGAGGAGAGAGAGGGAATAAGAGAATGTTAAATTTTGCAACTTTTTAAATTAATTATCTTATATCTTCAACCTTTAAGTGAAAAAAATAACCAATAGCCATATAGAAGACAATCAATGAACAATAAGACAACAGATATGGTCCAAGACCAGGGAAAAACCCAACTATGGGGGAAAACCATTTAAGAATATTCTTCAATTAGATATTCACTAAATGTTCAACAGAGATACATAAGCAAAGTATAAACAACTTTTCTCAATAACAACAACATTACCCATTTTCAAACTAGGACAAATATTATGAAGTGTGAGATCTGATCACAAATGTAGAATAATAGATCCTCTAATCCTTCAGCAAATATTACAAGTGCGAATAAGAGATCTGCAAAAAATGATACAACAAAGATCTTCCACTAATGATAATACAATATAAATATCTTGCCAATAATATGAAATCTTCCAAACAATAATGCAAGAAAGAAATCTCCAGAAATGCGAGAGAGAAATCTCCACTAGATCTGCCAATGATGAAACGAAATAACAGGCTTCCAATAAATCTGCTAACAGTGAGAGAGATAAAATACTGATGCAAGGGATTTATCACCAATGTGAAAGAGATCACTAGTGATGACAAAAGATCTACCACTGATAATCAGAGGTATGCCACTGATAATAAGAGATCTGCCAATGATGATAAGAGATTTGCCAATGATAATCAAAGATTTGCCACTGATAATAAGAGATCTTCCAATAATGATAAGAGATATGCCACTGATAATTAGAGATCGACCACTGATAATAAGATATCTTCCAATGATGATAATATATTTTCCACTGATAATCAGAGATATACCACCTTTAATAAGATATCTTCCAATGATGATAAGAGATATGCCATTGATAATCAAAGATCTGCAAATCTACAATAGATATGCTAACAATAAGAGAGATTAATTACTGATGCGAGGGCTTGACCACCAATGCGAGAGCTACATCACCAAAGCAAGAGATAGAGAACTTGATGTGTTGCAAATGAAGGCTTCTCTTCAATATATAGGAATGTTTAAGACAAAATCCCTAACTTGAATTAGGTTTTTGGAAGCTCCTAGAGTGATCCATTTTTGCACATGTCGAATTACATCACTTTAGTGATTTTATTTTGCACATGTCAAAATACCTTTACAAAACAATTTTGAAATAATTTTTTCACTTATAAAAATAATGTGCACTTGAGAAATAATTCGCTTCAAGCCTGAAAGGAGTTAACTCATAAGGTGTTTTTCTAGGGAAATTTCTCCCTTAGTTGCACAAAATTCAACATTCCCTCTCAGCTAGGGAGGAATTTCCATCAATAGTGTCAAAATTGTTGTACTTGTCAAATCATCATGGCTCATGTTGAACATTATCGAATCTAAAGAAGAATACTCATGGCAAGGAAGCCTCAGTTACCACCCTAAATCTAAGCTTAGCCAAATAAAGTCTAAGAAACCATTACCAAGGAGTCTCAAGCTCCAACCTCTCCTAAATATCATCAGGGAGCCAGATGCTTCCACCCAACATTAGGGAGCAACATGCTACAACCTGGAACAAATACCATTGGGGAGACTCATGCTACCACCCAAAATGAATACCACTCAATCATTAAGACTAAGAAACCATTGCTCAACCAATGAGGTTAAGAATCCATAATAGGTTATCACATAGGCTAAGAATCCATAATAATTCAAGAACACTAGCATCTTCAAACTTGAGCGAGAAAATACTTACCATGACTGGTAAGGATCACAATCTGATCTCAAGTAGCCAACACCCATTGGCTAGATGGGTAGGAAACAAGATGCATGATTGGAGCATACTATTGATTGGAGGTCCCTCATCCCCATAAGCTCACTAACTCAATTTCTAATCCCTGGGAGCTCAACCAGGGGGGAAGAGCACACATCTCAGTTTTCTTGATCAACCATGTCCTAGACCTGGAAGGGGTACATCCCTCAACCCAAGCATATCTCTGAAGACTAGAAATTTCTTCTTCGACAATGCTTTGGTAAGTATATCATCAATTTTATCATCAATCTGAATATGGTGGAGTCTCACTGCTCCTCTCTGTACCATATCTCGAATGAAATGATGTCTGATTTCAATGTGCTTGGATTTGTCATGAAATAAGAGATTCTCAGACAATCAGATCCCACTCATATTATCACAAAATATCATTGTAGTATCTAGGACTTGCTCAAATAACTCTCTAAAGAGTTTTCTTAACTATAAAACTTCACAATTAGGTAAGCTAGAAACAATATACTCAGCTTCAACAAAACTAAGAGCGACTGATTTCTATTTCCTGCTCATCCAAGAGATCATGACGGATCCCAAAATGAAACAATATCCTAAAGTTCTTTTTCCATCAATAATATTTCTTAGCCAATCAAAATCCATATAACCATGCAACTTTATAATTCTAGCAGTATATCAAAGACCAAAGTTAATTGTCCCATGTATATATCTAAGCACGTGTTTAGTAGCAACCCATTGATTATGTAAAGGCTTGGTTATGAATTGACTCAAGGTGCTTACAACATAACAAATATCAAGACGAGTATTCACTAGGAACATCAATGCTCCAATCAATTAACAATACTCAGATGGATCAGATAAAACAAGTCCATCTTCATCACCATAAGGTTTCTCGAAGTTCATCTCCATGGGAGTGCTCATGGATTTTCACTCTACCATTCCAAACCTTTCCAATAACTTTACAACATACTTCCCTTGGGAGAGAATAATTTTGCCAGGTCTCTGCTACACCTCTAGGCCTAAAAAGAAGTGCATCATCCCATGGCATTTCATTTCAAATTTAGAGGTAATATCCCTCTTACGCTGAATCATCAGAGGTTCATTACCTGTCAAAACAAATCATCAACATATAATACCAAAATCAAAGGCATACCTTGTACAAATTTGAAGTAGAGGTTTCGATTAACACTCCTCCTCATGAATCCCAATTTTACCAAGTATCTGTCAATGTGAGAATACCAAGACTTGGGGGCTTTCTTTAAGCCATAGAGTGCTTTCTCAATCTGCATAAATTGGTTCTTCTATCATGTACCTTAAAGCCTTGAGGTTGTTCAACGTATACTTCCTCCTGAAGAGCACCATGGAGAAAGGTTGTCTTGACATCCATCTAATGGAGATTCCACCCTTGAATAGCAGCTAAAGAAATAATAGAGTGAATGGTGGTATAGCGAGAAATAGGAGAGAATATGTCTTCATAATCAATTCCTTCATTTGGGGAGAATCCTCGAGCCACAAATCTTTCTTTATATTTTTCAATACTTCCATCCATGCCATGTTTTATTTTGAACAACCAATTTGAAGTCACAACTGATTTTCCCTAAGGTCTAGGAACAACTTCCCATACATCATTTTTAATAATGGATTCACGGTACTTTGTCATGGCATTCTTCCATACTTGGTACTTTATTGCTTCTTCAAATGATTGAGGTTCACTTTGTATGATATAACTCATAGCAACAACATAGTTTTGATATCGAATGGGCTTCTTGCTTTCTCTGAAAGTGCCCCTGGGAGCAATATATATTTTAGCATCCTTTAGAATATCATGAAGCCATAGAGGCCTTTTCCTATATGGAGGAGTATCTAATGGATCCATAGGCTCAACAGGTTCATCTAGGTCCTCATGATCAGTTTCATGAGTAAAGGGATCAACATCATCATTTGTTTCTTTAGAATAGATAGAAGGAGGACTAATTCTTACTTTTTCAAGAGTTACATCTTCATCAAATGTTACATCTATGTTGAAGTCTATTGTTCTTTGACTAGGTATATAAATTCTAAATGCTTTAAAAATTTCACAATAGTCCACAAACATACCTTTCTTTACTGAAGCCTCAAGCTTGTTCCTCTTTTCTTCTGTTACATGAAAATAAACAAGACAACGAAAGATCCTTAAATGATTGACATCAGGTTTATTTCCCATGAATACTTCTTCAGGAGTCTTGTCATATAATTCTTGATGAGGAGTATTGTTATGTACATATACGATAGTGTTGGAAGATTCTCCCTATAGGAACCTTGGCACATTTTGATCATGTAGCATGGCACAAGAAACCTCCATGATAGTTCTATTCTTTCTTTCAGCCACACTATTTTGTTTAGGATTATATGGTACAATGGTCTCTTTCTTGATACCAACTTCTCTGCAAAAGTCAATGAATTCTCCTCCATTATCTGATCTGAAGACTTTGATTTTCTTTCCATTTTGGTTTTCAATCAATGATTTGAATTTTTTAAACATATAAAAGGCTTCATCTTTGCTCTTTAGAAAGTATATCCACGTTTTTCTAAAGAAACCATCCACAAAGGTGATATAATACAAATATCCATGTTATAGACATTTTTGTGCCTTACAGCTTTGAGCATGAAATGTCCATAATCCAAGGGATCCAAAGTCCCTAAAAGTGTTGTTGCTACCCCTAAAGGAACAAGGTCAACCAATGATAGCTTCTCCCAGAAGTTCTCCACCAAAAACTACTCAAAACTAGTCAAGTCAGGATCAATTCAGATGCTCCACTAGCTGCCTGCGTTGCAAAGCACCCAAATACACTGGCTAGGTGCGTTGCAACGCAGGTGAATGCACTACCAGGGTGCGTTGAGCGGGAAATGACAAATGGCAAAGTCATTCAACGAGGTGGACAGACAATGGAAGCTTCCTGAATCTTCCTCAATGACACTTGCCTCACTGAGTTCGACCAAGGATGAGTAAGAGGCTCTCAACCTCCAAGTGGAAGCAAGAACTGACAGAGAGAAGCCACAAGTCAAAACATAAGCTGACTCATCCTCTCTGCTTACATCTATATATGGATCCCTCATCCCAGAGATCCAGAGGCTGGAATTTTGTACTTTGCAGAGAATTGCTGTTGGTTTGAGATTGAGATTAGTGCATTGGGTGATTTATGCTTTGTTGGAGGTGAGGAAGGGATTCCTTTGCTGGGAGGTAGATGCTGGATCGGGACTCACTTGGTTGTATCTCCTCTTGGACTTTCTTATCATATCAATAAAACTATTTGAGTTTCTCCTATATGCTTGTATATCAATGATGCTTTGTTATATTTGCATGTTTAGCTTAAATCTGATCCTAAGCTATTTATGAATGTAAATCTATGTTTTTGGGTAGTTTTCCTCTTCTGTGATCTTGCAGGAACTTGGTGAAGCTGGGCCAGTAAGGGAGCAGGCAGCGGGAAGCGAACAAAGAGGAGAGCGATTGGATCAACAAACTAGCGAAAGACACAGGTTAGTTACATCCTTCCTCTTCGTTTACATTTCATAAAGAAGAATACGAAAGTAGTTTTCCTTGTTTGTTGCTAAGGCACTGTCACACCTTAGAGTGGGATAGGGGCATTCTGAATAGATACTTTTCCCAACAACAAATTGGCGACTCCGCTGGGGAGCGTATCTAGTTAGTTTATTTGTGTTTCTATTGTTGTTCTTCTCATAAACTTAGGAGTGGCGAATCGAACTGCATTTGCCATTTACAAATGCAAAGTAGAGATCTGCTACTCTAGTCCATTCACTGGGCCTGTTTATGATCTAAACAGCTGATCCACAAATGCTCTAATGACCCTTTGTGATAGCTCTTAGTCCTCCTTTAAATCATCCCTCTAATTGTACCTTATTGATAGCTTTTATCCGGCCAAAAACCGTAGATTAAACTGCAAACCGTGACCCAGAACCTAGAGACAATTCTCGTTTCTGCTTCAGCGCAGACTCTGTGAAGAGGTTCTGCATTTCAACGCAGGTCCCGAGAGGGCTACCTGCGCTGCAATTCAGTTTCTCTGTGCAACAGGTGCGTTGATCAGCCTTTGCCCTGTGCAACTGTGGTTCTTTGCTTCATTTTGTTCAGTTTTATCTCTGATTTTTGCAGCCTGTTATCAGTGTGTGTACCTATCTGAAAACCCCTTTTCTTTGCCTTAATTCTGCCTCAGTTGTATAAAAGAAACTGTATTTGTTTTTGTGTATTTGTTACTTCATTTGCAGTTTCCCATTACAAAAGTAAACTAGTCATACTGTCGCCCTTAGATCTAGACCTGTCGTAAGTGTTGTTTTGATCTTAGGAGTGAGTTTGTTTGCTGTTGACAGTTGATTACGCTTTTACTTTTGTCTTTTGGTTTGAATTTATGAATTTCTAGTGTCGAAACAAGTGTTTATTTCAAAATCATAAAGTGTCGTAATCGTCTCTACTTTGTTGATTTCGAAAAAGAAGCTTGTTTGTGTTTTTCACTTGAAATCGAATTCAAATTTGTACAACAACTTTCTTTTTAGGCATCAATATTAAGAAAGTGAAAACAAATACATGCATATGTGCATTTGCATTTTGACAGTTTTCATGATTTGATTTAGGAAAAGTGCATTTACAGTGTGCTCTATGCTCTTTGAGAAAAGATTGTGTCTTTCTTTTCCCCTTGTAGCTAGGATTTTCATTGTTGAAAAGAGATAAAAGCTTGCTTATCATCTTTAGACTGCATTTAGGAATTGTATCTACATCTCATGGTGATCCAAAAAGGCAAACTTCTAAGAAAGATCAACCTAAAATAAATTGAATGAACTTAACAACGCTTTGTAACTTAACGCACAACATAGAGGTCTAGGCTAGAGACGTGTTCCGGCATCGTAAAACCTGGTAACTGTTGGCCTCACTGATGGATGGGTGATTCCTCCTGAGAGACGATAAGTGCCAGTACGGATTGTGCTCCCACGTACCGTCGAGTATATATTGGGAGACCCCTATAGGCATAAAACCTTTATCCATAGGAAACTGTGTCGGCCGCCCTACTGATCGCAATGCACTGAACACAACATTCGGGAAGATTGACCGCCCGTACCCTAAAAAGTATTCTGCGGTTTTGCGATTGGTTTGGCACACCCTCTACCTAGAACTCCAGAGTAGTCCCTTTCGTTCCTTTTCAGACTCCTTAACGGAAAAGGTCCATCTGAGCACTTGTCACTTCAGGCTCATTAAAAATCGAAGGAGACTAGAGTCATCTTTTTTTTTTTCTCGACTCTTTAAAATTGAAAAAACAAGTTGTGTCCAAGCGTCGTTAAAATTTATTTTAAACGAAATATTCATACCCTTTTTCCTGCGTTGATCTTTAGGTTGAGAAAATGGAGCCTACCAACCAAGGAATTCCCCTTGGTGGAAATACTAGTCCTTTCTCCTCTTGGGGAGATGTTGGTGCGCCCCATATGGCCACATTGTCGCTTCCAGGACTGACAATTGGCTTGCCGGTCTGGCTCTTCTCAACCAATGTCGTTCAGAACACCACTATTCCTGAACAGTCGAATCAGCAGTTAGACGAGTCCAGAATTTCCCACCAACCTTCTACTTCCTCTAATTCTTCCTCTCTTCCTTCCTCTTCGCGTGACGGGACTGGTAAAGCTAAAAACCAAGTTCCTAAGGAGAAAAAGGAAAAGAAGAAGAAAGAGAAAAAGAAGAAGGAGGAAAAGGAAAATAAGGGAAAACAAGTGTCGTCTAATGAAAATCCACACACAGCACTGACCAGGCCTAAATTTCCATGTGTCATTTGCAAGGGAGACCACTTTCACAGAGATTGTACGTGCATCCCTCGGATACTAAGGGACTGGTCTCCCTGTTTGCACAATCCGGTGTCGTCAACCTCTGATGGCCATGTTGAAAGCACACCATCAACTAGCGAAAGTGAAGTTCCAGGACAAAAAGGGAGGGCTAGACCTCCCTGTAGACTGTGCGAAGGCAGCCATGCCCTCCACCGTTGTCCCTTCTTAGACGAGGCTAAAAGAGTCTTGGCAGATCATCCGGTTTCACCGTTACGACTTCCTCCTGGATATAAAAAACTCTTGCCGAGTCCTTCGTTAGTTGAGAATCCAGCTGGCCCGCTCAAGTGGTCAGCTGAAGCATCTATCATTGAAGATAAACCAACTGAATCCATACCAGACGAAAGTCAAAAGGTCGAGGCGGCAGTTGACCCGGTCTTGCCTTCAGAGGTTTTATCTTTGAATGATACAGTCACTGAAGAGGATAAGGATGACACCGTCCAAATTCTCTTCATCAACACAGACTCCGACAAACACGGGGGCAATCCACCCATTCCTTTATCGCAGGAAGGAAGTTCGTCAGAGCGATACCCGGCCGTCTACTCGGTCCCACCTCCAAGCAACCTAGTTGTATCCTTCGACTGGAACCAACTAGGCAGACCCCGTTTGCCAGCAAGCATACCATTCAGAATTATTGTCCAAATATGCAGAATGGTCATGGCTGGTACCATCATTGATGAGGGGGCGTCTGTGAGTATCCTTTCCTCTATTGCTTGGAAAGCGCTTGGTTCGCCATCGCTTTTGCCTGAAATGAGGAATTTGACAGGCTTTGATAAAGGAACCAGTCGACCTTTAGGGATCCTCCCCAATGTGCCCATAACATTGAAAGGGAAGACCGTTCAAATGAACGTGATGGTCGTTCAAGGACCCTTGGATTATAACCTACTCCTTGGACGAGACTATATATATTGCATGGGAGCCATCGTCTCCTCACTCTTTAGAGTAATGTGTTTTCCGCACGAAGGAAGAGTGGTCAAGCTCGTGGACCAGCTTTCATTTCCCGGATCACGCATCGCAAATAGTCATATACCATCCCTAAATAGTCTCTTCACGCAAGAAATGTCTCAACCTACGGTCCGTCCTCCCGATGAGCGCGAGTAATTCGGAGGGATATGACTGGAACCCAGGGAGCATGCATCCTGGTCTGCTTCGGCAGGAAAACTTTGGGTATAGGGTAGGTTTCTGCGGGAGAATATGACTAGTCCGTACCCCGTCCGTGATTGGAAGAGGGGTTGTTCTAGAATAAGATTCTTTTGTCAAAGTTATGTGAATCGGCGGGCATCGTCATTCACCTTTGTCTATCTCGGTAGACATCGCCGAAGAAGTGTTTTGTTTACTGTGCAAATGAGACAATCTTTGGTAACCTGAAAGAGGTAGGCCTTTCCTGGTAGAACAAATGTTTTATCTACGAATTGAGAGGTAACCTTGAAATCGTACTTTATACCTGGGGGCATGCAAACCTTTTGGAGTGCAAGCAAGGAGCGGCTATTTATTTTTTAAATTTTTAGGACCTCTAACCCTTTAAACTCGTAGGATTAGTCGTTTCCGAACTTGCATAACGAAAGGATCCGGGGCAAAGCTTTGTAAGGTGCAAGCTCCATAAAAAATGGCATCTTCAATGAGACATTCTTATCATACGACTGGATTAATCGAGCAGTTTTAGCACATAGTTCATGCTCGTTAAAAAATAAACATAAGACCGAGCAAGTGTTTCAATCCGCGTTTAAGCTCGTTAAAAAATGAACTATCCTCCGGTAAATAACCACCGTGAATGTAACATTATCAGCCATTAAAGCCTTGGTCGTGTTTGCACCGTCACCTCCACTTTTCCATTGGCCGATCATTCACCTCCATTTGATTGTTTACCCATTTTGAGGAACAGTTGCGAAGAGTGATTTCACTAGCCATCCTTGTGACACTGCCGTGCTTGGAAAATTCCAACCCTTACCTGGAATCAGCTGCTACCCATTTTATCACTCGTTCCTCAAAAGACGAGTCTTCTTTAAGCTCTTTTCATCTGACTCGTAAAATATGAAAAGATTGCCGCGTTTTGGCCTTCCAGCTCGTTAAAGCGACGGGAAGTGCTATCCCTCCTCTAGATTTTAATCTTTTTGGACCTGAGGGATTATTGCACAAAAAGATCGAGCGCTTGTTTTGTTCGGCTCGTTAAAACTATCGAAAATTCATCCCTTCTGTATTGTTTTATACTTTTTCGGACTTAAGGGATTAGATGACGAAAAAGGAACTTTGGAGTTACCTTTACGTACCTTTTCAGACTCTCTAAAAATGAAAAGGACCGAGTTATCTTTGTCGTTAGACTCGTTAAAAAGATTAATAGCGACAAACTTGTCTTTAGACGAGAACGAGTTTCACTATCGCTAGGCTCGTTAAAACATAGCGATGGGTTTGCCCGAAGGGCAAATTATAGAACAAGCATATGTTATCCTCATCAAGCTTGACAAAAATAAAGAGGTACTGGTCAGCAATGACTGGGGAAAAATTGGGAAGAAACTCAAAGAACCTTTATTGGTAGCAAGTCGCTCTTGAACATGACACTTCCACTCCGTGCTTGAGTCGGGTTGGGTTGTTTCATTCACCGGTCACATCACCATGGTCTCGCCATACCATCCACCTTTGGTGTAAATGCTACCAATCCATCATACAAGTGTCGCCGATATGTTCAAGAGAAGTCATCCAGAGAAGTCACCCGTGTCCCATCCACTACCATACATTATACTTCATTCTTTCATGACCGCCACCCTGAATCATATATCATCATATCGTTTTCACCTCCATCAAAATCATTTGCTCCGTTCCGTGTCATTGATGTGGGATACATCAAGGCCCTCCTTTGACGGATCGCTTCTTGTCGACATCAGCTCATTATCCAAGAAGTTGATCTAGGAACACCCCCTTCAGTACTTTGAAGCTTGCATGCCTCAATGGCAAGTTTCTCACTTTCGGCGACAGGTATACATCAATGACCTTCGACCGAAAGATTTTGCGTGGTGTTCGACGCCAAGTCCTTTATTCACACCACGTGAATTGTACTGCAATACCTTGAGGGTCATTATCATTATCGGTGATTCCTCTCGCGCTTGTTAACAGTTTACATCATTGACTGGTAATCAAGCGATGTCTTTCCATGTTCGACTTCAGAACATTTCTCACATGGATCGACTTGTACTTAGAGTGAAGATCGGACGAGATTGAAGACCCCGGATCTAGTTTCATCCATCCAGGCTGCGATATATATTCAGGAAAAATAAAGACATTGACATGTACAACATTGCAGCACAGATAATCATCCTACCAAAAGGATGATGATTTCATCAAGATCATCAGTCTACCATCAGACGATTGTCTATCCTATGTACATAAAAATGAATTTATAAAGCTGAGCATGGGAATGCCCGCCTCAGCTAGATCATGAAAATAGTATGAAAATGATGTATTGTATTGTATCTTATTACAGGTCTCCTCCCAGCATTGAAAGAACTTCGGATCCTCCTAATAAAGCATTTCACCCGATAAACGGCATTTCACCCGATAAACGGCCTCATACTTTAGGGGGCAACTGTTATAGACATTTTTGTGCCTTACAGCTTTGAGCATGAAATGTCCATAATCCAAGGGATCCAAAGTCCCTAAAAGTGTTGTTCCTGCCCCTAAAGGAACAAGGTCAACCAATGACAACTTCTCCCAGAAGTTCTCCACCAAAAACTACTCAAAACTAGTCAAGTCAGGATCAATTCAGATGCTCCACTAGCTGCCTGCGTTGCAAAGCACCCAAATACACTGGCTAGGTGCATTGCAACGCAGGTGAATGCACTACCAGGGTGCGTTGAGCGGGAAATGACAAATGGCAAAGTCATTCAACGAGGTGGACAGACAATGGAAGCTTCCTGAATCTTCCTCAATGACACTTGCCTCACTGAGTTCGACCAAGGATGAGTAAGAGGCTCTCAGCCTCCAAGTGGAAGCAAGAACTGACAGAGAGAAGCCACAAGTCAAAACATAAGCTGACTCATCCTCTCTGCTTACATCTATATATGGATCCCTCATCCCAGAGATCCAGAGGCTGGAATTTTGTACTTTGCAGAGAATTGCTGTTGGTTTGAGATTGAGATTAGTGCATTGGGTGATTTATGCTTTGTTGGAGGTGAGGAAGGGATTCCTTTGCTGGGAGGTAGATGCTGGATTGGGACTCACTTGGTTGTATCTCCTCTTGGACTTTCTTATCATATCAATAAAACTATTTGAGTTTCTCCTATATGCTTGTATATCAATGATGCTTTGTTATATTTGCATGTTTAGCTTAAATCTGATCCTAAGCTATTTATGAATGTAAATCTATGTTTTTGGGTAGTTTTCCTCTTCTGTGATCTTGCAGGAACTTGGTGAAGCTGGGCCAGTAAGGGAGCGGGCAGTGGGAAGCGAACAAAGAGGAGAGCGATTGGATCAACAAACTAGCGAAAGACACAGGTTAGTTACATCCTTCCTCTTCGTTTACATTTCATAAAGAAGAATACGAAAGTAGTTTTCCTTGTTTGTTGCTAAGGCACTGTCACACCTTAGAGTGGGATAGGGGCATTCTGAATAGATACTTTTCCCAACAACAATCCACCTATGGATTTTATTGGCATAGGTCCACAAAATTTTGAATGAATTAGATGCAGGATGTCATCAGTTTTGGTACTGCTGGAGGGGAAAGTCCCTCTCGTTTTCTTTCCACATTCATAATTAGGGAAAGCACCAACAGGTTTTGATTGGATTTCTGGCATTCCATAAATCATATTCTTTACTTTGGGCAGTGCCTTATAATGAAGATGAGTAAATTGGCGGTACCATAAATCGATCTGATTGAAATTTCATTCTTGAGCCATAACTTTAATAGGTCTCCCATTAATCTTGTAAAGCCCTTCGACTCTCGATCGAAGAGTAAAATAAATTTTCATGTTTTTTTTCTCCGGCCAGGTTAAGACCTTTCCTTTTATAAAGGCTACATTCATTTCTTTATCTTCTAGAGTAGATATACATACAAGATTTTTCTTTAGACTAGGTACATATAAAACATCTTTAAGGTGAATAGTTTCTCTAATATCAAAATGAAAAGAAACTAAACCAAACCCTGTTACAAGGTATGTAGTGTTATCTCCAAGGATAATGTTTAAACGAGTCTCCCTCTCAACCAAATTAGAGAGGACTTCTTTATAACCAGAGAAGTGCGTAGAGGCGTGATTATTCGCTAACCAACTATCTAAAGAATATGGAAGAGAAGCACTAGACAAAGTTGAAATCAGAAAGTACTCAGATTGATAAGCAACAACATTATTTTCAAACCTTGTATTTCTATATCTCTTTTGAGGACGGGGCTCTTGATCACAATCACTGCGAGCATTGCTTCTTCCTTCATATATTCTTCCTCCGTAATACCTCCTTTTTAATCAGGAGACTGATTATTGTAGTTTTTGATAGTTCTTTGGTAATAAGAGGATCCTCTTTCCACATAATCTTGAGCATAGTTCCCATGCTTGTGACACTTAAAGCTTTCAACACTCCTCATGCTCTTCTTGAAAAAGTTGGGCTTGGACTTTGGCTTAGATGATTTTCCCTTTCCTTTGTTCTTCTTTGCTTGTGCAATGAAGGCAGATGGTTCTCCTTCTTCATGTCTTTGAATTTCCCCCCTTGAAATCATCCTTGATTCTTCCTTCTTGCATCTTTCGATCAATTCATAAAAAGTTGGGAGAACATTGTTATTGATGATAGTAGTAATGAATACTTCCCAAACTCCAGGAATTCCATCAAGGGTTGGGTGTCCCAATTCCCTATCAGACAAGGGCTCGCCATCAGACAAAATTTGGTCCTTGAGTTTACTAATACTTATAAAATAAGACTGAATAGATTCTCCTTTATTAAATTTGATATCTTTGAGTTGCTTCTTCAGTTCAAGGACGTGATTTAGATTTTGGACTTCAAACATGCCAAAAATATTGTCATACATTTCCTTAGATGTCTTTAGTTTGGAGATACAGGTAAGAAGATAATATTTCAAAGAATCAATAATAATTTTGTGGCCTTCGATCTCACCTTTCTTGTATCTTACTTTAGCAGTAATAGGGGAATTTTTAGGAGGCTGGGGTACGCCTCCTTGAACATACTCTAGAACATATTCTCCATCCAAGTTTATGTCTAGCCTGAGATTCCAAGTAGCGTAATTTGAAGCCCCTGTCAATTTCGTGTTGTCCTTGAAGAAGGGTGTATCTATATGAACTGACCTACTTTTGTATTTTGAGCAGCAAATAAGGTCACTCAGAAGATAATTTCCTTCAACTTATTGTTCTTGAGCTTATCTTCACCACAACTCCGATACCATGTTAAATTTTGTAATTTTTAAATTAATTATCTTAAATCTTCAACCTTTAAGTGTAGACAGTAACCAATAGCCATATAGAAGACAATCAATGAACAATAAGACAACAAATTTGGTCCAAGACCAGGGAAAAACCCCACTGTGGGGGAAAACCCTTTAAGAATATTCTTCTATTAGATCTTCATCAAATGTTCAACAGATATACATAAGAAGAGTACAAAACTCTCTTCCCAATGACAACAAAATTACCCCTTTTCAAACTAAGACAAATATTCTAAAGTGTGAGATCTGATCACAAATGTAGAATAACAAAGACTTCAATCCTTCAACAAAAATTACAAGTGTGAATAGGAGATCTGCAAAAACTGATACAAGGGAGATCTGCCACCAATGATAATACAAGATAGAGATATTTCCAATAATATGAAATCTACCAAACAATAATGCAAGAAAGAAATCTCTAGAAATGCGAGAGTGAAATCTCCACTAGATCTGCCAATGATGAAACGAAACAGCAGGCTTCCAATAAATCTGCTAACATTGAGAGAGATAAAATACTTATGCAAAGGATTTATCACCAATGCAAAAGAGATCATCAGTGATGACAAGAGATATTCCATTGATAATCAAAGGTTTGCCACTGATAATAATAGACATGCCAATGATGATAAGTGATTTGCCACTGATAATAAGGGATATGCCAATGATAAGAGATATGTCATGGATAATCAGAGAGATGCCACTGATAATAAGATATTTGCCAATGATGATAAGAGATTTTCCATTGATAACCAGAGATATGCCACTGATAATAAGATATATTCCAATGACGATAAGATATCTGCCACTGATAATTAGAGATATGCAATTCTACAATAGATCTGCTAGCAATAAGAGAGATAAATTACTGATGTGAGGGTTTGATCACCAATGCGATAGCTAGATCACCAAGGAAAGAGAGGGATAACTCAATGTGTTGCCAATGAAGGTTTCTCTTCAATATATAGGAATCTTTAAGACAAAATCCCTAACTCAAATTAGGTTTTTCGAAGCTCCTAGAGTGATCCATTTTTGCACATGTCGAATTAGATCACCCAAGTGATTTTATTTTGCACATGTCAAAATACCTTTATAAAATAATTTTGAAATAACTTTTGCACTTGTAAAAATAATTTTCACTTGAGAAATAATTTGCTTCAAGGGTGAAAGGGGTTAACTCACAAAGTGTTTTTCTAGGGAAATTTCTCCCTTAGTTGCACAAAATTCAACAAAGAGAGATAGAGGGAGGGAGGGAAAGGTGGAGAGAGAGAGAGAGAGAGAGAGAGAGAGAGAGATGGGATGATCCAAGATATTTCCTTTAGTGATGTTAAATAGAATTCCTTAAAGAGCATGAAAATACCATAAATGAAACATCTATGAAGAAACAACATAAAAAGAAGGCAACATAGGCAAGGCACCAAGATTTGTTAACGAAGTTCACTCACAATATGTGAGCTATGTCTCCAAGCCCAACTTCAAAGTGGAGATGCCTATATATTATATCAACAAAATAATACCAGTTACATGGAAAATACATGGGAGTACCTCACATCTATGAATGACCCAAAAGTCCATTTCTTGTATCCCAATTCTGACTACACCAATGGATTTGTCTCAAATTTCATGAAAAATTACTATAAACTTCATACGGTTCTATCACTTTCACCTCTGCACCCCTCAAGGAATGTTCAAGGTGCCACAACATTTTCTAATATTCCATGAATATTCCCTAAAATATACCCAAAAAAATACATAATGTTTTTCCTCTATTTTTGTGCCCACTTGGGAACAAAACCCCTCTCAGCTTGTGTGTTTAAATTTAATACACCCAACCCTTGTTCTCTCTCCTCCATGGAATGGTCATCGATCTAATGGGTAAGGGCCTATATAACTTTGGTCTAGCAGATCTACCAATGTATAGGTTGTTGGCATGTGATATTTGGGTATGTTCATTAGAGGGGGTACCAAGTTCAAATCCGTGGACCCCAACCACTTTTGTTTGATATATATATTGTTTATAACAAATGCCAATGTCTAACATGGTTAGTTTACTCTTGATGAATTTGGCCATATCCCGACAACTATCCATTTCCATGTGACATATCCATCATGGGTTGTTTGGGTTCCATTTTTCTTCCAGCTAGGTGCCACGTGGTGCCATTGGATTGGGCCATTTGGCCGCATCCCATTGTCCCATTTGTATGCCCAGTCAACCTGGTCCTACCATGTCATTCATACAATATGATGCAATGTGGTCATTCTATGGGTGACACGTGGCAACATTAGAGGAAATTTTAGCCTAAAAGTGCCCATAAAATTTTCACTTAATTTCCATGACATAATATGTAAACCAATCAAAATCCTTTAAATTTAAAAAGAGGTACACGTAAATATTTTAGAGGGAAAAGAAGAAAACTACATTTTTTACTTGTATTTTTAGCTTATCTGCTTATGGGTTTACCCAAATTTCAAGTGTAGACACTTGTTGGATGCAAAATTAAATTCCACATCCAACGAGTACCCATTATGCATGCTTTTGAGAGGACCCACATTGATAAAAAATGAATATACATCCAAAAGGCATGGTGAACATGCTTTTGTAATGTATCTTCAATCTTTTTATCAATGCAAGTCTTCTCAAAAGTATGCATAAGTTGTACTTGATTGATGTGGAATTTAATTATGCATCTAATGAGTGTCTACACTTGAAATTTGGGTAAACCGATAAGGAGATAATCCAAAAATACAAGTAACAAAAAGTAGTTTTGTTCTTTTCCCTCCAAAATTCATAATTCTTATTTTATTATTTTAACTATTATTTTATTATTTTTCCTTAGGAGGCCACTTTTAGGCTGAAATTTCTTCTAATGCCTTTAGTTGTGCCATATGACACTCTCTGGGTGGTGCCACATGGTGCCTTCTAGTGATGTCGTGTGGGAATGTCACTGCTAAAAATTTTATTGTTTGCCAAAAACATCAGATGAGCATAACTTTGTCATGTCGAATCGTATTGAAGTGTCATTCATGCCATTATAATTGTCTTGATGAGATATACAGATTGGGGATAGTTTTGGTGAGTTTTGAGGACTTTAAATTTTAATCTTTTTGTGAATCCTCCTAGATCAATCCTCCCCACTGAGACAATTTTGGGCCTCCAAAAGCCTTATTAATCAAAAGGTACATGAGGTAATTGCTGCCTCACTTTCTCACTTTTGATCCATCATGCCTTGCAGGGATGCATTCCTTTGAAACGCACTCAAAGGTACTCCACATCTCCCCATCGTGAAGTCTCGGTTCTTCTATCTAGAATGATTCATTTAGGAAACTTTTACCAATATTCTATAGAAAAATCATCCATTGATGGAACTGGACCACTCTCATTTGGATCCATGATCATGGGAGGTTCATAAAGTTTCAAGTTCTCTACATTGACTATAGAATACATTTGCATATAAGCTAGAAGATCAATGTGATAAGCATTTGTCCCAATCTTTTCTAATATGGTGAATGGACCATATCTAATTGGTTTCAACTTTTTGCATTCTCACTTCAACTTGTCCTTGTTGATGTGAATCCATACTCGGTCTCCAACTTGGAACTTATGATCAACCTTGTGCTTTTCATGTATGGCCTTATACTATGTGTGGCTATTATAGAAATTTTTGGGCACTACAACCCCAATCATAAATGTTAATAAACCAAGGGCTCTTAAGTCCCTAAAAGTGTTGTTCCGACCCCTAAAAGAACAAGGTCAACTGATTACATCTTCTCCCAGAAGTTCTCCATGAAAAACTACTCAGAACTGGTCAAAACTGGACCATTTCACCTGCTCCATAGGCAAAGTGCGTTGCATCCCACCTAAATACACACAGTAGGTGCGATGCATGTCAAAAATCCCTTCTATGGGGTGTGATGGGCAAGAAGGGACAAATGGCAGGGTCAATCCCCAAGGTGGAGAAGCATGGAATCTTCCAGAAACTTCTCCTGTGACACTTGCCTCTCTGAATTCGACCAGGGATGAGTAAGAGATCATCAATCTCCAATTGGAATCAAGAACTATCAGAGAGAAGACACTGATCAAATCTCAAAATCTGACTCACCCCCCTTTCCAAACATCTATATATGGATCCCTCACCCCAGAGATCCAGGGGCTGGAATTTTGTATCTTGTAAGGAAGTGCTGCTGGTTTCTTGGTGCAATATCATAGTGTTGGGTGATATAAGCTTTTCATGAGGTGAAGAAGGGCTTCTTGCTCAGAGGATGATGCTGGGTCAGAACAAATGGTTGTAATTCTCTTGGCTCTTTCTTGATTATCAATAAAGTTATTTAGGTTTTCCTCCACATGTTTGTATGATTAATGTTTTATGCATTTGTGTGGTCAATGTACATCTGACCCTATATTGTTTATGATAATAGATCTATGTTCTTGGATAGTATTATGTTGCTTTGATTCTACAGGTACCCTGTGAAGTTGGGTGGACAAGGAAGCGAGTAGCAAAAGGTCTATAAGAAGGGAGAGGAATCGAACAAGGAACCAAGCGCAAGACAGAGGTTGGTCTCCTTTATTCTTCTCTCATCTATCTCTCATAAAGGAAAACGAAAGTAGCTTTAGTTTGTTTGTTTCTAAGGTATCTACCGGCCTTAGTGGGATTAGCAGCTTTGCATAGACACTATTCCTGGTAACAGTGGTGCTTCTCCAATGTTATTGCACTACTTGATGTATCCTTTGGATCCTATGAATGAGATTTCTAGCTCTTTCTTCATCACTTCATTCATTGGAATCCTCATCTTTCCCAAATACCAAGTCTAAGGGTGACTTTGGAAAGTACCTAAAGCATGTCTCAAATGGGGAACTTCGAGTAGAAGAGTGCAAAGCCCTGTTGTATGCATGTTTAACATAATGTATTTTTTCATCCCATACCTTAGGATGCTTGCTGCAATACCCTCAAAATAAATAAACCAATGTTATGTTGACGACCTTTGTTTGTTCTTCAATCTGTGGATGGAAGTCGTACTCCTCTTTAGCTTGGTATCCATATTCTCCAAAAGATTGTCCAAAACTCTCCAAGGAGTCAAGAATCTCCATTCGAGAGAATGGATGTGGGCAATCCAAAATGGACCCATACATGATGAAAGAAAAGTTGAGTAGTTTGTTCAACAATATTTCTCTTTTTACATGGAATTAAGATACACATCTTGCTAAACCTATCCACTACTACATACAAGTAATCACGATCCCTTTTTGACAAATATAACACCCCTACAAAATCGATGGAGATACTCTCCCAAGGATGAGAAGGAACAAGGAGTGGTGTGTACAACCCCAACTTTTCTATTAGTGAGCTTACAAATAGAGCACATCACACACCCATTTACATAATTATTTACAATTTCTTTCATCTGAGGCCAATATCAAAACCTTTCCAAATGAGCCAGGGTTTTTCCTACCCCAAACTGACCAGACAAAAGTGAAGTGTGAGCTTCTCGAATCACATGGACTCTTTCACTTGCAGTAATACATAACTTTCCAAGATGGTAGAGAAACTTGTCTTGCAAATGATCGTTCTCCACCTATGATCCATGGGTTAGTCTCTTATAAACACCTTTAAAATATTCATCAGTAGCATATTGTTCAACATATCTATCATGAGATAAATAAGCATTCTTCAAAACAATAGATGAAGAAATAAGAGATCTAGAGAGCATATTTTCCACTTGTAACCTTCTTGTATTTGATTACCAAATGGAACTTTTGAAGGAATTTGATCCACCTAAACTGATGAGGTTGTTGTAACTTGGTTTTTCACTATAGGTACTGTAAGGTTGCTGGTCTGTATGTATTATAGTTTCCTTACCTATCAAGTAATTATTCCATTCCTTGAAACTTTGAACCAAGTCATACAAATCTTTGTGATACGCAGGATAGTTAACAACAACTTGAGAAAAAGTCTCAGGGTGGTAGCAAACATGCTTACAATGTTGCATCAATATTGCACCCATGGCATATCCATTGGCATCTGTCTCGATCTTGAATGACTATTGAAGGTTTGGCAAGGCTAATACGACCGTTATGCTAATTTTTTCCTTCAAGGTGTCAAAATACTTCTATTGCTTTCCTCACCGATGAAAGACCTACTTTAAATTGGTTAGGGAATCTAAATGAGATGAAATGACTAAGAAGTTAGCTATGAATCTTCTCCAGTACTAAACTGGTCCTAAGAAGCTTCTCACTTCTATCACATTTGTAGGTTTAGGACATTCTACAATTATATCAACTTTAGAAGGATCAATATTCAATTAACCTCCTATAACAATATGACCCAAATACACCAAAGAGGTTTTTCAAAATTAATAAGTGGAAAAGTTTACATACAATTTCTCCTTTTGCAAAGTATCCAGTACTTGCTTGACATGTTTTACATGATCATCCCATGTTTTGTTAAATACAAGAATATCGTCTAAGTATACACGCACAAACTCATCTAAGAATGGTTGTAATACATCATTCATTGCATGCATGAATGTAGTTGGGCCATTGCAAATCCCAAATGGAATTACCAACCACTCAAATAGTCCATGCTTGGTATTGAAAGTAGTTTTCCATACATCAAACTTTGCAATCCTAATCTAATGGTAACCACTTGGAAACACAACTTGGTGAAATAAATAACACTCTTTAGTTGATCAAGAAAATCATCTATACGAGGGACATGATATAAGTTTTTCATTGTTGAGAGCCCGATAATCCATACACATTCTCTATTTGCCAACTTTCTTTGGCACCAACACAATTGGATAACCATATGAGGATGAGATAGGTTTGATGACTACTTGGCCCAACAAGTCGTGCACCTGCATCTTCATTTCCTCCATTTACAAAACTAACATCCTGCACATGCCCTCATTTGGAAGAATGACATCTTATTGAAGATGGTTCTCATGTTGAATTTCCCTCTTGAGAGGCAATCCACCAAATTAGAAGTCTCATCATAATTAGAAATAATGTCAATTTTTTTTTTAGTATGAGAAGGACTACAACATTTGAAAGCATCATATGCCTCAACATATTTTTCCCTCACAACCATGAGCATACACTTCTTGTTAGAGTTGATGAGTCTCTCCATCTGTCCTGCACTGACAAGGGTTGAATTAACTTTCATGCTGTGAGCTTTGGAAATATATTCCACCCCATATTTGTTGAGATGGTACTTGTTCTCATGTCTGAAAAATACTACCTTCCTATCATATAAGTATGGGCTTCCCAAGACTATGCCACAAATTTCAAGTGGGAATATCTAAATCATCCTCATCTATAGACTTTGAAGCAATAACAAATCTAACCTACACTGCTCAGTGACATTGAGTTTTTCATTGTTGCAAACCCAACTAAGAGGATAGGGTTTCAGATGAGGTCCCATTTCCAAACCTAACTTCTTAACAATTGATTTTGAGATCAAATTAACTTGAGAACCCAAATAAAAAATGTATCTATTTCTGTGTGCTTAGATATAAGTCTTATATAAAACAATTCACTTCTTTTTATTTCATCATCATGAGCTTTAATTTCAGCACTTGAACTAGCATGAAAGGAACTTTTACCTTGTACCCCAATAGTTGTGATCTGCATCTCATTGCCGTAATCAAGACCTAGGTCTTGTTGTGCTATAACAATTGTCTTTTGCTTCCCTTTTCCACAAAAATTCTTAGGCTTTAATTATGGATGTAGCTTCTAGCAATGCTCCACATCATGCCCATCTTTCTTGCAATGAGCGCAAGAGGGCTTCCTTCCTCTTTCTTTGTTATAATTGTCTTCTTTTCCTTTCCTTTTCCTTTGAAATTTTTATTTTGGGGCGTGGATGTGTTGAAAAATGTAACTAGGTTCGGTCTTCATAATTACATGTGTAATTATGATTTTATGTAATTGATGTAAAGAAGAAAATAAAATTATTTTGTAATTCTTGAGTCATGGGTTTCATGCTCAAGTGATTTTATTTTATAGTTAAGGCTCCCAGTGTGAGCCTTTAGGGTTGGTCATCATGTCATAAATTCTAATGAGTCAATGTCAAAGATTGAAGACCCATTTGGGAATGTTATACATTATAAAAAATAAATTTAATTGTGTTACAAACCCTCCAAGACCTTGTCACAAGTTCTACGTCACGTTGGCCTTCAAAAGAGATGAAGATCATTTTTGTCAAGCATGTAGGTCTAGTCATCAAGGGTAAGTCAACCTATTATTCATGGAAAAACTACTATAAATAGAAGACTCAGCCTCACTTGTATCGCATCAATCAAGGATCTGAAATATATCAAGAAGTGTGAAAAAGTAGCCTATAATTCAACGAAGAAAGGAGAAAGAGTAGCTGAAATATCTTGGATCTGTTTTGGTGAATTCCTCCCAGACGTGAGAAGAAGAGAAGTATTTTCTATTGCTAAATGAATCCAAGTTGGTACAAATGTCTCACAATAACGAATCAAGGAAGAAGAACACGTATTTTATTAAGCCAAATTAAAGGAGAAAGCCATTCTGTCCAAGCGAAGAAGATCAAGGGATCAAATCACCATATATTTCTCACACTTGCTGCAACTAGAGATTCTATAGAGTTTGAGGGTTTCGAGTTTGAACTAAGAAGCCGAAGTCTAAAGGGAAACTGAGGTAAAAAGTTAATCAACTAAGTTGACCATCATTGACTCAAGGAAGAAGAAAGAAGGCTTGTGACTTGACCTTGGAGAGAATGTTGTGTCAAGGGTCTTGGTGTTGGTATTCATCAATTGAAGTCTCTATAAGAAAAATAATTCATTTTGATTTTTCCTCTCAAGTTAGAGAGGTTCTGGCCCTGGCTGCTCGCTTACATTCTGCGTCTTGTCTCTTTATTATTCATTCTTTGGTAGTTTTTTGATGAAGAAGAACACTATAATAATCTAAGAAAAGAAAATATCCAAATCTAAAGAAATAAAAAGAATTCACAAGAAGGTATCATAAAAGAGAAATATCCTAATCCTAATGCCTTAGATTCCTCAACATGGTATCAGAGCTAAGGTGACAAAATCAAAGAAAGGGCATATCATCAAGGGATACTCAAGCATTCAAGGACAAAATCTTGAGGAAGGGCATCAAAGCAAATATAGAAGATCATCTTGAAGTCAATATCTACAAAGAAGTGTCAAAACCCTAGATCAAAGAAGAAGTCTACACCAGAAGAAGTTGTGGGATCCTCAATACATCATATAAATACCACAAAATCCCTACTCAAGTTGAAGATATATAAAAATCAAAGTAACTTGAAGTCTACTCATCCAAGAGAAACAAGATCAAGGACATTGTCATCATCATCAAAAGATCTAAGGCCATATCCCTCTCATTGAAAGAAAGATTCCATATCAAAATAAAATCCTTATCCTTGAAGAAGATCATCCAAGAATCATCAAGACATCATCAAGAAGTAATCAGCAATTGTCATCATCAAGGAAATCACCACCAAAGGATCTAAAGTGATATCCCTCTTTGTGGAGTCAAGGATCACTCTTGAAGAGAACTATCTTCATCAAGGAGAAGTTCTCTATTATCTATATCATCATAAAATTCAAGGAAGTACCAAGTGGAAGAATCATCTTCACAAGTAAGTATATTTATGTCTACATATGAATCTTTCAAAATTTATTATTGCAAGGAAAGCATCAATTTGGTTGGGGCTTCAAACTTTCTTGCATGGAATAAGAGGACAAATCTGAATCTCATTAAGAATGAGGTCATGGAACATGTTAAAGGCTTAATCACCAAACCACCAAAAGAACATGCTCAAGAAATTGCAAGGTTTATGAAAGGGGAAGTAAGGGCTCAAAGGATTCTCATAGAATCCATCAAGGATCCCCTCCTCCCATATGTATCTAAACTCGAAAATTCAAAAGAAATATATGACAAACTGGTAGAGTTGTTTTTCATAATAATTGGAGGAGAATTTATCTCATTAAGGAAAGAACTCTGCAAGATAAAGATATCAAAATAATAAGGAATAGCCTCATACTTTATGAGGATATCTGAAATAAGGAATCAACTTCAAGATTTGGGAGAAATAATGTCTAACAAAGAAATGACTATAGTAGTACTAAATGCACTACCAGAGGAATGGGGTAAATTTAATTTGAGAATTTATGGGAAGAAAGAAGCTACTCCATTCAAGGATATATGGTCGCTATACAAGATTGAAGAAACCAGGCTGAAGGCAAAAATTGATGTAGGATCAAATGAGAAAATTCAAGCATATGCTACAATGATAAAAAGAAAATGGAAATTTGGAAAGTTTGTTCCTTAGAAGAAGAAGAAGAATATGGCTAAGGTTCAATGGTATGAATGTCAAGAATATGGGCATTACAAAAGAGATTGTCTTAAGCTCAAGAAGGAAAATAAAAAAAGAGGAAGAGAAGAAGCCTATATCACCGAAGAAGTAGAGGAAGTTGAATAAAAGAAATCAAAGAAAGAGGAAGTAAAATATCTCTACCATGATTGAGATAGTCTTTCTCACCTAGTTCTTTTCAAGTTTCCGGTTCTCAAGTTATATGTTGTAAGATATGGCTAGCATGGGTCATTAAGGAGCATGATATAATGCCTCATGGCATGATAAAATCATTGAAAGAAAGAGCTAGTGACATCATCATAGAAAATCATGGAGGATAGATGAAATAAGAAGTCTATGGCAGTCACCTACAGAAGGATATATCTCTTGGTAACCTCAGTAGAAACATAAGTGATACTTAGGAGAAGAAGAAAATGTCATCTAGTACAAAGCTCATCATACATCATTCAAAGGGAAAAAAAATGGTTGGATAAGGATAATCAAGATACTATGTTAGAGTCTTCATTGGAAGATTCACCGATTAAAAGGAAGCAAGTGTTTCATCAAGAATTCAAACTTGTAGGAATTCATGGGATGATGGTATGATCTCAAAAGAAGTAAAGCAGATCAAGGGATTGAAGTTCCTTCAATCAAGGAAATTGTTGAAGGAAGTTTAGATGACCTAAAAAGAAAACGAGGTATGTATGCTTTTATTTGATAAAATAGAGTCATGTCATATGGTTGCAGGTAACATGGATGAATGCTTTGCCTCAAGAGCATAATCAAAAGACAAAATATCATCCTTTGGAAGGATGTAAGAAGGCATGGTTCACACATTGACTAGATGAAATCAACATAATATGTCCTCATATGAAATATAAGGTTGTTGGAAAAAATGGAGGAACTTCGATTGGAATTTCCTAAAAGGAAATGTGTGAAGAAAGAAAGGAAGAGATCATGAAAAAAATGCAACTATGGAGAAGGCAATCAACATCTAAGGACTGAAATATTTGACTATGATATCTCCATTAAATATATGAAGATCCTGACAAAGTGTGAAAAAGAAAGAGACCCTTGGCATTGTATATATTTTGGAGATGTGTCAATATGTATGCAGGATGTTGATGCAAACAGGAAGATGTCATGATGAGATACAATCAAAAAATTATTTTGATTTAATGTTCATTTCTTATTTTTGAACAATATTTGGATGGGCTTATGTAGGCCTCCAAGGGAAGAAATTGTGGAATTATTCTGCAACTGATGACCATGTAGCAGGATGAAAGATCCTTAAGGAAACATGGCACGAAGAAGGCAACATGGCATGAAGGAAGGCCATATATGGACTAATGGGTCACTTTCCAATGAAAGGAATGATGAAATGACTGACATGACTCATGGATGAAAGTGGTAGATGGTTTGTGCCCTAAAAATAAGTCCTGAAATATGTAGACTCTATAACAAAGAAGAAATTCATGAAATCAAGGGAAGGATTTATACAAGCATCTGATTATCCCTTGATCTTCACCTAAAGAGTTGCTAGAAGCAAGTACTTGGTCAAGAGGGAGCTTGGTCAAGTCCGTAGTTAATAGAGATCTTGGGTACATTCTTTTTCTGGAATGGATTGGTCATCCCTGGTTAAGAGGGAGTGGCATATATGGTTCTCTACTTCATGTTTCATGCACTAGACTAGGACTAAAAACCATAAGTCTTAGTGAAGGCCATGAGGAGATATAGACACATCATTCTTGTCTTCACCTAGGAAGATAGAATGGAGGATTGGGTAAGCATCTAGCATTCGATATTCTTTGAGTATGTGGTAGGGAATCCAAGATAAGAATAGTCTCAGTGGAACATACTCTGAGAGAAACCAAGTAGGGTATGTTATGAGAGAGATAATGATGAGGGTGTCTATAAATCATTGGTCTCACCAGGATTGTTCTTTGATCTTGTGTTGAGATAAGAGTTATTAGTCAAGGCATTGCTATGTGACAATGTTGGAGGATATGATGCTAAACATGTGGGTTACCAATCCGACTCTTATGAAAATTATTTAGATTGAGAATGTCCAAGTACCTTGTATGGATTATGAATCCCTCCCTAATTAAGAGGGAGTGTTGAAAAATGTAACTAGGTTCGGTCTTCATAATGACATATTTAATTATTATTTTATGTAATTGGGGTAAAGATGAACACAAAATTATTTTGTAATGCTTGATTCATGGGTTTCATGCTCGAGGGATTTTATTTTATAGTTATGGCTCCCATTGTGAGCCTTTAGGGTTGGTCATCATGTCATAAAGTCTAATGAGTTAATGTTAAATATTGAAGACACATTTTGGCATGTTATACATTGTAAAAAGTAAAGTTAATTGTGTTAAAAACCCTCCAAGGCCTTGGCCCAAGTTCTACCTCATGTTGGCCTTCAAAAGAGATGAGGATCATTCTTGTCAAGCATGCCAGCCTAGTCACCAAGGGTAAGTTGTCTTATTACTCATGGAAAAAATAATATAAATAGAAGACTCGACCTCACTTGTATGGTATCAATTAGAGATCTGAAATACATCAAGAAGTGCGAACAAGTAGCCTATAATTCAGCAAAGAAAGGAGAAAGAGTAGCTTAAATATCTTGGGTCTGTTTTGGTGAATTCCTCCCACATGTGTGAAGAAGAGAGGTATTGTCTACTGCTAAAGGAAGCCGATTTGTTATATCCGTCTTACAAGACCGAATCAAGGAAGAAGAACAAGTCTTTCATCAAGCCGAATTAAAGGAGAAATTCACTCTGTCCAAGCAAAGAAGATCAAGGTATCAAATCACCGTCTAACTCTCACACATGTTGCAACTAGGGTTTCTGTAGAGGCTGAGGGTTTCAAGTCTGAACTAAGAAGTCAAAGTCTGATGGGAAGCCGAGATACAAAGTGACTCAAGTAAGTTGACCATCATTGACTAAATGAATAAGAAAGAAATATTATGACTTGGTCTTGGAGAGGTTGTTGTGTAAAGGGTCATGGTCTTGGTATTTGTCAATTGAAATCACTATAAGAAGAAGAATCTATTTCGGGTTTTCCTCTAAAGATGGAGAGGCTTTGGCCCTGGCTGATCACCTACATTCTGTGTCTCTTGTCTATTTATTTTTCATGCTTTGGTAGTTGTTTGATGAAGAAGAACACTATAATAATCTAAGAAACGAAAAGATCATAATCTAAAGAAATAAAAAGAATTCAGAAGAAGTTATCATAAAAGAGAAATCTCCTAATCCTAATGCCCTATATTTGTCAATAGGATGGAGGCTTCTTTGCATGATATTATTTTCCATGCTTTCCCCTATTTTCAAGATGAATTTCTTTCACACTAGCTTCATCTAGGTTAGTGGGATCAAACAACAACAATGAATGACAACTATAACTATGTAAAGTGCCAATATGTTTCATTAAAGTTTATGGTGAGTCTAAAGGAATATTCAATGCCAATGCGTGCTTCCTAAATTCTTATGTAAAACTTTGAACATTCTAACCTTTGCCTTGTCTCAAGTTTATCCATTCCATCATGGCTTTTTCCATGTAACCCAATGGGTAAAATTTCCCTCTTAATGTAGAAACAAGCTCAGACCATGATGAAAGGAGTTTACCATTATGCTTACTACATGTTTGAAGTTTCCTCTCCCACCATACAAGGGTTGTGCCTCCCAACCGAAGAGATGCCAACTGAATCTTTGCTTCATCCTAGACTTTGCACAATGTTCCATTACGATTAACGGGTGGCTCCATGACTTTCTTTGATTTGTTTTATACACAAGTATACTTCAACCTGTCTGATACAATTGTTTAGTTTCTCTGCATTAGCTTCTCTATTAAACATGGGAAAATCAAATTTCATATCTAACTTTAAAAATGGGTTTTTAGAAGCATTTCTTTGATGACTATTTGAATGAGGAGAATGAGGGGAAGAGGAAGAGCTTGAACTTGAAGATGGAGATTCAAGACGTTCTACTCCACCTTCTCAATGTGTAGACACATTATCATATGCTAGATATCCGTCTTTCTTGCCCTCTTTTTCCTCTCTCCTTTCATAATTTGCAAACAATTTTTTCACCCGATCTTCCATCTAGTATAAGGCCTTATGGAAAGCCTTCTCATTCTTTGTGTGCATGTCATTATCCTCCATTTTATTTCTTCCAGTTGAACATCCAATATCAGTGTCAAAATACTTGAGTTTTCCTTCACCCTCTTTGAGTTTGGCCCTCGTAAGCATCCAAACTCATAATTCACATGAGATTAAGCCGCTTTGATACCAACATGATCTAGAATCTTACCTTCGGTGATGTTAAAAAAATTTCTTAAAGAGCATGAAAATACCATAAATGCAACATCCATGATGAAAAAAGATAATAATAAAAAAATCCAACATAGACAATGCACCAAGATTTGTTAATGGAGTTCATTATGTAATGTGTGAGCTACATCTCTAGGCCCAACTCCAAAGTGGAGAGACCTTTATATAATCTCAGCAAAATAATGGTAATTATATGGAAAAATACATGACAATACCTCACATCTGGGGATAACCCAAAATTTCACTACCCGGATTCCAATAATGACTACAATGGATTCATCTTGACATTTCACGGAAAATGACTATAAAATTCATATGGTTTTGTCTCTTTCACCTCTAGACCCCTCAAGGAATATTCAAGATGCCACAACATTTTAGAATATTTCAGGAATATTCCCCTAAAATATTCCCTAGAATATACCCAGAATATGCTATAGAATATTCTCCCTTAATTTATGTGCTCGCTTGGGTATGAGTCCCCTCTTGACCTTCTTTTTGATATTTAATAAGCCCAACCCCCATTCTCTTTTCTCTATGGACTAGTCATCAGTTGAATGGGTAGGGGCTTATATAACTTTAGCTAGAAAATATACCAATGTCTAGGTCATTGGTGTGTCGATTGGCATGTTATATTTGGGTACGTTCATTAGCAGGGATCCTAGGTTCACACTTGTGGACCCAACCACTTTTGTTTGATATATATATATATATATATATATAGGTTATAACAAATGCCAACCTTTGTCATGGTTAGCATGCTTCAGCAAGATTATTTGGCTGCCAGCTGGGTGCCATATATATATATATATATATATATATATATATATATATATATATATATATATATATATATATATAGGTTATAACAAATGCCAACCTCTGTCATGGTTAGCACGCTTCAGCCAGATTTCACCATATCCTGCCAACTCTCTGTTGTCATGTGACATATCCATTATGGGTTAGTTAAGGCCCATTTGACTACCAGCTAGGTGCCACTGTGAAAATTACATATTGGAACCCTATTGCAACAACTGATATTATTTATCCTAATTATTAATTAATTAACAATTTATCTGCTACGATAAATATTGAAATAAATACACTACAACCTTCACAAATAAAATTATGTGGAAAAATAAAACGCTGGAAGTTGAGAAATGATAGCACACACACATAAAATTAACACAAATATTTTTTGAGAAAAGTCCCCGGAAAAACCCAATGCGGGAAAACTAGTGCAATAGCTAAGGGTTTTATTATTATGCAGCAGTGAGAAATTCTGAGTACATCTGGATACCAAAATATTGTAATCCTAAAGAGAAAAATACTTGCCAAAATATAGTGAGGAATTTCCTCACCCCACAGGTAATCCCTGACACAACTTGCCTTTAGAAACTCGGCCCCCTGACCCTCTGCATAAGCCTCTACATTGCTCTGCACAACCTGCTTGACGTCAAGCCTCTAACTAGTCTCTGATGAAGTTGTTCTACCCTCTGTTGGCTAGAAATATGCTTTTGCAGCTCTCTGGGACACCTTCCTGACCTCTGGAACTAAAGATGCCTTTCCCTCTCAACAAATCGAATTGCCTCTAGAAGTTGTTGCACTAGCCCTGTGTCAAATTCTCGGTGGCTCTTCTTCTTCTCTACAAATGCACTCACTAGATCTGGAATATTTCCTCCAACCTCAATGTCTCTACCCCTCACTCACTACTTCGATCTTTAGCTCTCTCCAACAACTGACTGTTGCTACTCTGGAAATCGATCTGCTAAGAAATTGAACTGCTCAAGTGTATTCTCCATCACCACATCGACCTCCTCTTATAATCCACTATTGGAGCACCAATGAGAAAGATTAAAACATAATTGATGTCTAGGATCATCTATGGATCGATCTGTGTGAGTTTCTAGATGATTCTCACCTTGACTTAATTAATATTGATTAATTAACCACATTCCCTAAGTTTAGACTTAGGAAGTATTTAAAAACTGGTCAATAATCTAATTGAGTCATTTATAGGTAGAATTTCTAAAAACTATTTCTCGATTTTGAGATCTCCTGCATTCTAGTTTCTCCACCAAATTCGTGGCTAAAATACATCTGATGCTACAAAAAGTAGCACTCCCTCTTAGTAAGGAATGTGTTCTAGTGTTGCCCTCCCTCACACAACACCCTGTCTCTGCATCATCTCCTGTCACGTTGTTGATGTCTAGAAATACTGCCAAACAACCACTATGCAAAACTGATATATGTTGCATATGTGTTGTTGCTGACACTTACATACTTCTTCCAAAACTGCATCTACATTACATCTCTCTCTCATTTGTTGTTGCTGTAGCTGCAACCTCTACGACTGAAGAAAATCTAAAATACTGAATCAATTATGGTTAGTATTAATGCATCTGTCTCTTGCGTCTTTGACTGATACCAGCATCTACACTATCACTGAAGAATCGATGTTGCTTCCAACTTTGCACTGAGCCACCTACTTTGCTATCAACACTGCACCGCGCTCCTCAACATTTGACTGCCACTAGTCTGCAATTGTCACTCTGGTACTGACTGCATCAAGTTCCAGTGATTCATCTTGCTACTGAATACTGTGGGCCCCGTAGCCAGGTAATGATTCATGAGGTGGACTCCTCAAGGATCTTGCCCAATTGTAGCGCTCTAGGGCTACAACACCAAGTTACCCCACCTCAATCGTGGAGGTATATCAACAATCATAGTGTAGTATTCCTCTAGCATGGAGGAAATCCTATCGATCTCTGCTAAAGCTACCTACTAGTCCTGCTTGTCCTCCTTATCATTCCTCCTGAGAGGACATTGGGTAGTAGGTACTATAGTGACTGAGCTCACCACAATTGAAGCACTTGACCTTTGACGGATCCTTCTTCTTCTTTCTTTGCTCCCCCTTTCCTTGGCTAGGACCCTTTGATGCAAGGGCCACATTCTCTTCCTCCTTCACTGTCTTCGATCCACTGTTGTTGCCACTAATGGAGCTCTTTAGTAGAGCTTGTCCCAACTCCTCCTGCTATAAACCGGCCCACATTCTATCCCAGTTTGGTAGCATATATCTGCCTAATATGCTTTGGACAAATAATTTCCAATCCTCTGAGACACTATTGAGTGCCAATCGCACTAGCTTTGTGGGTTGAGGTGCTGCCCCAAAGAATGAAAACTGGTCTCTGACCTCTTGAATCATGGTAAGGAAGGGGTCTATGCCTTCCCCTTTCTGCATTTGGATGAGTCTCAACTTCTCCTCTAGATACATCTTTCATTGGTCGGAAGTACCTTGGTACAACGTGGAGAGAGCATCCCACATCTGTTTGGCGGTATATTTGCCAGCTATATGTGAGATAACATGATCTCTGACTCCATCTAGGATCAATTGCTTCACGCACACCATCTCTTTCTTGTATTCTTTCTACTGATCTACTTCTTGAGGAATCGCCACTACTACATCAATATGGGCTTTCAGGCCATATTCATCTAGAAGGAAGGACATCCTTGCCTTCCAGATGACGCAGTTGGAAGCTCCATCCAACCTGTCCTGATCATGAAGCCCAACAATGGTCATCTCAACGAACTGTCGAAAAATCCCTCTTTCCTTCTACTTGGCTACTGCTCAGCTACTCGCACTCCTTTCTCGAGTGAGAAGATCTGCTCACCGCTACTGCCAATATGCAAGGAAAATCAAAATTCTTGAGACTATAAGTTCCCTCAGGAATTTTTTTCCTCAACTGTGTGTTCTTCTCTCTCTTCCACTCGACACTAGCTCTACTCTAGCGAACAACTACAAAACCCTCTGTGTCTAGCTAGCGATTTTCTGAACGAAAAATCTAGGCTACTCCCTCTATCTCTGGAATTACTCGATTTGGAAGGATCGATTTTTTCTACCCCTCACTCAAACAAAATGAACCTCCTCAACAAACTCGGCCTCCTGGCATAAGTACAACGTTTCCCTTGGGAATTTCGGCCTACTGCCCTTGCTGAGTAGTGAAATTCCTTTCCTTCGTTTCTAAGCTCTCTAGATGATCAACTCCGCTCTGATACCATGTGAAAATTCCAAACTGGAACTCTATTGCAACAAATGATATTATTTCTCCTAATTTTTAATTAATTAAAAATTTATCTGCTACGACAAATATCGAAATAAATACAATGCAACCTTCACAAATAAAATTCTGCAGAAAAGTAAAATGTTGGAAGCTGAGAAATGTTAGCACGCACACATAAAATTATCACAATTAGTTTTGGACAAAAGTCCCTGAAAAAAATCTATGTAGGAAAACAGGTGCAACAACTGAGGGTTTTATTATTATGCAATAGTGAAAAATTATGAGTAAAACTAGATGCCAAAATCTAGAAATCCTAGAGAGAAAAATACTGGAAAAAAGCTAGTGAGGAATTTCCTCACCCCATAGGCAATCCCCGACACAACTTTCCTTCAGAAAATCAGCCCTTTGACCCTTTGTGTAAACTTCTGCACTGCTCTGCATAACCTGCTTGATGTCAAGCCTATGACTAGTCTATGATGAATTCATTCAACCCTCTGCTCGCTGGAAAGATGCTTCTTCGACACTCTAGGACTCCTTCCCGACCCCTGGAACTAAAAACGTCTTTCCCTCTCAGCAAATCAAACTTGCCTCTAGAAGCTATTGCACTGGCCCTACGTCAACGTATATGTGGCTCTTATACCTCTCTTCAAATGCACTCATTATATATGGAATATTTCCTCCAGCCTCGCTGTCTCTACCCCTCACTCATTTCTTTGATCTCTAGCTCTCTTCGGCAATTGACTGTTGCTACTATGGAAACCATTCTGCCATGAAAGAAAATTTCTCAAGTGTATTCTCCATCACCACATCGACCTCCTCTAATAATCCATTGTTGGAGCACCAACGACCAAGATTAAAACATAATCGATGGCTAGGATCGTCTCTGGATTGATCCGTGTGAGTTTCTAGATGATTCTCGCCTTGAATTAATCAATATTGATTAATTAACCATATTTCCTAAGTATAGACTTAGGAGATATTTAAAAACTGGTCAATAATCTAATTAAGACATTTCTAGGCGGAATTTCCATAAGCGATTTATGGGCTTTGGATATCTCATGTATTCTAGCCTCTCCACCAAATTTCGTGGCTAGAACACATCTGATGCTACAAAAACTAATAGGCACATGGTGCCATTTGATTGGGCCATGTGGCCCACATGTGTGCCTAGTCACCCCGATCGTACCAAAACATTCATCAAGTATGATGCCATTTCATTCCATATGACATATCTACTGTGTGACACATGGCACCTTCCGGTTGGTTCCATGTGGCACTATTTTGGTGGTGCCACATGATGCATTTTGATGATGCCACATGACACTATTGGTGCCAAAATTTTTACTATTTGCCAAAAACTTTAGATGAACATAAATTTGTCATACATACTAGGGTTGAGGTTTGGTTCATGTCTTTAAAATTGCCTTGACGAGATTTGAGGACTTCAAATTTTGAGCCTTTTTTGGATCCTCTTGGATCATGGGAGAGGGAGGGAGGGGGATTTACAATGTTATTAACTAAAATAGATGAATTGATTTTAGTGTAGGAAGGGAGGGAAGAATAAATACATAAAGAGAGAAATTTGGAGAGAGTGAGAGAGAGGGAGTGACAAAGGAGAGATAGAGAAACAATGAGGAAGAGAGAAGAGCGGGGGGGGGAGAGAGAGAGAGAGAGAGAGAGAGAGAGAGAGAGAGAGAGGAGGGAGGGAGAGATAGATAGATATGGAGAGAGTTTGTATGTTTAGGGGGTGAGATAGAGAGATAAATATATAGATATTGAGGGAGATAGAGATATGGATTGAGGGGGGAGACAGGGAAGAAGAGAGATATAAAGGGAGGGAGGGAGAGGTAGATAGATATGGAGAGAGTGTGTGTGTGTTTTGGGGGGTGAGATAGAGAGACAAAGATAGATAGATGGAGGGAGATATAAATATAGATGGTAAGGAGAGAGAGAGAGATTAGGAAGGAGAGAGAAATAGGGAGAGGGAGGTGTAGGTTTTAACCCCGTACAAAAATTACCTGCAATACGAATTCTAAAACACAGAAAATAAACAACACGAGAGCATAACACACATATACACAGAGATTTTCCCCTGGATCCCAAAACTGGGACTACCAGCTTGATTTTTCACTATGTTCCTTTCAATGTTATAATACATATTTATACATGCCGAAGCATCCAATACCATGGACCGAAAACCATCGCGTCCAAAAACATGTGCAAAAATCATGCACAAAACCATAGGTGGGTCCGCCCATCCTAACATAGGGTCCAAAACCAAAATTTTCCGGGCGCTGCCCCGGACCCCATAAAGTGGGGCTACGGGTACGCTTCAAACCCCTTGTGACCCCCCCTCCCCCCCCTGCTACACAATCGGTGCAACGAAGGGGGCTACGGGTACGCTTCAAACCCCTTGTGACCCCCCCTCCTCCCCCTACTACACAATCGGTGCAACGAAGGGGGGCTTCGCCCCCCCTCTAACCCCCGGTTAACTACGTGGGCTAGTCGTGGAAAGAATATAACACAATCCAACAGGAGGGAGAGGTAGATAGATACAGAGAGAGAGTGTGTGTGTTTTGTGGGGGGGGGGGGTGACATATAGAGACAAAGAAGGAGAGTTGGACGGAGATATAAATATAGATGGTAAGGGGAGAGAGAGAGGGAAGGAGAGATAAAAATAGAGAGGGAGAGACAGGTGGAGAAAGGCAAGGGGAGATGTAATGTTATTCATTGAAATATATGTATTGATTTCAATGTAGATGTTGATTCCTAATCCTATTTGATTTATTGCATTAGATGCATTAATATTAGTGTAGTTGATTACTAATCCTATTTGATTTCTTACACTTGGTGCATTGATTTGAGTGTAGTTGTTGATTTCTAATCTTAATTGATTGCTTGCACTAGTAAGCATTGATTTCAATGTATATGTTGAGTTCCAATCCTATATGATAGTTTGCACTAGATGCATTGATTTTAGTGTTGTTGTTGATTTCTAATCCTATTTGATTACTTGCACTAGATGTATTAATTTTATTGTATATGTTTATTTCTAATCCTATTTGATTGCTTGACTAGATGCATTGATTTTAGTGTTGTTGTTGATTTCTAATCCTATTTGACTGTTTGTAGTAGATGCAGTGATTTTAGTGTAGGAAAAAAAATATTATTGACAATGTGCATTAATTTTTGTGCTACAATAATTCAACCATAAATAATTAATTAAATTAAATTTTAAATAAAAAATTTACCTACCTGAAATTTTTGCTTCTTGAAACGGTAAACTATTTGTAATTGATTACATTCTTATTATTCCCATTTCCGATCATTCAACATTGTTAGTCACTTTGCATTCAAACAAGATAATAGAAAAAAACTACCATTGAAACTTACTTCGGGTTTAACACTCCATAAGTCACAATGATTAACATTGGAGAAAGCTACTATTAATATTAGAGAGCAAGAGAGACAAGGAATGCCATTTTCCACAATATTTTGAGTTAAAGATTTGAATGGTCTACGATTTTAACCACCCTTTTCATATTTTTTATATGAAAATGTGGCAAAAATTGTTGAGAAATCTATGGCATAGAGATTAAGTGATTTCTCTTCTTTAGATAACTACTTGTGAAGGGATTTTACTTAGAATAGGATTTTTTTCTTATGTTGTTAGTGTTTTTTTTAATCAAACAACTACCTATGCATAAACCATAAGGAGACAAGAGACACATAATATAGGCTATCAGCCAAGGCCAAAACCTCTCCTTCTTGAAAGGAAATCCTGAACAAATTCTTCTTCTTATAGAGATTCCAATTGACGAATGTCAAGACCAAGACCCTAGACCTTTGTGCCACTCAAAGACCAAGTCACAAACCTCCTTGTTGAGATCCTTCTTGAAACAAAGTTGTAGAACTTTCCTCCTTCTATATTCAACACAAGTCAAACTATCTTCACTTCTGAAATTTTCGGTCTCTTCCATAGATCTGCAACTTTCGACCTATCTGTACCTTTTTAATTTACACGTGTGGGCTGTTAGGAGGTATCTACCTTCTTCAATTGACTAGGAGATACTATCTTGTGACTTCAGCTAGCATGTATGTTGGTATGAAAAAATTCTTCTTGGCCTCTTTGCTGACTGTGGAAACCTTACTTCAAAACCCTTAATATCAGGCACACATGTGAGGAGAAATAACCAAAAATTAGTGCCAAAACAGCTCGTATTCTCCTCCTTATTCCCACGCTAGTTGAGAGGCTTCTACTCTTGTTTCTTGCACTTTTCTGTTATGCTTCAAATGTATGACCAAAAATTTGTGTGTAGAATGAAATCCAAGCTCGCTATAAATAGTAGTTTCCCATCATAATGAGTCTGCATGAGTACATGTGAGCCAACATGTCCTTTGGAGAGTTTACATTATTCCTTTTTGAAGCGGAATTGCGGTAAGTGCTTGTGCTTGGTCTTGGAGGGCTACTTGACATTTCCATTGACTCATATATAAATATAATATGCCCAAGAAGGGTCCTTCATACATGGCAAAGACTTTTATGACTAGATGACACAACCTAAAGGCTCACAATGGGAGCCATCACTAAAATAAAATTCCTTGGGCATGAAACCCATGAGACAAGCGTTACAATAATAAATTTATTTTTCTTCTTTTCATCAATTACTTAAAATCACAATTACACATGTCATTATGAAGACCGAACCTAGTTACACTTTTCAACAATCCCTCTTAACTAGGGAGGTATTCATAATGGTACTTGGTCATTCTCAATCTAAAGAATTTCTCATAAGAATAGTCAGATTGATATCCCATTTGTATAGCTTCATATCAACCAACATTGTCGAAAAGAAAGGCCTTGACTAACAAATCTATATCTCCATGAGATCTGAGCTCAATGCTGGTGAGACCAATGATATATAGACACCCTCATTATTGTCTCCCTTGGAACATACCCCACCCGGGTTCTCAGGGTGTGTTCCATCAGGACTATTCTTATCTTGGATTCCCAATCCTCAAAGAATATAGATCCTCTAAGACTACTCTTATCTTGGACGCCCTGATACATCCTCAAAGAGTATCAGATGCCAGATGTTTACCTAATCCTCCATTTTGTCTTCCCAAGTGAAGACAAGAATGATGTGTCTATCTCTCCCTCTTAATTATGGAGTACATATCTATTCCAATAGAGGAATGTACTCATTCCTATGGAAGGAATGTACCTAAGCTCCTTCTTGGCTTAGGAATTTCCAAGTTTCTTCCAAGTAAGAAACTTGTTTCCATGCTCCCTCTTAATTAGGTACCTACAACATCTCCTCAGGTGGAGATGATGGGACAACCAACTTCTTGAATAACTCCTCTTCACGATGTCATGAACTTCTTTTCATTATCTAGGATTCTTCATGTTTGGGACTTCTACATAGGGCAATGACCATCCATCACTTTCATCCATGAGTCAACCATGTCATCGTCGAAAAGTGATCCATTAGTCCATATTTGGTCTTCCTTCATGCCATGTTGCTTTCTTCATGCCATGTTTACTTAAGGATATTTCATCCTACTACATGTGCACCAGAGGTGGAAGACATCCATAGATATTCCCTTGGTAGCGTTGCATAAACCCATCCAAATATTTGTTCAATAAATAAAGGAATCAACATTAAAATCAACATTACCTTTGTGATGGTATTTCATCATGACATCTTCTAGTTTGCATCAGTATCCTGCATACATATCGACACATCTCCCAAAGATATATATTGTCAAGGGTCTCTTTCTTTTTCAAACTCCATTAGAGTCTTCATATCTTCCATGGAGATATCCTAGTCAAATATTCCTGGTATTTTGGATGTTGATTTCCTTTACCATGGTTGCATATTCCATGATCTCTTCCTTCCTTTCTTCAAACATTCATTCCTAGGAGCTTCCAATCAGAGTTCTTCAATTGTAGTCAACCACCTCATACTTCATATGAGGACATATTATATTGATTTCATCTAGCGAATGTGTGACCCATGCATTCTCGCATCCCCTTAAAGGAGGAGATCCTTTCTTTTGACCATTCCCTTAAAATAGAGCATTGATCCATGTTACCCGCAACCATATGACATGACTCTTCAATATCGACTGTAAGCATACATACCTCATTTTCCTTTGGCTCATCCAGACTTCATGCAACAATTTCCTTGATTGAAAGAGCTTCAATCCCTTGATCTGTTTCACTTTTATGTCGTCATACATCATCCCATGAATTCACAAGTTTGAAATTATTGATGAAAAACTTGCTTCTCCTCATGATTAGTGAACCTTTCAATGAAGATTCCATCAGAGAATCTTGAGGATCTAAAGTATCCCCATCAACAAATGTTTCCTTTAGACAGATGTGTGATGAACCTTGTACTATATTACCTTTCCACTTATGTTCCCAATGAGATTCCCAAGAGCTATATCCTTGACTCCAATAGATTCTAACCATCTTTCATTCTTCTCTATGATGGTGTCCCGAGCTCTTGCTTTCAATGCTTCTATGATGCCATGATGCATCCCATGATTTTTCTTAGTGAATAATGATAGCCATATCTTACAATAGAAGACTTAGGAACTTGAGAAGAACTTAGGTGAGGAAGACTATCTCAATCATAATAAAGATACCTTACTTCCTCATTCTTGTATTTCTTCTTTTCAGCTTCCTCCACTTCTTCGGTGATATGAATTTCTTCTCTTCCTCTTTTGTTATTATCCTTCTTGATCTTAGGACAGTTTATTTTGTAGTGCCCATATTCTTGACACCCATAGCATTGAAGCTTAGACATGTCCCTTTTCTTTTTCCAAGAACTAGACTTTCCAAACTTTCCCTTTCTTTTTGTTAGTGCAGCATAAGCTTGAATCTTCTCACCTGCTCCCACATCAGATTTGGCCTTTAGTCTAGATTCTTCAATCTTGCACAATGACCATAGATCCTGGAATGGAGTAAATTCTTTCTTCCCATAAATATTTGAAGTAAAGTTACCCCACTCATCCGGTAGTGCCTTTAATACCATTATAGTCATTTCTCTATCAGACATGACTTCTCCCAGATCTCTTAGTTGATCCCAAATTTCAGATATCCTCATAAATTATGATGCTATTCCATCTTTCCTTGACATCTTTAGCTTATAGATTTTTTTCCTTAATGAGATTACTTCTCCAGCAGTGATTATGAATACAACTCTACTAGTTTGTCATAGATTTATTTTGAAGTTTCGAGTTTAGATACATATGGATGAGGGGATCCTTGATGGATTTTATGAGAATCCTTTGAGCCCTAATTTCCCCTTTCATATACTTGGCAAACGCTAGAGCATATTCCTTTCTTGGTTTAGTGATAGAACCTTTGACATGTTCCATAACCTCATTTTCAATGAGATTCAGATCTATCCTTTCCTTCCATGCAAGATAGTTTGAAACCCCAACTAGTTTGTTTCTTTCCTTGCAAAAAGACATTTTGGCAGACTCAGATGTGGACATAAATTGGCTTACCTGATAGGATTCTCCTTCTTGTTGTTGTTTCCTTGATGTTGATGATGATATAGAGGATAGAAAACTTATCCTTGATGAAGGTAGTTTTCTTCGAGAATGATCCTTGATCCCATAGAGAGTGAGATGACATCGCCTTTTGATCTAGGTTCCTTTGGATGAATATTCTTCAAAACACTTTAACTTGAGTAGATTTTGGCCTTCTTTTCTTGACGATGATCCTAATACTTCTTTGTAGACTTCTTTTATCTAGGGTTATGATGCTTCCTTTGAATTCAAGATGATCTTCGATTTGATGCCCTCCTTGAGGTTTGATCCTTGAGTGTCCCTTGATAAGATGCCCTTCCTTGACCTAGTCACCTTAGCTCTACGATGTTGAGAAATCTAGGGCATAGAGATTAGGTGATTTCTCTTCTTTAGATAACAGATTGTGAATGCTTTCTACTTTCTTAGATTAGGATCTTTCTTTGCTTATGTTATTATTGCTTATGTTATTAGTGTTATTTTTCATCAAACAACTACCTATGCATAAACCATAAGGATACAAGAGACACAACATATAGGTTATCAACCAGGGCTAAAGCCTCTCCTTCTTGAGAGGAAAACCCGAACAAATTCTTCTTATTATAGAGATTCTAATTAACAAATAGCAAGACCAAGACCCTAGATCTTTGTTCCACTCCAAGACCAAGTCACAAACCTCCTTGATGAGATCCTTATTGAAACAAACTTATAGCACTTTCCTCGTTCTATAATCAATGTAAGTAAAAATGTCTGCACTTCTGAAATTTTAGGTCTCTTCCACAGATCTGCAACTTTCAGCCTATCTATACCTCTATAATTTACATGTGTGGGCTGTTAGGAGTTATCTACCTTCTTCGCTTGACTAGGAGATACTATCTTGTGACTTTGACTAGCATGTATGTTGGTATGGAGAACTTCTTCTTGGCTTCTTTGTTGATTGTGGAAACATTACTTTAGAACCCTTAATATTAGATACATATGTGAGGAGAAATAACCAAAAATCAATGCCAAAACAGCTCGTATTCTCCTCCTTCCCACGTTGGTTTAGAGGCTTCTACTCTTGTTTCCCGGACTTTTCTGTTATGCTTCAAATGTATGACCAAAAGTTTGTGTGTAGAATGAAATCCGACCTGGATATAAATAGTAGTTTCATATCATAATGAGCCGACATGAGTATATGTGAGCCGAAATGTCCTTTGGATCATTTTCATTATTCATTTTTTGAAGCTGACTTGAGGTACATGCTTGTGCTTGGTCTTGGAGGGATACTTGACATTTCCATTGACTCATATATAAATATAATATGCCCAAGAAGGGTCCTTCATACATGACTAGATGACACAACCTAAAGGCTCACAATGTGAGCCATCATTAAAATAAAATTCCTTGCTCATGAAACCTATGAGACAAGCATTACAATAATAATTTTATTTTTCTTCTTTTCATCAATTACATAAAATCAAAATTACACATGTCATTATGAAGACCAAACCTAGTTACACTTTTCAACAAAACTAACAGGCGTGACAATAAGAATGGTAGAAGAAAATAGTTTGAGATTTATCACAATCAAGACTATTTGTAATTGAATATATTCTTATTATTCACATTTTCTATCATTCAACACTGTTACATTGTCACTTTGCATTCAAAATTTTTATTTCGTAATTTTTCTCATTCAAGTTATTAAAAGTCTCTATCATCTATAAAAATTGAGTTAACTAAGTAAATTCAAAATTAAAATGACCATATTAATCTTAGAAATATTTAGCATATTTAAAAATGATTAGAGTAATTAGTTTTCAACAAATTTTCCATAGTCGCACACAATTGAAACCAAACTAAATCCATCTTAACCCTGAATCTATCAAGCTTCAACAAGGATCAAATCTCTTAAGGTGCAAACCTTTACTCAAGTTTCATATTCAAAAACTTACCTCTCACTTTCTGTTATGTACTTTGTTGCTTCCTAATCACTCTAGTTAAATAATTTCCATGTATTATTTTATTTGGATTTCTTTTCCATACATAATTCTACTCATTTATATATTTCAATTTCGATTTTATATATGTTTAGGATAACCTTGTATATTTCTAGTATAATGTTTAATTTTTAATTTTATGGTAATCACTAAAAAAAATGCTAAAAATGATTGATTTTAAATCAATGATGTATTCCCTTCTTGGAATTCATCTTAGATGATAATTTGCTTTTCCAAATATGGTATTTTTTTAGAGTAACTCATTTCTTGGGCTAGGCTTTCCAAATTTTACAAAACTATATACGTAGGGATGATAATATGGAGTACCTAGGGAGGCACCCAAAGGGATAATGAATGTAATGTGGCCATAATAATGGAATAAACCTGCATTTTAATTAAAATTAAATAAAATAATAAAGGGTATTAGGCACATGCCCCTAAAAACACTCGAGAGAAATTATAAATATACATGAGTGTCATTGTATTGAAGGGCGTTGCATTGTGTTGTGTTATAGCAAGCATGACTTATATAATTTCTTCCATAAGTAGTAGTTGATGGTGTTAGCCTACCTTGAATGTTCTTTCCTCTATATTATTGTGTTGTTCATGGTGAATATCTTAGTATCTTTGATGTTAAAGGGTTGATATGTATTGGTATCTTTGATGTTCAAGGGTTTATATGTCTTGGTATCTTCATGTTCAAGGGTTTATTTGTGAAACAATATGGTGAATTATCTCTTATATTGTTGAATTTTTACTAGAAGTGGTATGAGACAGATCATTGGGAACAAAGTGGGAGAAAATTTTTGGGAAAAAATTAAATATATATATATATATATATATATATATATATATATATATATATATATATATATATATATATATATATATATATATATATATATATATATATATATATATATATATATATATTTTTTTTTTTTTTTTTTTTTTTCCATTTGTTGACTTTTTGTACATGAAAAAAATTATCCAATTTGTGCCTAACTTTTTCTCCCACTTTATCCCCAAGAAGGAGTTTTGATATCACTTGTAATAAAACTTCAATGATATAAGAGATAACCCACCATAAAAACTTAAAAATAAACCCTTGAAAATCAAAGATACCTAGACAAACCATACTTGCTACAATACAATCTAATCCAACACACCTCCATTACAATGATACTAAAACATAATTATACTTTCTCATGAGTATTATTAAGGGCCGATTCCAAATACCCATTATTATTATTATATTATTTTCTTTTAATTACATAGTGGGTCTATTCCATTACTATGGATATATTTTATTCATTATCCCCTTGGGTACTTCCCTATGTATCCCATATTATCCTCCCTTAGTACATTGCATTGGGGAGTGATAGAGGAATTCATTGTTTTCCCTTTGAGTGGTAATGCATCTATGCTACCCCTATTATTAGAATATTATGAATGAGCAATTGTGTCTACCTCAGAATTGACAAGATCTAGCATGTTGAGGCCTTGGTAATGAGATGTTGGGGCAAATTCTAGAGATATAGTGACAAATAATAGATTAGGATAAGAAGTGGTAATGTTGATGTGATCAATGAGGACATTAATGCAATGAGACGATGGAAGAAAGTTTGGAATATTGAGCAAAAAGCCCCTAATTGGACCCCAAAATAAGGACATTTGCCAAAGGATATTATGTAACTTATCCAACAAAGCGAGAAACATTGACTTCTTAGCTAGCAAAATTCTATTAGAAGGGAAAGCAAGAATATTATTGAGAAGATATTGTAAGGAAAGTAGAGTTGTTGAGTTGAGCTTCATGAAGCTAAGGTGAAACTTAAAGGGGAAAATCTAATAGAGGAAAAACTACGTAATGTCCAAAAAATAGAGGTAACTGGAAAAAAAAATGTTAAGAAAATTAATGATATATTTAAAAGAGGAGAGTTGTGATGAAGATTATTATTGCTATTGAAAATTTTGACTATGGTGGCTATTAGAAACACAAAGGAACCTAGATTGAGCTATTGTTGATGGAGAATAAAAAAGTTCCTTGGGGTTGAGACGAGAACCTTAAAAGTAACCCAATGATGGAATGCCAATGGATCTAGGTAGGGTGTGGGAGCATAAAGTTAACCAAATTTGAAAATAAAAATGCCTAGGATAGAGGACTAGACCTCAAGGAAAATAAGTAGTATGTGGTAAAAGGTTTTTTGTGGCCACATAGCCAAAATAATTAGAGCATGGATGCCAAAAGCAATTGGGGTGAACGGGTGGACCTCAAAAGGACCCAATTTTATAATGAAATATGGGTGGACTTCGATTTAAAAGGAACTAAATTCATGTGAGGAGAAAGATTTGAATTATAAGCTCTAATTCCGAATGATGATCTTGGACCTTCAATAAAAAATATTGCTTCCAAAAATAAGAATGAAACCCAAGAATAAGCATCAAAATAAATCTGTATCTTATTCTTTAGCAAAATGTCTTAATATAGAGTTTTACACTAGTTATGATTTTACATAATCAACCATTTTCCTTGACCTAGTAACCATTTATTAATAATTCTTTGTATAGTAATTGCACATAACTTTATAAGCTGACCAATCATAATGGTTTTTTAATTTTAGAGCCCATGTTGTACGTGTTTTAAAAACAAGAAAAATGATTTTTCATTTTTCCTTCATCTAGTAACATATGTTAATAATTCTTCCTAGAATAAATGCATATGATTTGGTTAGAATATGATTTACCATAACGATCCTATAATTTTAATGGCCTTTTTATGGACATTTTTAAAACAAGAAAAATATTTTGAGTCCATTATTTAGGAAAACCTTGCTTAGCTGCCATATTGAAAAACTTATGTAGGTGATGGGTAATAATCAAGCCTCCACTTTTTAGGATTTCCATTTGATAGCTTTGGATGTCCTTGACTTTCTCTTTTACTAGTCATTTAACCCAAAACTTTGTCTTCTAAAGTAAAAATATCTTTATTTGTAATAAGGGTTTGAATATCGTCCACAACATTCATGATCCATACATATCAATTCCATCCCTTCAAGATAATCACATTATTTTTCTAGTTTTTCATATTTATAGTGACCTGTATAATTTTTAGTATCAAATTTAGAAAAATGTAAAAAGCCTCTATCGCTTTCTATTTATATAATACCTCCTTTTCTTTTAATTAGTGTTTTTAGTTACATAATTTAACATTTTAGGAACTCATAAAAGGCTTTTCTCATGGTTTTTCAAGCAATCTTACAATCCTTGTTATACCAAGGGTGCACTTTTTTATACAAAAATTTAAAATAGTATTCGTTTTTACAAATTGATAGAGTTTAAGTAAAGCTATGTGATAGGTCTTCACTATTATTTTCATTTATTGTGATCTATAAATTGTGTTTTAGATATTTTAGGAAATATGCAATTTTATCTATTCAAAATTCAAGTGCTTCCTATTATTAAAATGGATTTATTTTTGTCAATATTCAAATGCTTTCCATTAATAAATTTCCATTTATGAGATTTTGATGTATGAAAAAGTTTATCATTGAAATGTGTTATCTATCATCTAAATTATACTTTTGATCATTTAAAATGTCAAAATTAATAATTGGGTTGTGTATAAAGATATCACATATAACATAATCTATGATAAGAATATCATACCTATGAATGTTGATTATGTAATTACATTTATGCCTCTCCATTAAACTAATAAATTATCTAGTTGTCTCTGAAAAGTACCTCCATACTTTTTATCTTGCTCCGTGGTGGTTGTAGCAATACCAATACTCAGGTCCAGAGTATTGAAATTCTGGCCCTCACCCATTTGTTTCTTGAGGGTTTCCCTGCATTGGGAACGATCCTTCTTGAAGGCTATTCTCCCAATACTGCCACCAATGCCCAGAGAGAGCGCATTTTTGCAATTCCGATCATCACCCATTATCGAAAAATGATAGAAACAATAAGGAAACTGTAGGAAACCAATGGAAAGAAAAAGGCAATATGCAGGAGAGGATGGGCAGATAGAAGACGAATGGAAAGAAGAAGGAAATATGTAGGAGCAGATGGGTGAAGAGGGATAAGGGAAAATAATTGGAATGTTGGAAGCAGCATGTTAGTTAGATGCCAACATACCAGAGTGCCCAGATTTTCACTGTTAAACCATATCATATCCGAGGCACCAGAAGGCAACAATACTGCACTAGGGCCACTACAACGACTACACCTATGTGCTACTATTTTACTTCCTTCATTGAGGGCCAAGTATGTTACATTGGTTCAAGGGTCAAATTGTTCTATCTGGTGATAATATGCTCTTCCACTAGCTATAATAGTTGGGTTTCTTTGCATCTGGAAGGATTGTTTGGGATTTTTGACCTCTTCTATTTATGTCTATACTTCTAAGGGAATATAGGGGTGTTTAGCATGCTAATTTTCAATCTCTTGCTGTCGGAACTATGTCACATTTTGCTGATATTTGCACTTGCAATTTACATTTTATACTGCATTTTCACTACCCACTTTCATCCTCTCATTTTTCGCCCATATGTTGTTCGATTTTGATTCTATTTGGGATTATTGGTCTACATTTTCTTCTAGGTTGTGCTCTTGTTCGAATGCAAACGTCTTCGTTTTGCATTGGCACCAGTGGACCAATTCCTTCTTTATTTCTAGGCCCTGTAAGCAAATTGAGTTTCGCATTTGTAATTATTCATTGACCTGCATGGGGTGTTACTGTTGTTGCTGCTATGAGGGGCTGTAGGTCTCCCATATTTCCTATATATACCTTTCTTTCTCATTGGTTTGTCACTGGTTCAACGAACTATCAGCTCTGGGCTCCCTCTAGTTATTTTTCCGATTGTCAAAATACTGCTTTTTCTAGTGGTTTTATTTTTCCACGGTAGGTAGGTGGCATGAAATTCCTTACAACACTTGAAATTTAGGGCTAGATGTCATCCAGACGCTTCCCCATGTGATCTCAAGCCTAGCTCACCACACCATATCTAGCATATTATTCCTTGTGTCATTATCCTTGGCAGATACTCATTTTGGACGCCCTTCTAGTGGCATCCTTACCCTTGGTGGGATGTAATATTTACTACCTACATGCTCTCTCTCCCTCATGAATGATGCTTGCCTGATCCCAAGGTACGAGGTGAATAATTCAGGACATTCCTTCTTTATTTTCACATCTACTTTTCTGTACTTTTAATTTATTCTACCAGGGGGGCCTACGGGTATTACCTTGTGTGTTTTTCTTTCCATATTTGGAGTATGGAGGGTCATGTATCCGACGTGTCTGCCAATGAGGCTCTCATCTGGGCCACCTTGGATGCTGAGTCTCAACGAAAACACACATATGGTTTTGAATTTTATAGTGGCCCATGATCCCTTAATGCATGGCACACTATCCTAGGGGATGACCGTGTGCCAGATGGTGCTCATGCGGCTCCTAATCCACAGGGTGGCGCACATGCAATACATGGTCGATGTTCTAAGTAGCGGCAACATTCTATCAAAACCACCACCCCGCCTCTAGCTCTGGCTTTGGATAATGTTGTTCTGCTTGATCATATATCCAGCCTCCAGAAACGTGCTCTCGTTGGCCGGTGGTACTTTTCTGATATGAGTGACTCTAAGATGAGAAATTGGGTCAAAAGGAAATGGAAAACTATGCTTGGCTACATGCTGACTGTCGTGCGTCTGTTGAAGGGCTAGTATAGTTTTCATTTTCTCAGTTAGGAGGACTTGGAGAGAATCAAAGCTATCCCGTGGATAAATGGAAAGAGCTTCCTGGCTCTCCATTCATGGTATATTGGGTATAATCCGCTACATAACACACCGCAGAACAAGTTGATCTGGGTGAAATTTCTTGGTTTTCCAATCGAGTTATGGACTAAGCAGGCTCTAATGGATATTGGCAATGCAATAGGCAAGTTTGTTTATGTTGACCCGTGCTGTCTGGGGGCTCCAAATAAATGAGTCACTTAGATACTTATTGAGAAGGAGTATCGGGGGGGTTCCAGACCATATCGAACTACACTTCTCTCCCAATTATCTCAGAGGCTGGATTACTAAGGGGTACCCATCAGGTGCTCATTCTGCCACCATACAAGGCATCTGATGGCCCATTTCCCTCATCGACTAGGTGGTCGAATGCAAGGACGAAACTGTTTCGGTGGGTCATCGATGTCACATTCAAGAAGGGGTCGTCCTGGATCGAGGGCAGTATGAAGCTCCACATTGGCAACATACAAGTATTCTACGTGGCTCTCATTCTATCAGACCCCATGCATTTGGTTCTTCCATATATGGCTCATCGCCCATTACGGTTCCATCTTCCCATATATCCTCTTCCAAATCTGATATTCCGGTTCCCATTGGTCCTGTCTCACATATCCATCAACCTTCACCGGGATCTTACCCCTGTTAGGAAATCCCTGCTCCGTTTTTGAAACCCCATCTATTCCATGACATTCCTTCCACTTCTCATATTTTGTACGTACCAGCTTCGTCACCCTCCCACTTCCCTAATAGGGCTAAGGGACCTAGAAACAGTGTCACTCCACCTAATTCACCACTGGCCTCTCCCACTAACTCTGTTGGCAGTGACCTGGACTTCCTTTTACAAAGGAAAACCCTGGATTTACGCACTCTCACCATTCATAAGCCATCTAGCTCCACATCACCTCACATTAGTCCATCCTCTGCTGGGAAAATTATTGTCCGCTGGAAACAAAATCGTGGTAGCCGGCATTTTCGGGGGTGACCCAGGCCTAACCCGCATACCTCCCCTATGGATCGCTTTCTGGTCGATGTACCTATTGCTGACATCCCACCCTCACGGGCCCTTGGAGCACGGATGCCCGAAAATGAATTCTCATGACTTTTATAATTTCCCTCAACATCAGGGGTCTGGGGGCTGCCCCGAAATACCTAGCTCTCAAGTGTCTCCTTTCCACTCTACATCCTTACATCATCCTTATTCAAGAAACCATGCATTCTGTTCCACAAGCTGTACAATATTTTCAGAAAATGTTTCCGAACTGGTATATTGTTGCTATTATTGCTATGGGCCTCTATGGTGGTCTTGTGGCCATATGGGACCCTTGGTGGGTCAAGATTAAAGCCTTCAAGTGTTTTTTGGGCATTCTTCTCGAGGGAAACATCTGTGGACTAGGTGGTTGTGTTCCACTGGCCTCTCCCACTAACTTTGTTGGCAGTGACCCGGACTTCCTTTTACAAAGGAAAACCCTGGATTTACACACTCTCACCATTCATAAGCCATCTAGCTCCACATCACCTCACATTAGTCCATCCTCTGCTGGGAAAATTATTGTCCGCTGGAAACAAAATCGTGGTAGCCGACATTTTCGGGGGTGACCCAGGCCTAACCCGCATACCTCCCCTATGGATCGCTTTTTGGTCGATGTATCGATTGCTGACATCCCACCCTCACGGGCCCTTGGAGCACGGATGCCCGAAAATGAATTCTCATGAATTTTATAATTTCCCTCAACATCAGGGGTTTGGGGGCTGCCCCGAAATACCTAGCTCTCAAGTTTCTCCTTTCCACTCTACATCCTTACATCATCCTTATTCAAGAAACTGTGCATTTTGTTCCACAAGCTGTACAATATTTTCGGAAAATGTTTCCGAACTGGTATATTGTTGCTATTTTTGCTATGGGCCTCTATGGTGGTCTTGTGGCCATATGGGACCCTTGGTGGGTCAAGATTAAAGCCTTCAAGTGTTTTTTGGGCATTCTTCTTGAGGGAAACATCTGTGGACTAGGTGGTTGTGTTCATATCCTGAACATTTATGCACCATATAAAGATAGGCCTGTATTTTGGGACAGGCTGATAACATCTGGGATTATGGAGCTGGCCTCCCTCATCATCATTGGGGACCTCAACTACACTATAGGACTGGACGAAGTTTGGGGTCGCACTAGGAAGATTGATCCCCTGCCTGGGATGATTTGAGATGTGATTTTGATGCACAACTTTGTGGATATTTTCCTTGCTAAAATGGCTCCCACTTGGGACAATGGTCACACTTGTGTGGCATATGTTTCCAAGCGAATGGAATGTTTTTTAATTCATGAATAGCTGTTGGCCCGTCTACATGATGTCCATGCTGAAATCATTAGTAATTTTATTTTTGACCACAGGCCCATTACTTTGCAATGGAGGAGAATGGACATCCGCATGCGCATACCTTTCAAATTTAATAGGACTTGGCTTGAGGATCCAAACTTTAATAACTTGGTGAAGGATACATGGAGTCGTGTTTATGAAAAAGGCCCTTTCCCTATGGATAACATACTTGACAATCTAGATATCCTTCGCGGGGAGGTCAAATCTTGGCAGAAGCAGAAGTATAGGGCCCTCCAAAAGGATCTTTTCGACTTACAATGAGAACTTGATTCTTTACTCCCTATGATGACCACCAACTGCCTACCTACATCAACTTCGTCCCACATTCATGCCCTCAAGCTAAAGAAGAAACAACTCCTCTCTATGGAGGAATCCACATGGCATCTGAAAAGTTGGGCTTTATGGATCAAGGAAGGGGACCGTAACACTAATTTTTTTCACCACTTTACAAATCACAGGCGCACCATAAACTCTATATGGGAGATAAAAAATGTTGATGGACAATACATCCAGACACAGGAGGAGATTAGTAATGTGTTGTCACCGATTTTCAACTAGAATATGGCTGTAATGAGGATATTATTGTTGAAGACCTCATATGGGGGATTGATCCATACCCGACTATGTATGATGAGGGTTCAAATGAAGCAATTTTCAAAGAGGTCACAGAAGATGAATTACCTGGCATTCTAAAATCCTTCAAAGGTGATAAAAGTCTGCAACCGGACGGATGGACGGTGGAACTTTTCACCCACTTCTTTGATCTATTCAAAAAAGACTTACTGGACATGGTGGAGGAGTTGAGGATCAATGGTAACATTCATAACTGCATCACCTCCACTTATATTTCACTTATCCCGAAGCATTAACCATCTACATGCTTTGTGGACTTTATGCCCATATCGCTGTGCAACCTTATTTACAAAATCATTTCAAAAACCATTGCTGGTCGTATGCAATGCAGTCTACCACACCACATTTCTCCAGAACATCACAGGTTCCTTTAGGACATGTTAATACATGACGTTGTTGCAAATGACCAAGAATGCATGCATACGATACATACCAAACAATTAAATGCTGCCATTATGCAAGTCGACTTACAAAAGGCTTATGACTGTCTGGATTGGGGATACCTCAGACTGGTTCTTATCAAAATTGGTCTACAACCCAGATGTGTCGATTGGATCATGGCGTGTGTTATTAATGTCAATTATGTTGTTATCATAAATGGATACCCATCTAAATTCTTTCGGGCTGGCCGGGGACTCCACCAGGGATGCTCCCTCTCACCTCTGCTTTTCATTTTGGTGATGGATGGGCTGAGCCTGCACATAAAAAAGGCGGTTGCACAAGAACAATTCTAGGCTCTGCAGATGGGAAACAACATCAGCATATCGCATGGTTTCTTCGTCAATGATGTACTCATCATGGGTATGTTATGTCGACTTGCATGGTTATGTCTTTTTCATATTTTCAGAAGATTTTTCTAATGCCACTAGCCTGCATATGAATGTTCATAAATCTATTTTGTATCATGGACAATGTGACATGGATTCTATTGCATATATCAAAAATATTTTTGGCATTGAGGCGGTGATGATGCAAAATGGTATGAAATACCTTGGGTATCATATTAAACCTTGTAGTTACAGAATTTCTGATTGGAAATGGCTTGTGGATCATTTTTTCAAAAGGATTTCTGGGTGGGAATTTAGGTGTCTGTCTCTAGGGGGTCAGGTCATCCTTACCCAAGTTGTCCTTACTCAATTGGGGGTTTACTGGGCACATCTTTTTCATATTCATGTCTCTATTATCAACAGTCTAAACCGTATCATGGCTAATTTCATCTGGGGGGGAGTCATGGACAAAAAAAATATCATTTGGTCAAGCTATCCAACATCTCTTATCCAAAGGGCATGGGTGGTTGGGGAGTCATGGACCTTCGTCGTTTTGGATGGTCATTATTGATCAAATCACTTTGGAGGGGTATATTTGGGTCTGGTACTTGGAGTAGGGTCATCTGACATAAATACCTTAAGGATCAAGACTTCTTGTTCTGGTATCGTAAAGGTACCATTGGAACCAGTCATGGATCGACTATCTGGCTTAGCTTTCTTAAGATTGCTAATATTTTTATACAACATCTTGCATGGAAGATGGAATCAGGCAACAGAATCCTCATCGGTGTTGATCAGATTCTGGGTGTTGGCATCGACTGTAATATTTCTGAGGGGCTTATACATTTCTTAAATGGCCGAGGCATATACTTCTGGTGCCAAGTCATTTCTCATTGGCAGGGCCCATGCCCCATATGGAAAAGTGCACAGGAGATAGGTCTGTTTGGGCAGATGGACCTGGAATGGAACCAGATCATTGCTGGCATGAAACAACTTGGCATTTTTCATACAGGGTCACATGATAAATTTATATGGACTAGGAAGATGGCATCAGATAACATTATCGTTGTTGATACATATTTAACTCTATGCAACAAGGATGTTAGACAGGGAGAGCATCATGTCTTATATGCCTTTTGGAAAACCAAAATTCCAAACAAAATCATCCTCTTCACATGGCTGGTCTACCACAACAAAAATCTCATATGGGAAAATTTGCAGAAGAGGCAGTGGCATGGACCTGGCATATGCTCCATATGCAAAAGGAACGAGGAGAACAACAACCACATATTTCTCTAATGTCAGTAAATTGTACAGATTGGAAAAAAATATCATCTCATATTGGTTTTCCTTATATTCAACGTGACTACGTTGTGGAATCTTTGAAATGGTGGAGCACACAGAAATCTATATGGAGAACCATCCCACTTTTCCTTTTCTGGGCGATTTGGAATTGGAGAAATAAGTACATTTTCCAGAATTCCACAGAAGAGTTTTCTATGGTTTTTGAAAGAACCATCACTAATCTTTCCATACACACCACACAAGCCACATGCTCCAGAAATTTTCAACACAAGCATACCAGACTACAGATGGAATATACAATGGGCTTCTTTGATGGGGCTGCGCAAAGGAACACATGTGGTTGTGGTTTTTGGATAGCCATTTCAACTCATATGTCTTACAGGGTTCACTGGAATGGGGGTAGGGGCACCAACACCAGGGCAGAAGCAATGGCTTTATGGGGCCTCCTTTGGTTCCATAATTTCCTTGGCATTCCTCACATTCATATTTATTGTGACTCCAATATCATCATAGATTAGGTCAAAGGCAAAGCAACTATCAATAGTCCCTTGCTACTCGGCTGGCTGGGGAGAATCGATCTCCTATGGAGACAACACAACAACTCCACAATATACCATATCAACAGATAACAAAACAAGGAAGTTGATGGACTATCGAAGAGGGGACTGCACTGTAAGATTGGTGATATGCATATGGAAATATCATGGGACCAAAATGTTTTTGAAGTGGGAGAATTTCCAATTCCAGGGTAACTTATTTTTTTCTCCACCTTTTTTTGTAAATTTTTGTATAGTGTACTAGTTTATCTTCATTAGCTTTCCCTCTATGATGGATGGATGGACATGTTGATTTACCACTTGCTTGGATAGATGGTATGGGTTCATTACTGGACCCTGTACTGCTGATTATATCTATGCCTACTATTTATTTTCATTTACAGCACTGGGCTGATGGACTGTATTTTTTTGTAGTATAACTAGATCTGATATTTTCTGGAGGGGAAGCATAATATGCTCACCCAGATAACCTGAATGTTGTAATGGCTTAGATGATAAAAAACATTTCTTGTATATTTGAACGTATAATATAATACTATGTTTAAGAAAAAAAAACTATAAAACTTAATCCTTAATCAAAACAAATTTTAACATAAATTTTCAAAACTTATAAGCAAAATCCAAACACTCATAACTATATGGCATTGGGGTTTCTAATGTTGCTCACGATTATTACTTAATTCTTGTGAGAGTGGTTAAAAAAAAGCACATACTAGCAAGAGAATATTACAATGTCTTTCATGTTAAAACCTAAAAATTTATCGTATTTTTTTATATAAATTAATTACTTTATTTTTACACTGAAGGTGTTCCTTTGCGAGGTTTGGCTCGACAAATTTAGCCAATAAAATCCTTCAATTTTCGTCCTCCTATTTTACCATGTGGTACTCTCTAGCATATTTGCAGGTGGCTTTGGCATATTCACAGGCACAACTTACGCGTTGGGTTCCTATCATCAACATTGTTTGAATTCGCAGGTGGCTCCGGCATATTCACAGGCATGGTTGCCGCGCTGGGTTCCCATGATCAACATTCTATGATTCCAGTGTCATCAATTTAGATCTATTTGGAATTCAATGAGTAAATGTTAACCCTATCGTGCTTCTTCTAACTAGATTGAAGATTTTCTCAGGAAGAACCAAGAGCTCTTCCATGACTTCCTTTTCTTCGAATCCTCCACCGACAATTTATGGATTAGTTGATCCATTGCTTTGATGTGTTGAAATGTTCCCTCGACAAGGAGTTGTTTGGATGGTGATGCAGGAGAATTTAGCTCAACAATATCATTGTATTTTAGTATACATAGGGAGTCTTGTGTTTCCAAGGAAGTTGGTTTCCTAAGTGTTGAATTAATGTAATTATTTAGGATTTTGAGTGATTTTAATGAGAATAGGATTTAATTAAATATAGTGAGACATATTTGTAAATATTCTCGAATAGTAGGAGAACATGAGAGATTTAGGATAGTTGAGAGATTGACGAATTTGAGAATTAATTGTAAATCTTAGATTAGGAGTTAGTTCATGATTTTGTGGATTAGTGAGGATCCTTAGAGATAAGGAAGAGATTTTAGGATTTTGTTGAGAAGTTTATGGAGCTAAACCAGGAATTGGTTGTAGAATCCTTTTGTATAAATGTAATCCTAAAAGGCATAGTTAGATGTTAGATAGGTTAGCTGGTTAGCTGGTTAGTCAAGTTAGTAGTTAGAGTGTGACTGTAAGCCTACGGGTAGATTGTGAAACAAAGGCCACTGACATTGAAAATCAGGCCAGAGAGACAGAGAGTCTTATTATGTAATCATTTGTTTATATATACATATACAGAGATTCGATTCCTAAATTGTATAAGTGTGTGGTTTGAATATGGAATGATAAGTTATGTGTGAATCAGGGTTCTACATAGTATATGTATGCAGGTGAAGTTTGAGCAGAACACAGAGAGAAGAATGATATGGAGAATCATAATGGATCTTGAATCTGATTGAAGGATCGAAGTAAAGTCCAGGAGTGACTGTGTTAAAGAGTACACAGAGTTAAGCTCGGGAGGAGTTGTGCGGTAGAACAGTGGAAGGACCAGAACCCTGAAGAAACCCGAAACCATAGAATAACACTGAAGGAATGGCATAAAAACCAAAGTGAAGAGAAGAATGAAGAAGTGAAGTGTTGATGCACAGGATCCGTTGGATCTAGAAGATCAAAGAATGATATTTTTTTATGACAAGCAGCCAGGATTAATTTGCATAGAATGGAGCAATTCGAATTGCATCGCAACATATCTTAGGAGTGAGTGAAGTGGCCTTAAGCAATTTGCGATTGCGATGAGCGATGTCATTGCTGACCGTTGGATCAAGTGCTTTGATCAATGGTAGAGGATCATTGATAAACCTCGCATTGCAATATTTCCTTTATGAAGGAATGAACATTGGGCCTCAAGAAAGTGTGATGTGCGATGTGCGATGTGATCAATGATTAGTTCGCATCGCAATACTCCATGGAGGATGTACCTTGGCCTTAACAACTGCGATATGCGGTATTGCGGTGTGCGATGCTGAGCGAGCCGAGAAGTTTTGCGATGTGTGATGTAAGGGTGGACCCGAGAAGGTTATGGATGTGGTTTATTGTATTAGGAGTCTAGTTGTGTTTATCACATATCGGATGCGAAAGGAGGAATGCATGTTGGTGTGATCCGCAAGATTGCGACAGCCGATGGATCTGATGGATGAAATCAATGGTGCGGAATGGATGTGATAAAGGAAAGAGTTGGTAAATGTGCAAAGGTGGACTGAATGCGAAAAGGTATAGTTCATGTATGTTTTATGTGGATTTCTAATATAAAAGAATTATAATAGAAATAAAGCGCGGAGAAGGTTTTTATGGGTAAGTCCAAATATAATCAAAGTTATAGAGTGGGGGTTTGGTTATATGTGTGGGCATAAGGATTAATTAAAGATTAACGAAAGTTTAATGAAGAGGGTGTATAGAGTCCTGATGAAAAAGGATAGGTTAAGGGTCAGACTGGGTTAGTTAACAAATAATTCTGCAGAGATTTAATAAAGGGGGCCTTAAACCTTAATTCTTGAAGATTTGACTAGGCAGGGACATTGAAATTCCTAGGGCAAAACAGATTTTGCATTTTATATGCATACTGTGGGTATCACAGGTTTTTCCTGCAACAATTTTGGTATCAGAGAAGAATTGTGGTTGAAACATTTGATATTAAGGCCACACAAAGGAATTCTGTGTGAAAGTTTCTTTGAGAAAATTTAGAATAGAGTTATGTTTTGAAGGTGTGTATACAGGTGAATGGTGATGAAAGTAGGCAAGAGGAGATTAGATTCTAATCTGACAAATAGTAAGCACATAGAGGTAAGGTATAGTGGAATATTGGGAGAATTGCAGATGCAAGGGAATAGAGGACAATCCATTCAAAGTACAGGTGAATGGTAGAACAAGATAATGCAGAAGTCTTGAAGGTGAGATGGTATGTTTTTATTTTAATATGATATGAAGATTGGAGAGTGTGTGGTTTTTATATTGATGCACAAGTAGCAGCATAAGAAGGTGAGAAGATTGCAGCAACCTAGAGCAAGGAGTGCTCAATTGGTTCCAGAGGAAAGAACCAGAGAAATGCTAACAGACTGAGCTTAGAGGAGAGAAGCTTAGTGAGGAATATGTATCAAGAAGGAGACTTGTTACTGTAGAGGTATTGTTGCAGCTCACAAAGGCAATATAAAGGGTGTGGGTAGAATTGCTAAGTAATGAAGGAAGCTGGTAAGAGTTTCTAAGTGAAAGAAGAGGTGGTCAGAACCAAGTATTTCATGGTGATTGAAATACAAGAGGACAGTTGTGTTCTTAAGAGGTGCAGATGAGTTGAAGCCTAGAAGGAGTAGAGAGAAGTGCTCAAAGGAGGTTCTAGAGATAGAGAACCATAGAGCTTTCCAAAAGACCAAGTACAAAGGAAAGCTTGGTGAGGTAAGTGGCAGCAGGGAGGACTTGCTATTGCAAAGGATTTAATGCAGCTCATAGTGAATGAGTGAGGAACTCATAGAGATGGAGGAGAAAATGACTATTGATAGTCATAGCAGAGGTTCTGAGGAAAACTGCAACAGAAGAAAAGTGAAGAAGGAGGATGCCAAGGCAAAAGGCATGAGAATGAGTCAAGAGGAATTTGACAAAGAGATTGCTGAGATGAAAGAACAACTCAATGTATTGAGGGTGATACTAGAGGAAAACCAGAGACAAGGTTGGGTCTTAAAGAAGAAGCCAGTGAAGTAGCATAAGTTACAAAGAAGGCTACAGTAGAGGCAAGTAAAGTGGTTGATGGAAAAACTCAAAGAAGCTGAGTTGGAAATGGAAGTGTCCATTTGTGAACCAGAGCAGGGTGAAGTTCTGGGTGAAGATGAAGACTTGAAGACTGAAACTTTGAGTGAGACCAAAGGGTCACATGATTTTAAATCTGACAATTTTTGTATGTTTGCAGGTGAAACATGTGAATGATGACAATTTACTGATATTGACTTAAAGAAGGAAGAAGACAGGCATAATCTAAATTATGTTCTAAAAGAAGAAGTAGAGAAGGATATCAAGCAATCAAGTAAAGGACTTGATGAGATTGAGGAGAAGACCATCGAAATATTTCTGAGTCATGTAAAGGACTTGGAACAACAGGAGGAATTGGTGATTGAATCATCAAATGAGATCATGAGGTCTTGTGGTTTTACAACTGACAAGTTGTGCGTGAATGCAGGTATTGCAGAAGACAAACCATTTTATGGAACTGTCTTGAATGAAGCTGAAAGTTTCCAAGTAAAGCATGATGATGAATACCTTTCAAATGAAGATCAAGTTGAATTATTGCAGTAGAAAATATTTAGTAATACATTGATGTTTGAAGTTGTGAAAACACAGGAAAAATTTCTTGTGAAAGGAGATGAAATTCAGTTTGAAGAAATGATATGTGAAGCAACAGTTGAGACTATTGAACCTTGTAATTTTCAAATTTATAATTTGTATATAAATGCAAAAATCATAAGTAATGATGAAGTAATTATGAAGTGTCGTAGAGAAATTGAATTGCTGGAGTATTTGTTGGGAAATTTAGAGTATGATAGTGTGATTGCAGAGGAAGGAGTTCAATACAGTGGACAAGATCAGAAAGACATCATTAGAGCAGATGATGTGGAGGGAAGACTAACTGATAGTACTGAGATTACATTAGGGAGTTCCTTAGAGATTTCTTTAAAGAGGTTGAATCAGCATACTGATGTGTTGATAGAAAAGGAGAAATTAGAGCAACATACGGAAGTGTTTCCAAAGGAAAAAAAGGCACTAGGGCCTTATTTTTTTATTTTAATAATTGTTTTGTGAGTGCAGGTTTAGTTGCAGATGCTGGAGGAAATTTGGTATAGATGAGAAGCCAAGTAAAGATGGTAGAAGAGGATTTTGTGGAAGAATTTAATCCATGGAACAAAGATGTTCAATTGTTGGAGAGAATGTTGGAAAGTCAGGATTCAATGTAGAAAGAGATAACCATGAAAGATAGTAAGGATGAAAGAGAGGCAGTAAGAATAAGCGGAAAAAGAGTAAGTGATAGAATTCGACAACATCAAGGAGAATAACATCAGTTTGATGAGTTAGTGGACAACAACAACAACCTGAAACAAAGAGAAAGAGGTAGAAGTAAGTGGCAGAGTATGGACCAGTCCAAGGATGTGCTGGAAACGGAGATTGAAGAATTATGGCAGTGAATGATGAAACAGTCCATATGGAGGAGATTAATAGTAGCAGGAAGGATGATCAGTCAGAATTTGAACCTGATTAACAAGGAGAGGACGATGAAACAGAAGACAACAGACGTACAAAAGTAGCAAAGGTGCAAGGCATTTGGGTAGTTACAAACTAAAGTTTGGGACCCTAGAGGTTTTTTATTAAAATCTGAACACACATGATCAGGAGATCATGAATGTTTTCTACTTTGGGAGTTTGATGCAGGAGCATTCAACTCAAAAATATCATTGTATTTTAGTAGACATAGGGAGTCTTGTGTTTCCAAGGAAGTTGGTTTCCTGAGTGTTTAATTAATATAATTATTTAGGCTTTTGAGTGATTTTAATGAAAATAGGATTTAATTAAATATAGTGAGACATATTTGTAAATATTCTCAAATAGTAGGAGAACATGAGAGATTTAGGATAGTTGAGAGATTGAGGGATTTGAGAATTAATTGTAAATCTTAGATTAGGATTTATTTCATGATTTTGTGGATTAGAGAGGATCCTTAGAGATAAGGAAGAGATTTTAGGATTTTGTTGAGAAGTTTATGGATCTAATCCAGGAATTGGTTGTAGAATCCTTTTGTATAAATGTAATCCTAAAAGGCATAGTCAGAGGTTAGATAGGTTAGCTGGTTAGTTGGTTAGTCAAGTTAGTAGTTAGAGTGTGACTGTAAGCCTACAGGTAGATTGTGAAATAGAGGCCACTGACATTGAAAATTAGGCCAGAGAGACAAAGAGTCTTATTATGTAATCATTTGTTTATATATACATATACAAAGATTCGATTCCTAAATTGTATAAGTGTGTGGTTTGAATATGGAATGATAAGTTATGTGTGAATCAGAGTTACACATAGTATATGTATGTAGGCGGAGTTTGAGAAAAACACAGAGAGAAGAAAGATATGGAGGAGCATAATGGATCTTGAATCCGATTGAAGGATCGAAGTAAAGTCCAATAGTGACTGTGTTAAAGAGTACGAAGAGTTAAGCTCAGGAGGAGTTGCGCGATAGAACAGCAGAAGGACCAGAACCCTGAAGAAACCCAAAACCACAGAAGAACACTGAAGGAATGGCGTAAAAACCCAAGTGAAGAGAAGAATGAAGAAGTGAAGTGCTGATTCACAAGAGTCATTGGATCTAGAAGAAACGGACGAGAGTTCGTGACAAAGCGGACAATTAAGTTGCATAGAATGGAGAAATTCGAATCGCATCG